>CM066741.1:28523214-29723214 GCA_033961575.1 Aselliscus stoliczkanus
CAATTCTTGACATGTGGCAGGAATAAAATACACCCTTCCCCCATGTCGAATGAATGAATGAATGAACACCTTTTACTGATGACATACTTTGTCCTTAAGCTGTTCCCTTACATGCCATGGGGCTCCTTTCAGATGGAAATGAAAGTCCCAGTAAATACTTGCACAAATTTCGGTGGCATTGTTTAGATCAGGAGGCTCTTAGGATGTTACTAGTGCGTATATCAGAAAGGCAAGCTGTCTCAGAGACTGGTGTCTTCCCTGTGAGTGTGACTCTCAGCAAAGTAAAGGATGCTTTTGAAAAGAAAGTGTGACTTTCTTGTGTTCTTTTTTCCTACGTGAACACAACAGACAGTGAGTGATACAAGATGTGTAGGGCTTGGTATTTCCAGCATTGCTGTAGATCTACTCAATTGAAATCCGAATTACCAGAAAGCTAAAACCTGAAAAGCATACTAAAGAACCTTTGATTCTTTACTCCTAGCTGGTCTTACTCATCCTATTATTGCTTCATATGGGACGCATTCTCCACTAGTGTGGTCCTGAAAATATATAACAAGTCAGATTCATCCTCTGACCAACCTTCACTTCCCCATTCCCTCCCACAACCCGGCCATGACTTCCCAGCTCCCTTATAATAAAATCTAAAGTCTTCGTTGGCTGCAGCACCTCCTCTGACGCCATTCCTTCCTACTGTCGTCGAGCTCATGCAGGTCTGGCCATATTGACCTCTTTGATGTTGCTAGGATACAGGGAGCATGCTTCTACCTGGGGGGCTTTGCATGACTCTTCCCTCTCTCTGGAATCTTCTTCCCAAATACCTCATATTTCTCCTTCTTGTCACTGATGTGTCTTTTCATGTGTCACCACTTCCTCTGTGAAATGGCCCCATCTCCCGTCCACCCCGCAACACAAGCTTCAGGAGAGCAGGTCCCCTGTCCGGTTTGACCACTGAATTGAATATATAAGAGGTCAAGTCAGGCTTGGGAAGCTGATCCTGGAAGTCTGTTCAAAAGAGGAACTTTCAGAGTTTATGATAAATCAGATCAAATTCAACCTTATCTCCCGGACATCTTTTGTATCTGCAGCAGTGGTTTGTAATCACTGTCACAACCTGGGAGCATTACAAAGAAAACTCATTTTCTTTTTAGAAACATTGCCATTTAAAGAACATGTATAGTCATTTTTGCACAGTGACTTTTCATTGTGCTCCAATCTCCTGAGAGTTTCTCTTCCCTCTGTGTTTTTTATGATGTCACAGCTAAATCAAGTCTTCTGTTCGCCATATAATTGGATTTATTTTAATGTAGTGAGCTTGAATATCTGCTCTAATTATGAGTAATTCCCCTCTCAAAGGAGATGCAAATCTTTTTTTTCCTACCTTTGCCTCATCACTCGGATGCCCAGAATGGCATGTGTATCTACTATTGAAAATGCAAATTATGTGAATAGACTGGAGGAAGCAAAAGGAGGCAGCGCATAACATAGTTTGTAAATGTTAGGGTAAACTTGAGACAAATGAGATCATTTGTTGAAATTAATGCTTAATGAATTCCCCAAGAGAAACACCCCTGAGCGGAGCTGACAGCGGTATTTACCGAAAACCCTATTTAAATCACACTTGGATTTTTTTTTTTTTTAAACAAGCATTTTGCCTATTTCAGCTTGTCTGGTTTGTATTATGTGTGTTACCTGATACTTCATTTTGAAAGCAGAGACGCAGTTCTAAAAACAGTCATTGCCTCAAGGGGGAAAACAAATTCTTTTGTTATTATTGCAGGTTATTAATTTTTTTCAACATATTAAAGGATTTAATTGCTCAGGTGCTCTAGAAGTGTTCTCCCCATCCTTTTTTCACAATACATCCTATCAGCAGACACTTGTTAGAGCAGGCACACCCAGTGTAAGTTCACATGTTTACTTATAAATTATGCACATGTACTGAGGTACCGATAGTACATCTATTATTAAACACACACAAAAATAGAAATTAAAAGGACACACGGGAGCAGTCTGAATGGAAGTTCCAGTAGGTTCTTCCTGTGCCCCATGGTTCCTGGGCCCTCCCCGGGGCAGGCTCCATCTGGGGACTTCCTCCCTGAGCCTAGAGCACATCATAGGTTTGCCAGATCTCAATTAAAATACTTCATGAAAAGTTGTGCAAACTGCACAGGGAGGCTGGAAGGAAAATCTGTGTTTTTTTTTTAAGATTTTTTTTTGGGGAATGGGGGGAGGGGAACAGCGTTGGGGAATCGGGAAGGGGAACAGACAAGTTGCTGTCCTTTTGTTCTTCAGTCTAGTTGCAGAGGACGTTGCTTCCCTGGCCCATGTTGGTATCATCATTGCGCTCTTCCTGGATGAGGCAGATTGGTCGCCGGTCTCTGGACGGCCGCTCACAGCGGCTCTTGGCAGCTCACGCTGGCTGCCGGCCACTCACTGTAGCCTATGGCAGCCCACTGCAGCAGGGGCTGCAGCTATGCCATTCTGGGGACTCACAGCAGCCCAGCTCCAAGTGGAGCTGTTCTTCACCATCTTTGCTGTAGAGGGCAGTGTCACGGGCCCTCATATGTGGGATCCGAACCAGGGCTGTGGCATTCCAAAACCAGCTCTTACAGAATGTGCCACTCGGCTGGCCCAGGAAAATCATTTTTAATGGTCCCCCAAAAAGCTCCTTGAACTCTTCTTTCTTCATCTTCAAAGCACAGTGCTTGGTGTAGGGGATGAGCAGGGAGCAGGCCTTGGAGTTCTGGGTCTGTTTCTGTTGCTTCTCTCTGACTTGAGTGGTTATGGCTTCATAAATCGCATCCAGAATTTCAGAATTCAAAAGCTTCTGAACATGGAACCTTTTTTAAATTTTTTTTTTACATCTTTGGTAGCAAACGTTGACATGAACTCTTACGAAGCTATTTGGTCTATGTATCCCGTTTACTGTGAATCTTGCTATATTTGATGATGGGGTGTGGACCCAAACACTTTTTTGGTTGTTATGTAATATATAATACTACCTCCCTAAAACCTTAAATTCTAAGTTCCAAAACAAGCCTGGCCCAAGAATAGTGTGTAAGGGAAGGTGAAGCTGTGCTGTTTTTGCTTCTGCTTTGAAGCCTGAATTGCCTTGTGGTTCAGGCTCTTGCTAGAAGACCGTTTTGTAAAGTATGCCACTTTCTGAGGGTCATGCTTACTTATAAACTCTTACATGTATAATGTTTGCAAACTGAGCTTCATTTGAAAAGTATTGTTTGAAGATTGCACTTGTAATTTGTGCTTCTTCTGTGCCTGTTTGTGTGTGCATTTCCTAGTCTTTGTTTTTTTGGGTTTTTTTTTTTTAGCAACCTCTAACATGAACTGTTTCTTTTGGGAGATGATTGGGAAATTGCTGCTTACCACACTGGCCTAGCATCATTTATCAAGATCAGTGGTCTATAAAGTTGCTCTTAATTTTGACTTTAATTGTGAAAGGAAATCCGACAAGGACTGGAAGATTTATGGAAGTCGTAGCTGTAGTGTTTGTATGTTCCATGTAGGATGCATCTAAAATATTTGTGGCTTCTCAAAGCATATTGCAAAAGGTTTGTACTGTGTTTCTTTGGTTACAAGATGAATTGGGCAGGCAGCTCCTCAATGGACCAAAAAAAAAAAAAATCTAGATTATTATTTCTTCTTTATAGTACAAAATGGACTCCTGGCTTCAATCTTTGTGACCGTAGGCCTGTTTACTAAGCAGTGCAAGATACATTATGTCCTTGCATTTTTGGTTGAATACTGCTTTTATACTTACATACAGGTATAGTGGGCTGGCCAGGTGGCGCGATGATTAAGCGCTGGCTTGGGATGCCAGCGGCCCCGGTTCGGGTCCCACATATGAGGGCCAGTGATACTGCCCTCAAAAAAAATAATAATAATAAATAAATACAGGTATAGTGTTTAAGACAGGGATTGGCACATAAGCCCACAAATATAAGCGATTAACCCATTCAGCTATTCATATTCAACTTTCCTTTATATTTTTCTTAAGGATTTTATTATACACCACCAACGAAAACATCCCTCTCCCCCACCAATAAGGTTAAGGAAAACAAATGAAGGTGAAAATTTCTCAATATGAAAAGGTGAAGCTGAAGTCATGTTAGAACAAACTGTGACGGAGAAATATCTATCAATCTGGCCTCATGTTCCAACTTTCCCCAAAAAGAAAGGCCTGATCCTCACTATCTTTTGGATAAAAGCAATTGCTCAGAAAGTACACAGCTATCTTTAGAACTGAGTCATTTTTGTTTTCTTGTTTCCTCCTGGGATACCTTAATATTCAGATGCCCGTTATGCTGATTTGTAGATTTGTAATTCGTTCAATTTGGGATCTTGGAGGGTGTGTGTTATCTCACTGACCTTCAGATCTCCAGGCATAGCCACCAGGCACCAAGTCTGCTGAGATCCCTGGCTTCTGATGTGACTGCCAAAAACACTTGTCTCTACAAGAGCTGTGTGTTTGCTCTGCCTCTGATGTTATCAGGAATCACACACTCTCCTTGCACAAAAAAGCATTGGGTGTTCTAGAAAGATAGCGAAAGTACAGGAGAGGCAGATAAAGGAGCCTAATCCAGTGTGGTTTGTATAAGGGGTGCCACGGATTCGGGGGGACATTGTAGCTGGAGCCCCCTACAGCCATAGTCCCCGTCTTTTGGTTCATGTACCTCTGTTATTAAATAGTTGAACACACACACACCACTTGTATGGATTTGTGTATGTGTGCATTTAGTTACCTGGAGGTTGTATACACATACTCTGGAACTAGAATCATATGTACGTTTTAATTTGCAATAAAAGATGTTGCAAAGGAAAGATGCCTATTGTAAAAGTAGATTGTGTAGATAGTTGCCTAACTCAGAAAATTTTCTAAGTATTATTCAATTACACACTTAAAATGGGTAAATTTTATGTTATATAAATTATGCCTTCACAGAGAAACTTTTAAAAGGAAGGATGAGATGGAGATAAAATGAGCAGGATACAAACATTTAAAAACCTGTTATAAGTATTAAAAACCTTTTGCTCTCACCCAGTTTATTAATAATTAAATACTCATTTTTACTAAGAGCAATGTGATTAAACATGTCTTCGTTAACATTTTTTAATTAACTGTTTGATTAAAGAAAAGCTCCTTCTAGGAGTATAATTACCACTCTTTCATACTTTTGCCTGTTTTTCATTATTAGGATTATCTTCAGTGCATAGTTTCTTGGCAAGAATCTCTTTCAGTTAAATTAGGTAACATCTTTAAATCTCTTTATCCAGACATCCTCTCTGACCTGTGAAACGTCCATTTTGCCCTCAGAGCAGCTGAAAATGCCCCGTGATTGACTGACAGATGGACTAGGAGAGGGGACCATCTTCCCATCCCTTCCCTGGCTTTATATTTCTCCATATGGGAATTGCATGCGTATATTTTGTGATTTGTTTGTACTTTTGTTACTCTAATTTTTAAAAAAAATCTGTCTTCTCCTCCTCCAGGATGTACATTCCCTGAGTTCAAGAGCTTAGTTTGGTTCCTTGTGGCAGTTCCAGCCCTTTGACACCAGCGTCGTGGCTCGTTAAATATTGTCAAATGGGCGAATCCATCTGTGTGCTAGATCTTAGCAATGATTACCTTTTCAGTTTTCAAATTAGGACATGCAAATATTACACACTGCCCTGCTCTCCACCGAATTCTTACCATCTTGTGGGCAGTTTTTGTTTCACTCTGATAAGACCCAGTAGGCACTCAGGTAACACTTCAATACTGATTGACTTTTGGGAAATATGAGAATAGAGTTAGCCCTGAGAAAATTATTATTTTTTAAAAGACTCTTATTTATAATATTTTTTTGTATGTAAGATGTTTTTGGTAGCTTTTTAAGACTTGAGAGAACCACGTTTGCCAGATTTTTAGTTCTGATTGGGGGTCCATTAGTGGTACACTGTTATTAATATTATTGTTTCAGCAGTTAGTATGAGGACTTTTTAATTGCTCTAGCTTCTCTTATGATCAAATGCTATTTCTAAAGCATCTATTAAAATGTCTCCTATGGAAGCAGTTAGGCTTAGTTGGGCTTGGTTTCAAATTCTGCCAATTTTCAAGCTGTCTTCAAATTCGATTGTAAGCATAATTAATGTTTGAGGCATATAATAATATAGATTTAGCCCTACAACTTTGGTTGTCTAAGTCATAGCTTTTCAATGATTTCATTGTGAAGGTTTGGGCTTGGTTTCAAATTTTGCTAATTTTCAAGTTCTGATCAAATTCAGTTGTAAGCATAATTAATATCCTAGACAGATAATAACATAAATTTATCCCTACAACACTGAGTATCTTGAGTCATATCTTTTCAATGGCTGCCTTGTTGAGAACCAGTGTCTCAGTGTTAATTTTCAGTGTTTCTTATGTAAGCAGTGTGGCCTACACAGACTCTGGTTTCAGTTTGCAGGCCCGGACAAGTTGCATTTGCCTCGTCTATAAAGTTGGAGATAAAAATGCATGTTGTACAAGGTCATTTGGAACACTGCTGATGATGTCTGTAAAGCAGGGGACACAGGGCTAGAAACATAGTAAGCGACTGACAAAGAACAGTGTGGCCGTTAAGCACGATTATGTGAAGAACTGAATTACTGACCTTCCCTGACACTGGTGTGGATTGTGAAGACGATGCAACTGTTTATTGCACAGTACTTGACCTTCAAACCTTTGGTCTGTAGTTGTGTGGCAGATAATAAATATCCTGATCAAGGAATCAGGAAAATGTGTGTGTGTGTGTGTGTGTGTGTGTGTGTGTGTTGGCAAGTGATGGGTAGCAGTCCAGTCAACAAATAATTATTGATTGAGCTCTCTCACCAGAGAAGCTGTGCCTTCAGCATTTCAAGTGTCACATTCATCTACTTCTAACCAGGATCAAATCCCTCAACTTGACCTACATCCCTTTTCTCCTTCAGTTTTTTGAAAGTCATCTAATCTATTGCCCCAATTTCTCCCATTCCCACTCCGTCCTGAACCTATTCCAGTTAGAGTTTCTTCCCCCTCACACCACCTACAAGCAACACCTCATGTTCTTGGCCACTTCCTCTATTAAATGCGCTTCCTCTGTCTTCTCTGTTTTGAGTTCTGTTTGTCGTAGGTGACACGACACTCCCCTCACCACCAAGCCCAAAGCTGTTTTTTTTTTTTTTAAGTCTCCTTTTCAAGTTAATCCTGCTTGAATAGACGATTAAGGGCTGTAGTTCCTTCCCACTCATTCCGTCTTTTCATTGTATACTCTTCCTGGCAATCTCATCCATCGCCAAGCCTCCAGTTCCCATCTGAATGCCAGGGTTTCCAGTGTCTGCCTCTAGACCAGACCTGTCTCTTGGCTCCACCATCGTGTACCCAGCTGCCATCTGGGCTTCTCCACTGGAAGTTCTTAAACACAGAGAAGCCAGCACTGAGCTCAGAATGTCCCCTGAACAGCTGGACTCCTGTGTGAATGGCACTAGAAGTCTTTGGCTAGACTCAATCCTGACATTCCCTTCTCTCTCATTCCCTTTATAGAGTGCTGTTAACGCAACACCATTACTGTTTCTCAGTATCTGTCCTTGCGTCTTTACTGAAAAAACAAGATAAAATCAAAGGAACACAGATCTAAACACATAGTCAGCTTCAACTAACTGACATCTATTGCATCCAGTGACTGTAGAGTAAACCATATGCTGGGCCATAGAGAAAGCGTCCAACTGCAGGGGAATGAAACATAGGAATATATATTTTTTTCTGACTTAATCCTTAGTAATTAAAGTAGAAGTCAAAACACATTGGTAACTAGACAATCTCATTTATTTTAGAAATTAAACACAACACTTTTAAAAAAAAACCTGTGTGTCATAGAAGAACTCCAATTGGAACATAGGAAATATTTTGAATCGAATGGTAATGAAAATATGACATATCAAAAGTTATAGGATGCAACTAACTCAGTGCTTAGAGGGGAATTTATAGTATTAGGTGCATAAATAAGAAAATAATACAGTCTGAAAAATCAATATCTAATTTTCCGTGCCAAGAAATTTTAAAAAGAATAGCCGGTCAAACTCAAAGGGTAGAGAAAGAAGGAAATAGTAAAAAATAAGAACATAAATCAACAAAGGAAAAATTAGTTTTAGAAAAGACTAATAAACTGATAAATCCCTTGTAAGACCACAAAGGCAAGAGATAAAGGTAAATATTACATATATACTGTTAACATATTGATTTGGAAGCTCTGGTCAGTACAGGAAAAGAAAAAAAAAAGTTGGTATTTTGGAAAAGATGAAACCAAACTGCCCTTGTTTGAAAATAATTGAGACGTCTCCATTGCAAATCGAAATTAATTATAATTTAGAGACAAATCATTAGGGTTAATAAAAGAACTCAACAAGATGGTTGGAATTAGAATTCATGTATAAAAAGTCAATTGTTTTCCTGTATACTAGGAATTCACAATGCAATTGTGAATCATCAATTGGAAAATATCAATAACTACAAAACTGTGAGGTATTTAGGAATTAATTTAGCAAAGTATGGGGAAAGTGCCTGTTGTGAAAATTTTAAAAAGAATATAACCGATGATTGTTAAAGACTGTTTATAGTTACATAGATAGCATATGATTCCATGATCGTGCTCCTTGATATTTATCCAAATGAGTTGAAAACTTACGTCTGCATAAAAATCTGTGCACAAATGTTTACAACTGCTTTATTCACAATTGCCAAATAATAGAAGCAACCAAGATATCCTTCAACAGATGAATGGATGAATAAACTGTGGTCCATCCATATAAATGGAATATTATTTAGGACTAAAAATCCTCTGTTCCTTACATGGAACTGATCTGAAGAGGCCTTTCTACCAAGGATAGTCTTTGATGGGGTGGTGGTGATGGGTTGTTTCTGCTATAAGAATACTTAAATATACCCAGGTGTACAGATTCCTCTCCCAGTTCTATCAGAAATCTGAATAATCCTGTTGAATATCATTTGCCTTTATCTTTTCCCATAAGATAAGCATACACCATCAGATTTTCGCCTTGATTGAATTTAGATTAGATTTTTCTTTTTCCTCCCCATGTTATCCTGATGTGACATGAAATTTTCTTTCTGCTGGTGAGAAAAGCAAACCAACAAACTTGAAGGTTAACTAAAAAATAAAACGATAGCTGGGTAATGACACATTCTGACTAGTAATGACTCCTTGCTGCGCTGTCCTTTGAATTGATATTTTGATGGTGAAAACAAGGCCTTTTCATCCCATTTGCCCTAATGGAGAACTTTGAGAAGCACCCTAGGAGTCCCTGTCACTGTATAACTCGAATACACATAATAATAACTTAGGCTGCTGTCATTCTCAGGACTCTTTGCTTCCTTGTGTTTCTTATTCAAATCCTGGTTGTGGTTTAGATTCAATCTGAACCTTTGGGGCTGGCGTTTAAAAGGTTTGTGGTTCCTTTTCCATTTGGCCAATTGCTAGCAGCCAGCTGGGGAGGATGTCTGGGTTAAACCATAATAAATGAAATTTCCATTAGGCTGCTTGGCTCGGGGCCATTTCCTGTAAAGACCTTGTCCTGCCCTTTGAGGCTTGAAGAAGCAGAATGCTTATTTTCTCTCAATAGATGAAAGCTGAAGGTTAGAAGGTACAGTGGCATAGGTGTCTTGTGCTGTGAAGAGATTGTGCGTGTAGCATTGATGCTTTGCAGAGCATGGGTTACACTTTAAGCCGTAGCTCTCTGGATGTTGATGGCAATCACCTATAAACTTATGTCATGGCAGAAAATGGAACAAACGTGTTTCCGTTTCTTTATAAATACCCTTTGGGATGAGGAAAACTGAACATACTTCAATTCTCAGAGAGTTGGGTTTTTATCTCACCGGCCTTCTCTTTAAATGTGACTGTTCCTTAGATTTGTTCTTTGTTAAGTTTATTTTATTCTGAAGAATGCAGTGTGGATGGAGGGGTGACATTTATAAGCATCAAAGAGACCACAGTCCAACAGTGAGTCTTAGCTTTATGCACACCTTGAAGGGAACTTCTTTGCCTGTGCACATATTTTTGTGTTTCTATGTTTGCAGCTTATACACCTGGCTCGGTATTACTTGCACACGTGATGGCAATTATGGTCAGAATGCTTTTGCAAAATTTATTAAAAGAGTTCCGGTTCCCAGTGAAATGGAATAAAGCCACTCCCACCTTTTTCTTCCCAATAAACACAAACATTCAAACCTGTATAAAATGTCTGGTGAACTTAGTTGAAAAGTAAACATCAGGATGTAGATGAGCGAAGAATCCTAGAATTGCAATTTCACTGAACTAGAGGTGAGTTTCCCTGTGTGTTGTCTCTCTGCTAACCCCCCAGCCTGAATTCAGTGCAGCCCAAACTCTAAAAGTCAGTATTGGGACACAGACAGAGGTCCAAGAGACAACCTCTAGTTCTGGCGGAAGGAGCAGAAAAGGGAAGCCCTGAAGCTCAAAGAGAAGGGATAGCTTTTCAGCCTTTTTGGTTCCCTTTTTGTCTGTTTTGTCATGTCCCGGCTCTCTGGCTGTGTTGTGGCAGAGGCAGCAGCTGCAGAAGCAGCTGGCAAGGGGAGATTGCAGGAGCCAACCCAGTGAGTTAGGGGATCATCCTTTGTATGTGGTAAAGCTGTACGTAGTTCTGAGAGGCATGGCTGCACCATTGCTTGCTTGGTCTTAATTTTCTTCCCTCCCTCCCTCCCTCCCTCCCGCCCTCCCTCCCTCCCTCCCTCCCTCCCGTAGTTCCTCCTCCTCCCTCTCCCCCCACTCCTTCTTCCTCTCTCTCTCTCTCTCTCTCTCTCTCTTTCTTTCTTCCTTCCTTTCTTTCTTTTTCTTTTCCTTTTTAAATATCTCTCAATCCTCCCACTACTCTGGTACAATCATAGAAATGGGTTGTTTCTGATTAGAAGAGTGAAAAGGGGCATTTCAGGGTACCAGAAAGTATCAGATTAGGAGGGGTTAGGAAATGATAGCATAAAGTAACCCCTGGACTCACCACAACCCACACATGCATGGATCTGAGCCTTCCGAGCATCCCAAGGGCTTTGGGGAGGGAGGTGATGAGTAGAACTCCACCCAAGAGCCAGACTGTGCCTACATGGTGCACATCTCATGCAGATCCGAATGACCCTGCATAGCTTTTGCAAACAGAACTGACTGAACTGTTCACAGCAGGTTGGTTGGAACTTGTGGCCGGAAGCTAACCAAATCAACTACCCGGTGCAACAGTAAAATCAATAGATTTGAATAAGGCACAGGATTTGATAAGAACATCTAATCCATATTGGCATATGAAGAACTACAAAAATCTCAAATCACTTGGGAAAAGACTGTTAACAGATGACAATGAAAAAAGGACTCGAAAGCAGCTCCTATAAAAAGGTTCAAATGAGTGACCATGAACCCTGAAATAAAACTTAAGATAGAAAGTATCAATAAAGAAATAGGAGATATGTAGTAGAACCAAATGGCAATGTTAGAACTGGAAAATACGATCATCCCCACTTTGCCCTCCCCCCCACCCAAAAAAACCCCAGACACCTCACTATATGGACTCAGTAACAGAATGGAGATGACAGAAGGAAGAAAGAGTTAACCTGAAAATAAGTCAGTCAAAATTATCCAATGTGAAGAAAAGAAAAGAAAAGAAAAGCTGAAGCTGTCAAGTTTGCTTTTTCGAAAATTTCCTTCACAGTTTTAGTTTGTTCTTCTGATCTGGTACATTGGAATAAGGAGAGATCTCTCACTTTTATCATTATTTTTCTCTCTAGTCATTGTTATTTTAATATAAAATTTGAAGATACTGGATGGAATCCTAGTGGATATGAGCGTGCAATTGTCCTTCAAAACACACACTTAACTCTGGAAAGGAAGATGAAAAGTTTAAAGCAAGGGATGGCAAACTACAGTATGCTGCCCTTGTTTTATAAATAAAGTTTTATTTGTTTGCTGACTCTGGTTATAGAGACATGGAATGACACTCCCTGGGCCATAGTGATTAAAGGATGCTGTTATTGTTCTAGTAAATATCTAGCTCTTTTTTCCCTGGAGAGAAAAATAAGAAGTCTCACTTTTTATTTTCTGTTTTCCTACTTTGGTATAATTGACAAGTAAAAGTTGTATATGTTTAAGATGTCCATCGTGATTGATTTAATGTACATATACAGTATGCAATGAATACCACAATCAAGTTAATTCTTATATCCATCACTTTACATAGTTACCATTTTTATGTCTGTATGTGGTGAGAATACCTAAGATCTACTCTGTTTGCGAATTTCAAGCATACATAGGTGTTATAAAAAGACAGAGGTAACAAGTGTCAAAGGGGGTTTGGAGAATGGGGAACCCTTATACGCTGTTGGTGGGAATAGGAATTAGTATAGTTATTATGGAAAACTGGGGTGGAATTTCCTTAAAACATTAAAAACTAGAACTACCATATAATCCAGCTAACCCATTTCTGGGTATATATATATATATATATATATATATATATATATATATATATATATATATCCAAAGGAAATGAAATCAGTATCTCATAGTGATATCTGCAGCCCCATGTTCATTGCAGCATTATTCACAATAGCCAAGATATGGAAACAGCCCAAGTGTCTGTTGGGATGAATGGATAAAGTATTTTATATACATATCTATAATTTAGCCTTAAAAAAGTGGAAATGCTTCCATCTGCAAGAACATGGTCAACCTGGAGGACATTGTTATACTGAGTGAAATAAGCCAGAACCAAAAAGCAATCTTCTTACGAACTACCTTTCGTGTCCACCAGTTTCATTCATTGCTTTAACTTTTCTATATCAACTTTAATTTAAAAAACCTTAAAAATTCAGTTCCTTAAATAACCTTTTCCTGATGTTTGTCGATGTTCCCAATCTAGTGTTTCACTTTTTTTGTTTTGTTTTGTTTTTTAGAGGGCAGTGTCACTGGCCCTCATATGTGGGATCCGAACCGGGGCCGCTGGCGTCCCAGGCCAGCTCCCAACCACCGCGCCACTCGGCCGGCCCTAGTGTTTCACTTTTGATCACTCCATGAACCGTGCACGGGTTTTGAGTCACGGTCCCTGCCTTGAGGGGACCTGACACCACACGGAAATCTCACCTTCCTTCTCCTTTCTGTCTGTTGTCTAGGAGTCCCTGAGGGTTCCGGCCAAGGCGCACTCTTCCCCAGAGTGACCCCCGGGGTCTTCATGTGGCCATGGATCTGGATAAACCCTCTGTGTGGGGCTCACTGAAACAGAGGACCCGGCCTTTGTTACTCAACCTGAGCAAGAAGAAGGGGAAAAAGAACCCCAACAAAGGCCTAGACGTGAGGGACAGACACCGCCTGGACCGTCGCCTCAGCCTCTCCGTCCCTGACCTCCTGGAGGCCAATGTCTTGGCCCCAGAGCGCCGGCCTTACTCCGGGCCCCAGTCGTCCTACATCTCCGTGCCCAGCAGCCTGTCCACGGCTGGGGTCTTTCCCAAGAGCAGTAGCAGCTCCTTGAAACAGTCTGAAGAAGAGCTGAGCTGGAGCCAGGAGGAAGCAGGCCACCTCCACGTGCTGGAAACAGACTCCGAGGAGACCTTCGCCTCTCCCGCCCCCGAGGACAGGAGGGCCTCGAGCAATGGCGTCTTTGATCAGCTCCCAAAGCCGCCCCTCGGGGAGGAGGTGCTGGAAGAGCCAGAGGTGAGATCAAGGCTGGGCGTGTCATGCTCCTTTTCGTTCTCCCCTCCCCTGCCCTCCCGTGCCCTCCCTCCCCTCCCCTCCCCTCCCTCCCTCCTTTCCTTCCTTCCTTCCTTCCTTCCTTCCTTCCTTCCTTCCTTCCTTCCTTCCTTCCTCTCTTCCTCTCTTTTCCCTCCCTCCCTCCCTCCCTCCCTCCCTCCCTCCCTCCCTCCCTCTCTTTCTTTCCTCTTCTTTTTAAGTGCATCAAGTGCCCTTGGAAAATCTGGTTAGGAGTTATTTTCGTGGTTAGCTTGGATGGAGAGAATGTCACAAGAATTTAAATTAAGGTCATATTGATTGCATCCAGTGTTCACATTAGTTTTAGGGTTGACCTCTGTGTATTTTAAAATGATTCCAAATAATCTTTCTAGGACACTTTAAGGCATTAGAAGCCCTATTGGATGAGTTTTCCTTTTTTTCCATCTCCTGGCAAAGAAATTAAGAGCATAACTTTTCCTTTAAATTTGCTTAAGTACGTGCCCACCTCTGTTTCTATGTCTCCCTGCACCATCGCCCAGTCTTACCATAGACAAAACATGCATATTTCCCCAGCCCTAACAAATGCATATTTCTCTTTGACAGCCAAAGAGTTTGAGGTTCCTCTATTTCGCTCATGTGCGCACACACACACACACACACACACATACCTGTGGGTAACTTTACTTCCATTTGCTAAAAAAAAAAAGCCAAAAATGAAAGGAAACAAATTCTTAGCAATTCAGTGATTTACAAAGCTTTAGTATTTCAATAAGATAAAATGGCCAAATATAATTATGAAACAACTCTTGTATTCTAGGGAGAGATTAATGTAAATTCAATCACTTGATCATGATTTTATGATCCATTTAATCATATATATATATATATATATTCCTATATATTTAAATCTTACGTTTATGACACTGAAGTAGGCTGCACTGTTGAGGAAAGGGGTAAATTTTTCTGTATTTCAGGTTAGTGTGGTAATTCATAGAAAACTGGTTATTTAACTAGGAGTTTTGGTTTTACTTTTATAACCAAAGCCTATTAATTATGTCATTTATTTCCATTTTATTGGGGGATGGGCTTGTGGATATTGGAGGATGTCGTTAGATTCATTTGGAAGCATTATTATGTTAAGATACCACTACCCATTAAATGACTTAACTATTTTTTTATTACCATTAATATTGATGAAATTCGTTTTGTAACAATTTATAATTTTTACTGTAGTTATGGATTTGAAATGTGTGTTTCCACATAATCAAAATATAAATTAAGTGAATTATTACACTAGTTCAGTATGAAGGAGGTGACATATTGAATAATGAACTGAAGGTTAATCTTCTTGTTATTTATGAATTAATGAGAAAAAAATGGATGGGCTTCTTGGCTTTGATATACTAAGAATCTCACATTAGAAGAATTTTTTTTGAAGTTAGTGCTATTAAACTGTTTTAGCACTTCAGTAGTCTGTGCCGAATATAAATATTTGAATGCCTACTCGGGCCCCATTAAAGTTACAGCTAGAAATCGAGATGGATAAGAGGGTGACCCTGCCTTCAAGTTATGATCTGTTGGGAGACGGCTTTGCCCAGCACTAAGGGTAGCCCAGGAGGCAAACAGACTTGGAACTGTCTGTGCAAACCATCCATGCCTGTCCTCCTGGATAGAGGAGATCAGTGTGTGGGGCCCCAGGGAGGGTCCAAGGTGGCCCATAGGATAAGCAGGAATTGACAGGTGAGCAGATATGGTGACCACGGGGCCTGAAGTTTGGATGGGTCAATTGAAGGGGAGGGGCCTGATGACCGGAGGCCTAGGGGGTTTCTGGAGTGCATGTAGGTCTGGAAGGGTGAGCTGTGCTGATGAGTGGTGGCAGTTGGATGGCTGGTGGATCAATGCTTGCTTATTTTCTTCTCTCCAGGCTAAATGCAGAAAAGCCTGGAATAAGCAGAGTTCTTTAAGGATAAGTTATTCTGGGTAAATTTATTTTCCCTTTCAACTCAGCTATTTAAAAAAAAAGAAAGAAAAGAAGAAAAGAAAACACAATACTTTTCTTGAAAACAGAAACTTTTGCTTCTCTTTTCCTGCCCAGGGAGGTACAAGATAGAGACTGAGACTGATTCTTCCTTCCATGGCCACTTGCGTGTCATTTATCTGCTTGGTGGCCTGTTTGCACAGGATGGAGGGACTGGGCTGTCGCTCAGCAGGCCTGTAGGATCACTTGGGGTCCGGTGCATTGTTCAACCCCCCCCGTCCTCCCCCCCCCCCCCCCCCGCTTAGGGTGGGCAGGTCTGCATTGCGTGGGCTCCCACTTATTGAGAATCCAGTTTACCCGATGGACAGGAGCTAGCCCCTCCCCTTCTTATCTTCTCCACCAGGATATGTAAATTTGGGGGCGGATGAAGTATGGTTTTTTTCAGGGCCTCGCGTGGAGCCTGGCTATCATAGCAGTTATTGATACAGATATCAATAATAGCTAAGTGGTCATTCAGGTTTAATAGGGTTTTGTTAGTATCTTCATTGTGAGTTTTCTTCAGTTTACGGTGTAATTAAAGGCAGCATTTTAAAATTTCTCTTTGGAAAAATCCCATTGCACTGTACATGAAATCTCTTTGTATATGAAATAACTGCAAATACAAAGAGATTTAGGCAGGTGTACACTTTTCAGCCCACGTCTAATAAGTTTAAATTTGAATTTATTTTCTCTGCCTTTTTAAAAAATGAAGATGGAAGTCCTGTTGAATTCACGTCACCCATGAGTGTTGGCGTTGGTTCATCCGTGTCTCGGACCTGGGCCGTCTGTTTCTTCCTAACGAACAATGAACGTATTTCTATCACTTTCATGGAATGAGGAAGAGACGGGGAGGAAGGAAGGGGTGGGTTGGTGTGTGACACGCCTGGTGCACAATACGGACTCAACAGATGTTTGCAGATACTCTTGGTGGAACTTAATTTGCTTGTTGCCTTCTAGTGGGGGTAAGGGAAGGGCAGCCGTGGCCTGGGGCAGCCACTGGGTTGGCCTCACCTGTTTTCTGCAGGACGCTGACTTGGTTCCTGGCTGAGCCTGCAGCAGGGAGAGATGACACCCCCTGCCCCCCGCATCACTATTGTCTGAATGTTCTAGTCCCTTCCCAGTCCTACCAGTACCCGCCAAGGAAGTGTTGGCTTACAGTTCCATGGGGGAATGGAATGATGAGGCAAAGAAGAAAGTTAGAGACGAGCATCCGTGCGCATGTTGAAACCAGCAATGAAACCAAGATGGGAAAAAGGGGGTTCAGAGTGAAGACAACCTTGGTGGAAGAGGACACCCCAGACTCCCCTAAGCCCCGGGATCCTGTCACATGGAAGCCCTGTCTCAAGTTGCCTTGACAGAATTCACTGCCCCCTTGAATGGCCCCCACAAATACAGACCATCATTTTCTGGCAACATCCCCGTTACCTTCCCAGTTGCTCAAGTGAAAAACCCGTGGATGATGTTAGACTGTTTTACTTTCCTCGTTTTTCACAATCTAGGAAATCTTCCAAGTTTCCGTCTCCCATCTGTCTCCTCCTGCCTTTGTCCGCTTCCTTCTCCTCTTACCGGAATCCTGTCCTCCCTCAAGGCCCGGCTGGAACCGTCCTGCCCTGTGGTCCTTTTCCCGACTCTACCATCAATATACCCCCGCTGCCTTTGTTTGTACAGCAGCCACTAGTACTGTTACTGAGCGCCAACCTCATTCTACTTTCTGTGCAAATCTGTAGGGAGACAGAGGGACAGAAACAGGTAGAGAAGAGCAGGCAAGGGTGTCACTGGGTGAGACCCCGAGAAGATCCCCAGGCACTGAGACCTAGACGCGCCGTCTGGCTCTGCGGACTGACTTGTGACAACCAAATGATCATAGGACTAAGCTCCAAGTGACAATCCCAACTGCTCTTGTTTGCAACGAGAGCCGAATACTTTCTAGACTCTCATGTCCATGTCATCGTTGCCAAGTTCTTTTGGAAGTCACATCTTAATCAACACCTATTTCATGAGCTCGTTGGGAGAAATGATCATTTTTGGGCCTGGAGATACTTCGAGAATCCACATCTGGTACATTTCCTTCCCAAAGTCAGCCTATGTGAGAAGTCACATACTATCTAGAATCAGTGAATGTGGAAACAGAAAGGTTCCACCCTAAACAGCGTCTGGCGTGCCATCCAGCTGACAAAAGGAACTGGGTTGCAAATGAGCCTGCCATACTCACACTTGGTTTGCTGGGACCTACTACGCCTATCTCAACATGCCAATCTGCCCAGCCAATGGGGCCAGGATTCGTCAAGTTTTATGACATACACTCCCTCTTCCCTCCTTAAGGTTCAAGGGCAAGTCCAAATGTTTACTCAGACTTCCTTGCATGACCTCTCCTTATTTATTTATTTTTTTGATTGACACATGATGGTATTAGTTGTATAGTATCACTTTCAGTCAAGCTAATAGCCTAGTATGGTTGCCTGGCAACCAGGTTGTCTGCTTTCGGTGACTTTGTATGTCTGGTCTCTGACGGGAGGAAGGCAGTCTTACGGTTTCATCTCATTGCTCTCATCACCAAGACTTGGGGCCTAGGAGTCAGTAAAGCACCTTCCACTATCGGCAAGCCCTACAGCCACCTTAGATTAAGTTAGGTGTTTAGAAGGCGGCCCTCGTGTGAGATTGGAAGCTCCTAGAGAGTAGCGATCATGTCTTCTTTTTCTTCTCTCAGGTTCCTGCAAATCATGCTTATGTGACACATATAGATCTGTTGTCTCTGCAGTTGACTTCCAAACCACAGGCCACTGCTAGGTGCTGTGGGATCTATCAGAAATTCAGTTGGGTTCAAGTGTGATACGTGGAGGCCCTGGGTTGGTAGGCTAAGCTCTAAAGGGTTCCCAAATGTTAGATTAAATCTGAAGAGGCCAAAGCTAAGGAGACTCTGAGGGAAGTGGTGTAATTTTTCTTCTTTCCTTCTTACTTTGCTTTTTCTTCTCACTTCCCCTCCCCAAGTCAATATTCCCCCAGTGGTTGTTTTATAAGATACAGGCGCCGCCCCCCACCCCGCCACTATCTGTGGGGGGCATGGTCCAAGACCCCCAGTAGATATCTAAAACTATGGATAGGACCAAACCCTGTACATACTATGTTTTTTCCTATATGTACACAATTATGTTTAATTTATAAATTAGGCACAGGAAGAGATTTACAATAAGCAATAATGAAATACAACAATTTTAACAATAGACTAATGAAAGTGGTGTGAATGTGCTTTCGCTCTCGTTCGATCTCTCTCTCTCTCTCTCTTTCTCTCAAAATATCTTCTTGGGATGTTGTGAGATGATACACTGCCTACGTGATGAGATGGAATAAGGCAGCCACATTGGACAAAGGGATTGTTCCCATCTCAGGCAGGACAGAGCAGGGAGGCAGTGTGAGATTTCCTCATGCTACTCAGAATGCCATGCAATTTAGAACACATGGTTTGTTTATTTCTGGAATTTCCCATTTAATATTTTCTGACCATGGGGAATTGAAACCTCAGAAAACAAAGCTGCAGAAAAGGGACGGGGGCTGTGGGGGTGGAATACTGCACTCTCACACGCCTTGTAAAATCAGTTAAGCATTTTGAAGATACAGAAAGTTGCCCCTGGTTCCTACCCACAGTGTTGATGGTGGACTTGAGATTGGACTTGGCCCCTGGAAAATGTGACCAATTGTACTAAGCAGTACCTGATCAGCGCTAGATAACCGGCTGAGATGGGAGGGGAAGCCACTCGGAGAAGGTGGCGAGGAAAGGCTTGACAAGGCTGTGTTTGGAGGCTAAGAATCAGATGCAGAGTAAAACCAAGTAGTTGAATTTCATGTCCATGAAGCTAGAAAAACAGTAAGCTCTTAACCTCGTCCGTGGCGGTCAGCAGTCTCCAACGAGGACTCTCTTTTATGGTTGTACTTACTAGTTTAGGATAATTATTTTCAGCAGTATATTTTCAGAAGGAAGTTGATGGCTGAGGAGTGTTCATCACTTGCCTCATATCATCCAGCAAGTAAGCGTCTGAGCCAGGGTCTAAATCCAGGGCTGCCTAAATCCTGTGCACAAACATGTGCGTACTACAGGAGTTTGGGGATACAGTCCTAAAACTTGGGAGAGCTCAGCACTGGTGATCTAAAAAAAAGTTGATCATCAAAAGAAGACATTTATTTTTCTGTGTCCACTGTGCCCTGTTAAAGGCAAGGATAATTATATTGGTCCAGCAGGCTCCTTACTATGATCAATAGCTAACAATCTTGAATGGCAGGGTTATTACCTTCCCCATCATCCGTGCGATCTCACAGTGGGATACGTCCTTCCTTGACGTTTCATTTGGCAGTTGGAGTTTTTAAACAACCAGCTTTGGTGCTAGCTTCTGTGGAAGAGTTGAGCGGTTTAGAAAAGAACCCTGTTGGGATATTTCCAGAAACTGCATGGCAACCACAGAGCTTCAATTTGGTGACCACAGAGAAGCAAAGTGACAAACTACAGAGCAGAAGAGACAACCTGCAGCTCAAAATTAATCAAGTGCGTCAGTTGCTCCCGACGTCAACTGCGTGTCCTTCACTAGTTTTGTTTAATCTCAAAAACCATTGCTCAACATCATGGTGTCCCTGAGACAGACGCGTCAGCCATATCCCAGGGTCCTTTGAGGACCTGCCCCGTTTTTCTTCTTCCCTCTGTCCTTCCCATCCATTGAGCACCTGGTGGCCAGGGAGCAAGTGTGTCTGTCTGCAGGAAAAGCCATTTCTGAAGCACAGCAAAGGTTCCAGGAACCAGACTGGGTGTCCCAGGAAGAGCAAGGAGGCAGGGCGATCGCAGCAGAGGGGCTGGGGAGGTGATTGCAGGAGATGCCAGCGTTCTTCCTGATGCTTCCACATCCTGCCAGGCGACTCTGATAGACTGTCCCAACTCTCTAGGGGGCACTGCGTGAGTAGGGTCCAAAGGGACCTTGTGGGCTCCGTGCCATGTTGCTCACAGGACAGGCCACCAGCACACTGCTGGTGTCTGCTCTCCCCCGTGTAGACACTAGAAGAAGGAAACACAGGCTCGGGCTGACAAGCTGTGTGTGGGAGGGGGGGTCGCGCTGCCCTGAGGCTTCCCAGCCAGTTCTCTAGCTTTGTCATGGGAACAGCGCCAGTGGGGAAAGGATGGTCAGAATTGAGGGAGGGGGGCCGGCCGAGTGGCGCATTGGTTAAGCGCTGGTTTTGGGATGCCAGCGGCCCCGGTTCGGATCCCACATGAGGGCCAGTGACACTGCCCTCTACAGCTGGCAACAGCTCCACCTGGAGCTGGGCTGTGCGAGCCCCGGTGATGGTGTAGGCTGCAGCCCCTGCTGCAGTGGGCTACCATAGGCTACAGTGAGCGGCCGGCAGCCAGCGAGAGCTGCCAATAGCCGCGATGAGCGACATCCAGAGGCCAGCGACCGATCTGCCTCATCCGGGAAGAGCGCAATGACGATACCAACAGTGAAGCAACATCCTCCGCAACTAAACTGAAGAACAAGAAGACGGCAACTTGTCTGTTCCCCTTCCCCGATTCCCCAACGCTGTTCCCCTCCACCAATTCCCCAATAAAATCTTTAAAAAAAAAAAAAAAAAAAAAAAAAAAAAAAAGAATTGAGGGAGGGAATTTGGGGAATGGGCCACCTTCATTGAGTTTTGTGTTTTTTTTCCCTCCAGCCTTCCCAAACACAGCTACTGTCTTAATAATAATAATAATAATAATAATAATAATAATAATAATAAAACAGCGACACCAATCTAATAGCCCTGACTGAGAAATTATGTGTAGGGAACTCTGCAGAGTACAATATAAATATGATTTCATCAGATCGCATCTATTTGTTTCATTCAACATGCATGGAGCCTAGTACAGTGTCTGGTCCCGAGACGGTGCTCAGTAGATATCCTCTGAATGAATGAATTTTCCTCCTAACAACCTATAAGGCAAGTATCATTTTTTTAAAAAAAATTTATTGGGGAGCAGCCATGGTCATTGGTTACACATTGCTTTCATGCTACAATCGTATAGTCGAATCTTTTAGGGAAGGCACAGCTCACAGTGGCCCATGCGGGGATCAAACTGGCAACCGTGGTGTTATCAGCACCATGCTCTAACCAACTGAGCTAACTGGTCACCTGAAGGCACATATCATTTTTGTCCCTTTTATAGATGCTCCCAAGTCGTGAATGTTAAGGACATTTCTCAAGGATGCCAAGCTAGGAAGCAGCAGAAACAGGACTTGAATGCAAGCCTTTCTTCTCCCTGGGTTTTGTCCATTACTGTGCAGAGTTGCCCCCCACTGTGTCAGGAGAGCGGTTCTGTGTATGGATTCTCCTGGTTCCAGTGCCAGGAAAAGAGTGGGTCCCCAAGGTGTTCAGGTGAAGGGCCCTGCTGCCTTTAACAACCAACCAGCCTCTTAGCTCTGGCTTCTTTATTTTTAAATTGGTGACACTAATGACAGCCTATTGGGCCCCTTAGTAGTGAATAGGAGTATGAATTTGTAAATTATCAAGTACTACACAAATGTAACAGGGCCAATATTTTTCTAAAAAGTACCTACTACTAACAAGCATGAAAACAATGTATGGACGATCCATGGATAAAAATTACTAAGTATGGAAAGAAGGATTTCTTTTTGTTTTTCTTTTTTAGCTGAGCCATCATGCCATCTGTTGGCAGCTTAGCAGCATCGAACTGCTGTTGCTCAGAGCTCAGCTCGAACTCTTGAGCGAGCTCTTTACCAACTGAGCCACTTGGCCGGCCCTAAGAAGAGTTTCTTATACCAGGGGTTGGCAGACTTTTTCCTAAAGGGCCAAATAACAAATACGTCCAGCTTTGTGGCCCATAAAGACTCAGTTGCTACTACTGAACTTGGTGGTGTAACGTGAAATCAGCCATAGAATATATATAAATTAATGGGTAGGGCTGTGTGTTAGAGTTTAAACTGTATCTATAAAAACAGGTTTTGGGCCATCATTTGCTGACCCTTGTTTTATGTCATCACATGACTGAATAGGGTATCTGTATACACACACACACACACACAATTTATATTTTGTATCTTAGATAGCATTCCAGGGGAATCACTTTTAGAGAAAAATCTTAGGGTAGTGGGAACGAAATATATATACCTTGATTGTATGGTGAGTAACGTCCTGGAACATTGTGTAGAAATTGAATATGAGCAGGCCCAGCCTGGTAGACCTGGACTTTTCTGAACAAGCATGTCAACCTTGATATTGAATTGCCACTTGGTTTTTGGTTTTTTTTTTACTTTTTTTGGAGGGCAGTGTCACTGGCCCTCATATGTGGGACCCAAACCGGGGCCGCCGGCATCCCAAGCCAGTGCCTAACCACCGCGCCACTCGGCCGGCCCAACCACTTGGTTTGTTTTGATTCTATCGCTGTGCCCATTGCTGCCTCTGTCTGAGGCGTCTGATTCCCTTTCCTCATTTTGTCGCTCCCTTTGCCCAGTGGGTATTTGTATTTATGACACAAAGTATCCATAGTCTCCATAACCTAGATGTGAGTTACGTAATTAATGAAATGTGTATTATATATATGGTTTACTAAACTCATGCACTTCAATGGAGTACTCTTCAAAGACTATCTAAGTGATCTTCTCAGCCAACATTTTACTCTCATTGAGCTTTCATGGATGTGGGTTTGTATCTTTTTCCATGGAAGTATAAACAGCCTGTGATGGCTTAGATTGTTTCTAATTGGGCTTCCTGTGTGTACTTCATGGTAGGGCCCTTCAGCCACATGGGAGGTTTTATTTGTACACGATCACTCTTAGTGTACACAAAAGGAAAATGTTGTTTATGTCCATCAGTGTCTTGCTCTTAAAATCCTTGGTGGCTGGAGGAGATTTTTTTTTTTAAATAATCAGCCCATCCATGCTAATATCTGCCCTCATCCTGCTGAATTTTCATAAATTTGCTTTCTTGCAAAGAGAGTATTCTAATCTCAAGAAAATATAAAACATGTACGGTGGACCCTTGAACAACATGGTTTTGAACGGTGTGGGGTCCACTTATACAAGAATCTTTTTCAAGAAATCTCTGTTGTTGTTTTTACAATTTTATTTATTTATTTATTTATTTATTTATTTATTTATTTATTTATTATTTTGAGGGCAGTGTTACTGGCCCTCATGTGTGGGACCTGAAGCTGGGCTGCTGGCCTCCCAAGCCAGCTCTTAACCACCGTGCCACTCGGCGGGCCCCTCTCTGTACTGTTTTAGGAGCCCATGGAGGTCGGGGGGCCAAAGATATGCATTGATATCTGCCATTTTATGTAGGGGACTTAAGTATCCATGGATTTTGGCATCCACAAGGGGTCCTGGAATCACTCCCCTGTGGATACAGAGGGACAACTGGTATAGTGAAATTTGGGGGGAGTCAAAAATTATACGTGTATTTTCAACTGCCTTGGGCGGGGGGGGGTCACCATTCCTAACCTCCACATTGTTCAAGGGTCACCTGTATTACCTTTCCATCGATTTCAATTTAGCAAGGTAGAGTGCAAATGCCAATGTGAGTGCACCATCATTAAACCCACACACAAAACCCACTTCTCTGGGAGGCAGTGGTGAGAGCTGTGTGAGAAATGACCGACTAACCTCATACTAGTTTTCACACCAAGATGTTAAAATGCTATATTTCTGAATAGTTGTATGTAATGAGATAGTTTGTCACATGAACACTTTTAGCATTGATGATATTCAGAATACAGTACTTGTCTTTTCCTGAGTATGTCCTTGGAAACAAGTTGTTTGAAATTGTTAGAACCAAGGCCTAATGGATAAACTGCGGTACACCCACACGATGGAATACTACTCGGGAATGAAAAAGGGATGGACTCTTTATACAGACAAAGACTCGGATGGATTTCGAGGCATTGTGCTGAGTAAAAGATGCTGGTGTCAACTATTTGTATCCTGTATGAATCTGGAAAAGATGAAACTATATGTGAAAACAGATGAGTGGGTGCCATGGGTTAGAGGTGGCGGTTTGAGCACAGCAGGATAGCATGAGGGAGTTTTTTTTGGGGGGGTGACACAACTGTTCTGTGTCATGACTGGCGGTGGTTACACAAGTATATACATGCGTCAAAAGTCACAGCGCTGTACACATGTGGAAAATGTCCATTTTACTGTGTTATTTCCTTTTTTTGGTAAGAATTAATAAAAAACAAAACCGAAGTGCTTGAATTTGCTT
Source organism: Aselliscus stoliczkanus (assembly GCA_033961575.1). Classification (NCBI taxonomy): domain Eukaryota; kingdom Metazoa; phylum Chordata; class Mammalia; order Chiroptera; family Hipposideridae; genus Aselliscus; species Aselliscus stoliczkanus. Next base: position 28,548,211 of record CM066741.1, read on the forward strand.
ATTGCGAACATCAGGAAAAATGTTCTAAAGATAGGAGGATAGCAGGCATTCCTGATGAGAAAAATATGAATTGTGCTGTTTTTAATGAAAACTCACAGATGCAATTACCACTAGGTTTACAAAGAAGGTGAAAATGATGCCGTCTTGACTAATGCCTTAGGCTCTGTGCAGACTGTAGGGGACGATTCAGAGTTATGTGTCCCCCCACAGCTGTAACCCGGTCCTCCTGCGCCCATGGAGCATCCCTGCTGTCCTTTATGGTGGCCGGATCCCCTCCTTGGTGTGTATATATGGCGCGTGACAGTTACGGCGGCTGTGGGAACCATAACTTTAAGTTCTGTGACTTCCCTGTGAGTAAAACCAGCCATAATGTTGAATTAATGTCATCGCTCACATTTCATTTCCATGTTGTTCTAAGTGGGAGACTTATCGCCTATTTGAATAAAAGCTCCTCATTCGTTTTTGATGGCAGGTAAGTGATGGTGGTTACGCGGACTAATCGTGCCACTTAATTATCGTCTTCATTAAGCTCAGGGGGGCTGACTTGAAAGGAAGCATGTGATGGGCCAGTCTGGGGCGTGATGCTCTTTAAGCATCTTCCATTTGATGGTAGAAGACACCCCGCCACCACGATCCTTGGCTAATAACCGTGCCCTTTAAACAGAAATTCTGACCCTAGCGCTGGTAGTTTTGTGGAACTGCCTTCAAGTGGGATTGGGTAAAGCCAAGCATTGGTTTGTTTAATGAAACTGGAGACACTGATGTGGGCCAGCCAGGCTTCAGAGGATCAGGCAGCAGAGGTTGCTGTTGGCTCTGTACGTGAAGGTGGTAGGTCCTTTTTGATTCTTTTTGATTCATTTTGATTCTGAATCAGTCAGAAGAGTAATTGCTAAGCTTCCGGGAGATAATAGTGTGTGGTATAAAAGGCATAAAGAGAACGCTTTTGAAATTGGGAGAGTTGAATAAGGTTCTGATGATTGTCATAAAGAGGTCTTCAGAGAGTCCTGTCCAACTCACTTGGGTGTCTTACAAATAGGATATGCCAAGAATGAGGTGGGAGTGCTGTTTAGGCCAGGCCCTGCTGCCTTGTCCCTTTGTCTGATCTCAGGTCGAGGCCCACGTTGAAAGTGAGGGCTTTTTTGCTGGCTGGCCAGTAGTGGTGCTTCCACGGCCAGGGGGCTCTAGCGTGAAGTGTTAGGGCCCTTGGAGAAAGGTCCAAGAGTCTGAAATCACTTATGACCCTGTGTGAGTGGATCTGAATTTAATGAAAGGTATTCAATTCAGGTATAGTCAAGGGACACTAGACCTGGGACCTATGGGAAAAGAGGAAGATGTGGAGAACTGTAGGGCTTCCATTCTTCTTGGCAGACACTTGGGAGGCTGCGAGCTGACTTGTGATCAGGGCTCACTTCTGCTATGGGCAGCATTTCTTGATGTCACTGTATGCAGAGGAGGTAGACCAGAGAACCTCTGCTTGTTGGCAACCTTTCCATCATTCCTCTTGGGGGCCGAGGTATTGGCCTCCTGCTTGGGAACTCAGTTCTATTGCTCTCTGAAGCTGAGAGAGAGTGAGAGCGAGAGTGAGAGACTTGGAAGGTACCCTGCCATCCAGGTAGGATCTTTGAATTGTGCCAGGACCTCCTTGATTGTCACCGTGGATGGGAAGGACCAATGACTCTGGTCCCCACTTCTATCTCCATGGGCATCCAAGCAATGTCTGCTGCCTGATTCGTGTCTCCAAGTTTACCCATTCCTTTGGAGTTATGCAGCCTTCTTTGGAGGGAGCAATCCCTTGTTTTTCATCCAAGAAATCAGGCCTGGCTAATGTGAGAGACAAACCGGGACATAACCAAAGTGCTGGGATGCCATTTGTTAATTTTCCTTCTACTCCACCCTTCCATGCAGGCAGCCATCCTCCCATCCGGCCCAGAAACCTTCACCACCTCCCAGAGTTCCTCTTAAAAAGCACCCCAAATCTGTGCAATTGAACAGTGGAGCTGTCTACTGTATCCCAACTAACCACCGAGTCATGCATGTTTCATGGAATCACTTCCTGAGCAGCTGAGGAAGGTTTGAGGAGGAAACACAGACACCTCCATTCTGAGGTCATTCATTCAGGAAGTTGCATTTACTGTGGTTTGGCTGGTGGTTGAACAGTTGCCAGGCCTATGAAGGTCTGGTTTGAGGGAGGTCTTTCGGATCCCATTTGAAATGTCGCCTTTCTAACGAGCACGCTTGGTTCTCTGGTCCCTGAGCTGCCATCTCCCTTCAGTGGCTGGGGGCCAGGCGGGGCCTGGCGAGATGGCCCTGCTAAGCATTTGATGAACTAGGGGTGGCTGAGGGGCCCAGCAGGTGAGCCCAATCAGCCTTATCTACTCTCTGATCAGTGAGTAATACGGCAGAGGCCACAGCTCATGGACTCCACTGAGTCAAGCTCCCTTTAATAGCCAAGACTTGCCAGGCACGCAGGAAGACACACCTGACACTGAGTATGCAAATAGAGCTTTCCAAATGGAAAGACCTAATAAAGGATATTCTTGTAGGTTGAAGTTCTTTGGTTTTTTTAAAAAGCAGGGTGATTTTCTTTTTCCTTTTTATTTACAGAAGCTGTGTGGAAGTGGGGACATGAACTCTTCTGTGATATCCCAGCGTTTTGAAGACCAATCTGTGAGTGACATTCCTTTAAAACAAAGACACACCAAAGCCCACATTATAAATAGTTCTCATCAAATGTTCCAATCTGTATTTCTTTGCGTCCTTTATATCTAAAGAATGCTCAACTGGACCCTCCTACGAAGACAGGCCTTGCAAATTGTCCCTGGAAAAGACTCATTCAGTGTCTATTGATTTGCCTGCCTGGGATAGATTCTTCTAAAAATACAGAGCAGCGATGAAATCGAGTGAGATAGTGCAGGAGACAAAGCCATTCTGAAGTGCTTTGAACCATGGGTGGGGAAACTTGCAAAAGAAGGCTGTCAAAGGTGACTTAGCCACAGGATCGATTGATTGAATGTCAAAGAGGTGACCAATACATTGCAATTCTTCCCCTTTTTTTTGAGGGCAGTGTCACTGGCCCTCACATGTGGGACCAAAGCGGGGCCACTGGCTTCCCAAGCCAGCGTTTAACCACCACGCCACTTGGCCGGCCACCAATACATTGTTTTCATCTGTTTTCTCTTTGGAAAGACAAGACAGTTGAACTAGTGCGAAACTCTAGTTTAAAATGTTACCTGGAGTCACTTAATAAATATTCAAAATTAGACTTGAATTGGACATTACGGCCTGTAGGAGTTGATGCCTTCCTGGGGAGGGGAGTGAACTGTGTTGGGGGGAGGTGAGGCTCTGAGGGTAATTGTAGGAGACACCGTAGTGGGGCCCAGGGAATGAGAGAAAACTGTGAACGATGGGAGAGCACTGGGCAGAGAAAGCGTGTCCCATATGGGCAGAGAGGAGGACCACGTGTCTGATGGGCGTGTGGGCCCCTAGACCATCAGCCGAGTGCTTCTGAACTGACGTGATTGTATGACACGTGGAGGCGGTGTGCCAGAGTTGATGGGGGTTGCTGAGAAGGAGGGAGAAGAAGAGGGAGACGTTTTGCCTCCGAGCCCGGAAGTGCGGACTCAGGTTGGAGGGAGCTGGTCCCACAGCTGCCCTTCCATCTGCCCTTGTCTCTCCCGGTGCTCCATCATGAGTGGCTGCTAAAGCATCCTGCCGCCAGTGGATGGCGTGAAGGGTGTTTCCGATGTTGGCGTACCACGCATCTAGTTCTTCTTGGAAAGTTCACGTTGCAAAGATGGCACAATTGCCTTTGACATCTGGTAGACCCCCTACACACACACACACACACACACACACACACACACACACACACACAGTGGGGAGAAATATAAAGATCACATTAACCAAGCAGTGTAACCAAGTCCTCAAGAGTGAGGGGGAGGTGATCCCTGAAGATTAGCTGTTAGAGTGACCATGATTTATTTATTTTTTCTGAAATCTAGAAGTGTTTCTGAACTCTGTAGCTGACTTAACTTGCTTCTCCATCTGTGCAGATGCTCAGGGAAGCCGCCGATGGCTTGGGCCACCTCCCGAGTCCCTTCGCCTACCTGCTCACCATCCACCTGAAGGAAGGCAGGAACCTGGTCATCCGGGACCGCTGCGGTAAGGCTGGACCCTGTTACCCTGCCGCCCGGAAGCCTCTCTCTCCCCTCGTGACAGTGTTGCAGCAATGTTGTCATGGCAGCCTCAGCGTGGTTTGCACAGACCGGACCTCAAGTCTGTGCCTCCTCAGGAATCAAGTCATTTGCAGCAAATTATTTAAACATGCTGAAGCTTGCTGTCCTTTACTGTTCTTAAATGAATACTACTAGTGGTGATAATCATTATCACATAAGGTTGTTGGACATGAACTAAGATCACTAGAATAGCTTTATGCCCGGCATCTAACAGCTGCTCAAGAAAATGATTCCTTCATCCTATTCAAATTGCCCATGAGAAAGATGTGAAGACATTTTTAGCGTAAAGTCATCAAACATACACATAGATAGATGGACATGCCCTTTGAAGCCCCATTTCCTGTCCTGAAATCCCAGTGGACTCCTCAGGATAAATCTGTTACCTGTCTGATTTATTCACCTTTTCCACATGTTCCTATCAGTTTACATACATACACATTTTAAAATATGAAAATGATGCTATAATGTTCACATTATTCTTCAATAAGCGTTTTTTTCCCCATTTCACAATATGTATTCAAGATGGACCATGCTTTTCTATGTAAATATATCTTCTTTCTATACATTATGCATCGTATTCCATAGCATGATGTGTTATTTATCTGTTTCTCTACTGATGAAAGCTGTTTTTCATAGTTTCTCAGCAATATAAATGACACTATCATGACCCATCCTGTGTGTGACTCCATGCACAGATAAGATTATATCTTAGATTAAAAAATAGCATGTTTTTAAGAGCAGGCAGTGGAGCAAGATGGCCTGGGCTCAAGTCTTGCCTTCTTCCTTGACTGCTGTGTGATTTAAAAACTGTTTCTTGACCTCTCTGTGACTTAGGGTCCTCATCTATGAAACAAGGATAGCAATATTGACCTACCCTATATATAGGCTATATATTGTGAGTGTTGAAGTAGTAACTTATATAAAAAGAATAAAAGCAGTGCCTGACTTCTAGCACTTCATGAAAGTTAGCTGTTCTTAGCAGCTAGGACAAAACCTAGAAATGCAAGTGTAGGGTCCAGGGGATGCCTCTTTTTAGATTTTAGAGATCCTGGCAAATTTCCCTCTACAATGGATGACGTGCGCCCCCACCCCCACCCCCATGGTGTGTTCCCCACCTTGTTACCACTGAGCATTTACTCATATCACCTTCCTAGCTTTTGATAATCTCCTGGGCCAGGTCCTGATCCCCTTTCTTTTAGTTTGTACTTTGTGGATTATGATGATTTCTCTCTCTATCCCTTGCCCCATTTTAGCTGAGTTTTTCCATCTAAATGTTTATAATTCTATATCATTTTCCAACATTAACATTGGTTTGTTATACGTTGCAAATATTTTTCTCCTAGCATCTTGTTCACCCTTCATTTTTATGGCTTCTTTAGTCTTTCAGAGGTTTGACATTTCATAATGGACAAAATATGTTTTGTTTTGTTTTCTTTGCGATCTCTTTTATTTGTTTAGTAGGTGGGACATTTTTTATTCTGAAGAATTTTGTCTGTTAGTGCAGGTCTTGGCCACTCTCTCCTGTTGCTTCTTTTCTGCTCTGTTTTGGAACCCTTATTGGGTGAAGGAAGGGCCTCCAAGCTAGACCCTGTCGTCACCTGTCTTCTGTGTGTCATGGCTTTCCTCTCATTCTTCCTGCGGCTGTTTCATGAAAAATTCCTCAGCTTGCACTTCCAGCTTACTCATTTTCTTGTTGATTATCATTGTGCTATTCTGTTCATCTCTCGGGTTGCCATTTATTTCCATTTTTATAGCAGCCTAGTTATGTTTCATGAATGAGATGCTGCCATCTCATTTTTTGAGAGCGTTATATATACCGTAAGCCCCCTCTTAACATTGCCTATAGGTTCTGCAATGTTAAGTGACGACATATAATGAAACCAATTTTCCCATAGGCTCATTGATAGAAACAAGAGTTAAGTTCCTAACTGCATCTTATCAAGGTTAAAATGAAACAATGTTGAACAAAACCATCAAAAGAAACAGTGTTAAACAAGACAATGTAGAAAGAAACAAAGTTATTTGAGGACCTGCTGTGCATTTAAAATCTCCTGCTTAGTGCCTTAGTCCTTGGATATCGGTTTGGTGTGGCTGCTGCTCATGTTTTCATTTGTGTGTCCCTGTTCTGCCTCTTGTGGGTGCTGCTTGTGTCCTGCCTTCGCTGAGAATGAGGAGGGTTGGGTCTCGCAGCTGGACAGGGCGAGCCAGTCGTTCAGGCTGCCTCCCTCCCATTCTTCCAGGCGTCACCCGCTCCTGGCTCTCCCCTCTCTGGCTGCCTGCCCACATCCACGGTGTCTGCTGGCAGTCAAGTACCTCTCCTGGTCATTGCCCGGCAGCAAGGGGTGAGGACAGTGCTTGCCCATCCAGCTACTCAGGGTACGTCACTCCAACCAGTCACCCTGATACAGTTGCTCAGGCCGCCTTCTGCATCTCATGTCTGCTGCCTCCAAGCTTTGAGCATCTCTGGTCCACCTGCCACAGACCCTCCCATCCTCCTACCCGTCCTCTGCCCTCGAAACTCTTTTTGTTTACTCCCTACGGCTCATGGATTCTCCCATCAATCTGATCTCACCGACTTCCATCTTTTAGGGCTGTATAAAATAGTCCCACTTTTTATTTTAGAAAAACAAAATTTCTTTCGCTGTGTGTGTGTGTCTTTTTTAAAATTTTTCTAAAGGTTTTTAAATAGTGAAAAAATTTTATTTTCTATTTGTTGGTAAATAGTGCTTCCTATCAAAATCATCATTTCTTACTATCAATTATGCAACTTCTTGTGTTCTATCATTGCACCCTATCATAAATGCGTGCATTTTTTTTTTTTTTTTGAGGGCAGTGTCACTGGCCCTCATATGTGGGACCTTAACCGGGGCCGCTGGCGTCCCAAGCCAGCTCTTAACCACCGCGCCACTCGGCCAGCCCTGCATGCATTTTTAATAGATACCTTTCTCATGCTAGTCTGGGCAATTTGGGGCAGATTGCATTTTGTACCTGACATGACATGTAAGGGATACAATCATTTACACCAGCATGTCACCTCCCACAAGCATCCTGAGTCTTGCTCTGAACCTGCAGTATCTCGAGGTTACATTATCAGGCTTGTTTTATGACAATTTATCTGGAGATTAGAGGTGTGATCCACAGAGAATGCACTGAACTTTACCAAGAAAAAACAAGTGTTCCAAACCTTTAGAAAACATGTCCTGTTTTAGATGTTTGCAATCTCTCTAGTACTATGTGGCTTTTAGGGGGTACACAGGCCCTGGACCTCTTTCTTGTAGGGCCAGCCGCCCCTTTTTCAGTGTCCCCCATATTTTTTGGTTCTTTCCCAGTCATGGATGTGAATTTCTCGGCTATGCCACCCTTGATATATCACTCTGATAACACGTATAGCAGATGCCTAGTAGGTGGTCAGTCACCTTAGTAGGTGGTAAGAAGCCGGTGCACACATCCGAAAGTGATGGGAACAATGGGGTTTACGTGCATGGCTCCGTGTCTCTCTGGTCTGGGGCCAAGGGAAAGACCTGAGTCTGTGCTCTCATCCCAGCCATTGTCATTTCCATCTGCAGAGTCTCATCAGAGTTTAAGCACATGACAATTTGGCTTTATCCTGTGTAAGCCTAACAGAATCCAAGTATAAATACCTAATAAGCAGTGTAGCTCGTCAGCTATGCTGCCCCAGCCCCTCTTTCTTTTAGAACCAGCAGCAATTGCTCCCGTTGGTTTTCTTTATTTATTGCAAATGTTCACCATTATCTATGAAGAAACTGTGCCCCTCCCAGCCAGTTCTTTTTCTATACTTTGGGGCGTGGCCTGCCTTCTTAGACTGTGACTATGTTCATTGCTGCTTGATTTTCACAAGTATTAAATTGGTGACCAGGCTCTGTCCCAGCCCCCCTGTTGATGTGGGCAGGGGTTGTAATTACTGGCACATATGCCCCCATCCCTGCCCCCTTGGCCTGGGACAGACATGATTTATCAGTACAGCAATATGCTCCTTGGAACCCAGCCCAGCCTCAGAATTGTATATGACTCGGTGCTTTGGACCAATTGCTCCCAAACCGGCATGAGCATCAGAGTGACCTGGGAGGCTTACGAAAATGCACACCGCCCATGCCCAGAGTCTCTGATTCTGTAGGTCTAGGGAAGGGCCCCATAATGTGCATGTCTAACCAGCTCCCAGGTGATGCTGATGTGACTTGGGTTGCTATAGGGATCTAATTAGGAGCCTTTCTGGAATGCTGTGAAATGTCCAGGCATTGTCTTGAAGGACCTCTAGGAGAAAAACAATAGCCCTCCCCATCTGTCCTCTGCCCCAGGTACTGCCTGTGGCCCGCCAGTGGGTCTCTGTCATAAAGGCCTCTTTTCCTGTCATCTTATTGTCCTTTGCTGTATCCTTCTCCTCATCCTAACTTCTTTCTTTTACTCCTTTGTATTCTCCATTTCCTCCCCCCGCCCTTTTTTTGTAGGAGGCTTTACAAGTTATATTGTTTTTGACCAAAAAGACAGACACATGCCTGCCTTAACCTCTCTGTCTGTCCCTGTCTGGTATCTCTTGGCAGGGTGGGGGTATCTTACATTTTGACTTTGCTAAAGCCGAAGGAATAGGATACAACCAGTCAGTTTTAAGTCCAACTGCCTCATAACTGGCTTGCACGTAGTGGGAGCTGAACCCTGGCTCAGTTTCCCGGGGTAGGGAATGTGGTCAAGGGGATCCGGGTGTCTTAGAGCTGGCAGTGCTCATGCCATGCCAGCGGCCCTGTTTTTCTGGGCCTGGCGTGAGCACCAGTCTGTGACATGGCAGGCCGCTTGTCCCGGGACAAATGCTCAGCTCCGCTTAAATCCCAGAGGATGAATTCCTGGAAAACGAGCTTTTGCATTAAAACCCCGTGTTTTTCCTCTGTGTTAAAGCCCCTAAGAAAGTGCCCTGCTGTGAACTGGTGGAAGACTGTGTTACTCATGCCCTCTGGTGGCCACTTAGCAGTATTGCAACAGGAGAGGGGAAGTCTTTAAAGGTGCTCCGCATTGCATTACCAGGGCCATAAAAATCGCTCCGGCTGTAGGTGGGAAGGTCGAGGGTTGCTGGTTCTTCTGTTTGATGTGGGTTTTCCGTGATGAAAATTCAGGACTTATTCTTCTAGCAGACTGCTCTTTCTCTCCATTCCCAGCACAGGTAGATAGTTCACCTTTGTTTACAGGTCAGCGACAGCTTCATTTGCACTTTGCAGGGAGAATTCATTCACAGTAAGAAGTCATTCTCCTATGTGGATAGAATGGTTTAGACAAAAAGATTTAAAAATCCCCCACTAGTGTGAAACATCTAATAGGTGTTTAATGACAGAACTGCTACCAAAATGTTCAACTGTCAGATCCCTCTCATTTCTGATCTGTTTTCCTTTTGCTGTTTAACAGACACTTTTTTTTATGATTGTAAATTATTTTTATAATTATGCCTTTCTTCTTTAAACAAAAAAGATACTCTTGTGTTAGACCTAGAGGGACACGTATTCTCCTCCTTGCAGCTGTCGACGAAAGAATGCCCAAATCTATACAAAAATGCTCTGGAGAATGGTTTTTTTTCTTCTTCTTTTTTTCAGTTTCTTTTATGCATTTAGACTCTGAAGAGGAAAAATCAGAAATGTGCATGGACTCCATTGGTGAGAGGTTAAGGAGGTGGGAGAAAGCAAGCGGAGAAGTCTTTAGGGCTGCAGGGGGCAATGAAGGCACACAAACTTCTTTTACACGGGTGGGCACAGGACAGTTAACAGGGCACAAGATAACAATGAGGGGTCTAGAAAAGAACCTCACTGACGTTTCAAAGGTATGTTATGCTGGATGCATAGGAGCAGTGGCACTGTTCCCTTGGGGAAAACATCGACATTTGCTAAGGAAGCGACGGGCCTGGAACGTGACCACCTGCCACGGCCTGCCCAGGTAGGCATGTAGGATCACACCATCTGTGTGGCCCCCCTGAGCTTGTCAGGTGTATCACATGTAAAATCATAAGCCCCTTTCTTGTTCGCACCGCTGTAATCGAGGGTCAGATTGGGGGTGTTTCTAGAACTCCGTGATGTGCACAAAGGAGCAGCCATTTGCAATCCTGACAGGTGTGTCGTGAGCCTGGACCAGCAGCCTCTCCCACTTAACCCTGCTGTGTCTGACCAAAACGATGGCTTTCTTTTGTGCCATGATGTGAACATCGGGGAGCACTGGACAGCGGGTGAGGGTCATGACTCTGGGCACAGACCACCCAGGTTTGCAACCACCTCAGATACCATCTAGCAATGGTTGTGAGGGTCAACCTGGTGTGTGTGCTTGTGGGGCCTTGTGGGACATGTGTGGTGTGGGGGATAGCACAGCAATAGACACTAACCATTAGCTATTATTATGGCTGTGTCTGGTTGTAGTTATTGTTTCGGTTTTATTTTCCCTTTTCCCTCTGGGAGAGGGAATGAATGCCTCGTGGTATTTCAGCCAGTTTTTTTTAATGCCCTTTCTTCTCAGTTTCTTGATCACTTGTTTCATCGTTTGCATTTCTCTTTTTTTGAGTTAGATTTTTGTTTCTCTCCTGCACCCCTCACCATGGGGGCACAGGGTGGTGGTGAATGAGGGTGTTTTCTGAGACCAGTTCCCAATATCTGTCTGTGCGGCAGCAGAAATGAGAAAGGAAGGAGAGACTCGGTTTTTGGGTTTTTTTACATTTTATTGGGGAATTGGGGGAGGGGAACAGCGTTGGGGAATTGGGGAAGGGGAACAGACAAGTTGCTGTCTTTTTGTTCTTAAGTCTAGTTGTGGAGGACGTTGCTTCACTGGCCCGTGTTGATATCATCATTGCGCTCTTCCCAGATGAGGCAGATCGGTCCCTGGCCTCTGGATGCCTGCTCACCGCGGCTATTGGCAGCTCACACTGGCTGCCAGCTGCTCACGCTGGCTGCCGGCCACTCACTGTAGCCTATGGCAGCCCACTGCAGCAGGGGCTGCAGCTTACACCATCGCCAGGGCTTGCACAGCCCAGCTCCAGGTGGAGCTGTTGTTAGCTGTAGAGGGCAGTGTCACTGGCCCTCACATGTGGGATCCGAACCAGGGCCGCTGGCATCCCAAACCAGCTCTTAACCAATGCGCCACTTGGCCAGCCCGAGACTCGTTTTTAAAGGCTCATTATTTGAGTTAGGGACTCTCTTCTGGATTGATGATTCTATTTTCCTCATCTTAAATTTAACTCAGGAAATGCCCCTCAAATGTCACAGCGCTTGACCTGGGAAAACCCGGCATGGATGAAAACATCCTACTTAGTCACTGCTTCTGGGATTTTTTTTTTTTTTTTTTTTTACTGAACATACTATACTGATGTGATTTTTAAAATATCGATTTTTTTCTGTCTGAAATAAAACAGCCATCTGACTTTAAATTGCTTGATTACTTGCTGGCTTTCATCACACATATTTTTTTTCCCCCATATTATAAAAAATTTATTTCGAGAAGAAATTAAAAGCCTAATAATAGTAGTACATCCTTCTTTATTGAATCCATGTTCCAGTTTTGGTCTGTTCAACATTTTATTATTAGCAGTGATGCCCCAATCAACATTTTTGTGACTAAATCTGTGTGTGCACTTTCTTTTTATTTATTTGCAGATATTTTCTGTCCCACGATCTGAGCATTTCAGAATTCTCGTTACAGAATTGTCAGTTCGCTTTTGAGAAGGACCTCTGTTTCTCTCACCCACCAGGAGCGTACAAATGGTCCACTTTCCATTTCTCACCTAAATGATATATAGGTTGTCTTGGTTAATTTGATAGAGAAAAAAGCATCATCTTGTTTTTTTCTTTTGGTTTGTATTAATAAACTTGCTTCCTTAGATGCTTTTGGTTATGAGATGTTTGCTTCTCTTTTGTGCATAGCTTATTCCAATGGTTCTTGCTCATTGCTCTGTTTCTTGGATATGTGCACACGTATTCTTCGAATTTGTCATACGCCTCTTAATTTTGTTTATAAAGTTTTTGTTGCAAAAAAATGTTTTCAAGTCTTACCGTCCTGTCCTAGAGAGTTACTTCCTTTGTTTTTGTACCTAGAAAGGCCTTTTAAAATTATTTTTTTCCTCTTGAGAGAGGTACACATGAACCTATATGTATTCTCTTTTCTGTCTGGTTTTACATTTTTCATTTATCTTTTTGATCTATCTCAAGTTTATTTTGATTTCTGGCCCAGAGGAAGAACGAGTTTCATTTTTTTTTTGCCAAATGGCTATTTAATTAACTGGGACTACATTTTGTTTTCCCTAATGATTTTAGTCATGTCTTAAAATGCAGCACATAGTAGGGTCCGCTTCTCGGATTTCTCTTTAATTCCTACAGATGTGTGGTTTTGTTTAGGTGCCAGCACCGCACCACAGTTTTACTGTATCAAAAGGGTCACAATAGGCACTTTCTATTTTGCAAAACTCGGTCTGCTTTCCATTGGAGTACTTTCTCTGAACACCAGATGGCGTGCAATCCTCGCATGCTGTGTGGGAGCAACAAAAGCACACAGGGCCAGAGAATCCGACCGAGGGTCTTTCAAGAGCAAACTCAACACTTTCAAAGATGCAAACGGCCACCCTGAAACACAGGTAGTGGTTGGTTTCCCTCGACTCATGGAGCTCTGGTCGCCTGCCAAGGCCCCACAGCAAGTAAGGGGCACTGAGTTTGAAACCTGCTTCTGTCTATCCCTGTCTCACTTGGATGTGAGTCCTCACAGCCTTTGATGTATTCCCACCCCCAAGCCCTTTGCCTCTGGAGGCTTTCGTGATTCGGTTTTGCTCTGGGACTCTGTGCACCCTCGTGGGTTGATGAGAAAGCCTCGATGCTCTCCTGCTCTAAAGAGCCCGTCCCCTCTTCCTTCAGTGGGATTCGCCCCACTTCCTGTGAAGTACTCCGGAGCTAAACTGACCTGTTTCCTATGTCTGCCACATGTAGCCCATTGCCTTAAACCCAACCACAGGTGACCGACTTGAATGTACTGAGTATGTCTTCCAGTTGGGTGAGTGAGACTTCTCTCGGGTGGGTGGTTGTATCAGCTGTTCATCCCTGAACCAGTATAGTGGCAGGGAATTCCAAGTGGTTCTTTCTACTTTGTTTCATTGTGTGTGATGCTGATACAGCATAGTCCGCTTGAGGGTGTGTGCATGTCTTACACAGAGGGTGAAATGCACAGAGGGTGTACCCATGTGTTTCCATGGGGCTTAATTGTGATTCAGTTACAGCATCAGCAGTGAGTTCTATCATGCCGTCACATCCCAAACATTCACAAAAGGCCGAATTTGAGGCAGGGTGCTGAATTCATGGACTATCTGGCCTAGTCTTGTCTTATTTATTCCTTTCCCCCACAACCCTCACTGGTCTCTTCATATTGCTGCATCCCCTCTCCTTTTTTCTCTGCTGCTATGGCTTCTTCTAACTTTCCCTGGGTCCTTCCATTTTTGGGGTTACAGGCACAGGCATGCCTGATGTGTCTAGCAGAATTTCACACCCCTGTGTGCTTTTCATCTGATCACCAGATCACAAATGGGGGTCAGGCATCTCTTCATGACCACTTCCCCCAAAGCCAATAATCTAGTCACCAGATGGCCCATTTACTGGATCCATCAATACATGGACAGTGTTTTTCTTTCATCTATTTATAAAGTTATAGCTGTTTCTTTATTTAGAAAATTATTGCATTGGAACTTTTGAAAACAGCTTTGAAGGTCTCTGAGTCACAGTTGTTCATTGGTTATGAAGACAAAACAGAAACAGCGTTTTAAATAATATTTCATTTGTCTCAGGCCTAAAAAAGATAGAAGATGTCATAGCCTGTGCTGCAGAGCCTATAAAGGGGATGACTAAGGAGGGAGAAAGAGAAGATATTAGGGGGAAGGGGGCTGAGAGTAGGGGAAGGTAGTCAAGTCTGGGGCGGGGAGGCTGAAGGAGGTTTAGGGGGGCCTTCTGCAGGATGGAGGGAGAATATGGAAGCCCCAAGAGGACCTCGCTCCCCAAAGCTCCTTTACGTCCCATTATTTATTCCTAGAGACTTTATAACCATTTAAACAAGTTTTGGTAAAACTCTACACATAGTGAACATAAGTAAGTTTTGGTAAAAATTGGTCATTTCAGATCACTGATCCCACAGTAAGTAGGTCAGGAATGTCTCAGAACTTCTTTCAGAAATGGGATTTTGGTAAATCGCTTGGAACTGTGATATGACAGGGCTGACAGCTTCAGAGGATGAAGGTCCGTCATACCCCAGAGAGAAGTTCCCAAATAGTTTAACCTGGATGTGTCACATGGCAAAACATGGACAGCGAGGCCTGTCGACGGTTGGGGAAAAAAGCTTCTCTGTGGTTGGTAACACAAACCAGCTTCCAGAAGCGTGAAGCCACCATCTTTAGGAGGACAGGCCAGGGTGAACCAGGGGATGTGATGTCTCCTTCATTGAATTTCTGTGATGAAACCTGGCTTGCAATTCCACTAGGCTTGACCCTGCTGTTCTCTGAAGTAATATAGATTTTTGCTCTTCACAGAAAAACAGTGGTTTCTTCTGTCCTATGCACCCTGTATTTCCGTAGCGCCCCTTGTGGTTTTGGAAGAGTTCCATGAGTACACAACCAGCCCCTGGGAACCCCTGGTTCTGGAAATCTCAGCCTACCTGCTAGAGGGCAGCAGCAACTGTTCAAAACTCTCTACTAGCTTTTTTTTCCCCCTGGAAATCAGAACTGGCTCTTTGATTTTAGCCAGCCTCAAAAAAAAAAAACAAAAAAAAAAAAACCAGAAAAAATGTCTGAATATGTGGATCCCATAGAAAAACAACTCAGATTTAGTTCTCTTCCTGGCAAAAAGAAACGATTCAAAATATGTGTACATATTGAGGCGATTCTGAATGTGTGTGTATCCGTAGAATAAATAGCCACTCACTTACTCTTGAGACAGAGGAGAAAAAAGTCAAATGTATGCCTTTCATACATTTCCAAATGCTGTATGCAGGATGAATCCATCTATTTGTAGGTCGCTTTCCCTAAAGACTTGGAAACTAATTGTTGACTTCAACCTGAACTCTTAAGATCTCCTGACAAGAGTTATCAGATATTAGAACATGTGAACTTAGTGTAAAAATATGGAGGTAATTTCCTTTCATAAACAAACAGCTATTCTGAGAAATGCAGTTAATTAAAAAAACTTTTCTAGGGCCGGCCGAGTGGTGGATTGGTTAAGAGCTGGCTTGGGACGCCAGAGGCCCCGGTTCGGATCCCACATATGAGGGTCAGTGACACTGCCCTCTACAGCTAAGAGGGTGAACAACAGCTCCACCTGGAGCTGGGCTGCTGTGAGTCCCCGGGACGGCATAGCTGCAGCCCCTGCTGCAGTGAACTGCCATAGGCTACAGTGAGTGGCCGGCAGCCAGTGTGAGCTGCTGGCAGCCGTTGTGAGTTGCCAAGAGCTGCTGTGAGTGGCCGTCCAGAGGCCGGCAACTGATCTGCCTCACCAGAGAAGAGCGCAATGACGATACCAACATGGGCCAGTGAAGCAACATCCTCCACAACTAGACTGAAGAACAAAAGGACAGCAACTTGTCTGTTCCCCTTCCCCAGATCCCCAACGCTGTTCCCCTCCCCCAAGTACCCAATAAAATATTTTTTAAAAAAAACACAACAAAACTTTTTAGCCTAAGATGACCTTTCTTTTGGAGAGACTGTATTATTAAAGGTTGTAACTTGGCAAAGGAGTTTTGTTGAGACCAAATAAGTAGGTTTTGCCTGCAAATAGTGCTTTTATATTCAGTGTAGTGGATTTTTAGTTCAAATGCATAATGCTAATTTTTATATGTTATGTTGTAAGTTTTCATATATATATACCTGGGTGCCCCCAAAATATATACACGTGACTTGTATTCATCTTTTGTTATAGGTATATATTGAGTATTACGATTTTGATACAGTTTCTTTCTTAAAATGTGTATACATTTTTTGTCTCTCGATATATATGCAAATATACCCATAAATGACTCGTATTTTGGGGCATGTTAGGAGACTGATGTGTTATTGATTTAAGAAAACAGGTAAAATACACAATATGAAGGCTTTTTGTAAGAAATATTAAGCTTTTCTAGATTTATAGATGGCGTTAATTTTCTCCCTCTCTCCCTTCATCCCTCCATCCTTTCTTTTCCTTTCTTTTTCTTTTTCTATTTTCATGCATCTGGACTTTCTACTTTTTCTAATATGGCTATGAGTTGATGGGAGTGTAAATCTGACAGACTTGGGGAGAACAATTTGCCAATGTCTGTCAGAACCAGAAAAGACACATATTAATTTGCCCAGCAGTTCCAATGTTATAAATTTCTTTTAAACGTAATCACTTATGAAACCCAAAATAGTCATACCTGGATGCTTATTGTAGTATTGTTTGTAGTAGTAAAAGAAAAATTGGAAGTGATGTAAATGTCCGTTGTTTGGCTACTAGTTGTATAAGTCACAACGACACAGTGATAATTTCTGCAGTTGATTGAAAAAAAAACCCAAACCGATGAATCTGTATTACTGATATGAACAGAACTGCAACGTACTTTAACTGTGAAAGCATGAAGTTCAGGGTATATATAATATGATTAAATTTGAGTTAGAAACATTCCTTGTATTTTTTCCCCCTGTAAAATACCCAAGAAACTGGTACATTACAAGAATGGGGATGAGAAAAAGTAAAAGAGTAGAAGCTTGACTTTTTTTTTTTTTTTAGCTGAGCCATCCTGCCACCTGTTGGCAGCTCAGCAGCTGCTCAGCTCGGGCTGGGCATCGAACCGCCGTTGCTCAGAGCTCAGCTCGCACTCTTGAGCGAGCTCTTAACCAACTGAGCCACTCGGCTGGCCCGAAGCTTGACTTTTTATCCCATACCTTGCAGAGCTGTGTGCATGTCTTCACATTTGTTAAAATATTAAAGAAAGAGAATAGAAAAAAACCAAAAGCACCCTTTATTTTTTTACAGAACAAAAAATAAACTCCTTATGTTGTTAGTTTAGGGCACTTTGGGTCTCTGACTCAAACCTGCCTTTTAAACTTTGTTTCTCATTATGTGTGTTCCCCTTCGTTTCTGGATACATCGAAATGCTTGCTTGGCACTCTCCGAATCTAGTCACTTTGGTGTCTTTCCCCTCCCGCCCTTCCTGTGCCAGTCCCTCCTGCCGAAATGTCCTCCCTCCTTCTCTGCATGTTCAGACCCACTTACATGTCAGCTCCCATCTCTGTCTCAGCCTCCACGGTAACCCCAGCTAAGGCTAACCTCCCTTGCCCGTGACCTAGCGTAACTCCCCATGTCAATTCTGTTTAGACACTTACCTCTTGTGTTATATTTACAGCATGCCTGCTATTCCTCAGGTGCAGAATACAAGGGTCTGGGACTAATTTTCCTTTGTAAACCCCCTCGCCCCCATAGTGCCCAGCATAGAGTGATGCACTGATGTCACCTGTACAAGTTTGTGGCACGTGAGCAGGCTTGACAGGTCCAGAATCAAGGGAGACTTGACAGTTCATGGTGTCACTGAGGACCAGCAGAAATAAAGACTGTCTGTCACCCGTATTGTCAGGAGTGTGCATTGGCACAGCATTTTTGGAGGACCAGTAAATGGCTGTTAGTCTCTCTCAGCATACGTAGGACCACAGTATGTGTGGGACAGAGCAGGAAACTGGGGCCATTGATGTTTAATGCCTAGATATTCTAAATTTGAGGTCCCTTAACTCCCTGAGGTCCACAAGGCACCCCAGCCTGAAGGCAGCCCTAGCCTGGAGGCACCACTGGAGCCCTCCTAGTTTGATTCTCTTCCCATAAGCCCCACCCTACCCCTCCCTCTATTCCAAGGAGCCTCATTGTTTCTGAAGCTCCCAGTGAAAAAAGGTTCAAATCCAGCCATTCAGGTGTCATCTCATCATCTGCATAATCTGGGAGTGGGGTTTTCTGAGCAGCAGACCCCTTTTCAGAACCTGCCTAGTTGAGATGTCACATCCCTGACAGTGAGGCACTTAGGCTTGGGGAGAAAAAAAAAAAAAGAAAAAAATCACACTGTGCTCCCTGCTTTCTCCAATTTTCCCTAACAATTAACGCCGCACTAACTTGACACCCTCTTTCCTTGTTTGGCTTTGTAAACCCCCGGCCCCTTTTTCTATTAATTCCAGACATTAATATTTTCTTTCACGCAACTGCCGCCATTCACCCGTGAAACAGTTTGAACATTATGTAGCTGTCAAGATGCCTGGGGATTACCCAGGATGCTTTGCCTGTGAGAAAGTGACACCACCGAGGCCTAGTTTTGAGATGTTTATTTTGAGAGTACGCTGACAACCGTGAAGCCCTGATCCCAGAGTGGCAATTTCATTTAATTAAAGGCCTCTTTTTATTATAGTTTTCCCTCCACTTTTTTTTTTTTTTTTAGCTATATATATGTATCAGAATGATTGTTAAAGTCTGAGTTGCCAGAGGTGTTCGTGTGTACTATAAAAACAGGAGTAGTGGTCAGATTCCTTACTCACTACTGGGCATTCCACTGAATGGCTGGGAATGCATTCATTTGTTTTACTCTCTCACTCAGAACTGCCACTTAACATGGGTGTGTGTGTGTGTGTGTGCGCGTGCGCGCGCACATATGTGTGCAAGTTTAAAATAAAGGCGGCAGGGTTTGTGCCCCTGTGTGGCCCAACTTAAAATGGGAGATGTGAATACTTGCATATCTATGTGTGTATTTGTAGTTTAATTTCCTTGTGATGCTGGAAGGCTCACTTATCAAACTTATTATACCTTGGCTCATCAGTTAAGACTCTGTGAACAATGTATCGTGTCTTATAGTGATGTGACTTCCCGTTAAAATGGCTGGGAAATGTATTGCTTTTGTTTTGTTTTTTTGTTTTGTTTTTGTTTTTTGAGGGCAGTGCCCACTGGCCCTCCTATGTGGGACCGAACCGGGGCCGCTGGCTTCCCAAGCCAGCGCTTAACCACCACGCCACTCGGCCGGCCCGGAAATGCATTGCTTTTGTTTTCAGTAGTTTTTAGTTCTGCAGCTACATAGAAACATGAAAGGGGACTGAAAAAAAAAAAGGTGGAAGTAGTGATGGGTATTAACAATTTGCTAAATGTCTGCGACTGGGTAACCTAATTAACGTTCGATCTACTATTCTTAGACTCTATTGGCTTGATTTTAATATCAGGAATTCATCAATAAATGTATGGGCCACCCGTCTTGGGCACTGTCCAAGGGACCTGGGGTAAATCTGTGACCAACATAGACTGTCAGTCTTTGCATATTTATTCATAGTTCTGTTTCCCCCAATTATAATAGCAGTTTTTTTTTTTCTTTTCTTGTTGCATTATCAGCTGGCCTTCATTTATTCCCTCATTGATTGTTTATTCCTTTGTGCTGTCTTTATTCATCACTCACTAGGTATTCATGCACAAGTGTGTCCCAGTCATTGGTACGTGTCCGAAGTGTGATGCCATGCTTGCACGCATGTAACACACATGCACAATGCATAATCCATGCATTATATTTGCAGGCATTTTTAAATCCCCCCTCCCCCCATTGATCTGAAAACTGTGGAGGAGGAGGGTCTGTCATTGGCCCTTTTTTTTTGCTCGGGACAACGTGGCTGGAGGGACATTATTCATTTCTTTTGGCGTCTGTTTCAAAGCTCCCTGGGAGGACCCGACAGGTCAGGGGCATCGCCCCGGGCCAGCTGAGGGCCTGGCTGATTCAGCTGGCAGGGGTGAGACAATGTTCTCTGCGTTACTGCAGGTGCGAGAGGCCGCAAAGAATGGCAACTTTGTCTGTATAATCTCTACACCCCCAGTTCTAGCCTTAGTCTCCTCGCCCCATCTTTTGAGCCAGCGGTTGCAGAGATGGATTTATTTATTATGATTATATCCTGAAGTACGGGATTCTGTTAAGTCAGCCATCTGGCCAAACGTTTGAAAAAACGGTTTCTTTCCCTTTTCACTGACTCACTGCCATTCTTAAGACGGGTGGGCCTCTCTCCAGGACTCCTGACATCGTTGGCTGATGCCAGTGGGTTTTATTTCTTGAATGTTTTGTGGGCAGGGTAGTGATGACAAACCCACAATGAAACAAAACAGAAAAAGCTCAAGGAGCCCATTTATATTCTACCACGGAAGGCAGAAAAGAATTTGCCCAAAATTATTTCATTTCTCTCCCCTCTCCACCTCTGGGGCCTTTAGTCTTTACACAGGGAGAGATTTGTTTTGGGCACGCACGGCGAAATGCTTTGAGCCCAGAGAGTGTGGACAGAATCTTGACTTAATGGAGATCCTAGGCTTTCACGTTTATTTGAAAAAACCTGTCTTGCTCTCTTTCTTGTTTAAAGGCACCAGCGATCCCTACGTGAAATTCAAGCTAAATGGAAAGACTTTGTACAAAAGTAAAGTCATATATAAGAACTTGAACCCCGTTTGGGATGAAATTGTTGTATTGCCAATCCAAAGCCTTGATCAAAAGCTACGTGTAAAGGTAACCACATGATGGTTTTCAAGCCTGGTCTTTTATTTAAAAAAGTGTTTCTTCCTCGGCAATCTTTGCCTTCTTAGAACTGAACCTCCCCAAATTAGTTCTTTTATTTTTTTAAGCACCAGGTTACACATTTTAGTATGGAAAGGTCTCTTTGTTGGCACTGTACAGTTTTCTATCAGATTGATGATATGTGCTTTACAGAAAATCAGAGCGACACTAGCATCCCCATTGATTGTATTGAAACTTACTGAATGTGGAAGAATTATTACTGCCAGTGCAGTGGCACCGAGCACAAAAGTCTTTCTCATTAGGAATATCTTTATACTTAATAGAGCTTTAAGCCACTGATTGTAAGCGTCAATTGCTCTAACATCTGGGTGAAAACTGCATGAGTTGAGTGCAGGATGGGATTGCTATAGAATAGTTAGCAAATTTCTATTTAATTGGCAGACCTGCTCACTGTGGAAAATACTAAATTTTAATGAGAGACCATTTAAACTATGGAGAGCGGGACCATCGTGCATAACATTGTAACGCACGTGAGTCCTACCTTAGAAGCATTTTCTGCTGTTGTCTTTTGGCTGCGATGGGCAAAGTGGGGCAAGCTGGAATAATTTTGTCCTCTCCCCCGGCTTTGGCTAAATTCCTCTGTAACTTACTGTGCAAATTATGTTTATATCTTGAGGATGGAATGCAAAATCCCCAGCCTAGTACATTTATAGTGATCATCTGATAAACTCAGTTGGTTTACCGTATTAATGTGTGTTCCTGCCCCCCTCCCTCTTTGAAGGTATATGACCGAGATCTAACTACATCCGATTTCATGGGCTCCGCATTTGTCATTCTCAGTGATCTTGAACTTAACAGGTATTGTGTTTTTACCTTCTCCTTGTTCTTAATGAATTTTAAAGAGAACTCAAGATAATGTTAAATGGCATTTGTTTCGATCAAATGACCAAAAAAACCCAAAAAGTCCAAATCTGTGAAAGAGTATTTTGAAAATGTAGGTTTTTCTATGTGTCATTTTTTTTAGCTCCCAAATATACTGGTCAGATATTAGATCCTCCATAATGTGTTGTAAAATGGGTATTGAATTTTGCACTTCGATTTGTTAATATTAAGGTTTATTAGCCTACCTATCTTAAAATTAAAATAAGTATTTAAATTTCATTTGGGGTGTAGGGGAGAAGAATCAGTTAACTAACTGTTTTATTAGGCAATGCCAGGCAATTTCTCTACCCTGAAGATGGTCGGTTTATTTTCATTGAATTTGGTGCTTTTAAAACTTGTGTCTAACCCTTATTCAGAGCCGGGAGGCTTTTACCATCAACTCCTGAGACATTTATTATAAGACTACCTAGTTCTGCAGTAACTACTGACATTATTTGCTGTTTTTTGCTTATAGAATGACCGAACACATTTTAAAATTGGAAGATCCGAACAGTTTAGAAGATGACATGGGAGTGATTGTGTTAAATTTGAACCTCGTTGTAAAGCAGGGCGATTTCAAGAGACATGTAAGTGTGATCTTTTTTTCTTTTTAAATCTTTCATTGCAGTTATCCTTTGATTCCTGGGCTACCAGATGACTGATATTTTTGTAATTTTTTTTTTTTTTGGTGGGGGCACAAATAATTTTATAGAGACTTAAAGAACCTATCTGTGGATATAGGTTCTGAGGTTATATATATATATATATATATATATATATATATATATATATATCCTGTCTTTTGCATCATTGGGAAGAAAATCTATCAAAGCTTTCTGTCTGTTTTGGCTAGAAATGTGGATAGTATTGCTATTCTTAAAATATACAGGCTGCTTATAAGGTTTGCTTGTAGCAGATCATCTGAAATATAATTTTACTAAGTGTTAAGGTTTCCATTTACAGTTTTCTTAGGTGCCAGATGACTTGGGCATTATTCAGTTATGAAAAAGCAGCTCTCAGGATTTAATGATTACATTGTACATTATTAAGGGGATCAGTATCATTTTGCAGCATTTTAGTTTCTTCTTGTTTTTCTCTTAGCTCCCAAGTTCTCTTCTGAGAGTACTTTTCAGAAATTACAAATTTTAGAGTTCTCTGGTCTATTATATGGAAATTTCTAGTTAATGCATTACCTATCTGTGCCTTCAACAAAGCACTGGATTTTGCTATGATATGATTAGGACTCTGTTCTCAGGAGTGAATATGTGACTACAAATCTTAATCATGTTTTATATTCAGAGATGATATCTTGGAATTCCAAGCACTGAAATAAGAACAAAAAGTATCTTTGAGTGTAACTTATTTGAAAGGTATTTTTAAACCCAGCTAAAATACTTCCTTGAAAAAAGGACTAAGATATGTCAAAATTTAGCATGTTGCTAATCCGGCAGGAAATCTGAAGCCTGTTTATAAATTAGGCCTCCAATAATACTCTTGAATTGACTCAGTGGGGCTGATGAGAATATCCTTCATTTTGACATCGCTTTGCTTGTAGTTGTAATTTATTTTCATGATGAAAATCAGGGCTGATTTACTAGTAAACTCATAGAAAATGGCTTAAAGAAGTAGAAAAACTATACAGAGACTTTTCAATTGCCCGAGGGTCAGCTAAATATTTGCTGTTTTTAATTCGAAATCTTATGAGAATTTGCTTGACAATAATTGGGGAAAAAATCTCCATTTATTGACTTTTTCAAAAGTGGCACTGTTAGTTAATACTTGAGACTTCTCTAAAGCTGACATTTTGATGTTGAAATTGCTGTCGAAAATAAATTTATTTTTCTATGTAATAAAACGAAGAAGGGATTTTCTCTAGCTTCCCGTAATCTGGGTAGTATTGCCACTGGAGTCAGTATCAGTGTGAGCAGTTGGTTTCTGCTTACTTGAGCTGAATGTCAGGTTAAAATAATATGCAATGTAGATAAGTGTCATTTGTCACACGGCTGGGCAATTGCCAGCTGATATGTTCTAATAATTTCTTACCTATTTAAATGGGGTTTGTTAAGTTCAATGATTTCCCCATGAAAACAGTCACATATGTAAGCTGCATAATAGCTCCACATTTATTCCACTTGTGAATTTTTTCTGTAGTTTATTGGATTATGTTTAGAAGTAGTACTGACACTTGAGATATATGTCAATATTGCAGATATTTGGAGTTTTAAAGTAATGCTATCTTAGTTAAAATGTATTTCAGATTGCAGAGAAATGACTATTAGATGCAGCTTGAGTTTGCTTTTGTAAAGCATCTCAAAGAATATCTTTTCAGAGTCCTAAAAGTGGCCATACTTGTCATCTGATTGAGTTTGGCTCTTCTGTCCTGAGTCCCCACCTCCTGTTTTTGAGGGTTTGTCAGACTATATTTGTTTGCTCATGCACTGTCTCTTTCTCTTTGTTCTTTGCTTGCCTGGCAGAGCTCTAGTGTACCATGTATTCTGCACACACACACACACACACACACACACACACACTTATGTGGGGATTATAATATAGAAGACCCTACCTACTCTCATTTGTTCCAATCGGTAGTTATATTTTTGTGTTTATATACTTGATCAACGTATACCCGAGCAAGGAATAATTTATCCTGGGCTGTGGGGGGTGGGGTGTGTGTGTGTGTGTTTCAACTTACAGTGCATATCAAGAGACTTCTGGACATAACAGATATCAGAAAATGTTTGGTGTTTTCAATTGAGTTTAAGTTACTATTTAAAGACATTCCTGCATCGGGTTTTTACATGGGAATAACTAACACGACACTGGGAAGACAATGGTTTATTGATTGGGAATAAATTGTTTGTAAATTTCCATTTTAAGGAAAAGTCTGATGGAGAGATGTTAGTCTGAACTCTTAGTTTTGTACCCATACTTCTCCTTGTTGTTACTGAGGCAGTCTTTGTTGCTTTAGAACCAAGCTGGCTAAAATCTTAATGTGTGAAACGTCTATGAATTAACCTTCATGCTCAGAAATTTAAGTGTCTGCAGGCATGGTAGAGTTAGAAGGTAAGGCAGACACTCCTGAACTCTGAACTTCTTTATTTCTTTCTTTTTTGGGCCAAAATATGTTGTAGTTAGGGCTCTGTCATCAGGCTGCCTGGGTTTGAATCCCAGCCCCAGTATTTTCTAATTTTGAGAAGTTAAGTGATCAGGTCAAATTCACAGAGTCACCTAACCTCCTCTCAGCTACAAACTTCCTCATGTGTGAAATAGAGATAAAAAAAGGTTATCTCCTTCACAGAATTGTGACGATTGAGAGGATCAAATATAGAGCTTGGCATTGGGGTAGATGCTCAATATATGGCAGCTTTTCCTATTATAGTAATCAGACAGTAATGGTCATTTTCATTGATTTCCATATTCACCAAATGAATTACATGTCAAAAGACTCTAAATAGCCTTGTGTACCTATATGATGGTAATTAATTCTGGTGTTTGTTTTGGGTAAAAATACTTGTCAATGTGTTGTTGGGATAATACAAAAAGAACTGATTTAATACCCAGGTTGTAGTGTCTACAACTCCGTTTCATGTGCTGAATGTTCAACTAATAATATCATCAGCCGAAGAGCTTTTAACAGAGAATATTTTCTAATCATTTTCTAGTCATTTCTGTACCAGTGTTTCTAGTTGCTGGTCACTGGCATGTCAGTTCATTTCCCCCCACTTTTCTGGTGTCTCATTTCTTGGGAAGACGAATTGGCAAAGTGAATAGGTCATTTGCCTAAAGGTATTTTTTTTTTCCCCTTAAGCATAATAGTAAATGTGGTCTGCTCGATTAGATTCATAATTGAGTTGTCATTTCCCAAATTTATCTGAGTTTTAACATCTAGTTAGCTGGTTAACCAGCCAGAGTAGAGCTTCCCAGTACTGGACGGTGATAGGAGTGATGAGAGCATTTTGTTGGTAGAGAATTTTAATTGTCAATGAAATTCAGCTGCCTTAGCATGACAAATAAGAGATCAAAAGAGAACAGTGGTGAAGTTACTTGCTGTTCAGAAAATTTTTTTCTTCCCTCCCTGAGTGCTGTATTAGCCTATTTTTCTTCATTGTACAGGAATGACTCAGATTTTTTTTTCTTATTATTTGGAATATTGACATTTAATCAGTGGTGGTAAGTGGAATTATTTTTCTAGTATCGAAACCTATGGAAACCTAAACATGAACTAACATTGTCCATGAATTTCTTAAATATTTTCCTAATACCACCTGAATTTTCAAGTAGGAGAAATCTGCCTTTCAGAGGTACAATGATAATGTTTTAAGGCAATTAAAAGCACAAATGGACTTCTAAGGACTGAGCAATATTTGTAAGTCCTTATATTTTCATTGTTGAAAAACTGTGAGAGAATAATGTAACACAACCACAGAAAAGTGATTTTTCTGTGTTTAACTGCTTTCTTGCCCAAACATGTTTTCTCTATATCCTCAAAATTTGGTATTGGTCATTTGAATGTAGTCTGCGCTATCTAACTAATATAAGGATGTAATGATATTGTTAATGATTCTATTTGTCTCTTTCATTTTCCTATGCTTCACCATTCCATGGACACAATCCTTAGCGTTGGTCAAATCGGAAGCGGTTAAGTGCCAGCAAGGTAAATAGAGCTGTTTTTTGTTTTTGTTTTTTTCCTTTATATCATTTGATGAAAAGTTCATCTTTGTTTGTAGCAAACACAAACGTATACATGATTGATATTATGCACCCTTTACACATAACAGTATTCTTTTTCTCTGGCTGTTGTTATGAATAAGGACACACACCCCACTTTTAAAATTTCATTTAATAAGAGCCTAGCCAGATGTTTGAACTTACACTTGTTTTAGTGGTGACATTTTATATGTACGGGCCATGTTAGAATGTTACACTTCATTAAGCCGAGATTATGTACAGTGTAGTACAGTTAAATTCAGTCCTTTAGAAAGTGACCGACCGTTAGATGGAAGCTAGCTATGCTGTTATAGGGACAATGAAAAGATCAACTGACAGGAATATGTGGTAAATTTTATAAATACATTTTATTTCTTCTAAAAAAGCCATTTATTCCTTTTTTTGGAGGGAGGAGGTAAGTTTCTTTAAATATTTCTTCATGCAGTATCAGTGATTTTCAGATTGTTAGTATTTTTTTTTTTAAGCAATTCTACTCCACTGCATAATTCGTAAAAAGTACGGGTGTACCAAGGTAGAAATGCATTATTCATTATCAGGTTATTAAATTAGCACATTGTAACTGAAGTGACTACATGTAAAAAATTAGTGTAAAAATAAACAAACAAAGCTTTTAAAAAATTATAACTTACTTTAGTTGCTTGGCTACTTGTAAAGACAAACAACCAACGTGGTGGTGGCGGTGTGCATGTGTGTGTGTGTGTGTGGGGGGGTAGCAAGAGGTGTGACCATTCGCTGTTTGTGCCTTTATTTAAACACACACATGTGCACAGATATATGCCAGCTCTAGTGTCTGACCTCACTGCGCTTCAGTTGTTTACTTCTCTGTAAAATGAGATTAAAATACAGATTTTGTAGGGTGTGTGTGTGTGTGTGTGTGTGAGAGAGAGAGAGAGAGAGAGAGAGAGAGAGAGAGAGAGAGAGAGAGAGAGAGAGTGTGTGAGAGAGAGGGAGAGAGAGAGAGATTTGTAACCTGACTGGCACTCGTCATTTAGAAAGAAAGGCAAACTTTCCAACCTGGTCTTTTAAAATTCAAAGGAATCAAAGTTCTGACTCTTCCTAACGTGTGTATCGTTTTGCAGTTTGAACATTTTTGAAAAACATCTATGATATGGTGTCTTGTTATTCTACCAGTTCGCTTGGGTTCCAAGACCCTGGTTCTTTTTTAGAAATACAACCAAGAGACAATAAATAATCAAGTGAAGCCATCTCAAAAACCCCTTCAACTTCTGTCTTATTCCTTTCTAGTCACTAGAGGGTAGAAGAACATCATTTCTGGCCACCGAAGGGAGCCCAGCTCTGGCTTTCCCATATTAAGAGTTTCTGTAGCCAACCAAAGCAGTAAAGTTTCCCAGCATGCTTTGGTGAAGCCTGACAAAGCAGTATTTCGTCCTTTATTGATTCTGCGGCTGCACTAAAACACTGGTACTGTACATCAATAACCATCTTTAGTTAGGGAGCTCTGGCCTGTGGAAGAGCACCGGCAGTTTGTGGAAGAACATAAAGGCTAGAAAGAAAAATTGTGAGCTTGGGGAATATCGTAGTCTGGGGAGGACAGGAGAGGTTATGGAAGAATAGCTAAAGGAATCGAGAGGGAGAGAAAAAATGTTGACGGCCTGGATAAAGATATCGAAACTTGAAAGGAACACAGGATCCCAGAGAGCAGTATTTATATCTATATTGCAGAGTATGTCTTCCCACTGAGCTGCTGTCTTCTTTTTTCCCTGTCATGGTACTTTCTACAATGTTGACTTCAGTGCATGCACTGGGCTCAGAGACTTAATAAATGCCCAAAACCTTATCCCTATGTTTAATAAAACCTTAGGTGAATACAGCTCATGGAAAGCTATTTATGGTCTTATGTGAGAGACGCAGTTTATAGATCGGTGAAGAATTTCACTTGTTTGGTTTTTTGGAAATTCCA
Source organism: Aselliscus stoliczkanus (assembly GCA_033961575.1). Classification (NCBI taxonomy): domain Eukaryota; kingdom Metazoa; phylum Chordata; class Mammalia; order Chiroptera; family Hipposideridae; genus Aselliscus; species Aselliscus stoliczkanus. The sequence continues at coordinate 28,576,537 of CM066741.1, forward strand.
ATTTGGCTTATGAACATGAGTCACTTGGAAAATTCTGCAGATGCTGTGATTAACCCTCTATAAAAGTTGTTAAAATAACCTGATCAACTATCTGGATTTTCATGTTATATTTAAAAATTAGGTAGCAGGCATTTGGTATAAAGATTATTACTTAGCTATGAGTATCTAAAATTTTACTAGTCTTAAGTACTGTGTTACCTGTCAAATGCCATTGGCTTTTTCACCTCAATCATATTCTTATAATAACTTAGTTTAGGTAATTGCTTCTTAAACCCATAAATTTATAATTTTGCATCATCCAAAGGAGCCCAGAATAGCAATCTTTTTAGACTCCCTTCTTAACTGTTTTCTTACTATACCGACCTTGATTTTAATATAGTAAATATATAGATATTGCCTTCAAATATGGGTTTAAATTTTGTCCAAAAGGCTTTGTTTTACCTTTGTGATGAGCATTTCAAAACGAGAATAGAGAGTTTGATTTAACAGGGCTTGAATCAGGTAACTAGTTCGTTTTGGCTATTGACTATGTACGTGTACCTAATCTTTGCTGTGAATAGATATGTTTCCTGTCATTACTTCTCTCTTTTGAATGTATGTAACAGTACTAGAGATAGAAAATGAACAGTTCGTGTTTTTACATCAACTAGTTTAATGTTGATGTAAAAAATGTTGATGGAAAAAAAATGATAAACGGAAGTGATGAATCACTGATTGTATTCAGAAATCTGCACACACGCGCATGCGCGCGCGCACACACACACACACACACACACACACTGCTATTTTCTGAGCCTGTGTAAGTGCTATGGCTGAAAACATACCCTTTAGTTATGGACTCCACTTACTTTAGATTAATTTGCACTCAGATAAGTATATATTCTTACATAGTCCCTCTTTGACCCATCGTTTTATGCATTTACATGTCGGTTATCCAAGGTAAAGAGACATGACCTATCTAAGGTAAGAGAGATGTCCTATATTAGAGTAACAGTTTTTTTTTTCCTGTATGAAATTAGTTGACTAATGGTGCCAATTTTTCACCTGTTTGGCTTCATATCCTTTTATTTCTCTTCCTCTCTGTTATTGCAGATGCTGATCTCTGCAGGGTACATTTTCAAGGTCCCCCTGTCAGCTGGCCTGCAGCTGTCTTTATACAATGAGAGGAATTGTCAGGACACCACGGGGACGGGATAGGGGAGAAGCTGGGTGTGTCTCTCCTTTCCCTCTGTTTCACGTGGTGCCTTAGACATGGGCTGCATTTTGCATCTTCCATTAGCCGGGCCTGCTGTGGTTTCGGCTTCTGCCAGGTGACCCTGACCCTGGTGTTTACTCTTTCTGTCTCTGTAGCCCAGAGGTCTTTGAGGGCCAAATCCAGCCCTATGTCTGTTTTTGCAAATAAAGTTTTATTGGAACACAGCTCACCCATTTGTGTATACATTGTCTTCGAGTGACAGTAGTCGGGACAGAGACCCAATGGCCTGTGAGCATAAGTACTTACTGTCTGACCTTTACAGGAAAAGGCTGTCCCCACCGTCCCCTGCCCCAGCCTAAGGGTATTAGCACATCCTTCTGTTGTTTATATCTTCGTAGTCTCGGTTTGCTTTCTCAGCAATTCCATCACCTGTGACAACGGCTCTGTGCCTTACATACCTTCTGTTTTCAATACCTGTAATGGTTTTCTTTTCCTGATGGATTCCAATGTACAATGAAGGGGCTAAGCCCTTGTTTTTGGCTTTTTTGTGTGTGTGTGGGATAAGAACACTTTCTAAGTATGCTTACTTAGTGAAACTCATGAATTACATGGGTTCTCCATGAATTTAGGTTGTTCCCTACCTATCTTCTTCCCCCCGATCCCCCTCCCCCTTTATTCCTTTGGTTCTGTCTGTCCCTGTTTCTATCCCTGATGTTTAGGATGTAGGGCAGGTGGGCCCTAGAAAGACGGGATTGGTAGAAATACTGTGCTTATTAGGATGGCCTTGAACCCCAAGAACTGTCCTATTGTGTGGACCAGCACCTCCTTTCTCTGCCTGTTTTCCCACTTTGGCTTTTTTAAAGTCTAGTGGCCTCACAGTAGACTCCTGGGACAGGGTGCTGGTTGGGTTGTGTGGCTATTTTGTAGCGCGTGCTCTTTCGCCGTGGCATGATGGAGCACCTCTTTTCAGTTCTGACCCCTCTGAGTCGCTTCTATCCCTGAGGGTGATTAGCTGCCTGGCCTGCTAAGTGACACCTGGGAAGTCTCAGCAGATTATTGGGTGCTTTTTTGCCTTTGACTCAGTCACACAGGTTGACAATGTCAGTGTTGCTTCTGCACACTTGGTAAAGACTGCTTCACTTCAGACCTCGTTAAGAACTTGGCAGACAGTGTGTTTAGAAGCATTGTTGTTTTGCCCAGGACTTGGACTCCTGTGGCTGGCAAAGCGTGGTTTTAACATATTTAGCGCTCGGCAGGGATCTTGCCACAAAGCTAGTTTAATGTAGGGGAGCTTAAATGGAAGGAGGACAGTCAAAGAGCTTGGAGGGAATGCCCTCTGTCCCTGCTCCTCTTTCTGTAATCGAATTCACGTCCCTTATTTGTTGGTAGACACAGGAAGCAATGCAAGCCTGAGCCTTTTGCAAGTAGTCTGTCTGGGAACTGCAGGGAGGGTATTGTGCCTGGAACACTTTCTTAATTAATAGAGGGCTATGTGTTTGTTTTGTTCTTTTTTTCATTTACACAGATTCTTAACGCGAATGCCCATCCATAGTGACACCTTTTATTTTTTTAAATTTTCTTGGTTAAACTCAAAGAACTGAAGAATTGCCTACCCAAAACAGCCATGTGTGCATCTATGTGTATATATCTATATACCTATCTATCTCTATCTTTGTAAGGATCTTATCTATCTAATTTGTCTGTCTGTCTACATGTCTGTTCTTTCTATCTATATATTGTCTATCTATCTATCTATCTATCTATCTATCTATCTATCTATCTATCCTCTATCATCTATCTGTATCTATCACCTATGTATATCTATCATCCATCTATCTATCTATCTATCTATCTATCTATCTATCTATCATCTATCTATATTTATCTATCATATCTATCTATCTATCATCTATCTATCTATCTATCTATCTATCTATCTATCTATCTATCTATATCTATCTGTAACTATCACCTATCTATATTTATCATCTATATCTATCATATCTATCTATCTATCTATCTATCTATCTATCTATCTATCTATCATCTATCTATAGCTATCTATCATCTATTTATATCATCTATCTATCATCTATCTATCTATCATCTATATCTATCTATCTATCTATCTATCTATCTATCTATCTATCATCTATCATCTATCTGTAACTATCTATCACCTATCTATATTTATCATCTATCTATCATCTATCTATCTATTTATCTATCTATCTATCATCTATATCTATCTATCTATCTATCTATCTATCTATCTATCTATCTATCTGACACTGCACACCCATTGCTGAATATCCTAACCCCAGTGCTTCTGCTGCCTTGTGGGAAATTGCACAGCATTACCTGGGCACAATGACCTCTAGAGGTTTCCCTCATCTCTGGGAGCCTTGTCATGCCCAGGTAAGGCCCTGCGTCTGCTGGCGCTCTCATATCCTGTGTGTGTTCCAGGCCAGAAGCATAGAGCCACTGCTTTTTCATCAAATCTCTTCTCTTGGTGACATTGGAATCACTTTTGACCAGAAACTTCTCACTGAGCACATACAATTGGATTGTCAGAAAAGTCATGACGTCTTTTTTTCTATGTTTTTCATTGCAAAAATGCATCATGATTTTTCCGACAACCCAATATATTGGCAGGAATACTGTCCTGGGGATTCAAAGATGAATAGGATTTGGCCATCTTAACTGATGAACTAGTAGGAGAGATGAGGGCGCTCCCTCGAGGCTGGAGGTGGGGAGATATTCAGTGAGCCCCATATCCTGGCCTTGCAGCTGGATGGGGTGAGCTGATTGCTGGGGACAAGGGACACTTTTGGGAAGAAGACTGAAGTGAATCTTAACCAAATGAGGAGGAGGAGGAGGGAGTGAGTTGAGATGGGGTAGTTTAAAATAATGTGGGACATGGCAAGAGCTCCAAACTGTTTATTATTAGACTCCAAATAATTTGGTTTTCAAAGGGGAACCCTTGGACCAGCACCATCCACATGGTCTGAAAGTTGTTATGAATGCAGATTTCAGACCTCTCGAATCAGAAACCCCAGGGCTGGGGCCCAGCAATCTTTTAGCAAGCCTTCCACATGACGCTCATGCTTGAGCGTCAAAGCATGAGCGTCAAAGCAAAGAGACAAAGCTAGAGGTATGAGAAAGGCAGGCCTTGTAGGCAGGTACTAGCACTGCTAAATCCTAGGTAGGGCTGGTGTTAGGGGGAGGCAAGGAGGTGCCCAGGATGCAAACCATAAGAAAGCTCCAGGCTCCAGTGCCCGGCCTGCCCTTACAGAAACCCAAGAGCGAGGCCTTCTTAAGTTTTTCACCCCGAGAACCTCACATGCTTTGCTTCAGCCCCAGCCCTGGATAGGATAGCAGTGAAGTATTTTAAGTGAAGAAGAGACATTGAAATATGCAACACAGAAGAGAAGGCCACCAAGGTGACACAGGTCAATCAGGAAATACTAGACAATGAATATTATTGCCTGTGAGCATAACATTTAACTTGACCTTCCTAGAGATCAGAGCAACAAGAAAATCTTGTGTCACATGGCCTGTATTTATCTATTTTTTATCTTTTTGGTGTTTGTTTGTTTTTAAGAAATTTTATTGGGGAACAGTGTGTTTTTCCAGGACCCATCAGCTCCAAGTCGAGTAGTTGTCTTCCATCTAGTTGTGGAGGGCGCACCTCAGTGACCCATGTGGGGATTGAATGGGCAACCTTGGTACTTTGAGCACTGTGCTCTGACCACCTGAGCTAACCGGCCGCCCCTCTTCATGTTTTAACAGTAGTAAATGCTTTAGAAGCATTTTCCTGGTCCTAAACCCTGAGAGTCACTGGGTATTTCTAGACTTTATCAATATTTTTTTAATTTCTTAATCTGACTTTTATTTTTAAGTGTACAAATTGAGCGATGATACCCCTCACGATTAAAAAAATATTAAACTGAATATGAAACTTTTATAGCTAATGTCTTTGTACACACAGATTAGTCATATCCTCGAGACTGTGGTATAATTTTCCTCTGCAGGTATAAATCTCACCTCCCCTGTCCATGTCCATGTGGGAAATTTAAGAGGCTTTCTTTAAATCCTTACGCAAAGATTTCTGTGTAGTTCCAGGAGAATTTATGCCTACAGGATCCTCTTCAGATGATATAAGGAGCTGCCGGGTAGGAAGTTTTCTGGGAGCCTGCTGCTTGAGTGTATGGATCTTCTCATGTCACGCTATAAAAGCTGTTGACAATGAGCAGTGGTTTTACATGCTAAAAACGGTTGGAACAAATATTTCACGAGAACCTTTGATAGACCGAAAGTTCTCCCTTAGCTTCCCTAAGCGGGGCCAACATAGCTGCACTCTTGCTCTATCATTCATCTGACTTACAACGTTGATGGTTTTCATGCGTTTGTTTTCACTGACTACCCATTTTCTTACGGTGACGTAGGAAAACTAATGACTGAGACTCAAAATAAGAGGCATGGGCAACCTCCGAGCATCTCTTCTTATGCTTCCATCACTGAGATGCCAGGAAATGTACCCATAGCGTATTTGGCACCTGCGAGGTATGCCCTACTAGAAAAAAAACCTTGTGAAAGTATTTTCTCACTGCCCCTTTTTTAAAATTTTATCTTTAAAATTCTTTTTTTGTATTTTGTTACCCCCAAGGGAAGATTTTGTATAATTACCCCATGACATTGGTCAGCAGAGTCAGCCCTGGACCATGGTGCAGTGAAATATAGGTAATGTTGCTTTAGAGGAGCACAGGCTGGGGCCCCAGCTTGTGGACTCCATGACTCCCTTTCAGCATTTCTTTCCCCCTGACCCATCTGACTCAGGACAGACAGGAGGCAGCAAGCCGCCATGCCCACATCTCTGGGCTTTCCTCTGCAGCCATGCCAAGGAAATGGGATACTGGAGTCCATGTCGCCATTTTCCCACGTGGCCCAAACCTCACAGAATACATGGAGCCAGGCTCTCACCCACTATGTATGTCCTGGGAATGACAGTCAGTTCACTCTTTTGAGAGTTTATTTGTAGATCAGAAACTCCTGAGGGTTCTCCACCAGCTAGAAGCCAGCAGGAGCTCCACAGCTTATCCTTTTAATCCTGCCCACTTTCTTCCCTTCCTTCCTTGCCTGTGGGCTTTTCATGACCTGGAAGTAAATTCATGGCTTTGAAGCCATTTCGTTCTTATGAAAGTCAGTATGTTTGTAAGTTAAATGTCACACCTTGTTTTCACTAGTAAGAATTCACTTGTGTGTTTCAGAGGGAATCCACTCTTTCTGTTTGGAAGAATGGGTGTCGATATGGTGAGGGAGAGAGAGAGAGAGAGAGAGCCTATGAATGAATCAAAATAGAAATAGTAAAAGGTTCTGATCTTCTGGGAGGAAGGAGAAAAATAACGAAACCCTGATGTACTATATTTTATCCGTTATGTCTGCTGAGAAATTAGGGTCAGGACCCAGAAACTTTACTCTATCTCCCGGTGTTTGTTTCAGTTCAGGTGGGGTGGGATCCCCTTTTGATGGGTCATTTCCTTTCCTCCTTTCACATTCCAAGCTGCATTAAGATGACAAATTTCACTTACAGGCTCCAGCACAGACTTGAAAATCCTGAGCTATTGAGCTAACAGAGTGAGTGCAAAGGAGTCGATTTATTGTGGGGAGAAAGGAAGCGTTTGAAGAGCACAAAAGGTTCTGAGAGCCCAGCTATGCACCAGAGCATAACACGAGATGCCCCCCCCCCCCCAAACAAACTCCTTTTCGCTGAGCCCCCTCATCAGTCTCCAGGGTGGAAGAGGAATGTTATATTAATTAAGAAACTTCTTTAGAGACCATACACACACACACACATCCAGAATACTTACCTATCGCAGATGAAGCTTTATTTGACAAAACCCTATAAGTGGGCTTTGCAGGAATATTTAGGGTGAAATAAGTAGAATAAGAGTCTTACGTTCTTTTCTATCTGTGAACTGTGCAACAACAACCACAAAAATCTCTCTTTTCCTACCCTGCTTTTTGTAAGGGAGGAGAAAAAAAAAAAAGAATCTTGGACAGCCAAGAGTGAGTCTGTCACATCCAACATGAGTTCGTTAAATGCTAAAATGTTCAAAGTCCAACGGAGATAGATAAAGGCTTTGATGGAAAGTGGATATTTCCCAGGGACATTACAAGCAATAATCCAGATGTTATGGTGTAATGCGGCGAGTGTCCGTGGATAGATCAGGCGCTGCAGCCAAGCCCCGCCTGACGTGGGCCTTGGCCCTGGCCTCCCATGCTGTTCGGCCATATGGAACCCATCTCTAGGCCCCCTTAATAACCAGCATTGGATTCCATTTTCACAGAGCTCATAGAGCTAAGTAGGGCTGTTTTATGGACAAGTTAGATAGAAGCCTTTCCAAGATAAACATCCAATTTGAAATTAGGACATACCATGCCGCACAATTATTTTAGGGCATATTTCATGGAAGCGCTGCCATTTTTCTTAGGCAGTTGCCAGACTGTAGGATGGCCTTTGATCCCCCGTGGACGTTACTCCCTTCTTTATAAAAAGGATCTTGAAATAGTTTCAGTGTTTAGGGAGGAATATATCTGTCGGAACTTTGAAGCATGGCCATGGGACAGGTCATGCATTAGCTTGCTGGTTGGCAAGTCAAACTTTAAGAAGAAAAAAAAAACAAAAAAGGAAGTTGCAGCAGGACGTATGAATCAAAATCTCATTTTCTTTTTAAAGATAGAAGTTTTCAGCCGATAGGCTTAAAAAGCTGTAAAACATATTAAGTGTTCATACATCTATGCACACACACACATATATAGTATATTTATATACGTGTCTACCCATCTACCGATATATTGTGATGGTTCGTGTTATTCTTAACAAATACATTGTTTAACTTTATTTCATAAACTTTCATTATGTAATATATTGGATCCACAATCCAACTGTAAATAGGAGTTAAGAATGTTTCATGTTCTCTGGAGGAGAGGGTTATTTTTTTTTTTCTTTATACAATTAATTCTTTTCTTATCTGCCTTCCCTTCGCTGTCTCAGCTCCTCCAAAAATTGTGTGTGTGTGTGTGTGTGTGTGTGTGTGTGCGCGCGCGCATTTCAAGAGAAAAGCAACATGGTTATGAGGTTTGGGAGTAAAGATTTCCTTAAACGCGTTGTGTTTAAGGGAGTTATAAAATGATCAACCGCAGCAGTCAGTGTGGCATCATTTATTCAGAGTGGCAGAGTGACGTGTGTTGGATGAAGTAAGCTGGTACATAATTAATATGGTACTGACATACCATTTGTTGTGATAAATTGTGACTAACTCGTGTCCGGGCAAATTGGTGTCCAAATGACCTCAAAGATAGACTGAGCAGACGACAGGAGTGAATATATAGTGTTAGGAATTCATCGCTTGACGGTGATACTCGGCACCATTCACATTCCTCACTCCATTTATTTCTCCTGCAAATAAAGCAGCCTATACTCGTGCCCTGTCCCTTACTGAACGGAGAGCATAAATGAACTCCGCCAACTAAATGCAGCGTGTGGATCATGCCGGGATCCTCACTCAAACCAACTAACCATGAAAAGACAGCTGAGATCGTCATGGAAGTGTGCTGGGTATTTAATGATATTCAGGGAATTAGGGCTACTTTTGTTGACTGTGCCTGGGGTGCTTATGTAAAAACAAATATGGGTTTTGTTTCCACATACTCCAGCCAGGAAAAAACAAAAACGAAAACAAAAAAACAAACAGTGATGTGATAGAGGAAGTAAGATGGGCAAAAATGTTGAATCTGGTGGATAAGGACGTGGAGACTTCTTATACTAGCCTCTCCACCTTTGTGTGTGTGTGAAAATTTATGTCGTGGAAATGAAAAGTAAAGTGCGCTTGTCCTCTTTATAATTTAATCATAGGGGATGTTTGCCTATTTCTGTATTCAGTTGAAGGTGTGTGTGAGTGGACATGCGTTACATAATTTAGAAAAGGAAAAAAAAAAAAGTTAACAATTCCTGAACCACTGCTGGTTTCCAGCCCCTGTGCTAAGTACTTGATACATCCTTCCCTCCCCCCGAGCTCTGCAATTTGGCTGGCGAATTGGTTAGATCACAAGCTCTATATGGAGTTGTGAGCTTTTTAGTAGTAGTAGCCCAAGGAGTGAAAGGAAGCGGGGACAGATTCCAGTGTGAAGGATACATTCAAAGCCATTATTTCTAAATGCCCAGAGGTGTTTCGTTTCCTGCAAAGCAATGCCTTATTCTTTTTTATTTATTTATTTATTTTGAGGGCAGTGTCACTGGCCCTCATATGTGGTACTTGAACCAGGGCCGCTGGCTTCCCAAGCCAGTGCTTAACCACCACGCCACTCGGCCGACCCAGCAATGCCTTATTCTTATATCTGTTTCCCAGAATGCCTCTCTCTCCTGCCTACTATTAAAATAGCCAAAGGTCCAGTTGGAGGAGCTGGGTGGGAGTGCAGGCCAGTGTCCAATGCAAGTGTTACTCATATTCATCCTTTCCTAGATTGCTAGAAAGTCCGGTGCTTGAGAAGGAAACCATATAACTGTGATTGCAGATTTGCACAACCAAGGAAGAATAAAAACAAGTTCACCAGACAGGGAGCGGAGTGCTATTTCTAATCACACATTGAAAGCTGGAATGCCTATGATCACCAAAGTTGCACTCAGGAATCTCCAGCAAGTTGATCTATCATCTTTACTATTTATTTATTTTTTTTGCTTTAGTCCTCTTTGATACGCAACCTGCGGCTCTCAGACTCCTTGAGAAAGAACCAACTCTGGAACGGGATTATAAGCATAACACTATTGGAAGGGAAGAAAGTCTCAGGAGGCAACATGACAGACATGTTTGTCCAGTTCAAACTGGGAGAGCAGAGGTATAAAAGTAAGGTAAGTTCTGTCAATTCCTTAAGGAGGATAGTAGCCTTAAAAATAAAAAAAAAATTAAAAAAAATAGTTTTCCCTCTCTAAATTTCACAAGAGTAGATGGAATTTTTAACCCTCCTAACTATATTAGGAGTATCTCAGAAAACAAAATAATTATATAGATGCAGTCAATTAATATGGGTATTTGATTACTTGTATGGATTATTTTAATATAGTAACTAGAGCCAGAGAAAGCTTATTAAATCATAGTTTTGAATGCATGGTGTATTTTCATTTTGAAAATAAATAAGCAAACATTGCTTTATAGAATGCGGGAAAGGAAAACTAAATGTTTTCAAAATCCAACAAAAATAAAAGAGCACCATACATTATATTTGGATTACAATATTTGAGATAACTGAAAATATTTTTCAAAATTATATACTGTTTTCTTTTTCTTACTTGTTAGTGGTCACTCCAAAAATAGAATTTCAGTGCTGCTGGGTTTTTTTTTAATTTTTAAAATTTTTTATTTTTTGCTGTGTTTAAAACAAAAAAAACTCTCTGAAGTATTAAAAGTGATTTGTTTTGAACAAAAGTAATGTCATTTTTAGCTGTCCTTAAAAATCAGTCATCTCATTGTGCTGGTCCAAATTCCATTTAATTTTTAATCTTAGTAATTCGGTGTGGTTTTTATTTCAAAAACCATAGTCTCCAAACCATGGTAATTAATTAGTTTTACATAGCTCTCAGACAGGAATATTTCCTATGTTATATGGATTGAGGGAATGAGGGTACTTGAAAGTTAAGCCACTTGCCAAAAGCCACATCATAAAAAAACATCCGTGGAAGATTTTGAAAATAGATCCGAGGATATTTGCACTTTGGGCTTTCCCGTGTAGAAGACATAAGAGACGCCTACAAGTTGGAAAATGCTTTAGGGAGGCAGGGGGTTGTGTGTGTTGTGCAACTTTCAGTGAAAAATCTAATATTAAACGTCATTTAACACCAGCACAAGGACCAAAACAACTGAAGTCCACATTGACAAACCGTTTACAAGAAATGTGAACAATCAAGGGCCAGTTACGGCAGAAGTATGCAGATAATTATTTGCACCAGGGGATTTCAGGCTGTACCTCACAGAGATGTATCCAGGGTGACCACATATCTTCCATCAGGATGCCTGGAGCCAGCCAGGGTCAGGCTAAGGATATACAGAAAAATTATTCATCTCCAGGCACACTTAGCCCTTTGGACCAAGGTGAAGTGTAGAATTAGTCCAAATATATGCTCCATTCCCCCTTGGGGGATATTGCATTTAATTTGTGGTCTGATAGGTTTTCTTTTTTTCTCCTTCGTGGTTTCTAAATGCCACGATCTGATCTATTTAGGCCAACGTGAAAAACAGCTTGAATGATGTTCTGTGATGTTGGCTACAACTGAGGTCTGACTTGTCCCTGTACTCCCACGCGGTACCACTTGGCACTAATAGTTGGTGCTGTGCCCTTAGAGCCTGCTACTCAGTGGCCAGCGTTTCTGCTCACTTTTTTGGTCACAAAGTGATTCTTCACGTAAATGAAACAAAAATGAAAACTCAGCCAACGAGTCGGACACATGAGCAGTTTGAAATCACCCACAAAATCATCCACAAAAACACTTGCGGAGTTTTCAAACCATGCTTGCTCATTTTTAAATTTTGCCTGCAGTGGCGCTTCCTCTTCTTTCTGTCATGCTAGTGAGTGGATTCAGCAGACTCAGATTTAAAAACAGGCAGCAGTGTACATGTGGTGGGTTTCTTGTGTCACACATCTGACAGATGTTAAGACCCCAGACTGTTAATGTATGTAGTTCTTGAGCCAATGCTGGATGGATATGCCAATAAAAATGTGACTTGCATTTGACTAACTATTGAGATGTGTCCTATAGATGCATTTATATGTATGAGTAACTGGTGGTTTCTTGTTTTAACTTGGCGGGTAAGTTATTGAGTCTGAGGGTCAGCAAAAAAGAGTCTAGATGTTTTGCCAATTCCTGAAACCCCAAAGTCCCTTTCCTTGCAAGAAGGAAAGTTTAACTTTGTGAGGGGCAGACAGGCACATCACCCCCACCTCCCGCCCTTTAATAATGAAATGCATGTGTAGCTGCTGTAGCAATGAATGGCATTTGCAGAAAATAAATATTATAACCGCATGTTTTCTAGACACTGTGTAAGAGTGCAAATCCGCAGTGGCGGGAAGAGTTTGACTTTCACTACTTCTCTGACAGGATGGGCATTTTGGACATTGAAGTCTGGGGAAAGGACAGCAAAAAGCACGAGGAACGTCTGGGCACGTGAGTCCGCTCTGCTTTCTAACTGGTGGGAGCCGTGTGTGGAGCTCGTTTCTGTATGAGGCTGTTCTTTATCTATTGGGCTTAGAGTAAAACCTCATATTCACCTCCCCTCCTTCCCCAAAGAGCCAGAAAAAAGCTGGACCCTCACCTGGGGGGGGAAAATATATATATATTAAATTGGTAAAATGTAGTATTGATTAAAGCAGAATAAAATAGTACATGTCAGGAATTCTGTAAAGAAAGATAAAAACGTGCCATATCAGACCATGTGGGAAATGTTTATGTCTACTTCCAATGTCCCTTGTAATTTTGGTTTTGCTATGTGGTGAAATACTGTACAATTTAGTAACACTATAAAGCGAGGTGTCTCAAACATGATGGGAATTTTTCAGTGTTCTTGATGAACTTTGGGGCAAATTGTCATGAAATCGACTGACACGAGATCTACTTTCTTTCATTTCTTTTACTTTGGACCCTCCCTACTTAATTAATTCCTGCATAATAAACAATATTACAAGCATTATCGCTTCCTCATAGGATTGTAGTAAGAAAACAAATAAGTGACGTTGTGTCTGCACCCTGGCTCACTCTTTGTAAGCATGAAGGGAAGAATATATCACCATCTCTGATCTTCCGAATACACTGCAAGTTAGCGGCGTTATTCTTATTTGATAGATGAGGAAATGGAGTGCAAGGGGTTTACAAATGACTTGGCCGTGGACTTCAGAGCAGAGAGTGCCAGGGTCAGGATTCTGTGTTTTCAAACTCCAAGTTCGTTACACCCAAACACTGACTTTTCTTTATCCCATATGCATACGCTTTGTCCACAAATCTATTTTTTTAATAGTTAATATTTTTTCAATTGCACTTAACATACAATATATTATATTAGTTTCAGGTGTGCAACATAGTGATTAGACATTTATAAACCTTACACAGTGACAAGTTTAGCCGCCGTCTGGGTTTTTCCACACATCTTAAATTTAGAACATAAATCTTTAAAGGGCTTCCAACAATTGTTCGTCATCTTTTTCAAACCGAGTTCTCTGGAACCCTGACTTCAGGGAGTTGCCTTGAGGTCACCCCTTGGAGAATTGGAGGGGGGGGTGTCTCCTAAAACCTCTCCCTTGGGGCCAGAACTTCTCAACTACCTATTGGGGTTCCATTTGGAGGAAGAGTTTTTTTGCTGAAAAGTAAAGGTTGAAAACCATACACCCAGTATAACCCCTTTATTTTACAGACAAGGGAATATAGAGGCCCACAATTCCATCAACAAGGAATTTAGAGGTAGAAATAGGATGAGCCCCAAATAAATAGCTCATGCAGTATTTTTTCTATGTGAAATACTGAGCAGAGTGTCTGGTAACACACACACTATTAGCTCTTCTTTAATTCTTATTATTTTTTTAATTTAAGTTTACTGGGGTGACAATGGTTAGTAAAGTTACATAGGTTTCAGGTGTACAATTCTGTAATACATCATCTATGTATCATGTTGGTGTGTTCACCACCCAGAGTCAGTTCTCCTTCTATCACATGTATTTTACCCCGTTTACCCTCATCTACCGTTTCCCTCCCCGCTTCCCCTCTGGTACCCACTAAACTATTGCCTGTGTCTGTGAGTTTTTGTTTCTTGATGTCATCACCCCCTCCCACCTCAGTAGCTCATCCTGAGACAGGTGGATGGGGAGTGTGGAATCCATGGAACATTCCTCTAGTTTCTTCACAGAGGCACCTATTGCATGGGGCCGTCTCGCACGCTGCAGGGTATTGAGTAAGCCTGGCTGTCGCCCACCTGACTCCAGTAACTTTCCTCAGTGATGGTGTGGAAAACACACCCCCCCCCCCGAAAGGAACACAGCGTGTCCACATTCTATCACGCATGTCCAGCGCGCCCTGGGAGGGTAGCACTGCCACCAGTGTGGGCTTTGGCGCTTCCTCCTGCAGGCGTCAGCCCTGCTTGCTTTGCTTTGCACAGATCCCTCATCCCCAACTCTGCCTATGTAGCAGGTGGCAGCCATTGCTGCATGGCCATCTGCTGGGCCAGGTTTGTGCTTTCAGACAGCGGACGAGATTCCTGCCCCGCTGTCCAGCTCCTCCAGGAGATCTGGCTGTGGGCCAGCATTTCTCACACCACTGCCTGTCAGATTTCTAGTCTGGTCTTATTTCTGCCTCCTGCACCTACGCGGGGTAATGGAGACCCCTCAGACACTGCTCTGACATTGGTCACTGCTGTGGCCTACCAACACCTGGCCAACACCCATTGGTAGGAAGATGGGAAACTGTATGCTAGCCCATGGAGCAAGGATAAGTTATGTAAACGCACAAAGGCAGGCAACTCTGTGTCCTGAAGTGTTATCTGAATGGTGGGAATGTGGATCTCTCGTGATGAATGGCTGGCGTGTTATTTTACTCAGTATAAAGAATAGCGCCCTGTCATCTCACACGTCGTTGGGCTGTCTGTCATGCTTCTTTCACATAATAGGAAATGCTCTTCCCAAGGAGTGCTAAGCTTCTTCACAGACACAAAAACTAAGATGTCCCTTCCATTCCATGTGGTGTCATTGGGGCGTCCACTTATTATTTTAGCCATTTCCTGTTTATAATAAGATGTATACCTGCCCTAATGGGCGTTCTGTCCTTCCTCTTCATGGATTTTAAAGGACTGTTTTTTTGTTTTGGCTTGGTATTTTTTGGTCTCCTTTTCCCTTTTCCTCTCCCGAGGTACAAAAGAGAACAAAAGTATCTCTTGGGAGCTGGTAGCACAGCGTCACCCACCCCAGCAAAGTTCTAGGTGGGGTGAGACCTACCCTACAATCTATACTGCTTCTCAGAGTTCAAGAAGACATCGTGCTACCATATTCATATCACAGACCTGTTCCTCACCGTTTAGTCCTATTTTAAACGTTTCACTTATTTTTTCTCCTTATTTTCTTTGTCATTGTCATTCCAAGGCTCAGTTATTGCATTTCCCGACTGCTGGGAAACACCTTTTTACATTACAAGTCCCTCTGACAGTGTGTCTGGGGCACACCTGTCTCGTAAGGTTGTCTCATGGTTTGGCTTTGGATAACACCTTGACGCTAGCCATTGAAAGCTCTGCATGGCCTCTGAGGAAATTCTCGGCGGTGTGACCTGAAGGAAGAGACACCAGCTTTTGAGTTGGACACCCTGTGCTGTCTGGCAACCGCTCCGTTTGCTAGCCGCTGACCTTGGGCAATGAACTTGCCTGTGGAACCTGGTTCCCTATCTGTGTAACGCTGTCACTGGTCATCATGACTTTTAGCGACAATGTTTATTTGATACTTAGGTGTTTTTGAGTGCTCAGGTGGCAGACATTATTATTATTTTTAATACCGAGGGTTTTCTGTATAGCAGCTATAGATCCCCACAACATTTGCTGCTAAAATTATGCAATTTAAGTACATGAAATATGACTAGTAAAATTTAGTTGTTTTTTTTTTCAAAACAATATAGATTTTAAAAAACATAGATTTTTTTTTTTTACAGAAGTGAATAGTGCATATCTTTGAGGGCAGGGTGGGGAGGATATTTGTGGACTGAAGGACTGAACAGTGTAAATTAGCCTAAACAATACTGGGTTTTGAGGCTGTGGATGGGAAGCCTGAGTGTTGGCCAGTTATGAGAAGAGAAATCACACTGGCGTTAGTGGGCCACTGGCTTGGTGGCAGTTAAAACATGCACCTGCCTGACAGCCAGCCTCTTGCAGGCTCTCCTGAGTCACGCGGGGCTTTCTGAAACCCTGTGGTGTCACGGCACACGTGCAGGTGTCCCCTGAGCCACAGGGAACTCGTGAGGCGGTCAGGGCTGGTGAGATGAAGGTGGCTGAGCACGCCCTGAAACCATGGTGTCCACTAACTCCAGACTTTATTAATGGGCAAAAAAACAAAACAAAACAAAGCAAAATAAAGAACACTCTCAGACCTTAGAGTCCCTCCATGATCCAGAGACAGTGACGTTTTAGGGGGAATAAGAAATAAAGCTAAGTTTATTGTTCTCCAACTTTTAAACCAAATGGCGAGAATATAAATTATAGACTCTTTCATCATCAACCTGTGCCCTTTGAAAACAATTGTATCATTTTCTTAAAGTCTATTTTACATTTTGAGGGGATTCTACAGGTGAACTCGTTACAGAATAGAATATTCTAGACGTAGTTTAGCTAGGACAATCTAAGGACAAGAATGCTGAAGCCCATTTGAACTGGGCCACTTCTGAGTCTCAGTCCTCAGGGTGCCTTCGAAAGTGGCGCTGACATTCTACCAGTTTATTTATTTATTACTTTTTTTTTTTTAAATAATTTTTTTTTTTTTTTGAGGGCAGTGTCACTGGCCCTTATATGTGGGACCCGAACTGGGGCCGCTAGCGTCCCAAGCCAGCTCTTAACCACGGTGGCACTTGGCCGGCCCTTAAATAAATTTTTATTGGGGAACAGAGCGTTTTTCTAGGACCCATCCGCTCCAAGTCAAGTAGTTGTTTTAATTTAATTGTGGAGGGTGCAGCTTCATGGCCCATGTGGGAATCGAACTGACAACCTTGATGTTATGAGCCTGCACTCTGACCACCTGAGCTAACTGGCTGCCGCTCTATTAGTTTATTCGTGACTCGGATGCAGTGGGAAATCAAGACTGGACTCTTTCGCTGGGCAAAAGCGTGTCCTGGATGCGTTTTTACAGGCAGGCTAGACACACTCACCCTGGTCTTCCTGTGCCCCTCCTTCCTTCGCCTCTTAAGATTTACAGCTTTTAAAACCATAGCACTCTTCTCTGCCCCTTGCATTTATGTTAAAAGCTGACCAATCTGTAATATAAAACACAGAATTATGGTAATGAGTCCAAGGTTAAAAGCTATCAGGGCGAGTGAAACGTGAGCAGGTTTGGCTGACTGATTTAGTAAAATTATGTGTTGAATTAAAACATTAAAGTGCTATGGGATTAATGGAGAAAGACAAGAACAGGAGGTCAGAAACGGCGCCACCTCAGCATGTTGACTGCTTGTGGCTAAAGAGGAGAGCTTTAATATATGCCCGTTGCAGAGGGAAAAAAAAGTCATTTAGTTCCTTGTTTTCTTCAGGCAAACAGAGCCATAGACTTTTCAATCTGGGAGGCACCTAATAAATATTTATTCCCACTCCTTTCTTATGTAGTGGAGGAATTAAGAGACTGCCAAAAGAATTAGTTGGTTAGCCAAAAACACGGACTTTATAATTTGGATATTTGAAGTTTCGTTATGCCATGAGCATTCCTTTGTTTGTTCTTTTTATTCAACACATAGAGAGCACATCGTGTCTCAGACGGCCTTCCAAGTGCCGAGGGTTCAGTGAAAAATATGGATATGGATCTCATCTTCAGGCACTAATATGCTTTTAGCTGTGACAGTTAAGCAGGCACTGCTTAATTGGGGGTTGATGGAGGTGGCTTCCTGGGAGGACAGAGGTCGGAGACCTGTGAGATGGGAGGCAGTTAGCCTGGCAAGGAGATTGGAGGAAGAACCTTCCAGAGACATGGGACAGCATGGACAAAGCCCTAGAGAGGAGGGGGAACAGATTCAGAGACACTTGAAAGGAACCAGAAGGGTGGGGGGTGTCCCCAGATGACACCAGAGATAGCACCACCTCTCTGGGCACAGAGCCATCCGTGACTCTGCTCTTTTGTTTCCATCATGTAAAGCTTGTTAGCACAGTGGAGCTGCTGCTGGCCGAATATCCTAAGATCTGACTTCGGGGTGAGAAATTCCTGGTCACCTAAGGGCCAGGATGATTGTCTAAGCATTGTCACTTCCCTTGTATATGAAGCCACACACTGTGTCGTAGGAATGGACCTAATTTGCTTATGCTCCTTGACAACATTTCTTTTTTTTTTGAGGGCCATGTCACCGGCCCTCATATGTGGGACCGAACCGGGGCCGCTGGCTTCCTAGGCCAGCGCTTAACCACCGCGCCACTCGGCCGGCCCTACCACATTTCTTATGTAGATGCTTTGAACTTTTGTTTTCCATGTCACTCTATCAGATAGATGTGCGATTTCTTAAGTTTTATTGCTTTATCATATTTTATTTACAAACACATCATCGGATATGTTGGCTATGGTTTCCTGGGCTATTGTGAGTTAAAAGTTATGTTTAAAAAATTATTCTTGGGTCAGTATCTCTGATACCTTTATCATCAGTGTATTTGTACTGTCAGCAATCAACATTGTAACATTTAAAAATATTTCCATTCGAAAAGTAAAAGATCTGTACTCAGAAAATTATAAGACACTGAAGAATTAAAAGAAGATACAAATAAATGGAAATACCTACCATGCTCATGGATGGGAAGAATTAATATAGTGAAAATGTCCATACTGCCTAAAGCAATATATAGATTCAATGCAATTCCTATCAAACTACCAAGGGCATTTTTCACAGAAATAGAAAATATAATCCTAAAATTTATATGGAACCATAAAAGACCCCAAATAGCCTCGGCAATCCTGAGAAATAAGAACAAAGTTGGAGGCATCACGCTACCAGACATCCAAACATACTACAAGGCTACAGGAATCAAAACAGTATGGTACTGGCATAAAAACAGGCACATAGACCAGTGGAACAGAACAGAGACTGCAGAAATAAATCCATGTATATACGGACAGTTAATCTATGACAATGGAAACAAGAATTTACACTGGGATAAAGATAGTCTATTTAATAAATGGTGCTGGGAAAATTGGACTGATATGTGCAAAAAAATGAAACTGGACCACCTCCATATGCCATATACAAGAACAAATTCAAAATGGATTAAAGACTTAAATGTAAGACCTGAAACCATAAAACTCCTAGAATAAAATATAGGGGGTAAATTTGCAGACATTACTCTGAGCAATATTTTTACTGATACATCCCCAAGGGCAAGGGAAGTAAAAGAAAAAATGAACATATGGGATTATATCAAACTTAAAAGTTTTTTCACAACAGGGGAAACCATCAATAAAACAAAAAGGAAGTCTACTGAATGGGAGAATATATTTGTCAACGATATATCTGATAAAGGATTAATATCCAAAATTTATAAAACACTCCTGCAACTCAACACCAAAAAAACAAACAACCCAATAAAAAAATGGGCAGAGGAGATGAAGAGACATTTCTCTAAAGAGGACATACAGATGGCCAACAGGCATATGAAACAATGTTCAACCTCATGATCATTAGTTAAATGCAAATAAAAAACCACCATGAGATACCACCTCACTTGGGTCAGAATGGCTATCATCAATAAATCAACAAACAACAAGTGCTGGTGGGGCTGTGGGGAAAAGGGAACCCTGCTGCACTGTTGGTGGGATTGCAGATTGGTGCAGCCACTATGGAAATCAGTGTGGAGGTATCTCAAAAAACTGGAAATGGAACTACCTTTTGACCCAGCAATTCCACTCCTAGGTATTTATCCTGAAAGACCCAAGACACTAATTTGAAAAAATATATGCACCGCTATGTTCATTGCAGAGCTATTTACAATAGCCAAGACTTGGAAACAACCGAAATGCCCATTAGTAGACGACTGGATTAAAAAACCGTGGTACATTTACACAATGGAGTATTACGCAGCTATAAAGAAGATAGCAATCGTACCATTTGCAATGATATGGATGGACTTAGAGTACATTATGTTAAGTGAAATAAGTCAGTCAGAGAAAGACAAATAGCATATGATCTCACTTATATGTGGAATCTAAAGAACTGAATAAACGAGCCATGTAAACAGAAATAGTCTTAGAGACACAAAGGAAAAACTGATGCCGGCTAGATGGTATGGGGATGGGAGAAGGGGAAGGGATGAGGGAACACAAACTGATAACTACAGTACTACTGCAGAGACAGAAGAGACAGTTTAGGGAATATAATCAATAAGGTTGTAAATATTTTTCTTAGGGGATCAGAAGGACTCATGTCTTGTCAGGGAGACCATTTCATGGACAGTGTAGTGGCCTTACCACTGCACTGTACATCTGAGGCTGCCGCTGAATAATATTATATGTCAACTATAATTTAACACATATATAGTCATGGGATGTGGAATATAGTGTGGGGATGGAGTCAATGAAATTGTAATAGATATGTATGATATCGGGGGTGGAGAGGCAGGGGAGGGGGCAAAAGATAACTATTGCATTGTTTTGTACATATATAACTAATAATAATAATAAAAAAAAAGTTAAAAAAAATATTTCCATTTGTGTAATTCACCACAGCTAAATTATTACCATTTCTCTAGGTTGGGCATCAGCAAACTAGGGCCCATGGGCCACGTCCAGA
Source organism: Aselliscus stoliczkanus (assembly GCA_033961575.1). Lineage (NCBI taxonomy): Eukaryota > Metazoa > Chordata > Mammalia > Chiroptera > Hipposideridae > Aselliscus > Aselliscus stoliczkanus. The sequence continues at coordinate 28,597,272 of CM066741.1, forward strand.
TGTATTTGAATAAAGTTTTATCGGAAAACAGCTGTGTTCATTTGTTCGCATTGTCTATTATTGCTTTCATCATACAAGGGGAGAGTTGAGTAGTTTATGGCCCATAGACTAAAGCTATTTATTTCTTGGTCCTTCATAATAAAAATTGTCTAAGTGCCTACAGTTTGTTAATGTTGGTGTGACTTTTAAATGATACTTGAAAAATTCATTATGAGAATCTTTCAACTGTGTCTCTGGAAACTTGAGTTTATTTTTCAAAGAAAATTTGCATCCACACTAGTAAGCTGAGTTTTCATAAATGTGCATGAAAGGTTGCCATTTGTGTAGAGTTTGGGAAGGAACTTAGGGGATACAATTGGACGAGAAAAAGAATGTATAACAACATCTGTAAAATTCGAGAATTGGATCATGAATGAATAGTGTTGATAGGAATGAGAAAGAAGGAAGGAGTGAGTGGTATTTTGATTTCTCCAGGAAGCTGGGCTGGGTCTGTCCTAGGTATTCTCAGGGACTAACCCTGTACTCCAACTGTAACAGTTACCTGAAGATAAAAGAAAGCCTCGGAAAAGAAGAAGAGATTCTGTAGCACCTAAAAAGTTTTAAGAGATGGACCAAATAATTTGTTATTTTCTCAGGGTACAATCTGGTACCCTATAGAAAGGGGGGGAAGAAGCCCAAATTCTCCTTTCATCATTTTATACTAAAGATATCTTTAATGAATGCATTTCAGAATGTTTATATATTAAAAATTCTGGATTTTAGAGTACTTACCTTTACTTGAGCCTAAAAAAAAAAAAAATTGTTTACACAATACTTAAATCTCTTCAGAAGGTTTGATGAGTATTGTTGGTAAAAGTACCTGAAATTCTGAAGATGCTGTAATCCTTGTTTCCTTTTTAAACCTGTGCCTTTTTTTTTTTTTTTTTTTTAGCTGAGCCCTCCTGCCACCTGTTGGCAGCTCAATGGCAACTCAGCTCGGGCCGGGCATCGAACCACCGTTGCTCAGAGCTCAGCTCACACTCTTGAGCGAGCTCTTAACCAACTGAGCCACTCGGCCAGCCCTCCTTGTTTCCTTTTTTAAATGTTCTTCCACTGCTTTTGCTGGTAATACATTGACGCCTTCCTAGCTTGGGGTGAACGGGAATAATTCTCCCAGCTTCTGGATAACCTCCATAGCTTCTGCTTCTCCTTCAGATATGAGGATGAGCTGGAGCAATGTGGACCGAGGTTGAAACCCAGTAAAATGGGTGGCCCGGAAGAGAGGGTTTTGCATGAAATTCATTTCTTGTTTGCTCCCGCCTTCCTTTTCTCTTTTCTTCCAGAATGTGGGAATAAGTGGGGAAGCCAGGAGGACAGAAAAGAGGCAGAGAGCAGTTCAGCCGTAGAGAGATTGTAGAAAGCCAGCTTTAGAGGGGAGCTGCTTGTTCACAGCAAGGAGAGGGTAGCTTTAAATTAATTCTTAAGACCTAACACATCAGTTCACAGGATGGGGCAGGGACCCTAAGAGACTGGGACATAACCCATGTGCAGAAGGATCAGGGTTTAATTTTGATTGACACGATACTGACACATCAATTTAATTTGCTCTTTCAAGTCCCTAAGAAAGTCAAAGTAAGTACTTGGTCGAATTCATTCATTATTTAACCTGAAAATGTAAAATCCATTCCTTTTATGCTGGAACACCCTCCCCCACCCCACAATCTGTTGTTTCTGCGGCTATTTTATCCAGAATAGGCTATTTTCGGGCAGTCATTCTGTTTTCGCAATCCAGGTAATCTTTAAAAACGAGATAGGAGCAAACATATCCCAGTGGATGGAAATGACTGAAAAGTTTGTAAAAATATGTAATTTCTGAGAAGAGACCCAATATTCGCTTTGCATTTCGTCTGGTACATGACTCAGCTTTTGTTTAAAATAAGGAACTGCTCTGTTTAAATAAGTTGTGCCTTTCAACTGTCACTACAAGAGCTGGCACAGTTAATATAAATATGCTAATATTGCTCACAGTCTTTTTAGATGGTTTTCTAGAATTAATGTCAGTTTCATTTTGAATTAGCTGAGAAAAATTGTATTATCGCCTAATTACGCATCGTTTTGACTCCCACACATGAGTTGCTCTTGAGCTCTTGTCTAAATAACTTTTGATTGTTCAAAAAACCAACTAAACCACCGCCACAACAAAATGGTAAACTTCGAAGGCCAAAAATAAATTGCCATTATTAGTGATATTAAAATGAATGTTTCTTAGATAGGTGATTGCTAATCTGGGGTAATCTTATAAATTTGCACTGTCTATCTTTCCATAAGAAAGGGCTGTATTAAATGAAAGTGTATATGACAATGTAAAATAATGCTTTAGCCAAGTATTTCTAACAGATGTACCATACTGTTATATTGGTTAAGAACTTGTGGGTACTTAGTTCTGTAGAAATGGCATAGTTAAAGCTCTTGACCTTTCTATCCAAGCAAAATTAATTCCCCGCTTACATACTTGCTTATGGAATAAAAACATTTAGTAACCCCCTCTTTTCACAGTAGTAAGCTTTAACTTCAAAAGGTTCCTTTTATCTACAGAAAAACAAATTGCTTTGATTCAAATTATAGATGATTATTTTTTGTCATGTGTCTCCAGTAGAAATATATAATGAATTTATTGCATGCAAAAGCTCTTCTCATAACTGGAATCGCTGTGTTAATTAGAAAATAAATACCCACATATATTTAACTTTATACATACATGCCAGTATTAAAATATTTTTATTCTCCAATAAAAACCGGTATAGGCTTTTAATATTACTGATATTTTTTTTCTTTCTTTCAAATTGATTAAACTGGGACTTCTTACATATCCATATGACTCAAAATTATCATTGCTTTATAGTATATTGGGTAAGTTTCCTATTTCTAATTCTCTGCAAACATACAGAGTCCACTAAAAATTTAGGGTAAGAATCCATCCTAGTCACACACTGTGAGAGAGGCAGTGCCCCCATCCTTTTATAAAGTCTTGAATATTCATCTTATTTAATACCTGTGGAGGGCAAGTGACACACACACACACACACACACACACACACACACACACACACACACACACACACACACACACACACACACACACACTCCCCCATCCAGGAACTGCCACTGCCTGCCTTCCCTCTCGGACCCCCACCCTCCAGCCCATAAACAGAGTGTGGTCCAGGCAAACCCAGAGTTTTCAGTGTTAAAGTGAATAAGTGGCTTAGCACCTCAGCCCCCCTCTTTGGTGTTTGCTCCTGTATTTAAATGTGTTTGAGGTTTTCAACATCCCCAGAACATTGGCTGTTAAGAGGCGGAAAACATGCAATTTATAGCAGATGGGGACAGCCTTTCCTGGCAGGCCTGCTGAAATGGGATCAATCAACAGCCCTCCATGCTCCATTTGTCCAAAAAGAAACCCACCTGGGGAAACCCTGTGGAACCATGCCTATTAGGAAAACACCTTAACACGTTTCTTTAAATAAAAACTCGCCAGTTGGCATTCATCTGGAAGAAAATGGCTTTTTTCATTAACCCTCTCTCCCATTTCCATGGCTCTTGTCCTTTCTAATTTTTCTTTTGGATGTCTTTATTCTATTTGCTGGTTAAAAGACAAAGCACAGAGAAGAACCCTAATGCTTAAACTTTGAAACTTTTTTTCTCTGTCCCTAACTCTTGATCTCCTTGGTTTTCTGTAGATTTTGGCAGAGATCTGACTCTTCTGTTTTCATTTGCCATTCCATCCATGCTGCCTTCTCTTTAATTTTCTTTACCTCTCCTTCCCCTTAATTTTAGAGCGTGTTAGGCTGGGAGTTGCGTATGACGAGCCGGGGGTGCCCATGCAAACTTCCCTGCTCAGTAAACTCGTGCCCAGTCAGAGTGAGGTTTCGGGGATGATGAAATAAACAGAGGTGCTTTGGAGGTGGGGTCCCAAGTGGTCCCAAGTTCATCACTCCTTTTTTCTCTTGATTCCTGCCCCTGTCCCAGGTGCAAAGTGGACATCGCGGCTCTCCCAGTCCGGCAAGTCAACTGCTTGGAGCTGCCACTGGACAGCTGCCCGGGGTCTCTCCTGATGTTGGTTACACTCACTCCCTGTGCAGGGGTCTCCATCTCGGACCTGTGTGTGTGCCCCTTGGCAGACGCCAGCGAGAGACAGCAGGTTACCCAACGATATGTGAGTGCTTTGCCTTGCCATAACCACGCTCATCGTCTCACCCTCCCACCACCGCCACTTTTGGGTTGCACCAAAGCCTATGAATCGAAAAACTGCATAAAACAAGGTTTCTGTTCAAAGTTCAATGGTACATCTCCTCAAACAAGACATCAGACCTACCATGTTTCCCCGAAAATAAGACCTAACTGGAAAATAAGCCCTAGCATGATTTTTCAGGGTGCTCGTAATACAAGCCCTACCTCAGACATAAACCCCAGTTAAGATCGTCAGCCAGACACGACTGTTTGAATAAATGTAGATTTTTGTACATGAATAAATGAATAAATGTAGATTGTTGGTGCAAAAATTAATACAAGATCCGGTCTTATTTTCAGGGAAACACAGTAGAGGTTAGTGCACTCATGAGTAGGTGAAAGTAGAATTATTGGGTTGTCGGAAAAATCGTGACCCATTTTTGCAACGAAAAACATAGAAAAAAATACGTCATGACTTTCCCGACAACCCCATAGTTTGCCTTCTTGCTATTTTAAAAGCCAACCGAGTCATTTTGAGTTTTTGGCTGTTAGGAACTCTGGAGAAAAAAATGAAGCCTTCAAAGGCGGCAAACTGTTGTTTAGCATGTCTGCATATGCAAATAGGCATTTTCCTGTAAGCTCACAGAAGTAGCTTTTCAAAACAACCATTAATGATACTTTTCCAGAACCGCATAGATTCAAGTGAGAAAATGCTTGTGCCTTATCAAGCAATGCAAAGCCCTCACAGGCAAGTAAGAATGTTCTAGACCACCCTGGATGTTATTGGCACTTTGTGATTTGGGCCAAAGTAGTTGCAATGGGCTTAAAAGTCCACTCAGCATTTGAAAATCAAGAGGCTCTGTCCTCTTCACTTATTGTTTGTACTCTGGATATCTAGATGTCTCTATTTGCATTCGGCTTTTATCCTGTCTTCTTTGTCAATCAATAGATTTATTTTTATCGCCACACACGAAAGACGCTTTAGGAAAGTGGCATGAAAATGAAGCAAAGACAGATCTCTGTTTAATGGGAGTATTATTCTCAGCATAAACTTTAGTGCCTTCAAAAACCTTTCACTGGGCAGAGGTATTGATTCATTGAAAACACTCTTTAGCTTCAGGAGTAAGAAACCTAGCCACACATCTTATCATCAGCACAGATACTGCATGGGAGGTTGGCATACGCAAGAAATTTTGACAGCATCCACTGTTAATATTTGTGAAGCAAATGAAAATTTGATGGTGAGAAATAGAACTTTCCCCCACACTTTCCCATGGATAAATGGCAAAATTGACCAAATTCATGAGGAGTATTTATAAGGGAACACTAGATAAGATCATAATGACTGCTTTGAAGAATGCCACAGGATTGGAGGAGCACTAATTGACAAAAGGGTTAAAGAGGCTAATCAAAAGAGAAATATCAAGTGTTTTTTTCAGCTAGCCAGCTGGTTAGCCTGTGAGAGGGATAGAATGCTTTCTTACAAGACACAAGTTCCAGACTCCTGGGTTTGTTTTTTGGGTCATAAGAACAGGCAATCTTCAAAGGCGTTTCCACCTCTCAACTGTAAAAGTATTTTATTTAAAATGTTTTCATCTTAGCTTAAACACTAGTTTTTAGCTATTTTTGTTTAGGTTGAAAATACAGAGAAGAAACAACTTTCAAAGGTTGTTAAGAATGGTGCATATTAAATCAGGCAAAACCTAACTGTTATTAAGCTTTTGCTATTATACCCCAAAATGCTTTCAATCACAAGGATTTTTCTACCCTTCCATAAATCCCTGTGGTCTGTTTATCACAGATTCTTAGTTATCTAATGATGGTGGAAATTCTCTATCCGAAGGTTTGAAAGCAGCATTTTTTTTCAGCGGATGTGTTTTGGAGGCATGGAAGGAGAATTTATCTCCTTATCTCTTTCATGCACAATTTCTGAAGGCTGCAAACGTACATAATATCTAAATAGCGCTATATATGCTTAAGAATTATCAGCAGATACAAGCTTTGGCTCATGCAAACTAAAACTTAAAGTAACTATGAATACTCGATGCCCAAGCTCTAATTTAGTAAGCTAGCTAACACGTGGACCACACAATTCACTCTAATTCCACCCCTATTCTCTTTTCAGTGGTAGTAAGTATCTATGAAGGGTCCAAATTTAGTCCTCTGGTATCCATAAAGTTTGCACTAACTAGGTCAGAATAATGGCGCCTTTTTGGGTGATTTAAAAGTTTCATTAAAGAGAAAGAAGGGTAAAAGGAGAATGAATGTGGTTCCCACACACATTTTCCCGGTGGGATGCCTGTGTTTTCACCAGGAGGCGATGTTAAAAGTAGATTGTATGTGTTTGTAATTCGTTCATTTTGAAGCTGTAGTTAATTAAATCTCAATCACTTTTCATCTGGCTGCTGTCAGGGCCTAAAACTGTTCAGCTGACTGTTAAAATACATTTTGGACCGTTTCTAGGCGTTGCATGAGAAAGACGATGATAAATCTAGAATGTACTTCCAGTAGGACTTTATGTCATTAAATAGTACATTAGAAAGCCATTTTCATTTGTGACCCACTTTTCTCTCCCCTCAGTGCTTGCAGAACTCCCTGAAAGATATGAAGGACATCGGCCTGTTACAAGTGAAAGTTTTAAAGGCAGTAGATCTCTTAGCAGCAGATTTCTCAGGTATAAAACCTTCTCATTTTTCATTCATTTTTATTTGTATTCATTTCCTGCTTTGACATGATCTTATAGCAAAGCAAAATGTTTGAACAGATAGAAGCATGTACACAGCCACCATGCTCTTTTAAATAGAGTAAGTGAAGAAAAAAAAGATGCAGACAAGCAATTCTTTCAGTGCGTGCACATTTCACAGAATTATTTTGTTTCATATAGTTGTGCTATGATGAGAGAATGTACTAGTCCATTTGGCTTTCAGAGATATTTGTGGGTTATGAGTGGCATGACTTCCGCACTTGCGAAATTAATTTTTTGAGAAGGCTTTTCCATGGTACCTCAAAAGACACATCCGACGTTTTGCTTCTACTCATTTGTGGGGCCCTATGCTGAACGTTTCATTCTTCACAGTGCAGGATTGCGAGGTTTGTAAATCTGAGCTTGACAGCGGGTCTGGCTGTCACTTCTCTGTCACAGTAACCAAAGTCTTGGCTATGGGGCCCCTTTGCAGTTATCACCGTTTTATTCGAAGTTTCTCTTGGTGCTTGACTAACTTGGACTTTAGACGTGGGCTGGAGTTTTATACAGGGTTTCCCTTTGTGCATCGCTCATTTAGACTTACGTTGGCTAGAGTAGACATACTTTCTGCTGGATTATGCTTGACCATGAGGAGAGTAATCCTGACGTTTCAGTTTTGATTTGATTGGAGGGTGACCCTCCACTCATTGCCCAATTACTCCCTGGTACTGACTAGCAATTTAGACAGATGTTGTGTACCACGTAGATTGATGAATACAAAGAATATTATACAGCATGGTTCTATTGACATAGTATTGCATTTTTTGTTTTAATCTCCGAGTTTTAGAATATGGTCTTTTCCCTATAGAAACAATTACACTGAATTTGTGTAACCTCAGAACTCTGAGACTCAGTTTGAGGAAGCTCAGACTTTGGAAAGAAGGGATTTTAACTTTAAGCACTTTATATTATAAAAATGATGGAAAAATGTAAACTTAGTTTTAAAACAAAGTTCTCCTCACCTTCCTTCCAAAACTGAAACAATGGAAATCCCTACTCTATAAGCTCTTGAAATAAAGTGATCCCCCTCTTAAGGAAATGCCCAGTGAGAAGATGCAAAAAATGACTTTTGGCCAACAGGAATATGTAATTTCTCAGGGTTGTAGATAAAATACTGAAATGATTACCCCTGATAGTCATTAATTTAGTTGCAAATGATTATAGTCTACATATTGATAGAAAATTGTTCCTTTGTTTTAAAACTCCAGAGCAAACTATTTTTTACTTCCATGGAAGTAGTTAGATATAGCACTTTTTAAACCTACGATTGTTGATGTCTCAGGAAATGTTGTCTCAAACCCCAAGAAATCATTTACGTTTTCAAGCAGTATTTTGAAAAATTCTCTCTGTAATTGTATATTCTGTAATCTACGGGAACCAATAATTGCCATGCATGAAAGTTTTTTTCTTAAAAAAGCCTCATGGAACATCAGCACATTACCAGTCTGACGTGGGGGAAAAGAAAAAAAAAAGCCTCGTGGTAATCAAAAAAATAAAAAATTTAAAAAAATTAAAAAGAATTTAAAAAAGGCTCTAGGCTTGTTCACCACTCTATCCATATGTGGAAACACTTTTTATAAACTTCCTTTATTTTACCCATCCTATCAGGTAACCTCCATAAAACCCTCCCAAACTAGCATTTTTGGAGGTTGTTTCAGGCCGATGCATGTTTTTCAATAAGTATTTTGATTATTAAATAGGTGTGGAACCTGAAAAATGGTCTTTGTAAAGACCAGAATATAAGGCAAACCGCTTTTCAGAATCATGCTTTGAGGAAATGCTATCATCATTTTGCTGTTTTCTTTATACTCAATATGTTCAGTAGATAGATTTAGAATGGATGAAGGAGGGTACTCAAGGATGCCAGGAACAAAAAGCAGCGGTTAGAAATTAAATAATGCTGTGTGGTTTGATGAAGTGCCCTAGATTTTTACTATCTCTGTATTATTTATGATAAAAATCCTCATTCTTCTGAATGGAAGCAAAGATTCTTGTCATTAGCCAAACATGTCTTTAGACCATATTGATCTTTATTTTTAGAATCACATTTCACAGTCAATGTTTTTTATAGGTCCTCAGGCTCCTGTGTGAATCCTGCCTATTCCCAACCAGAGTATTACTTTAGGGCGACAAAGTGGGCTTAATCCAGAGAGTTGTAAAGTCATTTTTTTCCATGTGAAAAAAGAAATGGATTCACATTGCATTGAGGTAGTGCTTGGGTTGTCATTATTGCCTCTATGAGGTGAGCTGACTCACACACACACATTATCCACTTTACTTGATACGCTGTAAAAAATGCCAACTTCACTTGATCACGGATCAGAAAAGACATGTATCATTGTGAGCGCCAGGGACATTTAAGAAATAAGTTACAGGCCAGCCGAGTGGCTCAGTTGGTTAAGAGCTCGCTCAGGAGTGTGAGCTGAGCTCTGAGCAACAGCAGTTCGATGCCAGCACGAGCTGAGCTGCCGCTGAGCTGCCAACAGGTGGCAGGATGGCTCAGCTAAAAAAAAAAAGTAATAAGTTACTTTTTGTACCCCACCCCCAGCATTTTCCAGTCAGCTTTGCTTTATAAATGAGCATTCCGTTGCAGTCCAAAGTATTCAACTCTGCAAATAAAAAAGAAATACATTTACTCTGAATAACCAGGGGGTATTCTCAATGAATGAAGGTTATTTTAGTACAAAAGGGAACTTTCAACCTCTCTACCTTTCTTTCATTATATTTATTTATTTATTGGGGGGCAGAGGGAATTGTTTTTTTAAAAACAACACCAAATAAACTTAATAATGAATGCTTCAAGTTTCTTTCAACTGGGAGTCAGGGAACCTGACAGAGCAAAAATCCACGGGACACATGCTGGCCGTGGTCCATGAGAGGGTTAAGGCTACGGTTTGCAGAGTGCAGGGACCTCATGTCCCAGAGAAGGAATGAATGCACTAGGTAAGCCCTTTTGTCTGTGGTTCGCCAATTTTCAAGTTTTTGGTATCTTCGCATGTAACAATTAGAAAAAGAAAATATTAGTCACTCGTGCCACTGTGATCAAAGCACCAGGATATGCTTCATTAGTGGTTATTGACGTTATGATTATTTAATCATAAAAAGAAATTAAACTGCAGAGAAATTGAATCCTTATTACGTTGCTAATGTTTTAGAACATTAGAATAATATATGTATATATTTCATATATAATACATATTATATATTATAATATATAATATAATAATATAATACATATATATGTATATACACAAACTAAGGTAGATTTCTTTTCCATTAAAAATTGAAAACATTTTTATATAAAGAAAAAATAGTGTAGCTTTTCAAATGTGTTAAAAAATACTAATAACCAAAATCTATATATATTGCCAATATTAAGATATTTACAGAAGATAAAGGTTTCCATGCTCTAATGTATAAAAAAGATACAATGCTATTCTATTGTGTGATTCAATCTATTCAGCATTAATACATTTAGATTTATATATAGGTTGACATTTTTTCCTATGTCTGACATTCGTTTGTATATAAGTAAGAAGACTTTTTATTGTAAAGAAGCAGAAGGAATCTATTACATCTCCTGCTGTTCATCCCTCTATAATTGTTAAAAGGTATTTTCTCTGTAGCCCGATTAGATATGGAGAGCCATACGCAGTTACTCTAATACAAGCCCCTGTGAGATATTTCGATGAAAGAGTTCATCTCACCAACACCTTGTGCCCAAACACGACCTAAAAATTTTAAGTAATGGGTCCAATGAGATGTCATTACTTCTGTCCTAAACCAGGCCATAGCCTTGATTTGCCAAACACATGATAAATTGTGTTTTAGAGACTCAAGGTGAGCATAGCTCTTTGTAATGTTTAATGAAACCAACACCCTCCACTCCGCTGCCACCGCTAGTCTTAAAACTCAGCTGTTGGGAAAAGAGAGTCACCCAGATTCTAAGGATTAAATGAGAGAGAGGAATGCCTTGTTCAGGACAAAGCTGAGAAGTGGCCGCTGCCACAGGCTTCCCTGTCCACAGCAGGAGCCCTCAGAGAGAACGGGGCTGCCTCTCCTACCTGGCTAGGGGCACATCAGATTGAAGAACTAATACTGCTAGGGGGAAAATGCAAAGTTTGTTTCATAGAGTAGAGAAAGATGATAAAGCAGACAATAGGAAAACCAAAAAAACTGTTAAGAGAACTGAAATGTTTTGTTGTCATAATTGTATGGCAATGTTTGTCTTACCTATGGAGAGATCAGCCAGGAAAGGGGTGGAAACGGTATTTTCTCTCTGGAAAAGGTATATTACTATGGAGAATTGTTCTGGTAGTCTTGTTAGAACTGACAATATTGTGGGGAAGTTGCTAGGATTGTAACATCTAGGGTTTCCTTCAGCACGTCAGTATTGAAACCATCCTGGCCACCATTTGCATAACTCACTTGCCAAAATTCAACAGCTCCTTTATAGTCTTAGAATCAAATTGTGGGCCTCACACATCTTCCTCCCTGATACTTAAGCTTTCTCTTTATTAGTTTCTTTTTTTTTTTTTTTTGGAAATAATTCTTATATATTGACGCTTTTCCCTCCCTAAGGAACCTTCTAGTGGCAAGACTAGCTATTCTTTTCTTTCCCTCTGCTTTATTCTTCCCCCCAGTACCACCCCCATTCAGAATTCCGGCATAAAATAAGGGAGATGGAAACTTAAGGGAGTTTTCTTTCCCTTGCCGTGCCAATGGCAGCTTTGCAAGCCCATCTCAGTGTAGGGTGATGGTAATATACCAGCATAACCTAGAATGGGTCTCAGTAGCCATTCTAGCAGCACAATCCCACCTTAATTTCCCATGTTCCCATCATTACCGTGACCTGTATGCCATGCTGAGAAGCTGAGGAATTCTCAGGAGGCAATGACAGAACAACATTGGAAATGTCATCTTTATTCACCATTTGGAGCCACTTGCTCTCCAGGGACTTTGCTTCGATCCCTGAGATGTTGTGGCACTTTTTTTTTTTGCCATCTAAAACCCACACATGAAATGCAAGAAATGATCAACTATACCTGGATCTTCTTGACGTCTTGGCAGGAAGTTTGTCACTGGGACCTTTTCTCAGTTTACGGTGTGAATAAGACAACGACCAAATTCACATGATCTCAAAATACCTGTCAGAGAAATGGAGAAGCCACTGTTTTTCAGATATGAAAAAAAATGCAGGTTATTGTGCAAGGAGGCTTATTTGATAAATAAGCGTGATAGGGGCCAGAACAGATAACATCATGCCTGATCCCAGTGGCACAAGGATATATGTATTTAATTCCAGAATGTCCATCTTTCTTCCAGTGACCCCCCAGTCTAGCTTCCCAACTGCTGTTTAAGTTTGTTTCAACTTAAGAGAAGTTGACTTTGTGATAGATCTCCTGTGGTGAAAAAATATTCATTGAGCACCTGCTGTGTAGATCAGACACCCGCAGGGAGCCTCTAATCAACTTGGCCCCTCCTGCTGTACTGCACGATGCCAGTAGGGGGCAGTGTGTGTCACCGAGTAGATGAGAACCTTTCTCAAAATCTGGGTGAGGTGTCCAGTTTGCCGCTTCCTTGGCAGTGCCATCAGGAGGAGCTCTTGGTCTGTCCCACACACAGGGTTGAGCTCCCATCACTGGTAAAGTTCTCCATCCGTTCATTAAGCACGCGAGCCCTTTCTGTGTACTGTGACTTATGCCTTAAGTAAACCAACGTCCAGTTCAATGATTTGTTCATTCAAGATGAAAATTAGTTCCCCGTTTTTTGTCCTTCATTTTTATGGTCGCTGCCTCTCTTTATAATCCTTATATATTATGATATAGATGGGTAGAAACAGAGACCCACTGTGTAAATCTTGGTTCTATCACTAACCAGCTTTGGGTCCACTCCAAGTCTCCCCTTCCTCATGACCTGAATGAACATGCCTGACACATGTGTACTTGCTCAGTCAATGCTCTTCCCATTCTTTATTCAATTTATTTTATCAGAGTATAGCTGATTATGGGGAATTTCACAAGTTATTGTCTTGTTGATATTTGGTTCGTAAGTTCCCTAATGTTGGAAATATTCGGTTGTCGGAAAAGTCATGATGTAGTTGTTCTATTTTTCGTTGCAAAAATGTGTCATGACTTTTCCAACAATCCAACAGAAGCATTGCTACTCACTTAGCTAGTCAACCACTTTTAGTTACCAGTATGCAGATCTGTCTTTGACAGGCCACCTGCTTTAATTAATAGTCTGCCCAAAAAACATGGACTCCTGTCATTGTAAGGTTTGGGAGCATATAGAAGACTTAATAGTTTGTCACTTACTGTCGCCATGAGAGCGAATGTATTCAGTTCATTTGTGCTGTTCTATGAATTAGCATAGGAATCACTTCGATCTTAGTGGTTGGGTTCCTAGTAATATCTTAATCTATTCAGCAAATATAACTCTTCTGTGAGAGAGTTTGTGGTAGGCCTTGGGGACATGATAAGGAATAGCAATTGGTCTTTGCCCTCACATGAAGTGACTAATTCAACCAGGAGCGTCTAGTGAGAATTATACTGCTGGGGTGTCAAGAGCATGGTGTTCAGGCTTCAAACCAGTTTCTGTGTCTATCTACCCACATCTTACATTTCCTGATGGCCACTGTTTAGTTGTATATATATTTGTATGTTGGTCTATCTATCTATCTATCTATCTATCTATCTATCTATCTGACACATTTAAGGCTCTGATCTGTCCCTATCTCATTAAGAAGGACCTACCCATTTCTACTAGCCACATCTGTCCCCTCCTAACCCTTGTTTAAGGTTCACCCCCACTATGAATTCTTTCTGGACTTTAATCAACCCAATTAAATTTCTCTGCACTTGAGTTTCCTCATCTGCAACTTGGCACAAACTATCCCTACCTCATAGAGGATCAAGTGAAGACCTGCAGAAAGCGTCTTGCACAAGTGTGGGGAGCTTGGCTCCCTCTAGCCAGCACCCACCGCCGGGATCCTGCTGCCCCATCTGTGAAGAGCGGCCTTCACAGGAGAGGGGAGAGGGGTGCATATGTTGGGTCTGCCTGCATCAGACCCCTCAAATTGAATCATAGGGCTAAACATGGAACAAAAGTGTACAGATGTGGAATAGAAGAGGTGTAAGGAAAATATTATACACAATCGGAGATCAGAGATGAGAGCGACTCAGTCCGCAGGCAAGGGGGCGCGAGGGACGTTTCCATTGAAAAGGTGCCATTTGCTGAAGAGCAGAGACTGTTATGAAGGTTCCTGAAATGTGAGGACCTGCTGGCCTATGTCCAGGAATAGAACGGGTGCCTAATAAATATTTTTCCGATGACTAATATGACCTTTAACATACATTTATTACTTGTTGCTCAACTTCTGTAACTGATGTAAAGGTAAAATTATTTAAATGAGAAACCTCAACTAGCCGTTCAAGGAATATAAATGAATATTAAAGTGGTGTTGAAAATGGCAAAGGCTATTGAGTGCCAGGTGCTAACCCACCACGAAGCTGAATGGCCACCTAGTGTGACCGTGTCAAGGTGACATGGCATCTGGAGGGAGAGGAGGTCATCTTGATGTTTTACCTGTAAAATTGGGTGGGACAAAGAGGAAAAGTACAGACCCAAGCGACAGCTGGGTGATGTTCCCTCGGTACCATTGAGGGTCGTTTGGACACTTCATTCATTATGGAAAAGCATTTTCATCCCAAATACAAATATTCGTTACTTAAATTTTATTGAAAGTCCCCGTATATCTGGAACCATTTAAGGGAAAGAAATCAATCCATAAAGTGCCCTTAAATTACTCTATAATTGTTTGAATGTCTTTGTTTCTTCCCCCTCTATGCCTGTTTATATTGTAATATTAACAAATGCAGCATTTTAATGAGCTCTGACGGAATTATCTTCAGAGAATTGGTGCAGTGTGTTCCTTGGAGACACATAACTGAGGTTCCCTGTTCCTGGAAGGAAGTCTGTTCCTCATTAGCTGGGACAGCTAAGAGCATGCTGACTCAAGAGAGAGGGGGCCGCAGCCCGAGCCCACCTGTGCCTGCACGGGCCTGGCTGCCCACCTCTGCCCTGCTGTGGGGGTGACCCCAGGGCTTTCATTAAAAGTGTCAGGCAGTTTTCCCAGAGCGCATGCTGATGGAATGTCATGTTGCTGTCTCTTGGAGGAGCAATGCTGACACGTACTAGCAGTCTGACAAACGGTTAAGTAGCTGCTCCAGCTCGGGCTGAGGAGTCTAGCTCCATCTACCTGGAAGTGCATGTTCTCGTTCAAGTTCAGAGGCTGTATGGTCCAGGCTGGCAGGTCCCGCCCCACCCAGCCCCTACCCCGTGCCCTGCGAAACACATTCCCGGAGCAAAGCCGTCTTTACATCACCAAGACATTTTAAAGGCAGATTTGTTTTTCTGTTGGTTGGATTTGGGCTGTCCTGCCAGCTGACACGCCTAGTAGAGTTGGGGCATTTCCCACTGTGTGTTTAGGAGAAGGGGTCAGGGCCAACTTGCACTCACAGAAGCTAAAAAGCCAGTATGCCCTCTGTGGGCCCTGGCAATTCGGGCATGGGTCCTGGGCCACACAGGAGCAGTCAGGTGCTTCCTCGGAGGCCTTTCCATCTGCTCAAGCGAGGCAAAGAAACACAAGTGGAGACAGCCATCCTCGGGGGGCAGGGCCAGGAGGCCTGTGGGGCCACCTTCCCGGGAAGCTGAGGCCACACCAGACTCTTGCTGGTGTGAGGTATTCGCTGACGTCCTTGTGCCTAAGAATTCCTAAGCAATTCTTTGGTTTCCAGTGATTTCTCAAGCCTGATTTTTGCAACGTTTTGCTGTGATGCTGAGAACCACTCGATGTTATATTTATAAACTCCTTTTCTGCCAAATGTAGACAGGGACCTTTGTTTGTAACTGACAAACTGGACTCATTCATGTATGTCCATAGCTTGATCATTGTCTAACCAGCCAGGGAGATAGTAGCTTAACACATTTTTTGCTGGAAACGAGTAAACTCGTCATATAGCTTTTTATGCCCGCTTACAAAGTGTTAAAAGCTTTGGCCCGACGTCCAAGTGGCCAGGCCTCTCGTCAGTTACATGGAGTCTCCTATTTAGAACTGACCCTTACCAAATGCATGGGCTCGTCTTCTCTTCTTTTTTAAAATATGCTCATCATGGAGGCTCCTGCACATGTCAGGCTCTCTGTTGATGTGCAGTGTCTCAGAGCTTCTGGTTATTAGGTGAGTTAGATGCGTTTAGTGACTGGAATGCGAGGCCAGTAGGTCAAGAGGCCTGTGCACTGGTCGCATCAGGCCCAGGCCTGGATTTCCTTGGCCATGTGTTGAAGAGGCATCTATCCTGAATGCCCCCAATTAACTTCATCCGCACGGCTTTGTAAGTCGCCCGTGTGTTCCAGAGGCAGGCACCGTGTCCTCATCGTAGGGATGTTATAGAGCCATCCATTCTTGTCCTGACAGTTCCGATGCTAGATCCTTCTTCCAAACCCAACAAAAATGGAGAGGATTTTTACGTGGTACTTTTCGGGGGCCAGCTTTGGGCTTTCTAACCTTATTTATTTATCTATTTATTTTTTCTTTTGGAGGCCATGTGAGGTAGGATGGAAAAAGAAGAGGTGATGTGGGAGAAGTTAAAAGGTTGAGCTTTATGTCTTTCAGATAAAAACTTGGAACTGACTCAATGGAATCATGTTTTCCCATGGGTGGTTATGAGCACCAAAGCTGCGACATGTGTGTTTTTATAATGTCCTAAACACAGAGGGCGCCCCAAGAAATGCATACACTTTTTAAGAAAGGAAAAAAAAACGGTGTTACAATTTTGCTGATGGGAACCACTTTGAGCCCCTCTTGTCATTGCAGAAGTCAATTGTGACTTGTATTCATCGTTAGTTATTGGTATATATTGACTGTTATGATTTTAATACAGTTTTTTCCTTTCTTAAAATGTGTCTCCATTTTTTTTGGCACCCTTTGTATAGACAATAGGATTATAAATGTTGGTGGCCACTCACCGCAGAGCACCTCTAACTCCCACATAGCCACATTTACACTTTTTCTCCCTTTTCTTACAATCGTGCGGGAGCCTCTATGGTACCACAGCCCTCCAGTTATAGAAGGATAGTGATCTATATTGACCCAAAGAGAACTGAGTAAGGAAACAGAGATGAGCTTCTGTTTTCAAACAAAAGACAAACACGGACTCTCTCACATGACAAGTTGACACCTGCTCCTTTGTGACCCGTGTCCTCAAGACAGTGTCTGGGGTGAGCGTCAGTCCCAATCCATTCATCTCGTTCAAGTTGCAATCCCAGATTCACATTCACAGCTTCTGTGGGGCTTGCCGGAAATGGAGACTCACCTTCACCCCTCTCCCAGCAAGCACAGCTCTGTTATCATAAAAGCATGTGGGTTCGGTGGTTAAGCGCTGGCTTGGGAAGCCAGCGGCCCGGTTCAGTCCCACATATGAAGGCCAGTGACACTGCCCTCAAAAAAAAAAAAAGTACGTGGGTTCTATTCACTTGGCCTCCATCACTTCTGAGATCTGTTTGTCTCTGACCAGTGTCTGTGTTCTCTTTGCAGGGAAGAGCGACCCTTTTTGCTTGTTGGAGTTAGGCAATGACCGGCTTCAGACTCATACCATTTACAAAACCCTCAACCCTGAGTGGAACAAAGTTTTTACATTGTAAGTACTTTTTTTTTAAGCCTTAGGAATATCCAGGGGGGTGGCTTTAACTTAGAGACCAATTATCCCTGATACGTTTTGGGCAGGCTGGGGCTCTTGAGTGGAACTTGCTGTCCATTTTTATGTGCCAAGAATGAATTTTATTGTGTTTTTCCCTCTGAAAACCTTTTATCTTTTCATTTTATAGACTTTAGTGTTAATAATAGAAGAGACCATTTGGAACTGCAAGGGAGTGTTCCAGCAGGCATTTGTAAAGTAGATCTTTTAGTGACTAAATTAATCTGTGTGTAAATAGAAGCTTCCACATAGCCAGACAAATTCATCTTTGGGTTAAAGAAAATTACAAATGTAGACCTGCCTCACATTCAATGCCGCAGCATTATTTTAAGGCCCGAAGGCTTGTATTCTGCCAAAGTCTTTTGGAAAACTACACACGATCTGCGATTCCTCAAAGCCTCCCACAGCTTCCTTGTATTCCAGCTCCCGCCCAATGCCCTGTCCAGTCTTTTAAACTCGAGCAGTTCGGAGGCTGGATATATTCCCTCGTTTGCTTCCATTCCGAGGCACCTAACCATGAAGGGGTGGCCCCTGTAGAATTTGGGTGAACTAAATGGTGGCACACTGGCTTCCCAATGCTAAAGAACTGCTCTGTCTGTCTGTCTGCTTCTAACCAAAAGAATACGGTTTGTTTTGAACGGTGTTGATGGTTTTCAAGTAGAAAGTTCCCAAGGTTCTGTGAGAAGTGGATGAACTCCACTATGCAGCTTTGCAGATTGCTTTATGCAAGAGTCTCTTGTTGGCCGAATGTTTTGCCAATGACCATGGTTCCATTTTTCATTATAGCTGATGTCTGGCTTCTGGTCAACATAAAAAGTGTTTCGAACTATGCATGGGACTTTTAGCATGTTGTATTTCAATAATGAAAGCTTCAGTTGGATCTCAGCAAATAGTGATTTCGACCATCACTTCTTTGTTTAAGGGAATTCTGCATTAATTGAAAGTAAAGAAAATCGTATTGTCTCTTCTCACTTGGAATCTACTTTGAAATCACTATCCTATTCCCACTCTTCACCCTGTCTCCCACTCTCTTTCTTCATCCTGTTTCTTTAAGAGTCCTACCCTTGAGTGCACGTAGACATGGAACATGTCATAGTAAAAAAGTTGACTTTTTTTTTTTCATATGGATGACTGAATCTTTTATGATGGAAGGTTTGGGAATATAGTCAGTTTGATTTAATTTTTGTTATTTAATTAAATGGTAGTTTTATACTCTAAGGACATACAGACTTAATTAGTGAAACGGTGTTTTCAGATCTTCATGGAACAGACTTCACTTGTGTGTTTTTGTATATAATACATGGTGTGTTTCTTGTTCAGTCCCGTTAAAGATATCCATGATGTTTTGGAAGTGACAGTGTTTGATGAAGATGGAGATAAACCCCCTGATTTTCTTGGAAAAGTTGCCATTCCCTTGCTGTCCGTAAGTTACCTTTCTTAATACACAATATGTGAGTGATTTTACAGTGGAAAAGATTGTATGGTTTAGAGATGCTTTATCTTTGTCAGTCTGAGGGGAAAAAGGCTCCCAGCTATATTCCTTATCATTATCCACTATCGTTTCAGATAGAAAGTGACATAATTTTCTCTCTGTATCAATCGAATATTGATTGAACCAACCAAAACATTTTGGCCGCCTTTCGGTTCACTCAGTCTTTCCATCTTCACTGACAGTATCCCTTTGGTTTCAAGGAATGCATGTCTCTGACTGATTTTCCATTTGTTAATGAAAAACACATTTGCCTGCCTCTGTTACCTCCTTATTGCCCATTTTGTCAAAGATTAATTGCTGGTAACTGGACAGTTGTTCTCTGTTCTACTGAAGATCATTTTCTAAGAAGTTCTATTTGTCTTTTTAGTAGCCATCTTTGTTTTCAGTCTCAAAAAATGGCTTTGTGGAGGAAAGTATCTCTTGGAAAAAAAGGACTATTTCCAATGTCCAGCTAAAAGGCAACATGGAAGAGTCAGCTGAGAGCTGAATGGAAAAACAGCCAATTACATTCAGAGGAGAAAGGACCAAATAATGTCCTGATGGACAAAGGAGGAAAGTTGGGATCTGAATTCACCTCTTAATTGGACATTAATGTTTGTACCAAATGTCCTCATTGAGAAACAGAATTTCAGGGTTTTATCCAGCCATTAATATAATGGTTGCTGGCGAGTCGTTATCACCTTATTAGTCAATAAGGCTTTATTTATTTCTTCCCCAAAACTTATTGTTCCAAGGCTCTGAGTGCATTTTCATGGCTGGAGCAGTATGTAATTTCACCATGAGACAAGCCTCGTTCACATAATGCTTGCAGACGGGGAAATGCCGCACCTCTCCGTCTCTCTCTCTGTGTGATTGCTTGGCTAATTTCTCCCCAAGTTCTCATATCCCCGATGTTACTCGAAGAGAGTGGTGGTACAGCTGCTCCTTTGTCGAGCCTTCCTGCCAAATGTTCCCAGCCATCGGCGGTGGTGCCGACTCTCCGGGAGGAGATGTAATTTGGGATTTCCCTCTTTTTTTTTTTTTTCTCTGAGGGCAGTGTCACTGGCCCTCACATGTGGGACCCGAACCGGGGCCGCTGGCTTCCCAAGCCAGCTCTTATCCACCATGCCACTTGGCCGGCCCAGGATTTCCCCTTTTTAAAAAAAAAAAAAAATTTTTATTGCAACTTTGTCGGTTATTCCTACAAGAATACATGTAACAGGAACATGGAGCACAATTTTAGAGAGATCTAAAAGGACGAGAAGCAAAGACTCCGTTACAATTCCGTTTCCTTTTTATCTCATATATATGATGCAGTAAAACCTTGGATTGCGAGTGTTCCGACGAGCAAATATTTCTATTACCTTTTAACGTGGTAAACGAGTGATGTCTTGCAATACCAATAGTTTGTTTCTGGAATGGATTATGCTCGCAAACCAAGGCATTACTGCATGAATGCATGCATACACACACACACACACATGTATATATATATATATATATATATATATATATATATATATATATATATATATATATATATACATTTTTCCTCCCTTTTATAGATACATCTTTAGTAGAACAATTTAGTCCTTGATGGCTGAACATTACTTTGTATCTTTTAAAAATCTCCCTCCCTCTGTTTTGCATGTAAAAGTTGTGTGTATTTGGTCTTTCTATCACACCAACAAGTTGACTGCCTTTTTCTCCTCCCTCCCTTATCATATACAATATGTATGTGCTGTTGAGTTAGATCTAAGAAATCACCTCCGGCTAATTCAGGTTTTGGGTGTCTCAACGTTAACATTCTTGCCAGTTTGGGGTGGATCATTACTTGTTGTGGGGGCCTGTCCTGTGCATTGTAGGAAGCTTAGCGGCATCCCAGGGTGCTACCTACTGAGTACCATTAGCACCTGCCCACCCATCACTCTTGGGACAGTCAAAGATGTCTTCAGACATTGCCAAGTGTTCTCAGGGTGAACTCACTCCCAGGGGAGAACCAGTGACCTTAATTCATGCAGTTTTCAAGCCACATCCATGAAAATACAAGGCAGAATGGTTTGTGAAAGACCTGGTTTCCAGGCAGACAGCCTCTTAGCCCCCAGCTTTTCTCAAATAAGCCAGGCACTGTTTTAGATGGTAAGGCTCTAAAAATGACAGCAATAACGCTATCTCCTCTCTTGGAACTCTCGGTCGCAGGGGGGACATATAATCCAAAACTAAAACAACAAAAACAAAAGACAAGTAGACAGTATGTTTCATAGTGAAAGGTGTTATGTACCAAGGAAAGCAGGGGAAGCGGACCCCAAGAATACATGTGGGGGGCATGAGCTGGCCGCTCTGGTGGGCTCACGGAAAGGGGGGCATTTGAGTGAGCCCTTAAGGAAGTGAAAGATAAAGCCATGTAGGTATCTGGGGAAACTCTTCCTTGCAGAGAGTCTTGAAGTTCAAAGGCTGTAAGTCCTGAAAATCTGGCTGGATTCTTCTCATCTATGTAGGTCATTCTTTTGTCTTCAAACACATGTATATCGTCTCAGAATGATGCAATGGGTTGATTTAGGAAGACTTTGAAAATCAGCCCTCTGTAAAACAAGAAAAGCATCTATGTATTATGATTTCCTGATGTCTAAGAAGAAATCATCTGCAGTTGGTTGGGGTCCTACATTTTGAAACAAATTGGGGGTCCTCTTGTGCAGGCCATACCAACATGTGAATCTGTTATCAGAAGCGTGAGCCTCAGCTTTCTCTGTGATTCCATGTGCACAATAACTGCCTCACTTAATTGGTTTTATGGGACAGATTTTCTGTAATTGCTTGTACCAAATAAATGTCCATGCAAATCTCCATTTGCATTTCCAATTAAGTATTTGCCCAAGTTTCACCTGTGATGAGATTTGCACGTTATAATGGACACACTTACACAATCACAGTGTTTAGGTTAACACTGAGATCTTGGCCATTAAAATAAATAATACTGATATTTTGCTTTGTATTCATTAATATTTATGAATGCATAACTAAATTTAAAAAAATTAGAAGTAGTCCCCATGCAGGGCCAAAATGGTGATTTTTGAACACAGTCGTTCAACTCTCTTTCCCACCTAATCCTGGTCCAATATGTCTATTGAAATACACAAAGAAAGATGAAATAAGGTGAATTTCTCTGTCGTCCTGGAAACTATAAAAGGTATCATTGATATGCTAGAATTATCATGAGCCTAATGTAGTATATGGGGTGGATGATATTTGGTTAAAACAGGCTAAAGGAGAAAGAATTACTAGTTGAATTTTTCTAGTGCCATGTAACAAGAAGGTAGCACGTATGAATGAGCATATCATGCATGATGGTAAATATCGAATGGGTTAAACTTTTCTATTAAATGGAAAAACCTCTTACAATGAGTCAAAGAGCAAACATATCGCACATATACACTTAAATAAAAGCTAAGCCAGAAACATACAGAGGAGGTTATTTTATGGGTTCAAAGAGCCGATTTAATGATCAATCAGGTTATAACAAACATGAACCTTTGTGTGAATAGTTTCCCATAGAAATGTATGAATACATTAAAAATGAAATACAAGAAATACTTGAAATACAAGAAAAAAAATACAAAATTAGAATCACCAAATAATTATATATATGATCTAACCAGCTTTAAACATATCAGAAGCAAAAAATAAATAAGGCTGTGAAGTGATGTTTCTTGAAAGCCCAAATGTTTGGAAGTCCAAATCATACAAAGTATTAACACAGAATCCCACAGATACTAAATTTCTGGGGATGAGGCCCTGGCATCTCCTTTTTTAAAAGCAAGTTCTCAGTTGAATTTTAGGTGTACTCAAGTGATGGTTCTCAAACTTCAGAGAATAAGCCATGGAGTTGATAATGAATAGGTGTGTATACACATGTGCAAATATATAAAATATTTCTGTCCAAATACCCATTTTACACGTTGAAGTATTGATCATATTGGGGGTCCAAAATGTCTCAACAGATCCTTACAAGGCAGAAACTATACTATGATCACAGTACTGTAAAATGGAAATTAATAGCAAAAGTGAAACAAGTCTCAAAACACTTGTTGAAAAAAAAAATTCCCAAGTGCTAATGTAGATACCAAAACTGCGATTATAGAAATGAACAATGAAGTGGTATACATAAAAAGTGTGGCTATGGGCCAAAGGTATTATTCAGAGGAAATTCTTACCTTGAATGTTTTTATAATTAAACAACAAAGGTTGAAAATCAGTTAAGTACCTCAACAGAAGGAACTAAAATAAATAAAATAAAACTAAGAAAATGAGGAACTGATGAAGATAAAAAATGAGCAATAAGTTAGGAAATATGTAAGCAGTGTATTTGATAAATCCAAGTATTAGTTCTTTATAAAGCAATTAAACGGGCAAGATCTTTACAAGGCTGATGAGAAAAAGAGAAAAAAACCCACATATTATTAAGAATGATGGAACAATACGAAAGATAGGAAGTGCTATGAGGAACACAAGTAAGTTTTACTAAGGAGTATGAGAGAAAACTTAAATAAATATAGAGACACACCTTGGGAAAACTTGGCTGTTATGAATGTATAGTCTCCCCGAGTTAACCATAAACATAATACATCTATCTCCCCATTCAGAGAAATTAATGTATCAAAACCAGCAAGGAAAATTACCTGAAAGAATATAATTGGAGGAATGTAAATGTTTGGTGTTGAATGTATTGTTTGTTGAAAATAAGTATGGAAATTCAGAAAAAGTTATCCAATAATTCCATGACGTTCTCCTTGCATCCTTCCCTCCCCCAAATAAGAAAATAACAGATCCAAATTGTTTAAATTTTTTGAAACTTTAAATGTACAGGCAATTCTTACATTATTGAAATCTGTTAAGACTATAAAAGGAAATGGGAAATTTATGAATGTATTCCCTGATAGCAAAAACATAGATTTAATAAAAAGGAAATTATATATTAATTTGTAAGAAATACTTGCACCATAAAAACAAATGGATAGTATCATTAACATAGAAAGTTGTTTTCTTTTTTTAATAAATAAAGGAAAGAAAAATCAACCTAGCAAAAAATTTAAAGAGGTAGTAATCAGAATAGCCAAACTAATAAGCATATGAAAAAAGAGAAATGCTTTATTCAACCATGATTATTGTTGTTAAGAGTGCAGAAGATAAAACCACTTGAGCTGGCATAGTCTTCTCCCCTAACTGGCTGTGTGACTTTTGACAAGTTACTTAACCTCTCTGTTTCTGTTTCCTTCTTGATAAAAATGTAGCTAATTATAATATCTGCATTGGAGGTCAGTGGTGAGGATTTAAATGGTTTCACAAATGCAAAGTGATCGCAGTATAGCACATAGTAGGCACTTACAGTGTAAGCTGTCGTCATCATGACTGTTGTTTTCGTAATTTAAATGATCAAATTAGTGTAAGCCATCCGATTAATAAATATCGTAAGGATTTTTCATTAGCAATGATGATTCAGTGTAGAAACAGGACTCCCTTAAATGCTGCTGGCAGGAGCATGACTTGGAATAAGCCTTGTAGAAGCACCTTGATAAAATAGATTAAAATTTAATATCCACATATCTCTGAACATTTATATTCTAGGTATCTGTTTTGGATAGGCAACTGGGGCTTAGAGAGAGAGAGAGTAATTACCCATGGTCATGCAGATGCTAAATGCCAGAAGTGGGAATTGCGCCTAAGCCTTCCTGGTTCCACAGTCCCACCAGGGCCCACTGTTAATAAACATAGGAAAGAAAATGTTCAGTCTTATTAGTTATAAAAAGGCACATATTAAAATAACCTGAGACCATTTGATTCCTATGAAATTGCTGGATATTAAATGAAAATGCCTATGGTTGGCACAGTTGTAAGGAAATGGACAGGCTTTTTCACTGAGGCTAGGAGTACAAATTCACACCACATTGTAAGCGGGCAAAACCATAAAAACAGGATTCCACCTCTAGGAATTTATTTTTAGGAATGCATCATGGGTGCACAAAGCTATGTATGTATAAAATCATCCCAGCGTTTACAGTTGTTAAAAATTGGAAATGATCTTAGTAAGCTACAGTGAGGATTGTTTAATTATAGACATTCGCTTAGTGAAGAACCATTCTAAATAATGTAGACGAATCAATTATAACATTGGGGGAATGTTTCCATTTCAATTTTTTAAACTTAAAAGACAAGTGATTAAAAAATATACACATTAAAATAAGACTGAAAACTAGATGTTATTAACAATTTCTATGTACTTGTCACCATTCTTACTGTTCTAATTATTTCACAACCTCTGACTACATATTCATTTTTTATTCACACTTTAGAGTATAGGAATCTGAAAAACAGAGGAGTTAGGCAAGTTATCCAAAGTTATCCAGCCAGTCGGAGGCAGAGCCAGAATTTAAACTCAATTCGTCTGCCTCTAGAGGCCCAAATTTTACCCATTACACTATGATCCGATTTTCATAAGATAAATACAACTATACATTACAAACTGCATTTGTTGTTTTAAAATGTAATATTGTAAAAAAATTGTGTTTTTTTTAAATTATTTTTTTTGTAAATTTTACACAATTCTTGCAATTACTGTACATTACTTTCGTAAAGACAGCGCGGATCTTAAAGAGAGGAGTTGATAAGGAATGCTGGGGACGTCAAGGTGTCCCGCCATCCCCAGACTTTAGAGCTGGGTTCAGGGTTCAGGCAGGGGGAGACAGGGACTGCCTTGGCAGAAAGAAGAGGGGAGGGGCAAGTGGAGAGGGCCTTTGGTGATGGATGCCCGGCTGCCTCTGTTGTCTTGTGGCTGACTCTGTCAGGTAAACAGTGACCTTGTGGACATTTTAATCTCCCATGCTCTTTGTAACTCATGCCATAAGAAATAGGCCTGATTCCAAGGAGATGTGAATCGCTACCAAGTAAAGTGTATTTATTTACCTCTTGTCCAGCCACGTATCTGTCCACTTCATAATTCACTGGCACGTCACTTAGTATGTGAACCACCTGAGGACCATCTGGTATATCGTGGTGGTGTCACATGAAAGTATTATATTTTCCTCTTTGTATGACAGAAAAAGTGTCTGACTGTTTCATGCTTTTCTCCACCCCAGTCTTCTCCTGTTATTTATTTTTCTAAATTTTTTTTAATTTTAATTTTTTTTGAGGGCAGTGTCACTGGCCCTCACATGTGGGACCCGAACCGGGGCCGCTGGCTTCCCAAGCCAGCGCTTAACCACCGCGCCACTCGGCCGGCCTTTTTTTTTTTTTTTTTTTTTTTAATGGAGGTCAAACTGAAGGAATTAATAGGACTATTCAGTTTGGATTTTGATCTTAAATGTGTATCTTTCCTCCCCAAGCCAACCAATGGTTTTATTCCTTCATATTGATTCTGATTAACTTTGCCATTGAATCAGTTGGTAACTCATCACATCAAAGAATTTATAGTAAAACATAATAATAATAATTTTTTAAAAGGAGTACCAGGTAATGAAAATATTTTTTCCTCTGTTCCACATAACAACCCCTGTTATAGGCTGATTAAAAATAGTTTTCTGATATAATGAATATAGTATCTCTGACTCAAAAAATTAGTTTTATCACCCAACTTTTAAAAAGTTCTTTATGTTTACTTACTGAAAGCTTGGTTAAGCAGATTTAAAATTCAAGAAAAGTTTGAATAGTTTAAAGATGATTTCAGTCCAGATTAATATTCAAAGCAGACTGTCTTCTCTGTAACTTGTCCTCTGGCTCCCAAATCCTGAATCATTACTAAGAAACAGACTCCGTGTTCTCTTTTATTCACTGGCGGAATTAACCAGGAATTAACTGTTAGCATGCTCCGAATGAAATCTGTCTGGTATAGCCATCATTTCTGAAAATACTATAAAGGGACATGAAAAGACCCATTTCTCTGATTGTGGAAGCTGTTTTTCTAGCTAGGTTATATCTGTATTCCTGTCTAGCAGAGATGCTTTCCCCAAATTATTGCCTAATAGCTTTGCTCTTCACCTATGAAAAGGCAGGTGTGCTGCAACGATGTGTAATGAGTCTGTTTGAAGAGTTTTCTGGTAATGCTGAAGTTAAAGACAGTATCTGTATTATTTTATCCAGTGACCCTTTATTCCAGTGAAATGCAATCCTCCCGGATGTCAGCCCAGGAAGACTCTCCAAATGAACTTAGAGACCTCCTTTTGTCATAAATTGAAAACTGCCAATTGTTTTTGCCTTGGCTGACAGATCTCCAGCTAAACTTAGGTCTTAACTGAAGTGACTGCCTCATTCCCGAAGGTGAAATGTGCATAGAGTCTCTGATCTGAATTTTCTTTTGGCTGTGCTTGAATTGCCCCATGCAGTACAGGTTTTAAAGTTAGAAACTGCTAGAAATAATTTTCTGAGTTCTAAATATAGATAATAAACAGGTCTCGACAGGAAAAATATGTTCACTGATGGAAGTGTCACAAGTTGGGATGTTTTAGAACTTTTTATTCTGTATTCTCGTGTTGGAAGTTCAATTACATAAAGACGGAAGAAAATGAAAATACTTAAAAATGTTTTCTCCCTGGCTACCATTTCAGTGTTTAATTATAATATTACATAATCAAACGCAGTGATCTGTTCTTAACCTAAACATACTCTGCATACAAAGTAGTGTATTTCTTCTTTCCCTTACTTTTTATCTTTCCCAGAAGGATATTCCTTATAGTAGACATCCTGAAAAAGTGAAATGATCACCAATGTGCATAAGTAGGAGAATTAATAAATTGTGGTTTATTTATATTTTAAATATTGTATAGCATTTTAAACAAATGAGACAGATCTATGCACAGACAAATTATCAAATGCAAAATCATATTGATAGATCCAAAGTGAAGTTGCAAAGTACACACAGTTTGATACTTAGGAAAAAAAAAATTAAAATACCTTTTTTTCAAGGATATATTTATGAATATAAATTCTCAATAAAAATTCAGGAAGGATACATGCCAAATTCCTATCTATATTCCATCCAAGGGGAGAATTGTGGTATTTATGGAAGTTCAAAGGGGCTTTAAAATTTTTTTTTCTGTCATTTTTTAAACTTTTTACAAATTTTTAAACTTGTGATTTTTATGTTTTAAGATAATGGTATATTAAAGTACCAAACATGAATAGCCTTGATTATATTTCTGTCTTTAATCAGTGCTTTAAATTCCCTGGGTGGATTCTGTATTTTGCTGACACAATACTAGGACATTGAGAAAGAGGAAATGATCATTTACCAAATTTAAAAGAAAAAAAAACACTACAAAACTTCTTTTACTATAAAATATTTCTTTTTATACTGATATCTCTTGTTCTTCTGTTGACCTTCCCGAAACCTTAAGAAATCATGGAAATTTTAAGATAATAGCACAATGCCTGTGGGTTGAAGCAAAGCTAAATTGGACGAAAGTCAGCTTGGCAAATTGTCATGATGTTTTTGTATTTATTTCTTTCAACTTTAACACCCACAATTTATTAAGTGAGACAGTGGATAAAAGAGGAAGCCCCGAATCCTGTTTGGACACCGTTTAGGAAGGAAAGCAGGTCTTTATGGGGGCACCCCCTTCCTCTGAGCCACCGGCCAGGAAAACCATCTTTCTGTTTAAAACCTATTCAATTGAGAGAGGTGGGGTGACTTTGGGAAGGAAGGTGACCTCTCCCTTGTAAAGGAGAATGGCTCTATTTCCCCCTGTGACTTATTCAACTCATTTCCACCACTGTTTATAAGAACACTTGTGTGGAATGCTTGTAGTGACAGCAATAGTCGCTTAAAATATGGCTCAAATTTCATGGCCTCAAATTTCCTATGTTATTTCCAATCCTCGATCATTCCAGTCCCGAATGGAGCTTTCGGTCAGCTCAAATTTTGCTGACATCTTTTTGGAGTTAACAGGTATGCCTCCCACAAGCCCCAAGTTGAATACATACACTACTATCATGTCGCATAAAGCATTGCTGAGATCAACTTTGAAAAGAGAATGCCTTAATGGGAACCAAGCTGTTTCCAAAATGATACAGGAAACATTTTTCTTAGATGCCTTTCATGCTGGGGGCCACAGCTAAATTAATATATGGAGCTGATGTGACATGCTGGCCCAGAGGATATCAGAGGGACTTGTTTATTTTTAAGGTTTGTCACCACTTGGTGCGTTTTGAATATTTTTGGAGTTTGAACCTCAGTCTGTTTAATTTGCATTTCCCCATGGCTAGGAAACACTGATTATTTTCTTGAAATCAGTTCCTTTGTTTATTCCTTAAAATAGTTTCATAACCTTTTGATGTGGGAATAATTTTAGATTTAGAGAAAAGTTGCAAAGATAATACAGAGTTCCTGCATACCCCTCAGCTAACTGTTCCCTGATGGTAACAGCTTACATTGCCACAATACATTTGTCAAAACTGAAAAACTGACGTTATACATTACTAGTAACTAAACCCTGGTCTTGATTTGAATTTTCACCAGCTTTTCCACTAATGTCCTTTTTGCATTTAGTCATCTTATCTCCTTAGCCTTCTGATTTGTGACAGTTGCCAAGTGTTGCTTTTT
The DNA here is from genome assembly GCA_033961575.1 of Aselliscus stoliczkanus. Lineage (NCBI taxonomy): Eukaryota > Metazoa > Chordata > Mammalia > Chiroptera > Hipposideridae > Aselliscus > Aselliscus stoliczkanus. Next base: position 28,627,034 of record CM066741.1, read on the forward strand.
TCCCATGACCTTGGCAGTCTTGAGGACTGGCCAGGGATTTTGTAGAATATCATCTTTTAATAAATAAAAACGTATCACCTCTGGGGTTTTTGAAGGAAAGCTCACTCAGGCTTAGGAATAATTTGCGCCACTAATTTTCCATTAATACATTAGCTTCAGCCTGGTAATTGTAACTGTATCTGCTTACCAGTTATAACAGCACTCTAGAATTAAAAATTGATTTATGATTTAATATTTGCTTCATCTATGTGTGTGTTCTACATTCTTTGCCGGTTTGTTTCATGTAAGCCTATTTTATCTATTGCTTATGACAGATTCGAGATGGACAAACAAATTGTTATGTCTTGAAGAATAAAGATTTAGAACAAGCTTTTAAAGGAGTTATTTACTTGGAGATGGACCTCATATATAATCCGGTAAGTGTAACTGGGCCTTACCCCTCAGCTTCTCTATACCTAAAGTGAAAGGTAGTCAGCCTGGAGAGACTCAAATTAATGTAAAATGTGTCTCACAATTATTGCAGTGAGAGAGTGAGAGGGAGGCAGGAGGGAGGGGGGTTGGGGGGGCGGGAGAGAGAGTGAGAGAGAGAGAGAGAGAGAGAGAGAGAGAGAGAGAGAGAGATAGTGTTTCAAAACTCAGCCATAAAAATCAGTGCTAGAAACTCCAGTTTTCAGCTGGTATTAATCCTTTGAACCACTGGAATTAATGGTGTTTAATTCTTAATAAATTGAAATGTCAAGGAAAAACATTAAAAATAAAGGAGAAAATTAGTTTTTTTGGTTTTGTTACATGTAATCTCCTTCCAAAGCAACAGTTGGCTGTTGGGCAGATATTTTCAAGCCCCTGACATGGTACTTATTACAGTAGATCTCCTGCTATTTATCTAACACTGTCAAAACAAGTACTTAGTCCATTAGAAACTGTTAAAGAAGGAAATTTTCTTTAATGTATCTTCAATCTTTAGTTTAATATAAAAATATGTAAATATACATTCATTTGCCAATTTCGAGGGTGTGGGCCTAAAACCGTTTATTTCTTTTTTAGCATGGATTTATTATTTTTAGTTCTAAAACATGTTACTTGCCTACATACACCCATAACATCTATCATAATTGCTACTTTCGATTTCTTTAAAGTGGAGATATGCTTTAAAGATATTCACAAAACAATCTGAATCTAGACTTTTTCCAGGTTGTTTTTTCCATAAAACCTTTACCTCAATCACTCTAACTTTTTAGTGACTGATCTTTATCAGGGCTTTCTAGAGCAACAAATTTCAACTCGTTTTGTCCCTGCTTGTATTTCAAAGATTTGTATAATAATCGAGTAAATGTAGAATCACAATAATGGGTCAAGCTGGCATAAGGAGTTTTGGGAATTGGCATGGTTGATTCTCGGTGGGCAACTCTTACGAACAGATGTTCCCAGACCCACATGGCCTGGAATCAACAGAAAGTTCTAGAAAGGGAGAGGAGAGTACAGGTTCATCCATTTGATGTATAAACAAACGTAGGGTAAAGGAGCTTTTACAATAAGCATAAGAATGACCACCATTTACTGGCCACCTACAATTCTAACATTATTTCATTTCACCCTCACAAGAAACCTGGTAAAGAGGTATCACTCATGCCCTTTTCATCACGAGCAAACAGAATGAAACAGAAGAGCTGGGCTGCTAATAAATGAGGGAGTCCAGATCTTCCTGACCTTGCAATCATTGCTTTGCGATACCACTTCTGGTTTAGTGTCTTTAAGGCATGCTTCATAAAATTAGTGGCAGGGAAATGTTATATTTTATTTCCAGTAATGCTGGAACTCTGGGCCCTGTCTACAGGATAGGGTCTGCTGTTACTTCCTCTTTTCCTCCGTTTTTTGCCCCTTTTTCTTCAAAGAAACCTCATGTGCATGTTGCACCAAAGACCACCCTTCATTTTTCATTTTCTTCAGGCAAGCACATGTATGTGTGTATATATATATATATATATATATATATATATATATATATATACACACATATATATACATGCACAGGTAAACCTGAGTTAGAGGGGAAACCCCCAAAATAGGAAATACGATAATTCAGTGATTCTTCCAGTTGCCTAGCTGATGGAGAAGGACTTGAATTTTATCCTTTGAAGTTTTCCTTTGTCTGTGGATGAGGACGCACCACTGAGTCCCTCGGAGCCTTAGTTTATTCCCAACACAGTGGGACTAAGATGGCTCATCTACTTATTTTTCCTCATCATTGAGAAGAAATGAGATTCTCTGTGGAAAAGATGTTTTTATTAGCTGAAAGCCGATTTTCACATGCACAATATTATTGGTGCAAGTATTATTGTTCGCAACCTTGATAGGCAGGGAAGTTTTATTTTTAGAGACTTTGGTTTGGGAACCCAATCCCTGCAGTGGTGTAAAATACCTCCATGAGTTTGCAAACACCCTGGAGTCCTCCAGACCCAGTCTGACCCATCCCAGCCATGTGATGCTCATGAAATGATCCCCACAGATACCGGCAAAGCCCAGGGATAGCCACCATTCTTCTGCTTCCTGCCAACGGCTTTAGGGTAAGAATTATTGACATTAAGAATAAAAAAGTCGAGAACCATATGATTTCCCTCATATGTGGGATATAAAACTGAAAGCAACAAAGGAGCAAGACACACAAAGAAACAAAAACTCATAGGCCCAGACAATAGCTTAGTGGTTACCAGAGGGTAAGGGGGGAGGGGTGGTAGATGACGGTAAAGGGGGTCAAATATATGGTGATGGAAGGAGAACTGACTCTGGGTGGTGAACACACAGTGTGATATATAGATGATGGATTACAGAATTGTACACCTGAAACCTATGTAATTTTACTAACCAGTGTCATCCCAATAAATATATTTTTTTTTTAAAGAAGAAAAGCAGAAGAATAAAGTCCATAGAAATGCTGCACTTTTTAATAATGATGTCTTTCTAGGTCAAAGCAAGTATTCGGGCCTTCACTCCCAGAGAAAAGCGCTTCGTTGAAGACAGCCGCAAACTGTCCAAAAAGGTCGGTCCCTCCCGCCAGCTGGCTTGTTGGGCACTCACGTCCAGCACATGGAGTACTGTTGTCATTACTTGCTTGCATCTCCACTTTCTCTCTCTCTCTCTCTCTCTCTCTCTCTCTCTCTCTCTCTCTCTCTCTCTCTCTCTCTCTCTCTCTCTCTCTCTCTCTCCCCTGCTCTCATTTTCAATCCCCACCTCTCCACTCCTTTCTCCTTGTCTCACCTTCTCTCCCAAAACAAGGACTTCAGTCAGCTCCATAAGAAGGGAAAGACTTAAACCCAATCTACTGGGTGGAAAAGAAGGCGTCCGCCCTCCATCAGGCATCCTGAATCGTCCTATAAACACAAATTCCTGGCCTCATGCCTCCGTAAACATTCTCCTGGATTTATTCGCCCTGCCTACCCTCCTTTCACCACAGCCATTTTTGTCTCCATCTTCCAAAGCTCCAGGGAGGTATTCTGCCCATGGAGTTCATAAAGAAATTAACCCAATGGGTCTTTAGAGATTTCTAGCCTTGGATATAGTCCCAGAGGCCTCTACTACTTTTGCATGGTCTAAATTTGGGGTGTGTTGGCGTTTTGCCTCATTTTGAATGACCTGTCCCTCCCTCTGCCTGTTACCCTGAATTCTTCTTTCCTTAGTTCCACCAACAGTGAAGATCTGGGCCCAGCAGGGGAACTTTCACATCTTTTTTTTTTTTTCACTTAACCTTTACATTTCTTTTCAGTGTATCTCCCTGTCCTGGCCAGACACAGTTCAGGATTTTGCTCTGTACCTATTGTCCCCTTTCAGCTCTGTAACCGAGAACAAAGTGTCCCCTTTTGAAAGTGTTTATTACTTCCACCACTTCCTGTGGGGTAAGCAGCTGTGGATGACATAAAGCAGTTAAATATAAAGGCGTCTTATCATCCTTTTGTTTCCCATGAACGGGGCACACTTGGGGAAAGGCTGCCTTCAGCGTCTTCCGAGGGGGGCATCCAAATGTTTTGCTTTGGTCTGCCATAACATTGGGTGTAATATTTGTCTTGTGTAATCTGAGTAAACCCCTTATTTTTTTATTATTATTACTGCCCTTCGCTGTGTTTACTTGAAAGTTAAAACCTGGGTTGAGGTAGGTGGGGCAGCTGCTTTGCAAACAAATTGAAATGAATCTGCCTACAACTGGGAGAAGAGACATTTCCTTTGCCAAACACTGGACCTCCACGTGGGGTGGCTTTGGGGGGATTTGGGGCTGAGATCCTGGGTGTGTGTTAGGTTCCTCCCCATGAGCCTCTCACCACTAGGTGTCCCCAAATTTTCATAACATTGAAACTTGTGCCTTTGATGCAAATACTTACAAGCACTTGCTATGTAACTAGGAGGTATTCTACGCCCTTTCTGCACAGTTAGTATTAATATCAATTCCATTGTATAACACAGAGGTTAAGAAACTGGCCCAAGGTCACACAGCTAGGTGGTGGGAGAGCTGGATTCCCAGCCCAGGACTATGCTTTCCTATAGACTGTCCTTCTGCACCTGATAAGTTAGAATACTTATCCATTTCTACTATCAATCTATCCATTTCTTTCTACACTAAACAAGATAGACACTTGTTCCCAGAGTTCTCTGTCTGTTTTTCTCTGTTTGTGTCTCTCTGAAACACACACACACACACACACACACACACACACACACACACTCCAAGTGCCTGGGTTCTGTAGCTTTTGCCAGCTCAGTTTTGTGATGGACATTGTTGAAGCAGGCAGTCTCCATTAAAGGAGCTATACAATGCATTGGATTTTCTTTTCTTCTATGGCTCATTATATTTTAAAACTAATTTTTAGACAAAAAGTATTAGGAACGTTTTCTTTCTATTTTTTTTTTTAATTGGGCACTATACAAAATACAATTTAAATGGCCAAGATGCCTGATCTAAAGAGAATATTTGGAGTATTCATATCTGGTTCTCTGTTTTTCTTTTCTCCTTTTTTTTTTTTTTTTAAATCAGATCTTATCGAGAGATGTAGACCGTGTGAAAAGAATCACCATGGCGATATGGAATACAATACAGTTCCTCAAAAGCTGTTTCCAGTGGGAGTCCACGTTGAGAAGTACAATAGCATTCGTGGTAAACCTGCTTTTCTATGTTCACATTATTTGCCGTTGAGTCCTAAACCCAACTGCAGATGGGTGTTCCTTTACCGACATGAACAGAATGATATGCCTTCAGCCTCGCTGAAGTTCACACCCATAAGGAAACGTTAAATCATAAATGGTACCCATTCATCTTTCTAAGCTGTAGTATGACATAGGTGATTATGTAGGAGATGGCTTTCTAAGATAGCACTTAATTCAGATGTACCCTTGGGATTCCCTTAAATTGCCCAAATCTTACCCATATACTATCTCTCAGCAAGTTTAAGAGATCCAATGTTCTACACAGTTTTAGTTTTAAGTGTTTTTGTGGTAATGTTATAACCATATCTGTATAGTTCCTATATGGTGTATTTCTCTCCTGTGTTCCAGAAAATGCCAGCACTTTTTAAAAAATGGCAGGTGAAAAATAACGACTACATTAAGACAGAATTGCTCTAATTTGTGTTTTAAAGTAAACCATTCACCAACGTTGATATAAAAAACATGTATTCATTATCACACCACTTGGGACATAACTGATTACTACACATTACAGGTTGACTCAACACCACAATAGACAACGACTAATGTATGTGAAATGCACTGACTTCTCACTGGTATCATGGACCCATCCTCATGGGAGTAACGAAATCACAGAGCCTCAGAGCTTCCAAAGACCTTAGAATCAAGACTCGCCTAAGGACCTGAAAGTTGGCTCAATGCCCTCATTGTACAGCTCTGGGCATTTGCTCTCATTTGTAAAGGGACTTGCCCTTGATCAGATAGGCAGGGCCAGACATGGGATGAGGAACCAAGTCTTTCAACTGCTAATCTTAGACATTGTGTATTACGCCATTCGTTTTTTGTCCTGTGCAGAGGATCACAATAGGTCCTGTGGTGACGCGTGACTGGTCTGAGTCCTGATCCTCGATAAGTGACAGATCATAGTCCTTCTGTCTCCTGGCTTCTATTGTCAACACTCTTTCTTATCCCAAAGGCATACCCTCATTTAAAGAAAATAAATAAATGAGTCCAAGATGTCAGCGGGTTCAAGGTCATGCCCACCTTTATGGCTTCTACCTTATGGAGCAAGTATATTAGGTCCTTAAAAGGGTTTTCCCCCTTGTCTCGGGAGAGCATTCTGTTCGGTCTAGTTAATTTTAGGTTTTCATTGCTTCAGGATATATGGGGTCTGTGATGGCTGTGGCCTTGACCTTTAATATACAGTAATACCTTCGTTTGCGAGCATAATTCGTTCTGGAAACAAACTACCCATATTGCAAGACATCACTCGTTTACCACATTAAAATGTATTAGAAATGTTTCCTCATCTTGTGGAGCACTCGCAAACCACGTTGCTCGCAATCCAACGTTTTACTGCACTTTGTCTTTGGCCTGAAGTTGCCAAAAGAACTAGCCTTCATGAAAACATTCATGAGGATTTTAAGAATCCATATCTGTCTTTCTCTCAGCATTTATTCAGTCACTTCCTTTCCTCACATTCCCGTCCTCTCTGGGGGCTCCGTGATGGGCTGGGTTCCTCTTGAGCCTCTTTACCTCCATGTCCTACCTTGAATTCTCTTAAAAACTTTCCACAGCATGTTCCATGTGAGTGGAAAGTCAGCACAATTGGTGGCGTCTTCCAGTCAGTACCCTGTTCCCTGCCAGGACGAGGGGCTCCCCTCTTTCTTGAGCTTAATTTCTGGCCCTGGGATTTTGTAGAAAAACAGATCTGTGGCGCTGGCTTATGTAGTTGGAATGACAGAAATGATTAATGGGCTGCCGGCCTGATTGGAGCAAAGATTACGACAAATGAATAGAAGTAGGTTGTCTAATTTGGGGGCTCCTAAATGGGAATGGAGCTTTGGGGGTGGGGACCCTTCCCGCACCACGCATCCCCTCTGCCAGGCTGGCAGGCAGGGGCCACCACATCGTCCTTACCAGTCTCTGAGGCCCACAGAACAGGTGATGGAGGGTGTTTGCTTGCTGCTTTGCCAGCGTGTGGTTTTGCAAGGACACGTGGGTTCACGAGACTGTGGGAGGCCTCACTGTAAGGGGGACATTTTCTACTGGACACCTTGAAAAAATGCCGAGTCAATCAGGAATGATGCATGTATGAGCGTTCTCTCTCTCTCTTCTCTCTCTCTCTCTCTCTCTCTCTCTCTCTCTCTCTCTCTCTCCCTCCTCTTTCTCTCTCTCTCTCTCTCTCCCTCCTCTTTCTCTCTCTCTCTCTCTCTCTCTCTCTCTCTCCCTCCCTCCCTCCTCTCTCTTCTCTCTCTCTCTCTCTCTCTCTCTCTCTCTCTCTCTCTCTCTCGGTTGTCCTGAAGGTACTGGAATGAAGAGTGCTCATGTAAACATATTGTTTTCAGTTTGAATTGGAAACTTGGCATTCATCTCCCATTTACCTTTACCAGCCATGGTGGATCTCAGAGATACTACAGCTATAGAGGGGTGGGTATCTCTCCTCCCTAAGCTGAGACTTTTTTTTTTTTTGAGGGCAGTGTCACTGGCCCTCATATGTGGGACTCAAACCAGGGCCGCTGGCATCCCAAGCCAGTGCTTAACCACTGTGCCACTTGGCCGGCCCAAGACATTTTTGTTTCCACTATCACAATGGGTCATTCCAGAATTGTTTCTGCTCTTAAAGCAAGAGCACATAAGGAAAATGCATTTTTAGGGGGATATATATATATATATATATATATATATATATATATATATATATGTCCCTTATTGTTCTTTAATAGGATTATGGGTAGCCAAGCCTTCATTTCACTGGGAAACATTTTGCTTTCATGGATTTCGCCTACAGACTCAAGTTAGCTGCCTTGGCGTCCTGACAGGTGGTTCCATGCCTGCTTGCCACCATTGGGGTACGGCTGTATCCTCAACTCTGTGGGGCTCCATTCAGAGTTGTCTTTCTGCAAAGTGTTGAATCCTCAGGTGAGCTGCGCCAGAGGGAGAGGAAGAGAGACTGTGACGGAAGTCTGTCATCTTCTCTTCCTTGCTCCACTCTCGAGAGCGCCATATTTGACATTGGCGGGACACAGGGATTTTGTCCTGTGATCTCCTGGGGACAGAATTCTGTTCCTGGACTTTATTTATCAACGTGATAATTTGTGCATGTTTCATCTGCTTGCCTTGGGATCACACGGGCAGAACAATTTCATGATGGTTTGAAACAAGGTCTTAAGCCAAGGATTTATTAAACAATAAGACTGGATGTGAAGGCCTTTGTGTATTAGAAATTAGGATAAGTGGTATTTGAAGGCTCGCTGCATAGGTGTGAAATAAACCATTTTGGCTGGAGCAGTCCCTACTGGAGCTTATCTTTCTCCTCAAGGTACGCAAAGTGACACGAATGCCACAAGCTAAGGGCAGAAGTATCTGAAGTTTGTTTTCACCTCTGTTTGGTCAGATGCCATAAAAGCCTATTAACATCATGTGAATGTCTCTATTTTCAGGCGATACAAAGCAAGAATGTTATAGGGTCATGTTGAGTATGCTCTGGCTGTGAATTTTAGGACTTTATGAAAGCAAGCCATATGTTTTCTGGGGATTCCTTGGATGTGTGTATGACTATATCCTACCTTGCTGAAAGCAGGAGTTAAAGAAAAGCAACCTTAGATATAGGCTCATATGGTGGCTGGCCTGACATGGATGGACAACAGGAAAGAATTTATCTTGTTAGATGGTCCAAGCATAAATCTCCCCTCCCATGGGACCAATCCCCTCTATGCATACATGGGGGCTGGCATTCCCAATAGTGAGAAAGTCCTCTTTAATTCACTGACACCCATAAGGTCAGTGTTTCTGTATGCTGTTTAATTCATTGTTATTGGAAGAAATTAAATTTGGGCTGTTTTAGAGTGGTGAAACCATTCCAAGTCACACTTCTACAGGCTGTTTTTTTTTTGTTTTTTGTTTTTTTTTTGGTTAGGATGGTCATGAAAATCTTGCTCATTACGCGTTTTCAGTTTTTCTCCTTCTTCTAAGTTTTTTAGATCTTTTACTGTGTTGCATTTTCTGAGCTTTACTTATTTATTATAAAGTAAGTATACAGTAATACCTTGGTTTGCAAACATAATTCAATCCAGAAACAAACTACTCATATTGCAAGACATCGCTTGTTTACCATGCTAAAATGTATTAGAAATGTTTGCTTGTCTTGTGAAATACTTGTAAACCAAGTTACTCGCAATCCAAGGTTTTACTGTACAGGTATTTTTTGCTCAAAAAAATCACATTCTCAATTTTCCCAACTGAAAGACAAATGAATAGATGTCAGTTTATCGAGAAAGGCCAAATGTAGCTAAAATCCCATGCCCAGAAGAAGCTTATCTGTGTATTTCCCTATAAATGGATTGGTAAATACACGTGGTATTTTATAGACATGTAAAATAGCACACGTTCTGGGGTGGCCAGTTGGCTCAGGTGGATAGAGCGCAGTGCTCATAACACCAAGGTTGCTGGTTTGATTCCCCCATGGGCCACTGGGCTGCACCCTCCACAACTAGATTGAAACCACTACTTGACTTGGAGCTCATGGGTCCTGGAAAAAACACAGTGTTCCCCAATAAAAAATTCAATCAATCAATCAATCAATCATCAATCAATATAAAAACATAAAAAAAAATAAAATAAAAATAAATAAATAAATAAATAAATAAATAAATAAATAAATAAATAAAATAGCCCATGGTCATTCCCAGGCACAAACTTTGAACTCGAGGGCTATTTTATAGCTGATGTTGTTTCAGTGCTCACTATGTGTCTTGCGCTGTCCTAAGCATGTTACAAATGTTATCTCACAGCAACTGGCTAACGTAGGTTCCAGTTCTTACCCTCCTTTTTTTACACATGAGAAAAATGAGTCCATAGAGGTTAGATCAGTGTCTTAGCTCACGCGTGTTTAAGAAGCATGGTTGGGATTGAAACACCCCATGCGGCTTTACAGTCCGTGTGCTTAGCCATGGGGCTGCAATGCCTCTCACAGATGCCCAGGATGTAGTGATTGAGGCCCTTATATTAGACATGAGAATGACTCTAGGAACATCCACACTGGTCATTTCAGGTATGTATTTAGATGTTAGGAATGAGGGTTAAGCTTGTTCCAAGATGCTTTGGGGAAAGCATATACAAATCCCAATATATTATCTGTAAAAAGATCCCAAATTATATTATTTTTTTCATAATAAAGCTTTTATTGACAGATGGCATGATTAGGAGATTATTTTAAGTAGCAAAGTTCTCGTGATGCTTTTTTTTTTTTTTTTTTAAAAAAAAGGATGGCATTTTTGTAGTTTTTTTTTTCTACCAGTCTCTCAGGCACACACCTATTGCATCAAGGGAGGCAAGTCAGCGGGGCATTGATGGATTCCTTGTTTTATTAAATTTTTTCTTGGATGTTTGATGTTAAAAGTAATCTAAATCTACCATATATCAATGGGCATCTTCATAAAGCTATGATTTTAACATCTGTGAGTTTTTTTTCCTGAATTGTTCAAGTGTAGAAAAATGAAACATTTACTCTTCAGAGTTGACAGAGCCTGCAATATGATACATAATTTAAAGCATCAATCAACCTCCCCCACCCCAGTAAGGTTAAAAGTACAATTCTCCACTTTCTTAGAGATATCCCATATTTAACATATACAGAATGCTTAGTGTTTACAGATCCTAGCATTCTGAGAAGTGATTTCACATTAAGCTTAAAAACAATATCAACAGTAACAGAACTGACCCTTCCAACACACACACACACACACACACACACACACACACACACACACACAACATTTGGATACCAAAAATTTCTCCATTGAACATTTTGTGAGAACATTTTAATAAAAGTTTGATAAGACCTTGATTCTCCCCATGATTCCTTCTGTGGCCCAAAGAACATTCAAATTGGTACAAATGACAACTACAAGGAAAATTTTGTTTTCAGATGGACCATAATTGCTGATCAAACGTCTTTTTGATTCTTTAGATATTTATGTATTGTGTCTAAAAGATCTACTTTTTCTTTAAATTCTATCACCAAGTTATTCACAACTAGATGTACCTACCTGCCTTTGATGAAACTTTCAGGGGCTATTTCCGCAGCCACCGAAAGTCACAATTGGGTGTGCAAAGCAGACATCGCTGCCTGTTGGGTAGATGTTTGTACGGTTGGGCCTCAAAGCTTAACAGTATTTACATAAAGCTGAAAAAATATCAGGTTCAATAATCATTTTGTGTGGATGAGAAGATATTATTTAAATATCTTAAATGCATACATATATATACTTACATGCAAAGTGTATAAATATATAAAGTGCTTAAAATATTTGACAGTTTTATTTATTTAAACAGTTATAAAGTGATTTCCCAAATCATCTTTTCACTGAGGACTATATTATATACTTTCAAAAATATGTTAAAGTTTTTTTTTCCGGCATTTTTAAATAAGAACAATCCATTATTGCAAATTGTGATTATAATTTTTACAACATAATTGCCCCTTCTATTGATAGCTACTCAGGCATTAACTAATGATTCCATTTAATAAAATTACAGTAATTGCATTAAACGATTATCCATTGAAAATTTAAAAGGACAGCCTTAACTATTTTAGCATATTTTCATGTTTTTATTTTCAATTTTATAATTGAATTGTATTTCCAGGCAGAATCATGGCTACCCTGACTGAAGTCAGTTGGTATTTTGGGAGCATCCCAATTTTGATGAGTAAGCGTTAGATCTTTATTTTTTTAAATCCTAGAACATGATACCTCAACAATCTTCCCAGAGCCCTGCTAGATGATGAGGGAACAGTTACCTGCCCCTTTTGTGTAATAGGTCCAGTCCCTACATGGGAACCATCTGTCACTGCCTGCTGCCTTCTCTGCCTTCTCTGGTTAGCAGCCATTGTCTTTTGTCAATTTCAGTGAATTCAGTCCTGTTCTCTCTACTGTCCAGAGAAACACTGTTGATTTGAACATGATCCTGCTTTTAGGATCTTACATCTTAGAGACAGAAGGCTCGAGAGATCGTGGCACGCCTTGACCCAGCCACTGCTTGACCACCTTTTTCAGGCTTGCCCTCCTCCTCTCTCCCACCCTCACACTTTTCTTCCTTCTCACCCCATCTACCCCTCGTCCCAGCCTCTCCCTGGCACCCCTTCCCAGCTCCTTTGTAGACCCCCCATTTTCTCTCCTCTTCCTTCCCTCCGCTGCCCTCCTCTTATATTTTAAACCAAAGTGGTAACCTTTTAATTATTAAAGCACACCATAAGAAAAATTAAATGTGCCCTATGGGGTTGTATCAAATTAGATAATAAGCATGGAAATACTTTGAACGTGTGAAATGAACTACAAATGTGGGTAGCAATTATGGTCTGATGCGACCATTACTAGATGGGGTTGCTCTTCAAATGCAGACACACACACACACACACACACACACACACACACACACACACACAGTTGCTGTTTCATTCCAAAGATTTGTTATACTGTTTGAGGACTTGCTGAGGACCTGGGTAGAGCATAGGTCAGAAATGCAAATCACTCTATTATATGCCTTGTAATTAATATTCAAGAGCCAGCTATTTCTAGGTCTAATGAACATACACGGAACCACCAAATACCAAAGCATGTGGGTCTATCCTTAAGGATAGTACTTTCCAGAATAAAAGATAGTACTTTTCAGTACTCGACCAAATAAATTAAGTTCATCACATCAGAAATAGGCCAGTTATAAAAACAGTCATGAGGGTGAAAATACAAGCTAGGGAATATATGGTCGGTAATGTTGTAATAACAATGTAAGGTGTCAGGTGAGTACTGGACTTCTTGGTGTGATCACTCTGTAAGTTATATAAATGTCTAACCACTGCGTTGTCCGTCTGAAATGAATGTAATATTGTATGTCCACTGTAATTGAAAAGTAAAAAATTTAAATAGCAGAGATTATTTCGATGACCTAATACTCCAGGTTAATGTCGTACCCTGAACAAGTATTCCGTGTAACACCGCTGTAGGTTTGAAGGATTGCTTTAGGACATGGTGAGCTGCGGAATCGCCAAGGCCCAGTCTCTTATCTTTGTGTAAGTCCTTATTGCTTACTATAGTGTGGGGTACACAGCAAGCATCTAATCAGTGCTTCCTGGAGGAATGCCGGAACTAGTGCAAGCCATCCGTCACCAGATGCTGCGTTCTTTTTATTCCATAACAGCCTGTGACCCCCATCAGAAGGCAAAATCCATAGACAACCTAACAACTTGATCATAACCGTGTCCGAGGGGCATCTTCCTAGCTTTTCCTTGACGCTGCCCAGCAGTAGGACAACTGGGGAAAGAGGGAGGGGAGCTGGCAAAGTGCTAACTCTGATCAGCAGGCCCTGAATCCGTGGGGGTGGGGGTGGGGGTGGGGTTGGTTCTGATTCTTACAGAGCTGAGTGCTTCTCCCATCTGTTTGTCTAGGTGACACCTGGATGTGCAAACATTTTGTATGGTGCAAAAATGGAAAAGAATATTTAGACATACAAGAGGGGGAGGGTTGGAGGGATGGAGAGAGGAACAGGGAGAGGGAAGGAGGAAAAGGGGGAGATAGGGGAGGGAACTCAAGCACCAGTGTGTGTGAAAACAGTTATAACCAATTTCCTGCTTTGGTTTTGACCTGTTGAAGAACGATGCCCAGCACTTCCGTTTCTGGCTAATTTGATATTGCCTTTTTTGCGGGCCCGAGCTTTGTCATTTGTTCCCAAGCTGTCATTTTTATTAGTCCCCCTGGCTGATCTTTGGGGCTCCCCATCAGGTGGCGTGTGTTCTCCTTGTCTGGCTGGGCTTGGTCAGCCAATGGCCCTTTTATTGCTGTGGGATGCAGGCCTGCTAGCTGGGCCAGCCTGTAATTAGACCCACCACAGGTGACAGTTACAAGAGAGCCTGGAAATCATTCTAGTTGCCTGAGCTGATGTTTATGGAGAGAAACCTTCTTTCGGGTCTGGTTAGGGTTTACTACGCTGGGTTGTACTTTTGCCGTTTGATTTATGATTTGGGAGGGTGTGTTTTGCTCTCTCTCCTCCTATCCTGGGATTGTGTCAGGGGCTTTTTAAGTAACAGAGCTAATTTTGGGGGGAAGATTTTCATTGGCCTGAAAGTCTAGCTTTCATATTTATTTTTAAAACGGTACAAAGAAAAAAGTTAAATCAATTCAATCTAACATGTCATCATCTAAGCCATATTTCTGTACACTTTACTGACTGTTTTAATCTCACTGGAAATTTCTTCAACCGTGTTTTGGGCCCTTTAAAAATGACTTTCTATTTCTGCCCAAGCTTTTAAAAATGTTTGTTTCGACTTATTGCTAAGGATGCTTCATTGTGTAAAGAAACAAAAAACAAACTCCTTATCTCAATCGGTGTTTGAACCAGACACCTGCATTGACTTTTTTAAGTTTAGAAAAGCGTGGAGCTATAGGATGTTAATCAGAGGGCCTTTCACATTCGTCCATAGGGGCAGAATCTGAAGGCTTTGGTAAGGGGTTCCCAAGGCCCCATGACTCAGCACAGAGGGTTCCCAGCATTTAGAACTTATTCGCATCCTGTAACTTCTGTGTTCAGAAACTTTGGAATCATGGCTTTAGTTCATGAGTATGAAATGGGATCTACACAGCATCCATGGCTCTTGTTTGTCTACTTTTAAAAAAACACGTCTTACTTTTGGAATCTATGTCTATAGAATTGCTACTCTAAAGGGATGATGTGCCCTGGGGGAACGAAAATCGGAGGTGTCAGTCAGGTGACTGGTCCATCTGTTACAGCGGACGGCCCTGGATGGTGAGAGCGACAACCATGGTGAAGATGGTGACATGACGATGACAACAATGATGATGATGACAATAGTCTGTGTGTTTGTGTCCTAGATGTGTTTAAGTTTTGGCTTCTGCTAGTAATACTTATTCTTACTGAGTTACAATAACACTTGTAGTGAAATGTTATCTCACCTTTGTTTTCTGTTTAAAGAGCAACAGCATACTAAGTATGAATTTTCTAGAAGCAACATTTCTTTTGCTCTGGTATAAGCCAGGTCCATGTACTTATAAACTGTTCTGTAAACTATTCCATAGCCAAAGCTGCTTTCCTTGGAAACCACTGATGTTCTCATTTTTTTTGTTTTTTGGTAAGGAACTTTCTGTAGGCGAATTTCCCCCTCAGAATTCTACTTTGCAAAATGGACAATGTGATGTGTGTTTAGCTGTTAACAAATTAGCTGCCTGTGGCTTCAGTCATCTGTGTCTCTTTCAGTGAGTTTAATTTTGCATTTCATTGGGGATTTTTAAACTTTTAGTCATGTGAATATTTTCAAAAGGAAAAGAATTGATTTCCTGAAAATTGAACGCGCGCGCGCACACACACACACAGTGGGGAGGAGGGGTAAGAAAGAAAGGAAAAGGGAAAAGAATAGCAAAATAGCCTAACCATTGAAGATAGTCCTGCAGGTGGCGATAGAAACTCATAAATGATGAAAATCCCAAAAGTAAATTTCTGTGGACTGCTTTTTGGCGGATTTTAAGTTCAGCAATTTATTTTTAATTTGATACCATCATGGGCAAACAGAAATCATTACATTAGTAAAAATGTGAAATTTCCATGTCATGGAAAATCTCTGTTTTTATAATCATTTTCTCAGATACTCTATGGCGTGTTCATCTTTTTGCACAAGGAATAAGATCCAGGTTATTGCCGAGTTGGTATAGATTTCCGATGGCAAATAACCTTATTAATCCTTTTTTTTTTCTTTTTTTTTTTGCTTTTCTTGACGTATAGGTAAAATTTCATGCCTGTGCCATTGGTGAGGTTTATAAAATCCTTTGCTGTTGGGTATTAAGTTGCTTAGGCATAGTGTGTGTGTGTGTGTGTGTGTGTGTGTGTGTGTGTGTGTGTGTGTACATAGATACACCTTCAAATCAGAGGCCTGTTGCTTCCAACAGGCATTTTCTTCCTTAGCTAATTGTTGAAGATTAGTTTTAATCTGAGCACGATCACAAATTCCTTGAAAACTATTTTACCCAGGGATCAAAACACAACATAAACAGTTTCTTTTAAAACATTAGAAAAAGTATCGTGGATATGATAACATTTTGTTTTTCAATTATTTTTATTTCATTTTGGACGTTAGCCATTATCAAAGCAAAGTTGAAACATTCAGTAGATCTTTCTTTCCCGCTAGTTAAGGTTCAAAAGTTCTTAAACTGCTTTTTGTGAATATATATTTTCATGTGTCCTTTTTCTTTTAAGTTGGGGTCTGCAGACGCTAATGCTAAAGTGATTTGCTTAAACATAAAGCTAATTCTCAGCTCTCTCCTTTTCTTGGAATCTCATTTAAAAAACATTGGCAGTGCACATTTTCAAGGGGGAGCTGCCTCGATTCTAAGAAAATATAATTATTTTTGGTTTAAATGCTTTAGGCTTTAGATACTGAATGTCACCAACAGACAACTGTGAAGGCCTTGAGCAAATTATTTCAGTCTTGTCTCCCTTCTGAACATTTTGCCAAAGTCTTGCAGTGAAGTTCAAAACCAATAAGGTCTTGTATACCATACCGTCAGATACAGGATTTCCTATAACAGAAGGGGGCGAGGTGGGAAGAAAAAAAGAAAAGAAACCTAGCCTTCTTATATTCTGTTTCAATTGCTATTCCAATTACTCATGAGGGAAAAGAGTGGAAAGCAAGTCAGACCCTCGGAAAACCTATTTCGCAGCCTTCATATAAAGAATATTCACTTCTCTGCTCTGTTAGCAGCTGACCAAAAATCTAATCCATTAAAAAAAATACATCGTGGTAAGCAGTTCTTGAAAATGTTTATAATAAATGGTAAAAGCCAGGCTTCCACTGTGAGATTAGCAGTTGGAACAGGATGTATTCATCAGGAAATAGGTTATTGCTCGACCAGTGCGTCCTGCCGTGTATCCTGCAGGAGAAATGAAGATTTAAAAGCTTGCAGTGCAAGTTTATTCAACTTCCCCCCTTTGCTTTCTTTTGCATATCACCGTGTTGTTGATCACACATGGTCTGTGTTCCTCAATGAATCTATTAGGAAGTTTATTTTATAAACCTAAGGCTTCGAATGTTTGGGAGATTGCCTCCCCACAACCCCAACACCCCTCCAATGACCTATGCATATTAATGTAACTAACTCGCTTTTGCAGAACGGACTTTGAAGCTTGACAAAAATAATGAGAGAATTGTGAAAGATTGTTTCCCAGAAATTTGGACTCATCCCACCTCCACCCCCTTCGTAAAGATACAGGAAATACCGCTGAGGGTTATCATGATTTTCTTGCATTTTGCTTGATTGCAATCCCGTCTCAGAGCTAGGGGACAGCAGTGATCATGAATAATACCTTCTACGTGGATGATACCTATAGCAACACGCGGAGTGACTGAGAAATCAAATACTCTGGCTAAAAAGCCTTAGGGAAGCATTATATGTCTGAGGTCTGATCTATTGTCTGGGAGGTCGGAGAGTGTTAATGCACTCTGCAAAGATTACACTCCCTCTCTAATTGCTCCGACACTTCCTTAAAGGATTTAAACAGTCAGGAAAGGTGACGCTCCTTGTCAATTTTTGTCTTCTGCCTGCCTGTTGAAGTTTATCTGTCTTTCCACCGAGACCACTAGATCAAGAACGCAGCCGGTGTCAAAAGCGTTCACTCTGAATGGAGAGGGAAAGCTGTGAGGGATGCTGTTTACAGCTCCATTATGACTTGCTCTTTAAATTCTTTGCATTCCATCCTGGTGTTTACATTGTGAAAACGACAGCATATCTGTGTTTAAGAAGTGTGTGTGTGTGTGTGTGGGGGGCGCCGAAAGGAGTCCAGGAGTTCACAGTGACGAATTGTTTTCGTCATCTTTTCTCGATGCCATAAGGCCCAGTATGGCGTTTTGCATTTCAGTTATTTCAGTTGAAGCCGTGGGGAATAGTGGTCTTTATTTTAGCATTTCCTCTATGCCTCTTCCCCCTCCAACCCCGCCCCCCCCACGCACACACACACTCACACACTTAGTCACTCCATTCTGAAATGTGCATCTGGAATTAGGCACGACTGACCCACACCTAAGACCTGCTAACTTTGTCCATACCATCATTGTCCATTTCCAACGCTGTGCCAACACCTTTTTAAAAAGCTCTCTGCGCCTCCTAAGACAAGGTTTATTGGATCCTGTGTGTCCAAAGCTGACATAGTAATTTTATCAGACTATCTCTTAGGTTGTTTTGATTGTATTATAAACTCAGTATTTTCTAAATGACACTGAACAGCTTCTGGGGAGGTTTTAGCAGGTCTTTTCATCATGGTAGTTTAGGAAATACTGGGGATCTGTATGTTTTTCAAGAACACATTGAACTCCTTAGATTCACAGCCTGTGTTGCTGTAGGAGTAAGAAGGGCAAGCTTATATTTTGCCCTGAGCAGGTTCTACCCACTACGCCCAGTCACATCATTGAGAGGTAAGAATCCCTCTTAGATCAGTTGAGATTGCTAATGTATGTGGCCTAGAGCTTGAAATATAATATTTATGTAGCTTCCTTGGGAGGATTTCCTGTAATTCAAGATGGTGGTCTGAATGATAAGTGTAGAAGGATTTTTTTTTCTTTTTCTTTTCTTTTTTTAAAATCCTTGTTTGTCCCATGGGCTTTTCACACTTTTCAGCTGACGGCACTGTATTTTATTCATACTGTATAAAGCTGTCAGTGTATTCGTTATATGTGTCTCTCGAAGACTGTGAGCAGAACAATTGCTAGAGGGGGGAAAAACACGTTGGAATCAACATCTTTGGAAGAGAATTTCTGTAGTGTTGCCGGCCCCTGCATGGACTGTCCCCTCGCACTTTTTTCTTCTTGCGCGTGTTCTCTCCCCACTGTCGGCAGATTACACTGAATGTTTCATCTGTATATAAAAATTAAAAATTCAAACAAAAATCTGGCCCACATGAAGAACAGGCCCTTTGGGCATATGGTTCATTATGCATATTCGTTTAATTACTAAAACACTCGGGGATGGCTTCCCTGCCCTTGCTTTCAACTTGCAAAGTTGGATCTCTTCTCTTGCACAGAAAATGTAGCACAGAATTTTCTGTTCTGAAGGAGAAAATTAAAAAAAGAAAAAAAAGAAAGGGAAATTTAAAAAAAAAGAGGCTTTGAAGAAATTATTGGAATTCACCGAAAGGAGATACGATTCTCAGGATGAGACCGATACAAGCAGGAATTTTTTTTCTTTTCCTCCCCTTCCTAGTCTCTGTCTCCCTCCCTCCCATGTCTAACCCCTGCCCCTGAAGGCTGGTTTTACTGCAGTTAGTTTATACGAATGCAAGAGGGTGGGAACACAAGACCTAGGATTTAGGTTTCAAGTACATTTCTTCTGAGCAACTCAAGTCTCAGGACGAAGCTGCATTTTATTGGACAGGGAGGGAATGCTCGAAAAGTGTGACTTTAATTGATTTTTTCGGGGCAAACAGGTGGTGATAGTTTAGACATGCCCTGGCCTCGGTGCCACTCCAAATTTGGGGCCATGCGCACATAATAGCTTTATTAAAATAAACAGCCTCCTAGCTTTGCTGTTACCTGAACAGCTGCCCCTTGGTTTTGAAAGCGCCTTTTCAAATATTTTCATTCTGTGCTTAGATGTATCAGATCCTAAAAAAAGCCAAGGAAGTCTTTATTTTTTCTCTTCATGTCATCGAACTTATTATTTTTTTCTTGTTTGAAATTAGAGACATGAAAATTCAAACAGCTTCTTTAAATGGGATCATTGTTGTTTCTTTTTATTTTCTTTTTTTTTTTTTTGGTCATTGTTTTGAGCGCAATTATTTACACGATGCAACAGATTTTTGAATAGAAAAGGCCAAAAATTGCATTATTGAATTTGTAGTTGCTGGGTTTTGATTTGAACTTTTATTTTGGGGATCAAATGATGGTTTTAGTGTAGGAGAGTGTGTGTGTGTGTGTGTGTGTGTGTACGCACATACATGTTTAAAAGCTGTATTTTGGGTTTCTTCCTGGTTTATTGTATTGTCTCAGCATCACTGGAAAGCTTTTTGGACTCCTCCCGATGACAATAAATCCAGGACTCCTAAAAGCATTTCTAAGGACAGAAAGACTCAAACCCTGGCATCATTTCTGTTTTTAGTGGCAAGTGTGTGTGGCTTTGATACAAACACAATTTTCTTTTTTATTAAGCAGATAGGTAGTCTGTCTGAGTGACGGGAGACCATCCAAGCCATTCCCGATACGATTCCTAAAGGAATTGGACTTGGCTATAAATAGCATCACCCACTAATCACTATTGGAGGATTCCAGGATGGAAGCCCCTTCGCCCGTTTTAAGCACATTGAATATGGACGGCGCTATTGCAGGCTTAATGTGAACTTAGTGCAACCCTGCTTCTTTTAGTGCCAGAAATAAAGCTGCAAGTGGAGTAACTTAATACTGCGAGCTGCTTTCCTCTATCACTGCACTAATGCTAATTAGATATACTTGCTTTATTACCCAGAGTGGTTTTTTTTTCTCCCTCTATTCGTTTTGATCCAACCTTTCTATGCACATGAAGGAGTAACTCCTAAGTGTTAAGTTTAAGCTTTTAGTCACAACGGCAGCCTGATGCTGGTGGGCCCAGTCAGAGAACACTGTTAGAGAAAGCTTGTCTACTTAGAGCATAATTAGAGTCCCCGCAGGCTTCTACCCTGGAGGGTGGCCCCCCAGTGCCAACAATGATGCCTCTGGAATGAGTGAGACACTTATCGGTACATTTAATGGAATTTTTTTTTTCTTGACCTCGTCAAGATCCTCTTCAAGCTTTATGGGGGAATAAATAAATGTGTGAGGATTTTTTTTTCTTTCTCCTTTCCTTTAATCAGGGCAGAGAATTTGCTGATGGCTTTGAAAGATGTATTCACCAAAGTCAGACTTTCAACTGCTCAATTACCAGCTTCTGCAAAAACGCATAATGAGAAATTTATTGTCTGATTCTAGACCTGAGATTATGATCATTGTAGGAGAGAGAAAAAAGCCAATCGTTCCAGCATATTAGATGCTTTCTTGCTTTTTTTTTTGGTATAGTGCTTTTCTACTTTTTAAACTAACTATTCTGCCTTTATGAGTGGTATGGGGATTTTTACTGGGCCGTAGGTGATGGTTTGACTTTTTCCCATTTACATAAAATCATCATGAAATGCAAAGTATAGGATAGGCAGTCACATGATACAAACAATGGGGTTTTAATCAATGTTTCATACTTAAAAGGGAAAAAAAGATTATGCATTTAGTCAGAAACTTATGTATCAATACAGGTTAGAAGCATTTTGTTTCTGTTTTTTAAAAAAATCCTTTAGTCCATCCAAAAAATGTAAAAGGAAAGTCAACAAAAACTCCATGTCTTGAAGAATACAGTCTAAAAATCTCTAATTTCTATTTAATATTAGGATTATGTAGAATTTTTATGTATAGATTTCCTCAAAATCAGAATGGAATTGCCTACACTCTTTATAGAAATGTTCACTGCAGTGCTTTCGGGAAACAGGTAGTTTGAAAATTATATACCTTTATTTAAACAGTCATAGAGGATAATAAATGTGAAAAACGTATACCCCAGATGTCTTTCTGCAAAAACCTGGGAAAAAACTATCAGTTGGGTCATTCCCACAAAACTAGAACTAGTGGATGGAGTTTGGTCTCTAAGAGACAAGGCAAGTCACCCAGTTTAATTCCCCACCCCCGCCTCCCAGCAGTGAACTGATCAGTTCATTTTCTGTTATGTAGAAATGGTCACGGATAGTGCCAAATAAACACCAGAAATTGTATATTTTGATGCACTTGGATCCATATATATCATGGCAACCAGAATATGAATTGGAGGCACAGGTTGAAATATGAAGGTTTTATTAGAGGACAGGGGTGGGTTGGGGTGGGGGAGTCAGAGTTAGGACAGGAAGAGTTTGGGACGTGATTAGAGCTGAGGTATGCCAAAGTGTTTCTTCCACGATTAAGGGTTATTGTCCCTTATCACTTTCTAGGCAGAACCTGGAACTTTTGTAATTCCCAGAGCTGTGCTCACACCTTTCACGTTATATCACTTTATTAGTGTTCGATAGCTACTGTAACAAATTACCATATAAGTAAGTGGCTTTAAACAACACACATTTATTATTTTACAGTTCTAAAGGTCAGGAGCCTGCCACCCATCTCACTAGGCTGAAATCATGGTGTCAGAAGGGCTGTGGTTCATTCTGGTGGTTCTGGAAAATCTGTTTTTCTTTTCCAACTTTTGGAGGCTACCTACATTCCTTGGCTCACGGTTCCTTCCTCCAACTTCAGATCCATCAAGTGCACGTTGCTGAGATCTCACGTGGCTTCCCTCTGATCTTTTTTCTGCCCTCACATCTTTCCCTGACTTCCTTCTTCTGCCTCTCTCTCCACTTTTTTTTTTTTTTAAGATTTTATTGGGGAATTGGGGGAGGGGAACAGAGTTGGGGAACCGGGGTAGGGGAACAGACAAGTTGCTGTCCTTTTGTTCTTCAGTCTAGTTGCAGAGGACGTTGTTTCACTGGCCCATGTTGGTATCGTCATTGTGCTCTTCCTGGGTGAGGCAGATCGGTCGCCGGCCTCTGGACGGCCACTCACAGTGGATCTTGGCAGCTGACAGTGGCTGCCAGCCGCTCATGCTGGCTTCCAGCCACTCACTGTAGCCTATGGCACCCCACTGCAGCAGGGGCTGCAGCTGTGCCGTCCTGGGGACTCACAGCAGCCCAGCTCCACGTGGAGCTGTTGTTCACCATCTTAGCTGTAGAGGGCAATGTCACTGGCCCTCATATGTGGGATCCGAACCGGGGCCGCTGGCGTCCCAAGCCAGCTCTTAATCAACATGCCACTTGGCTGGCCCTCTGTCTTCTACTTTTAAGGACCCTTGTGATTGCATTGGATTCAGCTATGTAATCCATGATGATGATTTCGCTGTGTCCAGGTCACACTAGGAGCCTTAATTCCATCTGTAACTTGAATGCACCTTCGCACTGTAACATCCCCACAGGCTTTGGGGAGCAGGGCGTGGATGTGCATAGGGTACCATTCTCTGCTTACCACAGCCAGGTCCTTTGTTACTTTCATTCACATCACTTTCTGATGGATAAGGATTTCTGAAGCCAGTGCTAAGTCCTTGCCTCGGAAGTAACTTTAAAAGGCATATATGGGAGAAGGGAAGAGATTACAGGTGATGGACATTTGAACATGTGAGTGGGGGGGGGACTGCAATTACAAATATGTGGAAGTCACGTGTTATCAGCGACTTTTGAAAGAGTTGGGTGTTTGGTTTTGCTCAGTCTGCTTTTCCTGTGGCTGCTAGTCTACACCTGGAGGGCAGGAGGTGGAGGAGGACGCTAGGAGCCTGTCCTCACTGTAGATTGTACATATGAAAAGCCCAGTAGGAAGAGGGATAGATGTGCTACTGCCAGAGGTCAACCAAAAAGGGGTAAGGGCCCAGAAATTACTGGAAGGGTTGTCCAGGACTCAGAAGTAATAACTGGTAAGCGAGTGAGCGTAACTGGGCTCGAAATCCATGGCGCTTCTCTCCGTGATTCCCACAGTTAAACAAATTCCAAGCCATGTTTAAAGAACCAACAAAAGCCTATATTTTCTGTGAACTATCCCTTAGCACCCCAGACAAAAGTGTTCTTGACCTTTCTTCTGGGCTACTGCAATTTCTTCCTAAAATTTTTCTCGGTTTCTCATTTCGTTACCCCATTCCCATAATTAAGTACTTTGTTACCAGAGTTAATCTAGGTAAACATTAAATCCTATTATTTCTCTATTTAAAAATCCATAAATGATGTCCTGTTTAGTTGATGATCACATCTTCAGCTGAGTACCATGTCACACAGGTCTTTCCAGTACCTGACCCCTGATCAGTCCCCTGACCTCATCTCCAGCCACATCCTTCTAGGATCCAGCCCTGTTGGATGTTTTACCATCTCTGGCTTATGAAGCCTTTTGAAATTTTTACCATTGTCACATCATTTGTTTACAGTTCCCTTCTCTTACTAAACTGTTAGTCTAATCCAAACACTGCCACTCTCTAATATCGGGCTGAACACAAAGTAATAACCAAGTAAATGTCGTCTCTTGAACCAACTAATGGCTTCAGTGCCTATCTACCGAAATAATCGGTAGAGATCAAACAGACGTTATCTGCCAGGTGATTTTTCTTCATGCTTCTATCACGATCCGTTTAACTTGGGTGCATTCATTCATTTGCTTTAAGAAGCATGATGATGAGGGTGATTCTTTACTTCCTGTACTTCTTTACGCTTTACCTGCTTGACCCCTGTGGGCATTTGGCTTCCTTGGCAGTGGTTAACATTCTGAAACTGGTATAAAATTAGCAGTGTTTTACAGGCTAGTAAATGTGATACAAAAAAACAAATTGTATACTCTTCTGAGATTAGTGGAGGGAACAGTGTATCAAGGGATAGGACCTGACATAGGTTTTTTGTTTAGTTGGGATTTTTTTGTTTTTTGTTTGTTTGTTTTATAGGGCTTTTGAGAGTAATCCAGAGACTTGGCTTCATGTAATTTGACTGTTCTACTCTTAAATCCACTGTCAAAGAAAGACAGACTCTTAAAATAATTTCACATGAGGGGATTCCAAAGCATTGGGGGAAATAGCCACATCATTGTACTTGGCGACTTGTTATACTTTCTTATTAATAAGAACGTATGTGTGTATTGAAAATGGACATTAGAAGCATTTTAATTAAATTCAGGAATTAGACAATGATATGCCTCTCAACAGTGTTATTTAATATTGTTTTGTTTGTAGTAATGAAATTAAGTATGAAAAAAGTAACTTGCAGATAATTGAGGAAACAGAAGCAATTTTTTATTTGACAGTTACGTGACTTTATTCTTAGAAACCCCAAAAGAAATGAAAAGCTATTTGAAACAATAAGAAAATTCAGTAAACTTACTAATTTAAAAAATTAATATATACAAACCATTAGCTTTTATAGGCCAACAATTACCTGTTTGAAAAATATAGTGGAAGAAATGATTAAATTTACAATCGCAACCAAAAAATAAGCAATAAATATACAATATCTACACAAAGAAAAGATTTATATGGTAGAAAAAGTTTTTAGTAATTGGTAAAACAAATACTGCTTTTGGAATGGAAGTTCCAACATTTAAGATGTAATAATTTGCCTCTTCGAAGTTGATATGTTACAAGAGTGACTTTTTCCAGCACTTAAGAGCTGACAGCTGATAACCGCAAATTATCTGATATCATCTTCTGGACTACCTGTGGTTTGAAAAGAAAGTGAGGCTTAAGTTTTGAAGTAATGTGTCCAAGAGTTGACTTGTGCCTCATGAAATAATTACCATGTGTTCTTTTCTTATTTGTCCTACTAATTAGTGTGTCCCTTGGAGATCGGGCAATGTCTTATCTGCATTCACATCTCCAGAGACAGTTGTAGCATAGCCACTTACGTTTCAGATGCAGGCTCCTGCTTGTCTTTTCATGGTAGGGATCACAAATCCAGAGGCTGGTAGACATTCGGCAGGTTAAGCACCTACCTGGTCATATGTCGGCAGCTCTAGCACATCATTTTCTTGTGGCCAACCAGCCTCAACATTGGGAGATTTTAAGATTTTTAAGAGACTTTGGAAATTGTACGTTTTTATCTGAAATATCTGGATTTTTAAATATCAGCAGCCAATTTTAAAAGGAATCCCTTGCTCCAATTCAAATAAACCTTACTGTCAGAACAATTTGGTCTGGGGCCTGCCTCTCTGAGACTGTGGATTTGTCTATACTACTTTATCTGTGTTCTGGTACACAGAATCTAGGAACAGAAAATAGAGTTGGTAAGCCTATCGGGTTTCCAGGTACAGGGATCTGTCTACTCTGGGGTGTGACTGGCCAGCTCGTTTCTATATCTTCCTCATTCTACTACCAGTGCTAAAACTGTGTTAATCATTGCACAGGTGTGTGTGTGTGTGTGTGTGTGTGTGTGTGTGTGTGTGTATGTGTGTGTGTTTTAACCTGTTTGTTTCTAAATGCTACTACAGAGAGAGCGCCCCTGGTTTCATTTCCTAAAGTCAATGACTAGGAATTTCAGATTGTTCCCATACTGTTTTCTCAATCAGTGATTTTGGTCTTTTCTTCCCATCAGGTATTTCTGGTCACGGTCTGGAATTTTGAACTGTACATGATCCCCTTGCTATTACTGCTGCTCTTTGTGTACAATTTCATCAGACCCACGAAAGGGAAGGCCGGCAGCATCCAAGACAGCCAGGTGAGCCGGTTCCAGTAATTCTGACATTTGACTGGAGAAAAGCATGTGAACAGCAATCAGCTAGCACCACCAGCAGCACCTGAGCAGAGCCCAAGTCCATTTGGTTTGAGAGCTGAGGAGCCACCCTGCCCAGATATCCATGCCCTAGTGGAGATCTTTGATCGGGTGCTATCTGGAGCCTTCCTTCTATGGCATCTGGTGTTTCTGGGTCTTGGCCAACATTCTTAGCCTGAGGAGAGGGCCCTCTGGTTCTTGGTCATAATTTCCATGCCTGCAGAGCATGTCCGTGTACACACCTGGTCCCCCATACGGGTACTTTGAGTGACATTCTCAGCCACCAGAGAAAAGCTTTCGGTGGCGCCCTAGAGTGGATGGGCATGGGCCCCTCTATTCTGGGGAGTCCAACTTGGTTTATTTACTTTTTTAAACTTTTTAAAAAATATTATTATTATTATTATTATTATCATTATTATTTAAAGAATTTATTGGGGAATTACGGAAGGTGACAGTGTTGGGAATTGGGGAAGGGGAACAGCCAAGTTGTTGTCTTTCAATCTTAGTTGTGGAGGGTGCAGCTGGCTCAGCTCAGCTCCAAGTCCAGTCACCATCTGGCCACCCATTGGCAACTCGCGGCCGCTCAGCTAAAGGTGCTGTGATCAACCTTAGTTGTAGGTGGGCATAGTCCACTATCCCAAGTGGGAGTGAAACCGGCAACCCTGTTGTTAGGAGCACGTGCTCTCACCAGCTGAGCCATACTGCCACCTGTTGGCAGCTCAGCGACAGTTCAGCTTGGGTCCAGCTTACTGGCCCATGTGGGAATCGAACTGGCGACCCTGTTGGTCAGAGGTCGCGCTCTTAACCAACTGAGCCACTCGGCCGACCCTTGGGTGTCCAAGTTTTTATTGTAAATCTCAAATGTCCGATGGTTGAAGGAAACCTCAGCAAGGCCCCTTCTCAAAGACATCCCCCTGCACCCCCTTATTTCATCTCTTCTCCAACCCTCCTACCTATAGTCCTCTTATCCCAGCCCAGAGGATGTTTTCCTGCCCTGCGTGAGCAGGAATGTGTATTTGGGGACTTGCTTTATGGTATACTCTTGGCACTTCAGATTCAAGAACTAAGTTTTAAAACAAAAATATAAGGTTTTGAGACCTGATAACAAATCAGGTTCATATTGGGTTTTTTAAGACTCAAAATGTGACCATTTTCACCTATGTGCCCTTATGTTCTCATGATTTTTTTAAAAAAGCTCTGAAATAATGGATATTCAAGAGATATTTCTGGTGTCCTTTGGGACATAGGGAAGTGGGGAAAATGAGTCTTTTTGGAAAGGAGTAAAAACTTCAAGGAAATTCAAAATTCTGTCTTGTTTGATTTTTTGATTGTTTAATGCATGAACATAGATCAATAATGAGGGGCCTAAACATGCTAGAGCCACCTAATAAATAAATACCTTTAAAGTAAGCTTCATTTAAGGACTAAGTTTCACCAAGATACAGATGAGGGAAATTTTCACAGAGAAATATCTGTAATAAAAATGCCTTCAACTAACACTTTTATGCTTTTTAATCAGATTTTATTTTTCGAGCTATATATGATGTATATGTTTATAGCCTGGGTATGTATTTGTTTACAGTATATATAAACATATACATGGGTACCCAAGTACACTTATATATATGTGTATGTAAATGTATACTGCATGTGTATAAAAACCTTTGAATTTACAAAACAGTTTCCGATGTATTACCTAATGTAATCTTGATGACACAACCATGAAGGAGGCAAGAATTATCATTTTCTTCTTATGCTCAACGAAACTAAGGCTCAGATTGGCACAGCAATTTGCCCCAAGTCACACAGCAAGACTCTGCCTCGAGCTAAAGACATCTAACTCGTAATTCCAGTGGTTTTTCTCCCAGAACATGGTTTCGTTAGGTTCATTTTTATCCATTTGCTTTCACAAAACATGCTTGCTGCCAATGGTGAATAGGTTAGTTCTGCAGCACTGGTGAGTGTCACACACAGCGCTAGTTGAGGTTCATGGGAATCCTGGGAGGGAGTGTGGTACCAGCCCTGGGGAAATTGCTCGATGGCTGCTCAGAGGTTTTATGGACTATAGATAGCAGAGTACTCTCTGGTTACTCCAGAGTTACTCCCTTTTAAAAGCATGACATTGACAAATCTTTTTTCTGTGGGAACAATGACATCTAAGCAGCATGACTGACCTTGAAGTTTAAGCAGAAAGGTAAGTGCTGGAACTGAAAACAGACCCTGGTTCTCTAATGCCTCGCCTTCTTTCCGAGCAACTGAGCCCATCTGATTGTGAGCCAACATGTGCTAGCTTTTAAAGATGGCTGTGATCGGATGGAATTTTCCCTATGAGATAGTCAAGCTTTCTAAACGCATCTGAACCAGGCCATTTGCATCACAGCTGGGGCTTGTGACCCCTGAACTAAAGCGAGGCGCCCTTTAGTCCAGATCAGAACCTAGAGTTTCCTTTCCCCCCTGCCCCCGCCCCGCCCCACCCTTCGGAACCCGAAGCCCAAGGAAAACAATCACACCGTATAGAAACCTGTAACGTATTCTTGAGATTGATTATATTCAGACTAATGCATTTTCTACTGTCTAATGTTTCAGTAATGGCCCCAAAGGAAAAGGGGAATCATTACAGCAATGAGCCCAGCACAAACGGAGTATGGTACTGTCAGCCTTAACGTAGCAGTTGGTTCATTTGTCAGAATAAGAGCAAAACTGTTTGCAGAAAAAGTACAACTCGGCAATGCATTTTTAAAGTCGGGTGCCTTCAAAGGGCACTGCCTAATAGCTTTATTTATAGTTAAGTTGTATGTAGATTATGCATATCGTTTATGCTTTTGCCACAGCATCCCTGAACTTGAAAAGAGTTACTTTTGAAGAGGTTATAAATAGTAGTGCTTAAATGATGTCGGAAAACTTTTTAAAAATGTGCATGAATTCAATTTGCACTTGGCAATTTCAGGTGATATTTTTATGAACACATTGTGGGTTTTCCTTTCAGGACAGCACAGACATCGATGAAGAGGAGGAGGAAGATGACAAGGTGAGTGCACTCAAGAAAGAACACGAAAGGTGACGTTAATATTTTCATTAGATAGCATTCTTCCAGGTTGAGTCAAACTCCATGGTTTTTTTTTTTACTATGGAGTGACCCGTACATTAATATTCTTGTGATTTAAAGAGGATATCTCTTTCTAAGTATTTGTTTTCTTTTTGTATTCTTTTTTTTTTAAATAAAGATGAACGGGGTGGGGGGGAATAAAATATAAGGAATCACTGAAATATTGTTACCAAAAGCGTACCTATCGGAGGCCTGTCATTTGATGCAAGGGGACATTCTCCTTCTCCTTGGTCTAAAAGGGAGATGAAAGGTAGTGGAGGAAGTCAGAGCAAATCAAGTGATCGCTCTTTCTTTAGGTTCATGCCTGTGCTCGGTGGGGTGGTCACCCACGTCAGAGCCTTGTCACTTTCCCAGCTGTTGCTGGCACTGTGTTCAGCTATATGTCTGTGTACATCTGTCCTTTCTCCTTCTCCTGGGAGAATCTCTCAAATCTGCTGCTTTTGTTGTCATTACGCTTTCAGACAAACCTTCTGGAATAACATGAAAAAAAAAAAAATTAAATGCCAAATGAAATGCTGTGAGCGTAATGGACTTCCAGGCCCCCTAGAACCTGTGGGCAGCATCCAGGAGGCCTGCGGGGGGTTGGGGGGGGGTCGGAAGAGGGGAGAGGAAAAGAGCAAAAAGTGGGGGCGAGATCTTAAGAGTGAAGGACCCAGCATAAAATTCCCTGGGAAACCGAAATGAATTAAAAAACACTGGCTCCATGACACAAACAGCTTTAAAATGAATCGAGAGAGCCAGATGGGTTTTGCCCATTTGAAACACACTTGGTAGATTACCAAGTAAATCTTAAATTTGTTGTGCTAAAATGATCATTCATAGCAAAATAATAAAATAAGATAGTAAAATATTTTTAGAAAGTGAATTGACCCTTTTCAAAATAAAGGTCACGCAGAGGTGTCTTCCTCCTTGATGAATTTGTGTGGGTGGTTTCTGAGTGACATAAATCCTTGAAGATTAAAACTAGTCACAGCCAAAGGAAAGTGCATGATGGGGGTGTTTTACCAAAGAAAACACGCGCCTTATTGAAATCCTTTCGAACCTATACTGGGAAAAAAATCTGAATTGTATTAACCAAGGCTTGGAAGTGAGAAATATTTCTTTCCATTTGGCCGGGACTTTAAAAATGAGGCAGCCACGGAAGGAGGAAGCCATCTCGTGCCCTTTAGGGACAGCTGTGACCTTGCGTCTTTGGCCTATCTGATAAAGGATCTCATCCAACAAAAAGGCAATGGCAGGCCACACATTTGGGCCAGGAAGTGTACAGCATTGGCTGTCAAGGTCTAACCTTATCTGAAGGGGCCTCCACAGCTACCTGGGGCCTGGGGTCTGAAGGTACAGCCTCTGGGCTCTGCCTCAAGCCTGTCGGGACAAGGATGCCTGAGTCGGAACCACAGCATCTAAGTGGATGCTCCTGGGAGCTGTGACAGCTGTGTCTACCCGTCTCACACTGAGGGTGTTAGTCCTGGGACTCTCTCCTGTCCTCCAGGGCCATTTGGTTCTCGAGCTACTTGGATTGTAATATTCTCACAGGGTCTTTCACAGCCACAGCATGGTTGTGCTTGTTTTGCTGCCTCAATTTTGTATTTTCGTGAAACCTTGTAAAAAAATGAGCCTCACGTGAAATTCTGACTTCTGGCCATGTGTCTTCTGCTTAACCCAACCCCCCTCCTATTGTTAGAGGAGACCGGCCAACTTCTGGGTCCATATCCCTATCTTTTCACATAACCGAGAGGGATTTTCCACGTCTCGAGTCCCGGCGCACACATCATCACCTGCATGCACATTACAATCTAGTATTTCTTCTCCGTGTAGAGCAGCCTGCACAACTGAGATGCACTCGTCACAGACCCCCCCCCACCCCCAGGCACAGGGCCGCTCCCCTCCCCTGCATCAAAGGGCTTCCCCCACACAGCCCTTCTGGATTCTGTTGCGTGTTAGACATGACAGACCACGCTTCTGGGAACTGTTACACCCGCAGCGAGCGATGAACTGTTTACAAATCATAAACACACCGCCGTTTCCTTCCAAACTGGAAGAAGAGGGGGAACTCCTTTCTGGCCGACCTATCCATCTTGAAAGTGACACTCCTTAATTGCCAGCTCCCTTTCCCACCGAATACCAGCACAGACAACTGTGGAGATGAAAGCAGGCCAGGGCCCCTGGGCACAGCTTCCTCAGGACGTGGGCACTTTCCCATGTTCCGCCTGTCTCTGGCGCACAGACCAGGGCCGGGTCTGGGGTCTGTCGTGCTTTTATCGTCTGGACCAGGGATTGTTGCAAACTGACATCACTACAGCCTCTTGCTACTTCTGCTTGTCAGAAGTCCGCAGTAGTCATCTGTATTAGAAACCAAATTAGGCTCCACACTTTTGCCTTCCTTTCTTTTGCCAGGTTTTAAGTTAGAACATAAAACTTCCGGGGAGTTTTTCAGGCTTTTCAGGCTTTTCAACAACTAAAAGTACAAACTAAACTTTGAAGAGAGGAAAAAAATTTTTTTTTTCTTTTTCTTTCCGTCTTATACCTGATGTGCCCCAGAAGAAATTGCTTGTTACAAGTATAGTTTGCTGGGGACCCCAGAACACAGATAATGGCTAAGTTCAGCCCGCAACCATCAGCCTGACATTTCCTATTTGTATTAGATTCCGTATGTGGGATTCTTCTGTGGGGAACTTATTTGTCGGATGGATTACAATGAAAATTGCATTAATTTTCTACACAGTAAAGGTCAGTAATTGAAGCATGAACCAAGAAACTATTGTGTAAAATGCTGTATTCCGTACTTAGGAAAGGTCAGACCAGGCAATAATACCTTGTTTTCATTGCAGAAGGTATAAATACCTGCATTAGAGATTCTTTCTTTTTCCAGCCCAACAATTACTTACATGGACTATTTCAGTATTGACTATTAACATCAGAAAGAAGAAATCATAAGGGCATGTAATAATGATAATAAAAAAAACACACACTCTGCCTGTTTGCTATCATGAAGAAATTGCAATGTGATGCCTGCGTTGTGGGTTGGTTTGTTTTTAGCTAAGCTGTCAGAAATAGGACTGAATGACTTGTTCTTTTAGGGTGATCAATGAGTTCACAATTGCCTTTCAGTGTTTGGGGGGTGGGAAGGGAATTACCCTTTCATATTAACTATGGGTGGAAAACAGATATGAGGATGTTTTCCTTTTTAAAAAAAAAAAAATTGGGGAATGGGGGATGGGAACAGCTTTGGGGAACCAGGGAAGGGGAACAGACAAGTTGCTGTCCTTTGGTTTTCAGTCTAGTTGTGGAGGACATCGCTTCACTGGCCCATGTTGGTATCGTCATTGCGCTCTTCTCGGGTGAGGCAGATCGGTCGCCGGCCTCTGGACAGCCGCTCACAGCGGCTTTTGGCAACTAACAGTGGCTGCCGGCTGCTCATGCTGGTTGCCAGCCACTCACTGTAGCCTATGGCAGCCCACTGCAGCAGGGGCTGCAGCTATACCTTTCCAGGGACTCACAGCAGCCCAGTTCCAGGTGGAGCTGTTGTTCACCATCTTAGCTGCAGAGGGCAGTGTTACTGGCCCTCATATGTGGGATCCGAACCGGGGCCGCTGGCATCCCAAGCCAGCTCTTACCCAACGCGCCACTCAGCCAGCCGAAGATGTTTTCCTTTTCAGAAAATAAGGAACATCTAATACATTTGTGTTGATCAATTGTGGAACATTTTATAATGAGATGATGCACATAAATATTATGCTACATTCTCTGTTCCCAAGCTAGGATGTCATCATTAAAATGTAAGGACTTTTTCAACCATCAATTTAGGTGTTTTAAAATAATTTCTATCATCCAAACTTGATTAGCCCACTCCTTACTACCCAGGCAGAGTCTTCTTAGAGGGAAAAGCATAGGGCCTGTGTATTCAGAAGGAGTTCTTGCTGTAAATTAGCCTGCGTAGTCCTTTGGTTGAGTTGGGTAAGGTCCATCCTTCCTCATTCCCTATGTTTTCTTATTGAGAGAGAGAGACGGAGAGAGGGAGAGAGAGGGGGAGAGAGAGAGGGGGGGGGGGAGAGAGAGAGACAGAGAGAGAGAGAGAGACAGAGAGAGAGACAGAGAGAGAGACAGAGAGAGAGAGAGAGAGGAGCTGATCTGTGGCATCTCAAGCAGGGAAGATTGTCGTTCTTCAAGGAAGCCTCTTTATAATCCAATAGTGAGAGTAGTATTGTTTGCGATTCCTTCCTGACTTCCTAAAAACACCCAAAACATAGCAAAGTTAGTTTGATTGGTGATTTTTTTTTAAGTTATTGACTTTAAGTAGTGGTACTCTAAGATGATAAGCTGTGGTATTTTTAATAAAATAAAAAGCCAAAGAATGCCTTTGAAATATTAACAGTAATTGAGTACACACACACACATTTTTAAAGCCTGTGCAATCTGTATACAGGGCCCACTATAGACGGCCATCATACGGATAATTTTCAGGGGAATAGAGTAAATGGCCATTCTGATTTAACTGCTTTTAATTTTATTTAATATGATTTTTTTAGTGCCGAAGTGATTTAATTGCTACCATTTCTGCGGTGCCATCTTAGTTTCAAGACTTTAATATTAAAATGGATCCCAGCCAATTCTTAATGATGGTTGATGCCTGTTTGACTGCAAAAGCCCTGGCTTCCCTATTTCCTGCAGCCTTTTCTCCGATACATCAACGAGCTCCAGTTGTCCTTTTAAACATGAACCTTCCATTCTTAGAAACGTTTTGGCTGCACCAGCATTTGAAGTAATCCACAAAGGTGATTCATCTGACCTTTCAAAGCATTAGTCATCCTACTTACTATCAGGCTCACTAATATCCCTAGTACTTGAGGATTTCGTATGCGATTTCGGATGTACGGATTATGCCTGGTATGTGCCATTGTGAAGATGCTATTCCACACTGGAAATTGGATGGGTTATCTACCCTTCTATTAGCTAATGTGCACTGTTTATTAGAATCCAGTTAAGGGCTCTGAGTTTACAGACTATAATGCAGCCAGATATTTTCGTATCTCTCCTGAAAATTTTTACATCACGCTACTGTAGACTACATCGGATGTTGTATCTCAATTGCCCACAGGCCATTGTTTTTCTGAGGACAGTAGCTGCTCCTCTCATCTTTCCTAACGAAGACCCCTCTGTTTCAGTGTGGTTTGCCCTAAGTCCCAACTATCCAATGAGTTTATGAGATAATTGGTAGATAATTTACAAGATAATTGATAGAAAGGTGGGGGACACCACTTTTTTCCTCTAGAGAAAAGTCATAATTTAATGTAAGTAATAAAATGGCACAAAAGTAATAATTGAAAACAAGGTCATTTTGAGTAAGAGCTAGGTAAGTAATTTGACTTATAAAAATATTAATATTTATAGAGCCTTTATAATTCGAAGGCTGTTTTTATGTGCTTGAGCTCATTCAGTACTCAGAATAAACCGTTAAATTAGATATTATTTTTCCCCATCTACAAATGAGCAAACCCCAATTAAGAGAAATTAACTCGATAGGAAAGGAGCAAGACTAAACTCCAGCTCTTCTGACCTAAACCACCTTTATTTTTGACCATGCCACATTATTATGGGGAAAACATGTCATTCATTTATCAGTTCATTTTTCTGCATGATTATACATTGATGGAGTATTTTCTCTGCATGAGAGCCTCTATGGGTACAAAGATTGCAACTCTATACCAGGTGTCCAAAGTAAGTCATATAGATTGCAGCATGATTGGTACTTGTATCAGAGTTCCCCCACTGTGTTGGGCAATGGGGATGCAGTGGGTGAGGGAACCACAAATGCTCCAGGGAGGTGAGGTTTAAGCCCAGTCTTAGGTTAATCAGAATTACTTGATGCATTGCTTGGTCACAAAAATATTTTTTCTCCCACCCTCCTCACTCTCCCACCTCAAAGAAAACTAAGGGACACAACTACGTTGGCAACTGCAGTTCATGCTGTGTTTCTCTACAGCAGTTACAATGGGAGACGACCATTAGCCCTGCTTGCCTTACGGTAGCATGGCGTCTGTCAGCTGGCTCAGAGAAATCGTTAATGATATTAGTCTTCCCTATTTAAAAATAAAAAATACACACACACACACACAGGGTGCCCAAAAAATGTATATACCTTTTAAGAAAGGAAAACTATATTAAAATTTTAATTTTCAGTATATACCTATACCAAAAGATGAATACAAGTCACGTTTGACTTCTGCAATGACAAGAGGTGCTTAAAGTGGTTCCCATCAGCATCCAGACACTTCTGATGATGGCGAACTATTGCTTGAGCAACGCTGACCAAAGTGTTAACATCTCAAAATGTGTATACATTTTTTTGGCACCGTGTGTGTGTGGTTTTTTTTTTTTTTTTTCTAAATTGTTCCCAACATTTTGGTTGGAGTTTATCAACACTTTCCCTTGATGTTGCTTTTTCCATTTCTTTCGTTTTTTTCAGCCCTCTCATTTAATACCAGATCAAATCCCTGTTGCATGCCAAAAAGAAAACAAACAAAATACCATGTTGGTAAATACCAGTCGGCGTGGAAGCGCTTTCTGTAATGAACAGATAGATAGAGCAGTTTAAAACCACTTAGAAGGGATATTGATTCAAAATCCAAACAGTCTGTGTTATGTTCATTTCCCAAAGCAGAAGTCCTCCTGGAGAGGCACATAGTCTTCTGAAAAGCTACTGATGTTTTTCCCCTCATTTTAATAACAGGCACCATGGAGTCGCGTGTGTGTGTGTGTGTGTGTGTGTGTGTGTGTGTGTGTATCCCCATGTGCACGCAACACCTCTCATGGGAAGAAACCCTCAACATAGTTCCCAGTGCAGTAAGTCCAGACTCCGAAACAACAATTTTTAATCTTGTATACCAGAAATATTGTTTCTTGTTCTTTGTTATGACAGATGCCGAGAGGTTTTTATTATTATTATTATTATTATGATTTTCCCGTGCTAAATGCCACTCAATCTGTTTCTGATGTTTATACTTTTTTCAAATTTTCCAATTGCAGGCTTTTAATATTCAGTGGGATGAAACAGACCAAACATACTCCCGTTTAAAGTCTCAAGTTATATTTTTGCATCTTTGCTCGAGAGGGCTGAAATTACTGGGAAGATTGTGAGATAGAAATTTTGCATCTTTTACTTTCGGGGAATCCTGTGTATCCTGTGACAAATACTCCTCAATTTTTAAGCACGTTCAAAAGACTTTTTTTTTCTGCTATGGTCATTTTTTCAGGTTTCTCTCTCTTTCTTTTTTAATTTTTTTTATTTATGTTTTATTTTATTTTATTCTTTTGAGGGCAGTGTCTCTGGCCCTCATATGTGGGACCTGAACCGGGGCCGCTGGCTTCCCAAGCCAGCGCTTAAGCACTGCGCCACTCGACTGGCCCTCTCTCTCTTTCTTTTTCTTTCTCTCTCTCTCTGGTTTTGCCTAGGTAATTCATAGAGAAATGAGAATTTTCCCTAAATCAGAAAATGTAGGAAAGATGTAAAGGAATATACTGATTATATAATTAATTCTTAGTTGAAATTTAATGTTGATAGTGTTAATTCTCTCCCAGGAGCCAGAAGCTAGTTTATTCTACCATGATGTTATATACTCACTGGAAACATGGGGCAAGCAATTGGGCTTTGAAGAAGGAAAGATTTGCTTCTGGGTTTAGTTTGTTTTTGTTTTTAAATAAGGAACAATACAGGCCTATTATTCATTCTTAATTAGTTGCTTTCAAAGCTTTGCCAAAGACCCAGTTTTTTTGGACATTTTATAAACAAATGGACAATGGGAAAAAGGGCGATCTTGCCTTCCTCCTTATATAATATATACATGTTTAGGTTATGGAGTTGGAGTTTGTCACTATTTTTACATAGAATGAGTGCCACTCATAGAATATAACAAAACAGAGGAACCTTATGAAATTTGAATTTCAGGTCGGAAAAGTTCCATGTGTTCATCTCTGCCATGATATGGTTGTACATGCTTGGAGTGGACCCTGAACAATGTCAGCTTTTTTTATGTGTTCTTTCAAGGTCATGAGAAGTAAAATCTATCCTCTCTCAAATGTAGGCATGTAGACATACGGGTCTTGCCGCAATTACGTTGTTTATTAGTTGAATCGCACCCGTGGCCCTCACTATTTTGATGATTATTCATTTCTCCTCCATCAATTGGAAGCCTTGTCTGTTATGGAAAAAATGTAAGCCCACGTGACAGCACTTCTGTCTTTCTGAATGAATGGCTGTCACTCTTCCTCGGCAGTTTGGTGGCAGCAGCAGATGTTATGTTGTGCCTGCTAACTGGTGTTCCCCCACATTCCGTGGATCCATTCGAAACGTGTAAATAAAGCCAGCATGAGGCCAACAGAGCTGCCAGATGATTCTCTCACAGGACCAGGACGACATGAGTAGACTCATCCCGGAAGATCTCTGCTTTTGAAACTGAAATCAACCCTTCTTTAAACTAGGCCAAAGGTTATTCTTTGTTTTGTGTCCTCGCATTCTTGCAGGGAAGGGATGTAGGCTTGTAAAGAACCTAGCTAGAGGTGTACCAAGGGCTTTACATATATTTCATTCTCCACAGACTCCTGCATCATCTCTTTCTTCCAGGTAACGCAACTGGAACTCAGAAAGCGCAAGGAATGTGCCAAGGTCACAAAGCTTGTAGATGACAAGACCAGGGTTGAACCCAGTCCTGTCTGACTCGTAGTCTGTTATTTACAAAATGTGTAGATCTGTGGAGTTGATAAATCTCCCAGTTTGTTTGTTTGTTTGTTTGTTTTTCCTTCTAACATCAAATTCAGAAAAAGAAAAAAGGATGTTGGGAGAATCACTTAATAATTTGGCATACTAACTCATACTTTCTTTACAACCAGGCCATCAACGTTTGGGTGTTTTGCTGGGAGAAAACAAAAAAAATCGGTTATTCGAAATAGGAAATTTTTATGCAATTGAGCCACATGGAAATTTGAGGCATTTTCCAAGAAATTGTTTTGACCGAAACTCTATGCTGCTGAAAAGAGGAAGCCACTTTTGCCCTTTGGGTCAAATTCCCCAATGTTTTCAAATCCCCCATTTAGAAGCATGAATACAGATGTGGCCCACAGAGATGGGTTTTCACCATTGAGCCCATTAATAGAGGTTGGCGGATTCCTGAGTGTGGACTGGGTGGGTCCCTCTGGAAGCATATCCAATTTATATTGCAAATTGCTTAAAGAATTAGCGTTCATGAGGGAAATAAGGAATTTAAAAGTAGGGTGAAAAAGTAAAAAATATCTTGGAAATGACTTTACAAGAGGAAGCAGTGAGGTTGACTTCTCCTTCTGTGAAAAATGGTTGAGTAAAGGGTTGTCGAACAGATGGTAAGAAGTTATTCAAACCATCCCAGCATGCTTTATGGAAGAAGGGGTGGCACTGGTCCACTCTGACCTTTGCCCGTCTCTTTGGTCTGTTTCAACCAAGTGTCTTCATAAACAAGGGCAGATGCAAGAAGGGGCGTTTGTGCTTTTTGACATTCTCTCATATGGGTGCTTTGACCAACCATCACTATGGGTGGTGAGTTCCTCCTCACTCCATCCATGGGACCAGTTGGATGGAACAGAGGGGAATGACATTTTTTTTCTTTTGCTGCACAGAAGGTTATTATAGAAATGGTCTCTTCCATTCAGAAGCTTTTGCTCAATAATTTAGTATAATTCTGACCCACGTAAAATTCTGGATAAAAAAAAAAAAAACCACCAAAACAAGACAATTTTATTAGAGTTATTTGAAGTGTTAGATTTTATATATTAAATGCAGTGCCTACAATGACTCAGCTAGGCTAGAGCTGAGAGGACACTCACTAAATCCCATTACTGACAGGTTTCATAAGGGAGCTAGAATATGGTATCAGAATATAAGAAATAGTGTAAAAATTCCATTTTTTAGGGAATCTTATTTTCTCCATTTGAGTAATTTCTAAGTTATTTTTAAAAGCGTTTGTATTGCCGAACATGGCAAGACATGTTTAAGGTTTTCTATATACAAAGTAAAGGTACTATTCTTGGAAATCTGAATTCCATTCCACATGAAGCATTAGAGACTGAGGAAAATGGACTTATATTTGCTTCCAAGTCCATGAAGGAAAAAATAATCAATTGTTGAGCATCCCCTTAGAAAGCACCTGGGTAGGACACAGTGTGCTAGCTAGTGACTTTGTAGTGTGTCTCCAGCTGCTCATGCTATTTCTGAGATGGTTGCCAGAGGGTGACTGAAAAATGTTCACCGGGACTGCAGTGAGTTTAAAACATGATTAAAAATGCAGCAGCATTTGACTAAGATGCCATAGTACTAGGAAACATATTACCCAACATGCCATGTGGTTACCTGCCAGAAACACTTCTATAGCAGGAGAGAGGGAAGGTGAGCTGGCAGATAACCTTGTGAAGACAAAGAGGAAATCAGAGTCAGCCAAACAGGAGGAATTGCGAAGTTCTCTGGGAGAAGCATCAGCCTCCGCAGGGAAGTGAACCTGGTTCTGTGAGGCGTCCATTCATCACCTCATGACCTTGAGGTGGCGTCTGAGGCTTTGCACACTCCGAGTGGTAGCCTCTGCAAGAGTCGGCTGCGACTTACAGTAAACACGGGAGCGGCGCAAAATGTAACTTATCTCTTAGAGTCACTCTGTTAATAATAACCGTGCTATTATACCACAGTGTAATAATTTCCATAGCGGGGCAATAAGAACAAAGTAACTGAATTAAGTCTTGCTTTTATGTTTCTTAGGAATCCGAGAAAAAGGGCTTGATTGAAAGAATCTATATGGTACAGGATATTGTTTCAACAGTTCAAAACATCTTAGAGGAGATAGCTTCTTTTGGAGAAAGAATTAAAAAGTAAGTTGTACTGTTTGTGTTGTTGTGTTTGAAGTGGAGCTGCCATCCACAGGGACAGTGGGAGGTGGGGAATCAGAAAAATGCAAAAACCAAAATCAAAAGCAGTGGTGCCAGGTAAACGCTGTTAACTTCGGTTGGGTTGTGTGTGTGTGTGTGTGTGTCTGTGTGTGTATGTCTGTGTGTGTGTGCATGTGTTGGGGGAGGCTTGTCAATTTCACAGTTGGGGTAATCATATGACCCAATTTACACCAATCGTCCTAGCATAATTATGAATAGTGCCCCCTTCCACTCTCAAAAATATCCTGAATTGGGTGATAAACTAGATTAGAAAATAGATTATGGGATTGACAAATGAAAAGGGAAGCAGATATGCTCTAAAGGAGTCTTTTCCACAGTCATGCCTTGAGTGAAATTTGTTCTCAATTCTCCAAAGAGTGGTACATAATAGGTAGCATCATAAATACAAAGATGGGGCGTTGGTTTATTGCATACATAGATGCCTTAGGACAGAGGTCAACAAACTTTCTCTGTAAAGGTCCAGAGCATAAATATTGTTGGCTTTGTGGGCTATATGGTCTCTCTCACAATTACTCAACTCCATCTATAAGAGCAGTCATAATTGATACATAAATGAATGGATGTGATGTATGTTACAATAAAACTTCATTTACAAATATAGTTGGCAGGCTACATTTGACTTAAGTCCAACCCATAGTGTGCCACTCCCTACTTTAGAGCACAAGGCTGACTTCTCTAAAGGAGTCCAAGTTGAGAAAGACTCTTCTATGATTTGTGTTTGTTTGATTTTTATATATCACTCAACTGTATAATTTGATCTTCATTTGGTATCAATATATAGAGTAGTTTTTAATTTTTTTCTTTGAATTGTAAACTTCTTTCCCTCTAAATCCAGACTTGTATCAGCATGTTTTTCTTTCTAAAGATTGGTTAATAATTTTTCTTATCTCAAGGGTCCATCTAGTTTCTTTAAGCAAAGAAGGTAATGTTTAGAGATTGTGTGGGTAAAAAAGAGAAAAAAAAAATAGTGCTAAAAGCGAAGTGAAAGTTTTGTCTATCAAGATGCAGGGAAATTGATAAGTGATAATCAGCGTCAAGAAATATAAATGTTTAACACAAAACTTTCTTTGGATACTGATCTTCTCTCTCAGTTTCTTATCAAGTGAAATTGCCTTCAAATACCGATTTATTATTGATATAGTGAACATGTTTGTTTTGTTTAAAAACTAGGTTAAAACCCATCTTTACTTACACACATTTAGTGAGTTTTTAATTGAATTTACACATTGTGTATTCCCATTATCAATGTCTTAAGAGAAGAAAAATTAAACAGTAGTAGGTTTTTTGCTTACACGTATCTGGTTTATTCTTCTAGGTTTCATATACATTGACAAATGATTCCTGTATTCACCTTCAAAAGCGTTTAACAAAAACAGAAGTCGCAGTAGAAAATAGTGATGTGATGAGGAGGGCATTATAATGCTTCATTCATTCACTCATTCAGCTGTCGGTTACTGAGCTTCAGGCACTGACTTG
Source organism: Aselliscus stoliczkanus (assembly GCA_033961575.1). Classification (NCBI taxonomy): domain Eukaryota; kingdom Metazoa; phylum Chordata; class Mammalia; order Chiroptera; family Hipposideridae; genus Aselliscus; species Aselliscus stoliczkanus. The sequence continues at coordinate 28,669,107 of CM066741.1, forward strand.
GCCTATGAATGGGAAATGCCTCCATAACAATGACAATAGCAACTCTTGTTATGTGCCCGCCAGATACTGTTGTAAGCCCTGTACAGTAGTAACTTCTTTAAGGAGCCACTTAAAGGAATTGGATATAAATGATTCCAACACCCTTATAGAGTTGTTAGGGACTGTTAATATCCCCATTTTACAGATGAGGACACTGGAGCCCAGAGCTTTTAACTGTGTAGTACAAAGTCACACAACCAGCATGCCCTAGAGCTTGCATCTGAACCTGGCCCCCTCACTACTAACACTGCAATGTCATTATACTCTAGGGATCTATTTTCCAACGAGGGAGAACAGTCATAAGACAGCATTACGTAGTAGTAATGCTAGCTAGAGGTAAGACAGGGTCAGACAGCCTCTGACCCTCCCAGAAAGAGATGCAGGAGAGAGACAGGCAGACAGAGGGCAATTCTGAAAATGCAACAACATATCAGCTTCCCTGAGAACTGGAAGTGATAGCTGGGTATAGAATTGACAAAGGGGAGCTTCAGTAGGTGGAAGCCCTTTTGCCAAGACACAGAGCCCAAGACTGTGCTAGAGCCTTAGGGGATTTAGTGTCTGTGCCCTGGATGATGGCAGGGGCAGTGCCTGGAGGTGAGGCACATCATGCATGGCGTTGGGTGGATGGAAAAAGTCAATGAAAAAAACAATAATTGAGCAAGGGATGCGCTGGCAGCCAGGAGGAAACAAGGATGTGGAGTGGGGGAAGAATGAGGAAGGAAGGCCATGTCTGTGCTTGAACGTCGCTAACAGACAAATGTGGCTGTTGTGCGGTTGATAATAGTCAAGGAAATGTGTCCGATGAGGGAAGAGGGCAGAGTGATTTAAACAGGCCCCCACTCTCCGGGGCTTTTGAGGGCCGGCTGTGCCCAGCACAGCTGCGGTGGCCACATCTGAGACGTATTTTCAGCGATGAACAGGGCACTGTTCTGCCAGCCGCAACACAGGAAGGCCCAGCTCCTATTAATTCTTTGGCCATTCATTATTCCGGTGACCTTAAAGTTCCTGCTGGGCATTCAAGGGGGGTGTCCTATGTAACTCTGTTGGAATTCCATTGTAATTCAGGGTGTAAGGACCAGGAAAACTTTTTACCCAACTGCTGGCAATGGAGCAAATGAATAGACTTACATAAAATGCTGAGAGCAAGGCTTCCCAGTAACGGATGGGGGAGGACCCCAGTGGTATCACACTTACATGGAATGAGCTGTTATTATTTTTTTCTACCTATGCTTTTCAAAGGTACATCTATATCAGGCTCAAACGTTAATCACCATGCAGAATTTATATTTTCCCAGGATGAGTCAGAGGAGTGATTTATATTATATGTCCTATCATTGTGTAATGCTTGTGTCCGTGAATGGTTAGGGAAATCTCCATGGAGGGGATAAGGAGGTTAAGGTAGACCTGTGACCAGAAAGGCTTCCCTGCAAACTGTCCAGATTAAGGCTTAGGTGGCACATCGGAGCACATAGAGCTTCCCTGGCTAGGGATGATGTTAAGAAATCCTAAGCAATAAAGACGAGAAAGCAGGTGAATGTCAGCTTGAATCATGGTGAGGACCCGGCAATGACAGATTGATGTATCTTGTGTTTAATCGAAGAGGGACTGGTTGGAAGGGACCGAGGAGGAAGGTAGAAAACTGAGAGGGCCAGAGGCCAGGTATGAGGAGCGAGTTCCCAATTAGTGTGAAGACCATGTGAGCATCATGTGATAGAAAGCCTCATGTTGGGTCCATTACCCTAGGAATAATCTACAGGATTATGTGTGGTGGTTTCTGTGTCCATGGGCAGGGGAGTCAGAGGACATCGTCTGTCCAAGCTTGGGAAATGAGGACAATGAAGACTCCATTGACTCAGTGGTCAACTAGTGGGGTAGCCATTTTGGGGGCGGGGACTACACGGGGACCACCCACCTTACCAGACATAGTCACAATCATTTCTGTTCAGTGTTTCAAAAATATCATTTTGAAAATGATATTCTTAAGACATGTTAGTGAACATGAATAGTTGAATAAATGAAAAGAATTCATTGATTTTTTTTTTTTTTTCCTCATTGATTGGAAGGTTTGGCTCATTTGTCTCCTGACTGCCCAAATCAGGGATTCTCTTCTTAGTATTTAGGGAGCTCCCAAGTCAGGAAAACTGGGGAAAGCTATGAAACAACATGTAACAAGTCATGTGATTTCAGGATGGGAAGCTTTGATTTACCAGGGATCTTCAACCTTGGGTGTTCTGTGGGAAACTAGCACTACAAGACACTCTGTGACAAAAGGGGCGAGGGTTTAGTCTAGTACGTTTTTGAGTGTTGGAGATGTTACTATGCAGTGTACTGGCTGGGAGCTCCAGTACAAAGTAGAATGGAGCTGGTGTGTTCATGAATACTCTTTTCCCATACATGAAAACCTTCAACAGTTCACCCTGAAGAGTGGGTCAGTAGACAAATAAGTGAGTGAAGGTGGGAACCAGGAAGAAGAAGCCTTTTCGACCATTGGATTTATAGACCATTTCCTAGAATTGTGCAAGATTTCCACAGCACATTCCATTTCTCATCCCGTGTTCTAGGTTTTCATTTCCACACAAGTGATACAAGCAAAGGAGCTGGGGGCCCCTGTGAAAATATGTGGTAGCATCACTGACTACATTATTTATGGGTTGGTGGTATAATGGTTTATAGGCAGATGTTCCCCAGCCCATTTCAGGCCACTTTTCACCATCTGTTGCAAAACAGCCCAGAAACCCTAAATACATTACTAGAAAACCCTGTAATATTGCCCTCCCTTTCCTAAATACTTACTGGCAACCATGTGTTAATTGAGAGAGAAATATTGACTTCGAAGTGACCTAAGTCGCCTGTAGTTTTGAAGATCTCCGTGCATGGAGCCACTGTGACAATATTGCCATGTTTGATCACTTTAGAGAGCCAATGTCTTCTCTTAGGAACTGTCGGTTCCAAGAAGTTCAGGGGCAGTTGGTCTGGTGACCTTCTCCTGAGGAATGTTTCCCCAGAGCCCAATCATTTTGGCTGACTTTCATCTCCAGGGTTTTAAAGAAATTTTTCCAATAGATCATTTTCATTTGTATATCTAAGACATAAACCTGGCAAATGCATATATAGAGAGAGGGCGCCAAAAAATGTGTATACATTTTTTGTTTTTTTTTGGAGGGCAGTGTCACTAGCCCTCATATGTGGGACCCGAACCAGGGCCGCTGGCTTCCCAAACCAGCGCTTAACCACCGCGCCACTCGGCCGGCCCCATACACATTTTAAGAAAGGAGAAAACTACACTAAAATTATAATACTCAACGTATACCACTAACAAAAGATGAATACAAGTCATACATTCTTTTGGCACCCCCGGAATATATATATATATATCTATATACACACACACACGTAGATATAGATATATATCTTCATCTATATCTATATATCTGTTCAAACCTCAGAGATAATGACATTGATGTGATCTATTTACAGCACATTTAACTGGACGGTCCCATTCCTTTCATTCCTGGCCTGTGTGATCCTCGCAGTCGCCACCATCACGTTATATTTCATTCCACTTCGTTACATCATTTTAATCTGGGGTAAGTTTGGCACGGTCCTTTCGCTAGCAATCAATTCCAGGTAAGAACAAATTACTCATTTTTAAAGTGTGACTATAAACTTTAAATGCGCTCCTGTTGGCAATTAAACATGAGATGAAGGGAAGCATACAGGGAACCCAAACTTGCAGGACCTCCCTGAAAAAGCCAATGGCGTGAATGACCCATGTAGCTATTTATAGGCCTCTTGCATAACTGTGATCAAATAAAAACGGGATCATGCATGTGATTTCCCTTTGGCTTTCAGGGTTATAAATTCTCCTGAATAATAATATATTGCTGTGGCCCAGTAACTTTCAGAAAAACACTGTTATTCAAACACCTGTACCGTGTGCCCTCTATATTAGGTAAAAGTAGCCAGGTTGCTCCTGACACCTCATCTCTCCTGGAGGAAAAAAATAACCCAACCCAATACTTAAATCCAGAAGCAGTTGGGGGAAAGGAAGGGGCACTTAGCGATTACTTAACCAGTGAAAGAAAGGAGACAAAGCTGTTATTTACTGGGGGGAAATGGTATGCCTGTATAAAGTTTGAGCTGCTTTGAAAAAGTAGACACCAAAATGGCAAACTTGAAAGAAATTTCATGACTTGATTTACGACTCCACCTCACAGATGGACAAAATACTATTAGCAGCTTGGTGAATATTTATTTGCATCTATCTGTAACTGAGGAGGCTCTGGGTTGATATGAGGAGTGCACATTGCAGTCAATTCATTGTTGAAGAGCCGTCAACTCCTTTTCCTCTTCTTCACAAGAGCCTGAGAGAGTCTTAGTTTTCCATTACTTGGCTCCTGTGACGACTGCTGAGTTCTCAACCATTGTCCGTATCAGTGATCTTAAGATGTTAAGATGTTCAGGTAGCTTATAAACACGAGAGACCATGATGTGATGCATTCATCTTTAGGCAAAAGCTGAGAGTGCACAGGTGCAGGATAAAAGCTTTTGTCTACAACCTTTCTAAAGCCATGAAATGTAGATCTTTTCAAAGAGAACCCACAGAGGTAGAATCCTGATGTCAAAGGAAGCCAGACCTAGACATTCAGAAGTGACAAAATGTAGGAAAATGGAATAATTTTCACATTTCAGAAGTAGGATGGTCTTAGAAGAGTACAATCCGTTCATCATCTATTTTGTTCAGGAGAAGAAACCATGGCTTACCCACCTTTGTCCCTCTGATGAACAGCACTGTGTCTCTTACATGGAAGGTGCTCAGTGTTTGATACATGAAGAAGCAAGGAACGACCTTCCATCCCACCAACATATGGCAGTCATGGCTACAAGCCAGTCACGCATACAAATATCTGAAGACTTGTGTTAGAATTCTGTGTCCCACGGTTATTCTTCAATGGCCGTATATGCAATGCGGCTATGCAGTTTTTCTTCTCTCTCACTTTCTCCAAGTATCTTCTTTCTGATTTTTAATCATCAGGCTCATTCCACTCCACCGATATAGTCTATCCAGGATCTGAGACTATTAAATGACCCCTGGGTAGTTGGATCCCACTTAATTTATTTTTGGGCTATAAAGATAAAAATTCACAGCAGATATGCCCTCTGTCTGCCTGTATTGTTCAGGCTAAAAATCTAAAGGTGTGTCTAGCATGCTGCTGGATAAAGCTACAACTTCCCAATTTGGATGTGTGATCACATGCCTCATCTTATAAAGACTCCCTTATCACACCTCTTTTGTTTTCTTGGCTTACAGATGCATCTACAGTAAAGGTGGTGCTCGCCCCATTGTTCTGGAATTTCAGATTACAGGATCCTTCCTCTTGCTCCCATCACCCTAGGGCGGGTCTTTATTATTCAAATTGTAGTAGGAGAAATCTGAGGCACAGGAAGGTTAAGTGATTTGCAGGAAGCCATACAGCAAATACATGTGGAAGCCAGAGCCGGGACCTCATGTTATTCTTGCTCCATAACCCTTGTCCCTTAAAGATGACCAAGGAACACACGAATTCCTGTTGACACTTGGTCCCACACAGTAGATTCCAATGGTGGCATTACTGACATTGGAGCCTGTGACACCTTAAAAAAAAAAAAACAACGAGGTGTGATTTCGAAGCATGCCATCCGAGTGAGCGCCTTGTAATTTTTATCCCATCTCAGTTTTTTTAAACCTAGGAAATCTCTGTGCATTGTGGGCTACGGCTGCCCTTATTGGTGCATTGGAGCTGCTGTGTGCAGGTTTATAATCTTCTCAGTAACTAAGAATGCATGTTTTGATGGGCTGTGATATTATCCTTTCCTTGCTGTTCATTGTAAAGACTCCAGATGTGTGCATTATATATAATTAACAATAGGAGCTATATCTCTTCTCGGTATGCCTTTGTCTTCCTTTATCATTTTGCCTTGTCTGTTTTCTTTTGCCAAAAAAAGCCCATGCTACAATTAATGTCTTTAGAATAACACAGTGAGAGTATTTTAGTTTAAAGGCAGGCTGGGGGAAATTTTAGCTAGAAACACAAGGCTTGCTGTAGGGGGAGAGGGAAGAAAGACAGTGCAGCTTTGACTTGAAAGAACGGGATCGTTTTGCAAGACGTCTTACCCGGACCAACCACCAAGCTGCCATTTACCTGTGAACAATGGCCGCTGCAATTTGCAAAGCAGATGTAGACCTGAGCCCCTCTATAGCAACCAGGGGAGGTTGGCATTGTGCCAGGCACAATGCCATGCAGGAAGTCCCATCCTTAGAGGAAAACCAAATAATAGTTAGTGAAATAAGGAAAACATCAAACATTTTACGTGCTGGGGACCCTTGAACAGTTAAATGTTACCTTGGCTACAGAGCAGGAGTCTGCCTGTCAAGGTATATACCTCAGGTGAGAATACATTCCACATCAATGGAGTTGACAAGGGCTTTGGATAGGATCCCTGTTAAACAAGCACTTTGGGGCAAAACTTCAGAGGTCTTTCTGCTTCTAAACCTCAGCACAAAAAAGAGTTGACACTTTGTGAAAAGACCGCGGTTGATGAGCTCTGGCTATAGGCGAGGAGCAGAGAGAGGGACGAAAGGTGGTTAGAGTATGCCCCTCCAAAGAGGAAGCTGTGGGCAGAACTTGTCTTGAACATGGCTAGTGCCCAAGGTGCAGCCAGCAAAGACATCTGAAACCCCTTCTAATCATCGTTATCCCTGGCTGAAGTTAGCACAGCCTCCATTGCCTAGACAAACCCACGCACCAGTGTTGTGGTCCATGAATTAAGTTAGCAACCCTAGCAAGATAATTTTCCAATAATAACTTTTCACAGTTTCCTGCAGCCTCCAAGTACAATCAACATGTCAAGTTCTGTTCTGCCGTGAGAGAAGAGAAACCTGTGAAAACGAGTTGAAGGGAGGGGGGAGATAGACTTTCTGCAGCTTCGTTTTAACAGCAGAAAAGCAACTTCCGCCCTGTACCTCCCACTGTCACAGGGGGTCCAGAGCCCCCAAGCAGGGACTTGTTTGGGCTAATGAAGCCTTTCCCCACCTGGGACATGTCTTTCCCGAGCAGAGGAGGCTGTTAATCAGGGTAGTCCAAAAACGTCAGAGAGCCCCACGGTTTTCGTGTGTGTGTGTGTGTGTGTGTGTGTGTGTGTCTGCCGCCCCGCTGCTGGGATGGTGATGGGATTTTCACAGCTAAAGAAGGCAGAGTCTTCCTCTGGCAATCCCCCCTTCCTCCCATCCTTCCTTCCTTCCTTCAAGAAAAGGCATCTGTGAATGATTCCACATGACAAGCAATGTGGGCATGGCTTGAGGTTTAGTAATTGTTTTCACACTAATTTTGACTTGTGAATGCCTCCCCGTCCCCAGTCAGGTGAGTTTTTAAAGATAGATGATAGATAGATAGATAGATAGATAGATAGATAGATAGATAGATAGATAGATAGGCAGACAAAAAGATCTCCTGTGTTTCTATTTTTCAGGCATAAATAAATTCACTAAGAAGCTTCGAAATCCCTATGCCATCGACAATAATGAACTAGTGGACTTCCTCTCCAGGGTACCATCGGATGTTCAAAAGGTATGTAATGAGCGGTCACCACCAACAGGGCCCCCAACACGAAAGACTGGCCGGCCCCAGCGCCAGAGGAGGACAAGGCTGTGCCAGGAAGTAATTGAGATAAAGGATCAGAAAATCCTTAAAGAGGCCTGGCTGGCAGGGAGGTGGCAAGAAAAGCTTTGTCCCAAAGCATGAGATGATTGGGGAAAATTATCCTGAAAAAGAGCTACTTAAGAATGATCTGGAACTCATACTGCGTGGCTGTAATGTCATGGTGTTTGTCCCGTTTTTGATTGCGTGCCTCCCCCAAAGGGAGGATAAGATGGGCTCAGTGAGTGGGAGATGGCGCGATCCAACCCTGGGGTGGGGGGGCTTGCTTAATTTTCTCCTCACCCAGATGGCAGGCATCTTATGGGAAGTAGGGGACAAAGGGATTAGTTTTTTTTATTCTTTTTTGCCCTGATTATCTCCCAGGCCTCCTTTCTATCTCTTTCGCTCTGAAGACTTAGGGATGCTTAGGGCAATCCCCCCACTTACTCTAATACACACAGAAGCGTGAAATAATTTGAGATCAATCAGAAGTATTATTCACTGGTAATGGTCACTTAGTCCAACGGCGTCCAGTTTCTGTGGATACAGAGAGATTAACCAAGGTAACAATACCAGAAAATCCCATAGAATGGCCCGATCTGGGCCCCCGCAGATCAGGCTGCTATAAATCCATAGGAAGGTGGTGGTGGGGGGGCAGGCAACAATTTCTGTAATGGAGAATTTGTAGATGGGAGACTATGGAATAGCGCTATGAGGATCAAACACAGAATCCTTTATTATGTGGTAGAATCCCAAATCAAAAATCGATTTTTATCTTTGGGCTACTGTGACATAATCGGCTCCCTGGAAGTTCTGGGTGAGTTGTGGGACATAGGGCCAAATGGCCCTAGAGTATCTTTCCCCTTCATTCCAAGTTCTAGAGATTAAAATAGACTCTGTGATGCTATATTCCTCTAACCTTCATGTTATGATATCATTAGCTATTCAAATGCATTCTGTAAATATGAATTTACTCCTTAACATTCGCGTTACACGATTAGAAAGTCGTCGCCTGGCCCTCATTTGTTTTGTATCAGAGATTGACAGGTATGCCATCCATCCCCTGCAGCCCCAGGGGCCCTTCACAAAACACTCTAAGGAGAGCGTGCTTTTGTTCACGTGTCTGCTTTTGACCAAATGTAGCTCAACTTATGTGAGGGGGCCCAGTGTCCCTGGGGAGTTTGGCACAAATGCTCAAAGGAGTCAGCACATGTGGTTTGCTATACAATACTTTAAATACAGCCATCCCACCCATCAGCCCATCCAGGCGCACACACCAAAGCAATAGGATTGCAATGTACCATCACTTGAGTGGCAATGTGAGTCCGTGCCTGCATCCTTGACAAATGTAAATTGCCATCGATGCCTGCCCCCAAAGATTGTCTGTGCATAGTCCAGACACCAGCCTTCAGAGTGGTCGGTCATCAGTTGGAGCTGGCATGAATACAGAGGGCATGACAAAAGAGCATGCCAGGGAGATACTCAGTATTCTAGCGAGACCATCCGTGTATCGCCAAGAGCACTTTCTAATAACACGACACTTTGCCACTGGGGACTTCCCAACGCTCATATTTATCACAGATGTTTTAGCCATTACACTGGAAATGAAATTCATTTTTAAGAGAGATCTCTATATAAGTCTGGGGCCTGTATCAATTTCAACATTATTTCCCTCTCTGGCAAAATAAATATATATAATGTGCAGAGATTTTTTTTTCCCCCCAAGATCTTAGATACTTTTAAATGAATAACTCTTCATAAGTTGATGTATCATCTACTAAGATAAACATTCCCAAGAGGCCGTGATTAAGCTCACTTATGGTGGAAAACGGGCACGCACACAAAGCTAAAAACCCCTCGCAGCGCTGAGAACAGGTAGAACCCCTTGCATCTCATTAGAAAAATCTGCTTTTAATATTTTGGTTTCAAGAAATGATGCATGACTTCTCAAATCCTTCCTGTAATTAATCCCTCCATGTTCCTGTGTTTAGAAAATGATTCATTACCTTTGAACCTTCCTTCCTTCGCCTCGGTGTGTCCCCAGGGAGCCATTAACACACACTGCGGCGAGCTAGGGTTACCTTACCGCCAGCGTCACGTCTGTTTGTTTTCACAGGTGCAGTACTCGGAGCTGAGACTCTGCAGCAGCCAGAGCCCCCTTCGGAAGAAGCGCAGCGCTCTCTAGGATGGGCACCGGCCTGTAGACACCAGCGCCCGACTCTGGGTTTGGGTGATTAGACCAATATTACCGCTCTTTCAGTGGTCCCGGGGTGTCCTTCTGAAATGCCACGGGTGGTACCAGTGGCACCCTCCCTGTATCCTACCCTATCTTCAAGCTCACAGATGCACACACACCACACACACGTGTGTGGGTGTTCTAATTGTGCAGCGGGTCTGCCCAGCCAAAGAAGACAATCCAGAGACTGTGAACGACTAATATCCCCTCTCCTATAGGAGACCATGCAAGGATGCTCTCAAGGACCCTCCTTGAGAACAGCCCGGAGACCACTTGGATTCCAGAATGACTTTGAACTTGTTTTCACACCTCCAGCAGGTTCTCATTAAGATTCATTCATTTTCACTCCCCACCTCCACACTCCTTTCAGGTTATTGTACATGTGAGTCTGTTGTTTTTTTTTGTTTTCCAATGAGTTGACAAGTCTTTGATAGCCATCGTGTACCCAGATAATGTATATTATAAACAGATTTTTAACTGATTACCAGGATGAGCCTGAATTTTTGGGAATTGTTCAGCTGTGATTATAGAAGACCTGAATAAAATTTCAATAAAGATTTTGGTGCTGGATGCCAGCCTGCCTCGCGCGTGGCATTGCTGGTAGTGGATGCCCCAGGAAGGTACAAAGGGATCACTCATCCCAAAAGTGAAGTTTTTGTGGAAGTATTTGGTGGCCTTCAAACACCATTTCTTCCCATTTTACTTTTTGCTTATTTCCAAAATAAAATGTTAGTATTATAGCTACAGAAAGCAGGAGGGAATAAATGAATTCTGAGACTATTCATTTGTCCAAAAAGTCATGACCTGTTTTTTCCTATGTTCTTTGTTGCAAAAATGCATCATGACTTTTCCGACAACCCAATATTTAGAAAGGTTAATAAGACTGAGGAACGAGGAACAAATACAGGTGGCTGCTTACCTCGTTGTTGTAATCACCCTATTGAACCGCATTTTTTGAAGCAGAAAGCAAAAAATACTTCAGCAGTCCAAATTGATCTTTTGTTCCTTTAATGGGTACATAAGCTATCCATGATAAAAATATATCTCAGAGCCACATTCCTAGAAAAGTAACACCTCAAAGTCTTCCTTTGAGAGTATCTGATTTTTTTCAGACCCACCATTTCACAGTAACACCCCCACACTCAAGTAAAAATCCCAATTTTGTGCACATCTATGATATATGCAGATTTCTTTCTGTTCAAATGACATGTAAGTTGTAAAGACTAATTTGTTGATACATTGGATGTGCAATCATATATATATATATATATATATATATATATATATATATATTTGAAAAGTTAATAGGGAGTTTTTTTTTTTCCTTCTCTGGGTTGTAATTTAATAATCTTCAAACAAAATGTTTATGAGAAATGCCAAAGATTCTAAACCTTATCATCCCATGTCTGTTTTTCTTCATATTATATCTTCCTGGGTTGCTTTCTGGCTGAGCTAGATTTCTGCATGATTTGATTTACTTCAAGTTAATGAAGCTAGCTGGAAAAGAGCCTTGCAGAAATTATAAAAGCTCCAGTAAATCTCTTAGTTGTACGTACAATACCCGAGAACCTCTTTTGTTAAACTGGTTACTCAATCTTCTGTGTAAACAATGCCTCATTGTCTCACTCCCAACTATCATCTAGTTTATCACAGTCTGTCATTTCGTAACGACCTAAGTCAGACATTTTTAAACAGACATGTGAGATCTGATCAGTCATTTGAATGAAAACTTTCAGCAGCAAAATAACCCCTTATTTATTTAAAAGTGGAACCAGTGCTTTATTGTTGTTCTTTTTCTATAGAATTTCAAAATGAAATAATTTGCCTGACAAGAAAGCATCATTAGACTTTTTTTTTTAGGTAGACTTTTTTTTTCCCTCTGTAGCTCGACTGAAATTCTCAGCCTTAAGTTTAGGCTACAAACAGCCTTGCAGTGGCAGGACCAAATCAACCTTTAATAAGCTGTGTACGGAAAACGATTGTGACTTGATTAAGTAGGCACTGGACATTAAAAACGAATGTTAGCTGTAAGTGAAATGTGCAGATTTATACAAGTAATCAGAAACATGTATGGAAGAGTCCAGGATGCTTTAAATAAAATGTGTGGATTACGGATTCACAGTGTGATAATTAAAGATAATGTCGTACAACGGTTGAAGTTTTGCCAAGGTCTGCTGGCCCTGGTCTCAAACCTCACACACCCGTTTCTAGCTGTCCCTTGATAGCTTACAGGCATCTATACCTCAGTGTGTCCGAAACTCAGTGTTCTTTCTCCATCCTGTCTGTGGGAGCCCTAACCCTACTGTCTCCTTTCAGCTAGCTTCCTTATTGGCACTGGCATCATCTGGGCTGGGAGGCCCTGGGCACCCTCTTTTTTGTGGCTCGAGCTTTTCTCCCCATCTCCCAATTCATAAAATCAACACCCAGTGTTGACATGCTGTCTTGTCGATTTCCATCTTGTTCATTTCCAATTGCCACCCTAGCCACCACCCTAGTTTTGGCCTCTGTAACCTCTTACACGTCATGGCAATAGTGCCAATTACATCAGGCCCGGTTAGCCCTCACCTAGACCATTCTTTCAGCTTAGAATACTCAGTGCTCAGTTTCGAAGTCAATTCTACCCTCCTTCAAAACTTTCAAAAGCCTCATGCCCTAAATAGGCTTTCTTCGTTCCTTGGCTAGATGAGATTCTACCTTTTTCTTCTGTTACCCCTGCATCTTATATATCTTTCACGCATCTGCCATAGCTCATAGTTACCAGTGGCCTTAACTCCCGTTGGTTCCCCCATGGGTAGCCCATCCTATCCGGCATCTAATAGACACTCTTGTAAATACGTATAACTGACCATGTCACAGATGCCTTTTCTTTCTCTCCCCTTTCGTGTGTGATTCAGAACAGAGAGCTGAGCTGCGTAGATGAGTATGGTCTCTCCTAGGAAATAATTGCTTGGATTAAATGCAAAGCGTATACTGTGTGATATTATTTAGAAGCTCTGGCAATGATATCTGTGGGCTGGAGAACAATTTTTGATTCTTTTTCTTGTCATTTACCATTGACGGTCTGGCTGAAGAAAACAGGCTACATTCCTGTGATAGAGTGAGACATGAAACAGATGCTTTTGAGCAGAGGCATGACATTCCCATGTTTTAAAAGGAGCGTTCTGGCGATGGTGGGTAGACCAGCCATTTTGCATGTTGGGAGAGGAGCCAATTAGAGAACTCCTGATAAGTTGTGGTGGCCTGGACTTTCCATTAGTGGCACTGGAAAAAAATAAATATATATGAGTGACATTAGGAGATAAAGTGAGCCAGACGCAACAGTTGCTTCCCTGGGGAGAGAGATGAGTCAGGGATGACTGTCAGTCTTCTTATCTTCAGGTCTAGGAAGGAAGATGACCTTGCCTTTTGCTGAGGGAGAGAATTACGGCAGCAGCCACAGGAGGATCTGCATGAGCCCAGTTTTAGATGCTGTTGAATTTGTTGGGCCTGAGAAGCCTCTAGATGGGGATGTCAAAGAGGTAAAGAAATCTGTTGATATACAGCAGAGAGAATACATGCTCTGTACTTCAGAGAGACACATGGGAGGGCCACCCTTCATAGAAACTGATTGAAGCTACATATTTCAAGAGTCTGAACTCACCACTTGAAGTCATATGGATAAAGATGAGCCAGCTAAGAGTGTTAATAGAAGTAGAATTAAAGAGAGAGGAGAAAAAGCAGTAAGCCTGTGCTTTCATAGAATTTAACGACAGAGTGTGTTTCAAGAAAGCAGGCGTAGTTTGTTAGCGCTAAATGTCACTGATATCACATAAGTTAAAGACAGAAGAATGATCTTAATGACATGGAAAGTTTTATTTTGGGGAGGGGGTACTTGTCAACAAGTCATTTTGGTGGAGTGGTAGAAGTGGAAAGCAGATTTGGGTTGAGAAGTAAGTGGATATAGGAAAATGGAGACTGAATGGAGGTAACTCTTGGAACAAAAGTTCTACTGGAGGCAGAGGGGAGAGGGGAGGGCAGTAGCTAGGAAGGACAGAATGTCTAGAGGATGCTATTAGTAAGGAAAGAAGTTAGATGTGCCATGAACTCAGCATATACCTATTAGCTACAAAGAAATTGTTCATGGGCATGAGATGGGGTTAACCATGTTCGTTATTTAAAACCATGCTCCGTCAAAACCCACCTCTCCTTTACGTGGTATTAATGTAACATTTATGGCAGCAGAACGGTTGGGAAATCGAAATAGACTATCCTGCGCAAATATTATGAGTAGTCAATTGGTAATTAAATGAAAATTGAAGGGTGACTTCTAAAAAATGGCTTAAAGCTCTTTACCACTTTACATAGGTTTCTTTTTATAAAGCCTGCCATTTTGTTCTGGCATTTTAATGTAATGATTTACATGGGGGACATAGATAGTCAAGCATATAAGAATAGTTAACATTTTATAACGCTTATCAAATGCCAGGTACTTTCTAAGTGCTGTAGATGTAATAGCTCATTTAATAATAAAAAATATGAAATTTCTCTAAATATTTTTTGGGGAAAAACCCCACCAATCTTATACAAACTCTGAAAACAGCACACACACAAAAAAAGAGATAACACTTTTCTACACATTTTCTGAGGTAGTATAATCCTTATTCCAAAATCCAGCAAGGTCATACAAAAATGGAAACTTAGGTACTAAAATCCCTTATGAATACAGATATAGAATTATGAAAGATATATAAGCCTCTATGCTAAAAAAAAAATAATGAGGAGAAGAAGATAAATAATTGAAGGGAATTCATGGATTAGAAAATTCAATATAATAAGATGTCAATAGATTGAATGTAAGCCCAATAAAAATTTTAAGGTTTTTTTTCTTTTTGCAGAAATGCATCAGCTGATTCTAAAAATCTATCTGGAAATACAAGAGTTCAAGAGTAGCCAAAGCAATCTTGCAGATTATTAACACTAGAGGATATCAAGATGTATTCTAAAGCTATTAGAACTAAGACAATGTGATATTGGACAAGAGGTAGAAAAGACCAGAGGAGACCCACACGTCTTCAGTAACCTGTGACCTAGTTTACGTCAAAGGTAACACATTTTCAGTACATAAGGAAAAGACATTTTTTTTTTTTTAATTTAAGTGATGCTGGGTCATTTTAGTATTCACATGAATAACGTGAACGTTGACCTATTTCTTATACCATTGACAAAATTCAATTTCAGATCAATTCACAGATCCAAAAGTGGGAGGCAAAATAAAGATTTCAGAAAAAGATGTAGAAAAAACGTTTTCACATCTATGTGATAAGCAAAGATTTCTTAAACTGGAGACAGGATGCTAATCACAAAGGAAAAATACCGATACATTGCAGATCCTTAAAATTAATCTTTTCCTCAAAACTATGATTAAGAGAGTGAAAGGGTAAGCCACACAGTGGGAGAAGATACGTAATCTTTTTATAATATCTGACAAAGGTTTCTTATCCAGAATATATATAGAATTTCCACAGTGCAAAGGCAGACAACCCAGTAGAAAAATGGGCTAAAGTCTTGAACAGGCGCTTTACAAAAGAGCCTATCCAAACAGCCAGCAAATCTATGAAAAGCTGCCCAACATCATGAGTCATCAGCCAGATGCAAACTGAACCCACAAGTACACATAGCCAGAAGGGCTAAGATGGAAAAGTCAGAATCCAATATTGTCAAGGATATGGGAAAAAAATAATCTCGTGCACTACTGGTGGTGGAAATGTAAATTGTTATGACCACTTTGCAAAAACGATTGGGCAGTACCTGTTACAACCAGCCATATGTGTATGTATGAACCTCCCCCCCCACTCCATTCCCCTCTTACGTGCATAAGCAACATATATGTGTATGTATTCAATAAGAAACATGCCCGAGAATATTCATAGCAAACTACATGTATTTGTTCAAACTGGGAATAGCGTCTTTCCATCAATATCTGAGTTATTAATAAGTTGTGACTCTATGATGGAACACCATGGAGAAGGGAAAGGAAAAACTAATGTTACATGCCAAAATGTGGGTGGATTTCGCAATGTTAAGCTGAAGAAACAAGACATCAGCACATAAATTCAATGAATTTCTTTCAGGTACATAAAGTTCAAAAGCAGGCAACATACCATCTCTGGTGTTAAAAGTCAAGAGGTGGTTAAGCGCTGGCTTGGGAAGCCAGCGGCCCTGGTTCGGTCCCACATATGAGGGCCAGTAACGCTGGCCTTAAAAAAAAAAGAGTCTGGGGGTTTAGTGATTGAAGGGGCCATGAGTGGACTCCTGCAATGATGTTAATGGTCTGTTGTTTTGGTCTGGACTCTGTTGAACGGGAATTTGTTTGCTTTGTGAAATTCGTTGAGCTGTAAGACGTAGGACTTGCGTAATTTTCTGCTTGTGTATTAAAAGACAAACAATGAGGCATGACAGTTTTATGCCTCATTTAGAATTAAGGAAACTGAGGCCAATGACTGTTCAGTGTTTTAAACATGAAAAGAGAGAACCAGTGCAAATAAACATTTAAAATGGTGTAAGGTTGGGAGTCATTTTAAACAAGAAACCCCCAAACAGACGCTTTCTTTCGTCATCTTATTGCCTTGGAAATTCAGTTTCATGTTAGCACAAATTAGTCATCAGTGTTTAAAGATCTTTGTTATCGGGAGTTCTAAAAGTGACCTTACCCTAACTGGTCACCTACTAAGGCAAAAAAGACTTACACCCTGTCTTAACAGGTGCAAAAAAGGAGAAGGGAACTCAAAATGGCAAGACAAATGACTTCTTAGAAGGGGGAGAAGGGAGAAATGGCACATGGGAAAACAAATTGACTTTTAGGAAAAATAGGTGGGTCCTTAGGAGAAGAGATACCATAGTTTTGTGGCAATGTCTTTTAGGTGCAGCATCTTCTCATTGTCTCCAGTGATATGAGTCAACCTTCCCAGGTTGGGGAGGGGATTTCAAGCAATTGGGTTCTTTGGAGAGGCTCCGGCTTTCATTCAGATAAAGGAGTTCAAGAAAAGCAAAAAAAAAAATTCTTTATCTGTTGATTCTCACATGCCTTCAGCTCAAAATAATTTTATGCTATCGTGGCATATTCTGAACTCCTTCAATATGCACTTGAGCGTGTGCATGCATGCGCACGCACACACAGACACACACACACACACACACACACACACACACACGTAAGTTTTTGTGACGTTACACATCTGTCCAAAAATTGACCCATAAACTCTAATTAAGAATCCAAGAGCCCATGTTTTCAGGCGAAACATTCAAAGTTTATCACTTGCTGCATTTGAAACCTCCCTTTTTTTTCTTTTGAGTCCAATGTCAGTTGCCTGCTCACATGCCAAAGTTCAACTCATTTATTATTTAATCCATCTTTTCTCCGGGAAATATTTTATTAGGCCAGTCTTCAGAGCTGAGAAATCCTGAGAAGTCCATTTGTTTTCCCTTCCTTTAATTCATGATGATTATACACGCAAGCTCCTCTTTGCAGGGTTTTCATTATTAGATAAAAACGAGAGGTTGAAAAAGTAAAAACACATGAAATCATTTGTCGAACTACATAATAAGTAGATGACATAACTGACGTAGTATGCATTTGCCAGGTTATGAGGTGGGTGGTGATAATTATGATTCACGCAGTGCTAAATGCTCGTAATGAATTTGTTTATATTTTTGGTTTTTTGTTTGTTTGTTTGTTTTACCCCCAAGAGGCCTGCCCAAGCTGAGGTGGGCCAGCAAAGAAAAGTTAACAGGGACAAGTGGCACGTTCCTGGCACAGTGG
Organism: Aselliscus stoliczkanus; assembly: GCA_033961575.1. NCBI lineage: Eukaryota > Metazoa > Chordata > Mammalia > Chiroptera > Hipposideridae > Aselliscus > Aselliscus stoliczkanus. Next base: position 28,686,856 of record CM066741.1, read on the forward strand.
GAGACAGCAGATGGATTATTTTTTTCTAACCGAGGCATGAATTACCTGCATTTTTATGGGTGCTGCATGTTGGGCTGAGCCCAGATAGAAACAAGAGTTGGCTTAACCAGAATTTCATTGTAGCAAGTGGGAGATGTAGGCTCTGACTGAGACAAGGGCAGGTAGCAGTGAACAGGGAGAGGATCTCCGGTGGTGGTGAGAGTTCGTTTGGGGCAGAGCAGAGCTTACTAGGGGAGAGACATGGATGGCCCTTGTCTCAGACTCTGAAAGTTTTGCATTTGCTGGGTTTTTTATCACCACCAGGTGCAGACACTTTTGCTGCAGGGAATTTAGAAGTGCTACCTAGCATAGGACTGATTAGAGAAAAAGACGCTTATTGTATAATAATATTTTTTCTCTTTCCTGTTGTCTGTACCATAGATAGATAGATAGATAGATAGATAGATAGATAGATAGATAGATAGATCATTTAAAAATTCCATGAAGTGTTTGTGTTGCATATTCTTCTTTCTTCCTAATTATTAATAAAGACACCAAAACAGGACAGCACTTGACCTTGATTCCTTCTGCCCACTGACCTGACACCTCTCTTTAACTAAATCAAGTAGCATTTACCATTATCACTGCCTTAAAAATACGTGATTTTCAATCTACCAGTGTAGCAAATTAAACTGAAAATTGGAGGTTCTTGAGATCCCACGGAACCTTCTACTACTTATTTTAAATAGCAAACAGATCTTAACAATTATTTCTAGCTCACTAACCCCCCACTCACTATTGTCAAGTTTAAGCTTCATAGTTTAAAGCAGTGTATTTGCTTATGACTATGGATTCACTTACAATCATACCAGGAGCTACTACCGTTTACTAATGGTCATTTATATTCAAAGCACTTGGAAATCAAAGTTTCAGTCAGCTACAAAGATATTTTGCATAATTAACAGGGTCTGTCCGCTTCCGGTTTTGATCTGTGCTTCAAGTCTTGATTTTGCATGAATCACTTCAAAAGAGTCATGGCTGGGGGCCTGGGGGTGGGGGCAAATACTCTGGGGCCTGAGCAATTAGAACTATTGACTTTTGAATGATGGGGTTTTCTCCTGACAGTTTCTTATAAATGGTTACTTGGTCAAGCTGTCCATTTCTATTGAGTATTCATGTTGGCTGTTCCTGTGAACGATTTCCAAATGAACAGTGTCTCATTCATTTTAATAATTAATGCCCCCGTTCCTCCTAACGTTAGTTTTTAGCCTAGATTTTGATTCTTCCTAGTCCTGTAGGTGTGTGCATGAATGCAGTTCACCTGCAGCCCAAACACTTCCCATTGCGTTTTTTTTTTTTGTTTTTTTTTTGAGGGCAGTGTCACTGGCCCTCACATGTGGCACTGAACCGGGGCCGCTGGCTTCCTAAGCCAGCGCTTAACCACCACGCCACTCAGCCGGCCCCCGCATTGCGTTTTAATCTTAGGTGCTTCTAACTTCTCTCCCTGTGTCCTGATAATCTGTAACATTGCTAACTTACTTGACCTGTGTTTCATCCACTTTCTTTCTTTTATAGCAGTCCATTCTCTAGTTCAGAGGCAACAAAAATTTGGCATATCCTCAAATAGGCCTTTTTTAAAAGGGGAGAAAACTCAAAGGACTGGTTGACCCCAAATTTGGACTATACCGAAATGAAAACCAGTTCTCCTTTTTCCATCTGCCATTTATGAGCATTTGATTATTGCTGGCTTAGAGCTGGGTAAGCGGAATGGCCTAGAGTCAGAACGACAGGGGTTCAAGTCCAAGCTTTGGTGCTATGGTAACTAATTTCCTGTGTGTCTCTGGGCAGCACACTTCTCTTCCTGGAACCCCAGTTTCTTCACTACTAGACTAGGATTAATAGAACCCCAATTATGGAAGGTTTGCAAGCTTTTTTTTTTTTTTAATTCTATTTTATGACTTTGCCTTCTTTCTATGATGTGTCCGTGGTGTCTTTTTGTGAAAAGAAGTTTTCAATTTAAAGCGGTATAATTTATTACTTTTTTTTTTTAAAGATTTTATTGGGGAATCGGGGGAGGGGAACAGACAAGTTGCAGTCCTTTTATTCTTCAGTCTAGTTGCGGAGGACTTTGCTTCACTGGCCCGTGTTGGTATTATCATTGCGCTCTTCCCGGGTGAGGCAGTCGCTCGCTGGTCATTGGACGGCTGCTCATGAAAGCGCACGCCCGCTGCCAGGCAGCCCCACTGCAGCCTGTGTCGTTGCCAGTGACTCACGGCAGCCCAGCTCCAGGCCGAGCTGTTGTTCACCATCTCAGCTGCAGAGGACGCAGCGTCACTGGCCCGCATGTAGGATCCAAGCTGGGGCCCTGCTGCTCAGAGCTGGCGTCCAGCTCTTAACCAACATGTCACTCGGCCAGCCCTAATGTATTACTTTTTATATTACCTGTGCTTTTTTGCATCTGGTGTAAGAAAATTTTGTCTGCGCCCGAAGTTCTGAAGATGCCCTCCTATGTTCGTGTCTAAAAGTTTTACCGTCGTCCCCATATCTGCAGTTTTGCCCTTCCTGGGTCAGTTACCCGCAATCTACTGAGGTCCGAAAATATTAAATGGAAAATTGCAGAAATAAGCAATTTGGTGAATGGTTTACACATTTGAAAATGCGCACTGCTCTGAGTAAGGTGATGAAATCGCGCCTGAGAAATCTCGCGTGACCAAACCTTGCCTGACTGAAATCTCGCGTGACAAAAAACAAACAAACAAAAATCTCACCTAATGAAATCTCGCGTGACATGCTTCCAGGAGAGACGTGACTCATCAATTTTTGTCTGGGCTGCTCACCTGTGAGCCAGCGAGTGAACTTAGCAGCCGCCTGTGTGGTTTTCAGATACTGTTGCGTTACCGCAGTGCTTGTGTTCAAAAGTGACCCGCAGTTTATTTCATTATGGCCACAAAGCGCAAGGGTAGTTTTGCGGGCTGCTTGGTTACACTGAGGAGAAGCCGCAAGTGCTGGTTTGGAACCGTTCGAAGGCCAGTAGTAGCCGAGCCCTACACCATTCTCCTCACATCGTCTCATCCTTGAGGTGTTGCATCCTCACAGCATCACAAGAAGGGTGAGTAAAGGAAGATGCCATATTTTGAGAGGGAGAGAGACCACATTCACATAACTTTTATTATAGTATGTTGTTATAATTGTTCTTTTTTATTATTAGCTATTGTTTTTTCTTTTTGAAGATTTTTTTGGGGAATTGGGGGAGGGGAACAGACAAGTTGCTGTCCTTTTGTTCTTCAGTCTAATTGCGGAGGACGTGGCTTCACTGGTCTACATGGGGTCCGAACCGGGGCCCTGCTGCTCAGAGCTGGCATCCCAAGCCAACTCCTAACCAACGCGCCACTCGGCCAGCCCTATTAGTTATTGTTGTTAATCCCTTACTGTGCTGAATTCATAAGTTGAACTCTATCATAGGTATGAATGTATAGGAAAAAACAGTAAAATAGAGCTGGGTGCTCGCCTCAGTTTTAGGCATCCACTAGGGGGCTTGGAACATATCCTCCGAGGATAAGTGCTGGGTGGTGTTGTGGGGACCATTGTTTTTTTGTTGTTGTTCTTATTATTATTTATTTTTAGCTGAGCCTTCCTGCCACCTGTTGGCGGCTCAGCGGCAGCTCAGCTCAGGCTGTGGGCATCGAATTGCTGTTGCTCAGAGCTCAGCTCGCACTCTTCAGTGAGCTCTTCACCAACTGAGCTACTCCCGGCCCTCATTGGATTTTTAGGCCTAAATCACTCCAAAACTGAGTTTGATGTACGGTAGGAAATAACTGTGTTTTGTTTTGTTTTTCAAATGGATACCCAGTTGACATCTTGTTATTCATGTTTACGTAAGATTATTTTCCCTGAAGTTTTAGCATGGAGATGTGGGTCGGTATAACTCCACAGCTATTATCATCGCACAGTGATTTAAAAGCATGACTTTGCACCTACATGCTCTTCCTTCTTTTTTCATCCCCTTCGCTGGTATCTCAACTTTCTCTTTCCTTGCTTCTGTTGTCTCTGTCCTGCTCAATGGTGTTTCCATTCATAACAGTTTTTAACTCGCTAGGGGACGTTATCCTGGGTTGAAGCTTTGGTCTGTTGGTTTTGAGATTTGGGAGTTCATAGCGCCCACCGAACGCTAGCCCCCTCAGACCTTTCCTTGCGCTCACCTCAAAGCCCCTTCTAGTTTCAGTTGCTGCCCTCACATTGCCTGCCATATGTCCCCAACTACCTACTAGAAATTTGGGGGCTCATTTTCTCTCAGGTCCATCAGGTGCCCTGTGCTCTCTCTGCTGATAACACTTAGGTTTTTGAAATTATCGATTTTTTTTCACCTGTTTTTTATTTTGTTGATCATGGGAATGTCAGGTCCCATAGTTTGGGTAACATGTTGAGTTTTGGTTATACAGTCATAGTTTCTCTGCGTGTCTTTGTGAACTTATTTGAGAAGAATTATAGACTATAGAAATATATGTATACACCAGATAATGGTAATGGGTAGAGTGGGACAGAAGCTTATATCTATAACTCCAACAAAGTTAATACCATTTTACTTCTACAGCCTATTTATATTTATTTGTATCTAATTTAATCAAATTCCCCTTCAGATGTATCATAATGTACATTAATATTTTAATAGTCTCATATAAGTATATAATTTATAAATAAAACTACAGTTATTGGGGGCTGTTCAAAGTACTTGAACTGCTCAGTATGCACATTTATTTTTAAAACTATAAAGAGCTAGTAATTTAATCACTGCTCATTAAATTATGCAACAACAGGAAGTTTGAGTACTTGTTATAATGAAAGAAGATTAAGAATCCTAGAAAACAAAGATTTGTTTTCATCTTCTTAATACTAGTCAATTGTTATAATATGAGGGAAGACAATGAAAATATATGAGAAATCATAAACAGCTGTTTTCATATCATGGCATCTGATGCTGCAGATACCCAAATTTCATTTGCAACAGAACATACAAACTACTGAAGTTTCATATCGCATTAGCTGAATTGGAAAAACAGCTATTTAGAGAAAGAAGCATTTGATGGATATTGGCTAAACACTACATACCACCCATTTTTTCTCCCTTCTTTCATCACTGGTTAAAAGTGTAATAAAGAGAAATACAGCGAGAATGTCTGGAAGTATAAAGTCTCCTAGAATCATTGAAATCTAAAAGTCAGATTGATGAGCAGAAATATTCAATAAGGTTTAATTTTTAATTTTTTTTTTTTTTTTTTTAAGATTTTTACTGGAGAATTGGGGAGGGAAACAGCATTGGGGAATCTGGGAAGGGGAACAGAAGCTGTTGTCCTTTTGTTCTTCAATCTAGTTGTGGAGGGTGTCGCTTCTGTGGCCCATGTTGGTATCATCATTGCGCTCTTTCCGGATGAGGCAGTCGCTCGCCGGCCTCTTTACGGCCACTCATTGTAGTTCACGGTAGTTCATGGCAGCCCACTGCAGCCTATGCCATCGCCAGCAACTCCCAGCAGCCCAGCTCCCGGTCGAGCTGTTTTTCACCATCTTAGCTGTAGAGGACGCAGTGTCACTGGCCCTCATGTGGGATCTGAACTGGGGTCCTGCTGCTCAGAACTGGCGTCCCAAGCCAACTTTTAACCAACGCGCCACTCGGCTGGCCCTCAGTGAGGTTTAATGTTGATGCAGCGTCTCCTCTTCAAGTCAAAATGGATAGGACACATTAAAGAGAATCCTGTTGCATTGCCAGTTTGGCAGGAACACATTTCCATTTTTTTTTCCTGAGGAAATTCTGTTTATTTTTTTTAAAATTCATATTTATTTTCAAAGAAGAATTTCTTATACTTGCATGGGTTACATTCATATGGTCACATGTGCACACATACACAAATACATTTCTAATTTATTCAGAGCATCACTGAAAAGCCATCATATGTGGAAAAATACACATCCTATTGATAATGGGAAAACGCCCTTATTAAAGGCTCAAAAGCAGCATGGGATGATAGAAAGAACATCAAACTGAGAATCAGAAAATCCAGGTTCTTGACCTGAATCTGCCCTTTTATAAAGTTTAATGTAAAACATTAGTAGTAATGCTTGAGAGAGTTGTTAAGTGAGTCACAGGCGTGCATTTATCTCAAAGCTCTTCCCCGTCATTAAAATTCTACTCAGGAGCCTTACAACTAACTAATGGTCAGAGCTCCACAGGGGAAGGATGGAAGGAGGATAATCCTACTCTAAATTTGACAGAGGAGAAAATGCTTTTTATGTAGTAGGGACAAGATAGGATAAAAGCCAGGATCCAAAACACTAATTCCTCATGTCACCACTAGTATTAATTGTTGAAACATTGAGTACAAAATTGCAATGCACCCTAACTCAGTTTCTCCACTAAAGTAATTGGATGATATACTATTTAGGAATGGCACCATACACATAGTGCTTTACTGCAAAAATGTTTGCAATTTTTAAGATCTTGGCATTGGGTGAACCCAATTTTATTCTATAACAATATTCTCTAATAATTTTCTGTCAAAATGTTCTATAATAATATTCTCGAACAATGTTCAGTGAGAGTGGACTTTGATCATCAGATACAGTTTGAGCTTGTATTTCCCCAAATCTTGGTTTCAATTAGCCATGTTATACTTGTCTCCTATCATTTCAGAAAATCACAAGTGGGCAGTCATAGCTACATAATTCTTTTTGAACAAGCTGTCTATTTTTGAGACTTAAGAAAAAAAAATCAAGTCCTTTAAATTTATTCATTTGAGGAACTTTTTTCTCTGGATCTGGGCCATGGCAAGATTGAAGTAACTGATAATAGTGTCCTTAAACTTTAACTATAAAGTTTTGTTACTTTCAATTCACACTAGAAAATGATTATGTCAGACCCAGAAACCATAAAGGTAAAAATGTATAATTAATAAAAATGCCAGGGAAGCTGGGGGTTACAGAGGCAGATTTGCATCTTAGCCTCAAACCTAAAAACGAGAGGCATTTTTTTTTTTTCCTTTCTGAATCTGTTTTCTATTAATATCGGTTAGTTGCATAGAACCCAGTCTGTTGAAGAGATATTAGATGTGCATTTGGGAACACACGTATGCTTTTCAGGAAATAGAGAATGCGTTCACCAGAGGAATTCATCACGTTTTAATAGGTTTGTCATATTGACACGGAGGACTCCGTTAGTCGTCCTTTACCACAAAAGCAAGTCCCCGCAGTGGACGCCAGTTCTGCATTTTAATGCTTGGCGTATAAAAATTCCACTGTTGGCATCCACGCCTACCACCTACTATTGTTTAGGACCTACATACATACAGCTGGGCTCCATTTGGTAGAGAATTTTTTTAATGCTTGACCAAGAGAAAGTGAATTTCCTAGCTGTGTAAACTCAAGTCGGATAATCTGTGCCTTCGATTCCCACACACTTCTTGATAGCTCTTGTCTTGGATGCCTTCTCCTCTGTCCATTCTCAAAACTCGTGTGGGTGTATTCTTTTCTGTGCAATGCTTTCCTTTTCTTAGCATCTCATGATGGAAGAGCCGTTCTACTATCTTCAGTTAACCAGGTTTTATGGCAATCTTTGGCCCTTACTTACATATTTATCTGCTCAAATGTTTTAAAACAACCTGTGGCTGTTGTTAACAATGTAACATGATTTTTCAAACCTAGTAATTAGCTTTGATTAATCCGACTTAGTCTAGTGATGAAGGCGGGGATGTATTTTGCTGTTTTCAATATGCCTCCACTTAAACGTGTGCTTTGACATACGTACAGTCCTATGTATAATAACATTCCTGAAGACTGCTGAAATTTTATTCGAAAAGGGCCTTTTTGTGAAAATGTATTCAATTTCCACTAGTTCCTTTAGATGATTTTTGAACACGGAAGCACTGAGTGAGTCTGGAGGAGCAAAGCGAAATCCTCTGCCTTTAAAGCCTCATGATTCTGTGGACAAGCTTTACTCTAGGTTTATTTCTCAGGTTTCAGAAAAGGTTTCTACTAATATACACATTATTCTTATTTTAAAATTTAAACTTTCTTATCGAACCAATGAAGTCAGTTCTTAGACATTTCAATAGTCACTGAATATTATTATTTTTTTTTCCTATGAGAAAACTATAAGTGGAGTTTTAGCCAGAAACTTGAGGGAAAGTTGGCACCACCTCGCTGCACTTATCACTGCCCAGTCTGCTCTGCATAGTTTTTTGGTATTCGCCATGCATTGTTAGCAGTGATTGTCATGTAATTAAATCACTGCTCATCACAAGAGCCTGTTTTTATGCTGAGATAAGCATCCGGAGCCTGCCTCAGGACCCCAAGATCAATAAAGATGCTCCCAGTAGGATTACAAAGAGGCTGGGGTTGAGCAGGGCACCAGAATTAATTAGGAATGATTTCTCTTTCTCTGTCTACTTTCAATATATTTTTAATTGTTTTTCCATTTTCAGTGGGCTCTACAGCCTCTTTTTTTTTTTAATTCTACACTGATGCTCAGACACTTCTGTCCAGAGATCTGTAGAAACTGAGCTCTTAATCTCTTTCACTTTTTCTGTCATGTCCCCAAGCTACAATTTAGCTTAGCACTAGTGATCTGAGAGAGTCTTCACTTTTAAAGAAACTTTGGAACTCGAGGTGGCCACCCAATTTCAGAAAGCTGTTTCAGCATTAAAGCACGAGCTTTGAGCTGCAGGTAGAGTTCCTGCTTTAGTTGACATGGTCTTGATAAAACGCGATAACCTGTGTTTAGTAGGAGTATCAGTGCATTCTAAAATGAACCGAAATCCAAATCAAATGTGGATTTTTAAGAAAGAAACTTCTTTTTTTTTATTTTTTTATTTTTATTTTATTTTTAATTAGTTTCAGGTGTACAACACAGTGCAATAGTTATACATTTTACCCCTCAAAGTGACAACCCCCACCCCCAATTCGCCACCCCACTCCCCCCCCATATCATATATATCTATTACTCTTCCTCTGACTCTCTTCCACAGTATAATCCACATCCCGTGACTATCTATATATATTCAATTACAGTAGGTATACCACCTCCACTTTAGTAATACAGTGCAGTGATCAAACCTCTACTCCATCCATGAAATGGTCTTCCTAACAAGACCTATGATCATCTGACATTCCACAGAATATTTACAACATTATTAATTATATTCCCCAAACTGTTTTTCCTATCCCAGTAGCAATATTGTAGTTGCCTATTTTTGCTGTCTAATCCCTTCCCCTTCTCCCTCATCCCCATTCCTCTCCAAATTAGCAACCCTGATTTTTCCTCTATATCTATGAGACAGTTTCTGTTTACTTTGCTCATTCATACAGTTTTTCATATTCCACATATGAGTGAGATCATGTGGTATTTGTCCTTCTCTGACTGACTTATTTCACTCAACATTATAGTCTCTAGGTCCATCCATATCATTGCAAATGGCACGATTTCGTTCTTCTTTATAGCGGAGTAATACTCCATTGTATAAATATACCACAGTTTCTTAATCCAGTCATCTACTGATGGGCATTTTGGTTGTTTCCAAGTCTTAGCTATTATAAATTGTGCTGCTATGAACATAGGGGTGCATAACTTTTTTTGAATAAGTGTCTTGGTTTTTTCAGGATAAATACCTAGGAGTGGAATTGCTGGGTCAAACGGTAGCTCTATTTCCAGTTTTTTGAGATACCTCCATACTGACTTCCATAGTGGCTGCACCAATCTGCAGTCCCACCAACAGTGCAGCAGGGTCCCCTTTTCCCCACAGCCCCCCACCAGCACTTGTTGTTTGTTGATTTGTTGATAATAGCCATTCTGACTGGAGTGAGGTGGTATCTCATGGTGGTTTTTATTTGCATTTCCCTAATGACCAGTGAGGTTGAACTTTTTTTCATATGCCTGTTGGCCTTCTGTATGTCCTCTTTAGAGAAATGTCTCTTCCTATCTTCTGCCCATTTTTTAATTGGGTTGTTTGTTTTTTTGGTGTTGAGTTTCATGAGTGTTTTATAAATTTTGGATATTAACCCCTTATCAGATATATCGTTGGCAAATATATTCTCCCATTCAGTAGGCTTCCTTTTTGAGAAAGAAACTTCTTGGTCTTCACTCAACCGGGTGTGACATCCTCCTGGCGAGTGACACCTGAAAGGAATAGGAAACCAGGGCTCAGCTCCTCTACCACAAATGTATTCTCAGTTCGAAGTATGTACCTCTGCAAACAGGGATGCTGTCATGATAAGAGCACCCATAGCCCTAACTTCAAAGATTATTAAAATCCCTGGCTGCAGACATGGCGATAAAAAATGAGTGAGGCAGCAGCTGTAGGAGGTGGTATGAGTGGGGAAAGGCAGGTATTCAAAGAGTAAAACGTTAACGGGAATATTTCCAGGAATTGAGAAACATTTCATATAAGAGGAGAAAAGAAAAAAAAAAAGGATCTAATATTCCAAAACAGGAAAGAGAAAGTGATATATTAATTGTGACCTCAAAGGACCTCCTGGTACAATTGCATTATCAAGTACACGTGGTCACAGCTGGGCCTTGATAGACAGTGGAGTGGAAGGATGGTGACTTGGATGCTTCTTGAGCCGCTAGTTCTTCAATAATTAAATCGCTAATTCATTCTTTCAATCCACACACACTGAGTGCCTATGTTTAAGAGTTTTATGGCGTTTAGAGGGGCTGCAATACCCCTCTTTTCTACTCGCTTCCAAAAACAACCAAGAGATACATGCAGGTGTGAACAAACGGAAATGAAAATACGTCTTCATTACTGCTGTTGGCAGCGAGGACAAGCGGGCCTCCATTTAATACTGACTCCCAGAGTTAAGTAGCCTTAGCCAGCCAGACACGGAGAGTGCTGGATTCCAGACGCCTCCCCCCATGGGGGCAGCGCCTGCACCTGTGAGGCCTCAGGCAGAGGGGAGCTAAGCAGAGGGCCCCCTCGCTGCCGAGAGAAAAGGGGGCTGCTTCCTCCTCCCTGGAAAGGCGTGTGGGTGCAGGCCCTGCAGGGAGGTGGGGAGGTTACTCTCATAGAACTTTCTTCATGGAAGTCTCTAGGGTACAGAGCGGCCGAGAGCCAAGCACCCTTCCTCTTAGGAGCACCTCAGTGGACTAGGACGGACACACAGAGTCCTGCCAGCAGGACTGGGTACAGACTCCATGCCTTCAGGGAGCTTGCAGTCCAGTGATAAACAACCAACAATAACACAGGTAACCAACTTGATTTTCTGGCCAGGGGAGCATGCTAGACTCGTTAGGAATAGCTGGGCCCAACTTCGCTGTCCAGTTCCATAAAACAATACTTTCCGGAAAATACGGTCAATGCCACTCAGATTGCTCTGCCCTTCAATACTAAATGCATATACTTGCCTTGATCTTGAATAGCTTTTTCTTCTCTCTCTCTCTTTCTCCCTCTCCTCTCGTCTTCCCCTCCCCACCAGTGGCAGCTATTCATTGATCATTGCTTTTCCCATATTGTACCTCTTTATGAGACGTTTTAACCCTGCATAACCTTTCCTGCATTCAGCTTCACATACCACTTCGTTCCTTTCTGATGGCAGTTATATCACTCCGTATTATATGGATGCGTACCCTCATGAATTGTGGCGTCCTCGTCTCTAAATGTCTCCTAACATCTACTTAAGGGCTTCGCAGGTGGACATACTGGTACAGTAGGAGTGTTAAGGGAGATGTAAAGAAGCGGAAAGGAAGGTGAGCAGTGGCTCGATTGAGTTCCTTCATTCATGTTCATTCATCTGGTTAGTCGGCCATCACTCACAAGAGTCGGCTCTGTGCCAGTTCTTGTTGCTGGATATTATGGGGAGGTGGAGGAAGCAAGTATAGTGCAGTTCTGCCTTTTAAATTGGAAAATGGAAAAACACTATCTGACACATCACAGTCCTACCTGCTGCTGACATTGAGGATTACAAGTTTTAATGTTAAGGGAATAGGACACCCTCCATGGACCCCCAAGTCCAGAGCAAACCCATGGAGAGAAGCTGTCCTCCTTTTGTGACTGGCAGACCCTTACCCATTCCTCCGTCTCTTCGTGCTCAGATGTCCCCACATCCAGAGAAGGCGGTACAGAGCCCTGCGGCCAGAGCGGCTTCCCCATCCCTGTAGCTGCCTCATCTCGCCCTGCAGAACTGCAAACACCCTTCCTATTTGGCAGTATATTTAAATCGAGAAGGTACCAGACCTGTTGTCAAAGGGAATTTCGGGGTTTCTGAAAAGTTCCAAGGGAAGCTGGAATTTCATCATTTGGCTCTCTGCGGTCTTCGCGCCATCCCTTTACAGTTTTCTCTGCACTTTGTACTTTTCATAAAACAAAACATTGTCCCTTCCAAGTAGAGTCTCTCAATGACCTTCGCACTGTTTATTGCCTCTCTGGCCAAATTAAACCTCGAGGAAGCTGTGCAGTGGGAGTTCTAAAGGACACAGCTCTCAAACCTGCCCGCGTTTCGATTTAGTGGCCAGAAAAACTAAGTTAGTGTGACTTGCACACACCTGAGACCGTATTTGTAACTAACCCTCAGCATGGATAGGCCACCTCATTAGCCAAGAAACCTGGTGTCGCAGAGCTTAGATCAACCGTCCCTCTCCCCTCTCCTCTCACACCTTTCCAAATGCTTGCATTTGTCCCTCCAGATGAAATTGCTTCTTCTCTTTCTGCAAGCAACCCCTCTCTCCGAGGACCATGACATGATGCAGAAAGCAAGCCGCTCTAGCCCCCGTCCCCAGCAGCGGTTTGGGAGACGGCTTTCCCTGTAATGAGGTCTTGCTGCCACGAGGGCCCTAAAGAAAATTACGAAACGGAGTGTGTCCTTGGTCACTTCCCAGCTCTATCTCTGACTCTCTCCACAGTCAGTCAGTTTATTATTGTTTATAATAATTTGTGGTGGTTCAATTTTGGTGACCTGAAAAATACTCTTGCAAATCCTTTCTTCTTTCTCTGGAGTGTTCCTTGCATCGGCAAGTGACCCAACCAGGACGGGGATCTTTTCCAGGTTTCATATACAGGCACTGAAGAGAGCTGTTAGATTTTTTTTTTTTTTTTTTTTTTTTGTCTTAGTTTGCTAAGCTGCAAGGAGCTACTTGCACCGCTTTTGTCTGCCAAGGGGACAAGCAGAATAAAATCCAATAGAGACAACAACTGTGAGATGTGAGCTCTTGGATTCACCCAGGATTGTAGTACAAATCATCCCGAGAAATTCTCGTTAACTGATCCAATAATTTCCCTTTTTTGCATAATTTGCATTGTATTGGGATTCTGTCACTAGGACATGAATCTCAACTAATGCATAGGATAAGGCAAAAGTGCTCCCCTCTTGTAATTTGCATGGCTCTGATTATGCATAAGACTGAGTATTAATTCATGTTTGCTGGATATTTCTATTCTCTAATTATCTCTTCATGCTCTTTGCCCATATTTGTCAATTTTCTTTTTGTTTTGTAATAATGTTTCATAGAGTTAGAGATACCTTTTAAAATAGCAACAAAAGCTATCAAGTGACTAGGGTTTAACCTAACAAAGAATGAACAAGCATGCATGGAGACAATCCTGAAAGAACTAAAGGACATAAAAATTATATTTGATTAAATGGAGAGATGGTCTATATTCTTGGGTGCAACAACTTAAGTTTTTAATATTCATTGAAGGGGGTCACAAAATGGTAGGTGTTTTCTAAAGGGCTTCTCACGTGTTAGCATTTCAACTGCCCACTAACCCTATGCAGTAATATTATCAAGAACATTAGAGTGGGTGCTTGGTGGGGTTGGAAATATGAAGTCAGTGCAATAGAGTGGGAACCATAAGAAGAAAATCAACTAAAACGACAGGAGAGCATGTTTTACGAAGACCAGTGGATGACAGTGAGCCATGGATGGAGGAGCATTTTTATATGGTGTTTGTCCAAAACCAAAGAAAAAACAAAGTCAAGTAAAATAAAATCAAAATATAAACCTACATCATCTTCTAGTACTTTTAATGTTTTATTTTTATTCGGTGTAAATTGAAGGAAAGGTAATTGACCTTATTCAGTTCTCTCCCCTCCGCCTGAAAACTAATTTTGCCAATCACCTACATATATTTGATAGATAATTCCTACTTTCTCAATGTTTTAAAATGCCAAGTTTGTTTTCTAATAATATATGGATCTGTTATTTTTGTTGTTGTTCTGTTCCAATGGTCAGCCTGTCTTTTCTTATACCCGTGAAAACCTTTAAAATATGTTAGCTTTTTTTTTTTTTTAAAGACATTTTATTGGGGAACAGTGTGCTTTTCCAGGACCCATCAGCTCCAAGTCAAGTAGTTGTTTCAATCTAGTTGTGGAGGGCGCAGCTCCTTGGCCCATGTGGGGATTGAACCGGCAACCTGGGTGTTATGAGCACTGCACTCTAACCAACTGAGCTAACTGACCGCCCCTAAAATATATTAACTTTATGTAAGTCACTTGATTCCCACTCAGTCACCAAATCTCATTAATTCTGCCTTCTAAGTATTTGTGAAATTCTCCCATTTTCCATCACCAGCTCCTTCACGCTGGTTAATTGCATCACTGTCTTTCTCCTGGAATGCTGCATCTCCCACTATTTTGTCTCTCTATGTGCATTCTTTAAATCTTTTCCAAACCATTCTTCATGTAGTAGAGAAAAATAAACTCCTTAAAAAATTAACTTTATTATGTCAGTTCCCTGCCCAGAATGCTGAGGGAGATTTTCACTGCACTCAAGCAAAACCTGTTCCATTGTGCATGGTCTCTTTGTGGCCCCTGTTTACTTCTCTCACCATCCTTATCCCATGTCTCTCTTGGGAGTTCCATTTTTTGTCCACACTGAACTCATTTTGTTTCCTAACTGTGCAGAGATCTTCTCATTGCAGGGCCTTCAAACCTGTTTTTCGTCTACTAGGAACTCTTTTGTTCTTTGCATCCTTGAGCAGGTTAAACGTCACTCCCAGGAAAAATTGACATTTATAGGTCTGCGTGTGCTGCACCAGCGGGCCAGTGACACCATTTGTGTGCCAGTTATGGAAAAAAACTATACCATCAGGCACTGCTTCTCTCCAACCTGTAGCTTTCTTTTAAAACACTTAATTATAATTTGTAATTCTATGTTTACAATATTTGTGTCATTATCTTCTTTTACTGTCTCTCTCATCTACTTGGTTGTAAACTCCTTGAAGGCAAGAGCCATGTCTGTTCTCACCCTCCCACAAGTAAAGTACACACAGTAGGTCCTCAAAGTGTGTACTTAATGAATGATCAACATCTGATTAGTCATGTCATCTCTTACCACTCTTCATCTGAAAAAGTGTCAGGTTATCTACCCCGGCTTATTTTTCTACATAAACTTTTGAAAGACTTTTTTCGTGCTCTAAAGTCTCTTACTGCAATTTCATTACATTCATAAATTATTTGGGGATGATTTACAATCTTCACCATATTAATCTCTCAATATGTGAACATGATGTAATAATATTTTATAGTTTTATTCATAGGGGTTCTACACGTTTCCTGTAAGTATCATTCCCACTTTATTTTATATTTATGGTTACAACTAGGGGCAGTCTTTTTGTAGGGGAGAGATCTTTTTCTTATCCTATTTCAAAAGTAGACATATTTCTAATACAGGAAATGACTGGCATTTTATATGTAGTTTTTTAATCAGCAAGTGTATTTAAATCAATTATTTGTTTTAATGACTTCAGTAGACCTTACCAAATTTTCTGGTAAGCAATCATATCATCTATAAACACCTTTTTCTTTATGTCTTTCATTATTAGAGCTTGTGTTCCATTTTTTTATATTTAATTTCATCAGTTATTATTTACACAATAATTGTAAATGATACTAGATAAATGGGGTAACTTTATCATGTTTCTAAACTCAGAGAATTTATGTAAATCATTGAGCATCATGATGCAGTTACTACGCTGGCCTAGATTTGGTTTTGTGTTAAAAAAGGAATCTTTAACTTCTTTTACAAGAAGTCTTTATCTAAAAATGATATTTAATGGTATCAAATGTATTTGAATCCATAACATGATGAATTATAAGGAGTATGATTTGGGGAAAACAGTTGTGAGAGCTCAAATTTAAATACCCTCAAGAGCACTTTTTCTACCTTTGATGAGCTGTGGTCTTGGTGACGACACAAAACACCATTAAAATTTGGTTTTATTGGCTTTTCGTGTCCTACAATGCAAGTCTTCTGAGTTATTGGATGCTCTGCCACACACTTTTCATTATGATTTTTCTCGGATTCTGCTACAATTTTGGAAGGGGCTGTTCCTTAGAACCTTGTGCAAATCAGATAGCTGAAGAGAAAACAGTGTTGCAAGTCCCACATCTAAGGGGTATTTGAGCTCTTTATTATGAATTCTGAGATATGCCTTCATCTTCCAATTTGCTTAGTCTTCTAGGCCTTTGCCAAATTAAATATGAATTTCCTTGAAAAATAAGTGATTTTACTGTCTTTATGTTATCCTTTGTTAATCTGTTCGTGTGGGTCATAACGCGTTCAGAAAATTACAGGGTTAAAACTCCTTCATCATTTTTTTGTCACAGGGAACTGAATCTCTTTTCTCCATTATTATGAAAAGAGTTTTCTCTCTCGTGTGTGTGTGTGTGTGTGTGTGTGTGTGTGTGTACGTGTGTGTACGTGCGTGCTTTGAAGAAAAAAAAATAAAACATATAAGGCAGCACTACCCTATTGTCCTTGGATGCCTAAATTAAGTTACAGGAGGTGTGGGTCCCCAACTCTCACCATTGCCTGTGGTTGTATGGACCAGCGCTCTCTCCTTGCCCCTCCTTGAGAAGCTGGCATTGTTCTCCTCCTCATCCTTGGACATCTGTCATCCCAGCAGCCACCACAGAATCATTCCTCACTCTCACCGAAGTGATTTCTGTTTATGGAGCAGCTGGCAGGAGCACCCCAAGGCCAGGCAAGCCGGCTTCTCTCCGCTGTCAAGGAGCTTTTTTTAAAATAACACCCTCCTCTGAGGAAGTCAGAATAGCAACAGGAAAATAAGTAAAACCTATTATAAAACAGTTGTCCAAGAACTTGGGCCCGACGCAGGGTGGAGATCGATACGCTGGGAAGGTTAAATCTATTTTCACACTGTGTTCTATTTCACAGTTTAATGGCGTTTTAATGTGTCTGTCACTGAGCCCCTTCATGTTCTGCAGGTGGAGACTTTCCAAAGGAGAAGGCACCCGGCTTTTCGAGCTTCGAGCTTCGCTGTAACATCTTATTTGCCTGCTGAGATCTGACACTTCCGTTGCCTTTCCTGGGCCACAGCAGGTCTGGGTCCCCCTCTCAACCCCGCTGACTCCTCCTTGCTTCTCCTTCCTACTCCTGCTGCCTGCAGGAGGCAAAGTTGGGTCGCTCTAAGTGACTCTTAGCTGTCTCTCTGAAAAGCTCTCCAGGCTGCGTATCTGTGCCAAAGAGAAAAAAGATAAGACATTTCTGACCCGCCCACCGCATGTCCCCAATTGGCATCCTTCATTTTGAAGATGACGCCTGCGGTTCGGGTCAATCTCACTGTCCCCCCTCTTCTGCCAGGGCTTTTTGCTCAGTCCCCAGCTCTGTCTCTCTCCGCATTCTAGGTCCTGAGCAGGCCTGAGTCAGCCACCCTGCCCTGGCTTCCCTACCGTGACGAGAGAAATCCTGACTATTTATTGATTTTTTTTTTTACCCAAAAAGAGATTTTCGTGTCCTTTACACACTTCAAGCCTTATAGTAACATAGCAATTGCATTCGTCTCTCAGGGCTGCGCTAGCGAAGTACCACAAACTACCGAAATTGGCCCCCTCACAGCTCTGGAGCCAGAAGTCTGAAACCAAGGGACGGCAGAGCCATGCTCTCCATGAAGGCTGCCAGGGACAGTCTGCTCCATGTCTTCCACTGAACTCCTGGTGCTGCCGGAAACTCTGCTTTCCTTGGCTTGTAGACACATCAGTCCCATCTCTGCTTCCATCAGCACGTGGTGTTTTCCCAATGCGTCCTGTCTCCACAAAGAGCTTATCTTAATTAATTGCACCTGTAACAACCCGACTTCCAAAATGTCACGTTTGAGGTTCTGGGGAGATGAATTTGGGTGACACTATCTGTGATGGTTAACTTTATGTTTGGGCCATGGTGCTCAGATGTGTGGTCAAATACTGTTCTGGATGTTTCTGTGAGAGTGTATTTGGATGAGATGAACATTTAAACCAGGCGACTTTGAGTTAGCAGATCACCATCCATAGTGTGGGCGGGCCTCCTCTCATCCATCCAAAGCCTTAAGAGAACAAAGACTGACCTCCCCCACGCAAGAGGGAAGTCAGCCAGATTTGAAATGGAACATTGGCTCTTCCCTGGGTCGCTAGCCTGCTGGCCCACCCTGTGGATTCTGGACATGACGGCCTTTATAATTATATGAGCCAATTCTTTAAATCTCTCTGTCTCTCTCTCTCTCTGGATTGGCCTCCCAACATGCGGCACTCCTGCCCAAACTACCCTCTGTGGACTTGCAGAATACATGTTGTCCTGTGTTTTCTTTGGCGACCTTACTCCTGGGATTACGGTCCAAGTCAGGGTCACTTACTGAGATGGCAAAGACTAGGAGAGGACTTGGATAAGTAAGTTGCATACGACTAGGACCGGTCAGGGATGAAGATGAAAATTTGCAAATTATCAGTGTGTAGAGGGTGTTTCACCTATGGGGTTGCATGAAAGAAGAGAAAGAGGAGATAATAGGCACGCTCCCACTATGAGAGGGAGGTATGACAGCGAGAAAAGAACCAGCCAAAGAGAGTAAGGAGTAGCAGCCATGGATGCGGAAGGATCATGAAATGCGTATGTTTGAAAACTACGTGACTTTAAATATTTTGAATTTCATGGTGGTTCATAAAGGGGGCCGTGTCCTCTGCTGGTCTGCCATGCAAACAAATGTGGGAATCATGCTACAAAATTTGGTGCTCCAAACCAACTATTTATTGATCTCTGTTTCAAAGAATGAAGAGAACAATGGAGGCTTAGGATAACTCATTCACTTATTCACTCATTCATTCATTCATTCATTCATTCATTCATTCAATAAGAGTTTATTCAGAAAATATAGGGAAATAGTGTTAGGCACTGAGAATACAGATTTAATAAAATCTGCTTCTTCCTAACCTCAGGTAATTAAGGAAAGTTTTGATAAAATATATATGTATGATCTGCACTCAGTGTTTGATTTTGACAGGGTTACAAGGAAAAGGTTAAGAAATGCCTGATATTCACAGATTTGGATTTTTTTTTTAAACATCTTATACAGGTTTTAACGATGCTCTGTGAATGTAAATTTGGGAGAATTATGGGAGGAGAGGGGGAATAAGACCAGGTCAGTTAATTCCTGAGATTTTCTGAAACATTCTCATTTCTCCTACAATGAAGACACTTTTTATCACCATTTTGCACTTTCCCAATGAGGTTATGAACCAGCTGCCTGTTGAGCAAAAATATGACCATCCAATTAATATTTTGGAAGCCGTGACAGACCATTCTAACCTCCTGGCTGAGCAGTCTGCTCAGAGAGGCTGATCCTACAGGAAGCGGGGTAAACGGGAGGCCCGTCCGTTCAGCGGGTCCTCGCCACACAGAGCAGAGGTCACTCATTCAAGTCTGTGAGTCACAGAAGGCGGTGGCGGGGGATTTTGCATTTGGATTATGAATATTTAAATAGGCTTATTAAAAACCGTGTCCGCAGAGAGCACAAATGCATTTGCTTTTAAGACAATTAACAATATAAGGGGCAGAGCGGTACAGACACTAAACGCATAAAATTTGGAGTCAGACGATGCAGAGCAATTCTCGAGCACCAGTGCTTGGGGTGTAGGGGAAAAGGAACTGGCCCTCTGTGCATTTTAGTCCAACCCCCCCATTCCTTCACTTACGCTCATTCATTTAGTTAAGAAACCAAGTTAAGATGATGGTGTCGAGAGCCAGACTGTCTAGATTTGAATGCTGGCGCTGTCACCAGCTGTTTGTGCATGTCACTTAGCCTCTCTGTGCCTCAGTTTACCCTTCTGTAGGTGGGGGTAATACCAGTAACTATGCAAGGGCTAGTGGTGAGATTAAAGGAGTTAATTCATATATGCGTTTACAGGAGTGTCAGGCCCATAACGAGCACAAAATACATGTCGGCTCTGACATTAAATATGATGCCACTAGGGTGCACTGGAAACTCTGCTTGGTGATCAGGTGAAATAGCAAGATGGACCCAATTTTCACTCACATAGAAACAAACACAACAACAAAAAGTTTGTTACTGTGAAAGTTTACTGTGGAAACTAACATTAACAAAGCTCCTATTTTGGTGTTCGGGGATCAGGGAAGGCTTTTAAAGAGCAGTGGAGTTGAAGCTCAGACATCCCAGGTAAAATAGGGATTAACCAGCAGCAGCGTAAATACTCCGCAAGAGTAGGAGTTTTGTTCACCACTATAGCCAGTGTCTTAAACAGTGCCTCCTGGATGGCAAGCACTGGATAAATAGTAGTTGGATAAATAAAAATGCTAAATAAGAACCATTGCTGTGCTTTACAAAGGACAACTGGTAGAAAGTGGCAAAGGTATTAGCAAAAATAGAAAAGTGAGCAACACTAAAAAAAAAAAAAAATTGTGTATCCAATGGCATAACCTTTTCAGTAAATGAGTAAAAAGTTTATATTTGAGTTTAGCATTCGCATTGTTGACTCCCAGGGAGCAAGCGTGGCCTGTGGGCCATGGAGACACTGGGTTTCTCACAGCACAGTGTTGTGTGCTTCTCCTTTTCTTGTTTTCTTGCCTCGTCCCTTGCTGGCTCACTGAAGACAGAGAGCATGCATTATCCTTCTTTGTATATCTTTCATAAGGTTTGTCATTTGTCTTGGTCCTGGGGGCTGTTATAACAAAATGCCATCAGCTGAGTAGCTTAATAAGCACAAACGTCTATTTTATACGGTTCTGGAGACTAGGAACCAAGGCCAAGATACTGGCAGATTTGGTGTCTGCTGAGGGGCCACTTTCTGGTGCAGGGACAGTGCCTTTTACTGTGTCCTCATCTAGGAGAAGAGGCTAGGGAGCTCTCGGGGGTCTTTAAGGGCAGTAATCCCACTCATGAGGGCTCTGCCCCGATGACCTAATCACCTCCCAAAGACCCCACCTCCTAATACACATGACCTTGGAGGTTAGATTTCATCATATGAATTTGGAGAGGGAAGGAGCCTCAACACATTGAATCCACAGCACCATTTCTTTTAACAGAAGTTATGTACTGACTAATCCGTTTAATTTTGCTGCTCATGAAGATTTCTATTTCTTAACCCTTAATTAACCTCCAGTGGAAAGACGAAACAATAGAGGAGGCAGGTGAGAGGGAAACGTGAGTGTATGGTTCTGCCATCCCCAGAGAGCTGTGTTTGATCTAGGATCCTAGAGCCTGGCTAGGAGAGCTGGTGGCGGGAGAGACCAGCTCAGGCTGTAATCATTGCCTCAGAGCTCTGTGGGTCACGTCTGCTCAGGCCAGGACTTCGCTTAGTAAGGAACCAGGAGTATGATGAGGGCGGAGAAGGCCATTTGGTCTTTGTCTTGGACTGGCTTCACTGTCTTCTTCGGTTCAGTTCTCCCAGATACTGACCCTGAGACAAGGGCCTGAGTCACAGGGAAGAGAGAGAGAATGGAGGAGAAGGAAGCCAGTGAGTCACACTCATGAGTGTTATTACTACAGACAACTGGACCTCCATCTTGACAGGGAAATGTGGGAGGTGGGTGAGGGAACTGGGGTACTCGTGCTCTCATTCCCGTTCCTCGTTGACTGGGAAGTACTGTCAGAGGGTGTTCCGTCCCCAGAACTTCCGGCCTGCCTCTCATGCCAGCCCAGAGAAAGCCCTTGAGCAAGTCGTGGGTATAGATGCTTGGGATAAGACGTCCCTGGCAGGTCCCATAGCAGAGAGAACTGTGGGGTCCTGAGTGGGGCTAGGGGTACCTGCGCCAGGTGTGCCGGACAGACTGAGTGAGCAGCATGCCCTCTACTCAACGGTGAAGTAGGGTCATCTTTATGCTGGGTCAGTGGTCAGCCTTTCTCTCCTTGTCAACTTCCTGTTCCCTTAGAATTGCTGCCACTCGTTTACTGCCACTCTTTCTCTCTCTTCTATTTCCTCACTTATTGGATTCTTTTTAACATTTTTTTTTTCTTTTCCAGACATAAAATATATCCAGTTTAAAATGAGAACATTTTAGTTGGACAACAGTGTTTTTGTATAGTGGCCTGATAACACATATTCTGGTTTTTCTTTCTTTTTTGTACCTTTCCATGGAAGGAAGACTCCATAAGGCCTATAGCCGTGGGACATGACATGGCATTCTGTCTGTCCCTAATGTTGGATGTCTGTCTGATCTAGGGAACAACCGTGTGACTAAGTCTAGGACTAGAGAAAACTGTTACCTTGTTAATACTTTATAGGTTTGGGCAAGTTCATGTCTGGCAAGGGTGGCTATCGTTAATGAGATTCTTTGCTTTTCACATAACATGGGTTGGACTTTGTTCCTTGAGATTTAATTTCCTTAAATCAAATTCACCAGCCACCTTGCTTTCTGTGCAATTTACCCACCCACAAAATATGATTAAGTTGTTTTCTATGTTTCAGGGTCTGGTGTAGGCTCTAGGGCTACATACAGAATGACTCCTTCCTTCATGGACTTTAGGCCCAGATTTACATGGAAACAGGGAAAACAAAAGATACGGGTATGATGCGTGAGAAGGAAAACGAGGAAGGAAGGAAGGAAGGAAGGATAAGGAAGGGAGGAAGGAAGGAAGGAAAGAAGGAAGGAAGGACAGATAAGGAAGGGAGGGAGGCAGGGAGAGAGGGAGGAAGGAAGGGAGAAAGGGCAATTCAAACTCTCTAGTCTCAGCACTCACAGGTGTTTCTCCAAGGCACCCCTTCACCTCTATTGAAGGTCACCACCATGGGCCAGAGCAGAATGGGGACCTGAAGAGCCCTCTGATATGGACCCAGCAGACCTTCATCTACATCTTTGCTCCTTTTCCCCCCCAGACTGATGGGAAGTCAGGTTCAAGCCCCCAGTGTTTTCAACTCAACTTCCTCCTCTGTCCCCAAGCTGTTACTACTGTTGTGCAGCCTACCTAGCCTTACTGCATTCTTCCCAGCTCTCACTTCCCCATTGCTATCTATTACCTAGAGGCAAGACCAATCCACATATTAGGACCTTGGAAAACGCTAGTGTTCCACATAAGGGCAAGGCTACCAAATTACATGGCTAGCATGGGGGCAGAGCCTGTTGGTGACTTTTCAAAGATATGGTTTAGGTGTCATCCTAAAAGAAGACATCGACCACATATTTGGGTTCAACCAAGAAGATTCCTCAATAGATCATCCCCAGGACTTGTCCATATAAAACACTTTGTTGCTCACTTAACCATATAACCCACTTGTTATTAAATGACAAATTGTGCATTTTCCTTTAGCTTTGTAGGATTGGTATCAACCAATAGAAATTATTAGTTATTGAATTACGGAGTGGCTCCAGGTGAAGGTTACATTTGTGATCAATTATGTATGTATGAAATACTATATAATGTATATAAAATACTATATAATTATATATATTATATATAAATGTGACTTTCATCTGGAAATATAAATAGATATATTTATCGTAGAGGAATATAGTAGTGAATGAGAGAGACCTGGTGCTTCTCTCATGAAGTCTGTATTTTGACTAGGAAGATAGATATGGCAGAGAAACTTCATTAATAACTAATAACTAGGGAGAAGCATTAAGATTTGTAGAAAGTTCTGAATGACAGTCTGACATCCTGGCAACCCAGTATTTTGCATCCAGCTGACCAATTGCATTCCATTGCTTTAACTTACTGCCCCTGGAATCATAGGGTACTTTGGTATTGTCTGTCGTCTCAGGTCTTTGAATATCCTCTTGATAAGACACTAGTGTTGATTCTCTTCCCTTCTAATATCAGAGTCCAGAAAAGTCATGAGCAGATTGTGGAAGTAGGAGAAAGACACAGGAGAGGTTTGTGTTACATAAAGTTCATTTTTTTTTCATGCTAAAGGGAAGGATATTTGAAAACTTCTAAATAAAGTGTTTTGTCTGTTTGTTTTGTTGTTGTTGTTTTATTGAGAATTGTTAGGTCCTATATCTTCGGTCGGCAACTTTTAAAACCAGGAGCTTTGAGCTAGTCAAACTGAAAGGGAGAATTCTTTCTCACTGAAAACTAAAGACACCCCTAAACTCTCGTGGGCACACAAGACTTCACCCTCAACCCCAGTAGATCACCATAAACAATAATGCGGGCATCACTGCCTCATTTGGTTCTCCTGTAAAGCGAGAATAACATTCTTCAACAGGAAAACTTCTAATTAATGTACATACTAGGAGTTCACAGAGATTAAATTTGCTCTTTTACATTCCTGTTTTATTTTTCCTCCTTCTCCAAACAGCGTTGTATTTCATACATGGTGTTGATGTCTCCTCCCTGTGTGAATGCTGGGTTCCATCCCCCGCCCTGTCTCTCTTAACAAGCTCCTTGGTGCAGCTGGAATTAATGCTTCCTGTCGTTTTAAATAATGTGACATTGAAATACAATTTTTTAATGTGCTGGCATTTAACATGCCACAATATTTCAGTTATTTTACATTCATTTGGGTGCTCTCGTGTTATTACAGCTGTTATGAAATTCTGACAAAGAGGTGCATTTCTTTCTTCTGTTCCACCATAATTGCTTTTTGCCGCATCTCTGAACCGTAACCATGACGATCTGCAACATTCATCAGAGGACCTCTTGTTATTTCCCTCGTGTGAATGAAAAACAAAGTGGTATAAATACTTGGAGAACTTTTAAAAAGGCAGCTTTTATTCTTTTCTCCTTCCTTCCTTCCTTCCTTCCTTCCTTCCTTCCTTCCTTCCTTCCTTCCTTCCTTCCTTCCTTCCCTCCCTCTCTCCCTCCCCACCTTCATTTTTTTTTTTCTTTTCAGTTTTCTTTTTTTTTTTTAAGTCTTCCTACATGGTGGAGGGTCTATTGAGGAGGAATTAAGTTGCATGGCTAGAAATCTTTCATTTGCTTATTTTGAATGGAGACTTCTTTCTACAGGGCCTTTCTGTGGAAAAGCACAGAGAGAAAAGAAGAACTTAAATCAGTGCCTTCAGAAAGAAGGAACTGCCGTCATCAGAAATTAAAAAGGGAAATGAAAGGTTTAGTCTTTTCTAAATTTGACTTGTTACAAACAAGTTTTTGTTTGAGCTACTCAATGTGGTCCATCATTACCATATTGGGACAATGTTGTTGATGTTTGGATTTGTTCTTCCTTTTTTTTCGGTGGGGAGGCTAGAAGACCGTACCCTGGTTGCACTGTAAATTGCTATCTTTCTGGCAATTTGGGAGGATGTTGGGAGGTCAGCCCTATCTCATTTATCTGTACTCTTCCCATCTCTTCTTTAGCCCTTCTGTTCAGGCTTATTAGGTCAGACTTCAGGTTTCAGGTAAAGCGATACAGAGTTTCCATGAAATACCGTCTGTGAAAAGGTGGTGTGAGTAAACTGGAAGGGGCCTGCTACATGGGTATGCCACAGCCAGCAATCTACCTGACCGGTTCACCTAAAGCATCACTTAATCCCCAATGGTGCTGCCATTTCAGTGATTTGAGGGCAAGAAGTGTAGACCCTTCTTAATTATATTGGAATATGAATCATAGATTTTTGTAGAACTGATTTCAAAAACATTTACCTAACATTTTATGATTTTTCCCACCATTTCTTGTGGACTCCTAAAACTTACAAATACTTGGTATTTTCTATTAAGTAGAATAGTTAGAAGAAGGAACCTAGTTCTTGGTGCTACGTGAAGCCACTGGAATTATTTGTACCAAGTTTTCTATATTTTATAGTCTGTTTAACCATGTTATCTGTTGTGATAGGTCTGATCTAGGGTCTTGGTGATAAGCCACATAACTAACAGTAATATCATTTCGAAGTGCAATCATTGCAAAAACAACTGTGAATAAAGAGTATTCATGGAATGGTTTGGATCCAAATGTCAACCTTTGTGAAAGAAAATTATAGAAACTCAACTTAACTTTGGAATTGCCTGCTAAAGCATTCTGCATTTGAATTTTAGTCTTATTGTGTTCACATCTCCCTGAAACTTTTATTCTTCCCAACAAGCTACTTCTGCTGGCCACTGTGATAAGCCAAAAGCACCAATAGATAGGTAGATAGATATACATTCTTGTCCACTAGGATTTCAATCTTGTTTTTATTGAGAAAGGAATAGAAGTAGATCCCAATAGTTTTCCTTGTGGTATCTCACTGCAATTATTGGAACCCTCAGGGGTAGAATGATGAAAAACAAGCATGAAAGAGATTATAAAAGCAAAGAAATGTCTGAGGTTATGATGAGATCACTTTGAAACACTTTCTCATATCGATTTGCCTCCAGGAATTCACTTGATCCTTACCTCTGATCATTAAGGAAAGATACATAACTCTTTATTGCAGGATACACATTGAATCAAAATGCACATGTTAGCTTGATCAGTAAAATTAAAATGAAAGGATCTTCCTCCCTTTGGAGGGAGGGTCTGTGTTGCAGATAGCCTCAGATCCTAGAGGCTGCCCACAGCTCCCTGCTACATGGCTGTTTGCTTCTTCAAGGCCAGCAAGAGGCCCTCTCCCTCCTGTCTGCCCAGGTGTCTTCCATGATGTACCGTAATCATGGGCATGGCATCCGTGAATTCTACCATATTCTATCGGTTAGAAGCATGGCATATGTCTGCTCATACTCAGGGCAGTGGATCATCCAAGGGTGTGATTCGTGGGGTGGGGTCACCATGGGGTATGTCCGCCACATCCTGGTTCCCTCCCGCATCAGATGACTTCTTCCTGGACTTGTTCCCTGGTGGTGCTCACAGACATCTAGATATGCCTTATCCCTTCATCCCCACATCCATGCAATTAGCAAAGACTTGCAACTCTACCTCTAAGATGCATCCCATTCCTTTTACTTGTCAACATCGCCACCTCAACCCTCTGAATCCAAGGTTATCAGTTTTACCACGCCAACTGGTCTCCATACTTCCACTCGCCCACAGCCGATTTGGAACAGTGCAATCAGAGTAATGCTTTAAAAAGTCATTAATCAGATTAGGTTGTTCTCATGTCTTACACTGTCCAGTGGCCTCCCCACTATGCTGAAAACCCACTGTCAACAGGCTCTCCTTACCCAGACCTCTGCCTCTAACTCTGACCTCGCCTTCTCCTTCTTCAGAAATGTAAAGTCCACAAAACGTGGGACTTTATCTTATTTTCTGTTGCATCATCAGTTCCTAGAATGAAAGCACTTGGGAGATTTAAGACATCCTTAAATCTTATGTATGTGTCCCAGGCTTGAGTTGCGAGTCCGTTACATCAAAAAAAAGAGAAACGAAGGTTTTAGCTTCAAAGACCAAAGCAGCATTGTAACAGTGGGCTCCAGTCTAGAGTAAGAACTAATGTGAGTTGAGAGATCAAACTGACAAACAACATCACTTGGGCACTCACTGTAGCCACCTGTCAACATCGTGCTCTGTCCATTACCTTTTAGCTCATGGTAGGACCCAGGGTTGCCTTCTCCCACCAGCCCTGACTCCCACTCCCTGGGAGTCAAGCAAAGTTAGTGGCCTCAGGGTAGGAACCTACTTTCCTGAAATTCAGCCCCCTTCACAAGTATATGCATGGAGTTTTTCTGGATGGAGTTTCTAGCCTCTGCTACTCTTTAGCTCAAAAGCCAGAATCTAAGGCTTTTTGACTTTGGCCCTTAGTCTGGGAGCCTCAATCAAAATCCTCATTTGGGTTTCCACCCTCCTTGTGTTGTACCAATTTTAGGAGTAACTCTTTCCAGACAGACCATTTGCCTCCCCCATGTACGTAGTAGACACTGATAGTAAGTCAAGGCTCCTTCCCCCACAAAACAATCTTCAATGCCGCTTCCCAAGCCATCTCAAATATGTCTCAGGTGGCAATGGGTTGGTATTCAGGATGAAAACCCTTTGGCATTTTTACTTTAGGACACGGAATGCCTCATCTCAAAAGGATTAACCCTGTTCTTATTTCATACTCTAAGGAAACGCGGTTAGATCTCTTCTTCACAATGTTAAATGTTCAGGTTCAGCTTGCTTTCTCAGTAAAACTAACCTTCCAGACAAAGGGTGGCAAATGTATTCCAATCTAAGTTGTAACTTCTGATCAGCTGTTATGGCTACTGGGGAATACTCAAGTCATGTTTGCGCTCAGGGGAAAAACGGTGTTTTGGGCAAGGATGAAATCTACTATGAATTTCACACACTTCTGGTTTTTTGGTTTTTTTTTTCTTTTTTTCTTTTTTTTTTTCCAAACAACCTCCCTTTGGGTGAGGGTGACAACACCATGCTTGACAGTTCCCTGGGCTCATGGCCCAGGGTCTACCCAAATTTATTGACTCCTTATTTCTCAGAAGCAACAGAGGCAGCCTGCGAAACTTCTGCCATTTTAAAGAACCCAATCTCATTTCCTGGCCCAGACAACTTTGAAACCTGTACAGGACACCTAGTGTTTTATTTTAATTTAATTTCCCCTTCTTTGATTTCTGGCAACACCAAGCAGAAGATCAGGGGGCCACAGAGTGCGTCGTAAGCCATTGAAAGCTGCCCTGGCTTGTCCCTTCACAGTACACTGGGAGACACCATGTGGTGTGAGGCATTCATTTGCAGGTAGAGCGTCTGTAAAATTGTATTCTAAAATTAAAAAAATTTAATTAGAAGGCAGCATCTGGAAGAACCTTTTGCTGGAAGCCACTTTTTTTTCCCCCATAAATTATCCCAGCTCTGTGGCCCCCTAGCCCCGCTTCCACCATGTCAGGGATTGTAAAACCAGCCTTACCCATCGTAATACTCCTGGAACAGTCACATGGAGATTTCTCTGCTTAATATTTAACAAGCTACTGATACTGATTTCAATAAATGGAAACATATTTAATTTAGAGCCACTTCTCTTTTCATAGATGCTCTTGGCGGCTGTCCTGCGTTCCTCTCAATCCCTTATTTCCACTTTTTTTTTTTTTTTGAGGGCAGTGTCACTGGCCCTCATATGTGGGACCCGAACTGGGGCCACTGGCTTCCCAAGCCAGTGCTTAACCATGGCACCACTCGGCCGGCCCAATCCCTTATTTCCAGAAACTGTGAATCCAAGCCAGATATGGGCTTCTGAGGAGTGAGCCAACATCTTAATCCCTACCTGATGCCATCCTCTGCTGTTTGAAACAACATAATCCACTCCAGCAGCCAATCTGGGGAGCCATGAGTTAAAAAAAAGAAAAAGAAAAAAAAATTCAAGTGGGATCTATTTTATCAAAAGCAAAACAAAACAAAACAAAACAAAAAAAAATCGCCCAGCAATGATTGTCTTCTGTTCCCATTTTGTGAGCTGAGTTGGGCGGAAGTTAAATAGGACAACAGCACAACTAGCAGTGCTGTTAGGCTGGAGGTATCTGGACATACTGAGAATATGAGGATGCGCATTGACAAATAAAGGGGAAGAGAAAAAAATTATTGGCTGAGTCTGCTATGTGGCTATAACTTTGTGGGGGCCTCACAGCTATAGACTTTCTTCCATCTCTCATTGACTTCACGGTGCATGTGTTCAAGTGTCTATTAAAATAACCCCCATCCTTCTCTTTCTGTGTCTCTCCCTTTGCGTCTTCATTTCAGTGGATAAACTGGCCTTTGCTTATAGGAAGATATTTCAAGCCACGTGATTTGCACTCCCATCTGTCACCTCCCTTGCTTTCTCCAAATCTTCCTCCTTTTTCTCTCCTTCATCCTTCACAGTACAAGAACAAGTGTTTCTCTCTCTCCAGAAACATCAATTCTTCTCTCTTTGTACTCACTTGTAACAATATTATAACCCTATTGTATTCCATTTAACACTCTTTACTGAGAATGCCTTAATGGCTGGTACACGGAAAATACAAATAAATAATGTGACTTTATTTTCCCAAAGACAACTGGGGTTGCAGATGTGTCAAATAGAACATAATAGATAGGGATTTATTCCTCCATTAGCTTTTTAGGTTTGCTTATCTTTCAGAGTAATTTAAATTGAAATGAAAGACAAATCCTTATTTGATTGTTTGGCAATTCAGTGCTATTTATTTTGTGTAAGTTGGTGTGGGATATAAGTGCACTGTTGTTAAAAGGCTATTTAATGTCAGATAGAGGGCCTATTAATTTTTGCGATGAATTGCCAGCAGGGCCAGCCAATTGCGTGCATTTAATAAGGAGAGTCCGTTCTTTTAAAAGTCTGTCTCCATACTTCGCAGTAATGGTGCTATAGTTTATATGCTGTTAGGCATACACAGGCACTGCCTTTGTTATCAAAAGTCTGGAGATAAATCTCCAAGTAAGTATGTGGTTCTTATTAGAAAAGGGTCAAAAGAATGGTATGAGTTTTGTAGCACAGTTTACAGTTAATAGGCATAGCATGGTGGGAATTTTTATTTTATTTTATTTTGGAGGAGGGGAGATGATTTGCTTTGTATTGATAATGAGAAGTATAACCATTGATGTTGAATTTCAACATCCTGTTGGTAAGGAAGCCTACATATTTCAGCTTGAAACAGGACCTTATCATGGGCATTACTGTCCCACTTGATCTGAAAGACCAGAACTCATTAAGTTATTTTCGCTTTCTTGTCTACAATTTTCATGTAATTGCTAACTGATTAATGCTTATTCCTGAGATAATATGAATTGCCTATTAAAAAC
The DNA here is from genome assembly GCA_033961575.1 of Aselliscus stoliczkanus. Lineage (NCBI taxonomy): Eukaryota > Metazoa > Chordata > Mammalia > Chiroptera > Hipposideridae > Aselliscus > Aselliscus stoliczkanus. The sequence continues at coordinate 28,717,672 of CM066741.1, forward strand.
AGAAAGAATAGAGAGGGCAGGGACAAGATTATTATAAATTTCAAATAAAATGTACCAGTGACTAATTTGCTTTTTCATATAAATTATTGACTAAGAATGTAAAGTAGAATGTAGTGTATTATACAATCTGTCTTCGTTTGCTATTAGATCCATAAAACCTAGCACAGTGCCTAGAACATAGCACAGCCCATAAGTATTTGTCGAATGAATGAACGAATGAATGAATGAATGGATAAAGATGTAATAAAGAAATATAAATGGCACCCATAGAACACTCACCAGGAGAAGGCTGCCACAAACCAGATTAAAATTTCAAGAAAATATATTGCTATGAAATAATAATAACCGCCACAACAATAATAATGAACTTAATAGAGCTGTGGTCTTTAATTGTTTAAATCAAACATATCAAGAAGTGACATAGGTGTGTAGGGGAGATGTAGGAAGGCCATAGGGAACAGATAAACCATGAGCTGGCAAACCCTGGGGGCCGCAGGAAGAAAAGGAAATCATCACAAAAATGAGGGCCCCACTGCCAAGAACATAAAGGGAAAGAGGCCTTGTTGAAAATACAAAAAGAAAGGTGGGAGCGATTCAGATAAACAAGCAAAATAAAAGAGAGATGAATGAAGAGTTAACAGGACTAGAGAAAAAATAAGAATAAAATCAACAATAAAAGAAGATGATCCAGTCCCTGTATTATTGGTGTTTCTGAAAAAAACAAAACAAAACGAAACAAAACAAAATTAGTGGGGCAAATAAAAATTGTTGAAAGGAATACATGTTGCAAATAAGTAAAATAACACTGAATCTGTAGATTTAAGAAGTAACTCAATGCCGGGGCGGGGTGGGGGTGGTTAGTTAACGTAGAGCACTCCAACTATAAGACATAGCTTGATCAAGTTACTGCACTTCAAAGATAAATATCCTTTGGAAATCCAGGTAAAACTATCCAATCCCTAAAGAAGGAGATAAAGTCAGACTGGTCTAAGGGTTCTCCCCCCGCTCCCTCTCTTTCCCTCTCCCCCCATCTCCCCCTCTCTCCCTCCCCGTACACACACACACACACACACACACACACACACACACACACACAGTCATGTACTCCATAATAACATTTCAGTAAAGGATGGACCACATATGTGACAGTGGCCCCATACGATGATAATGGAGCTGAAAAATTCCTATCACCTAGCGACATCATGGCCTTCCTAACTTGTTAACACAGCACATCACTGGTGATGCTGGTGTAAAAAAACAAAAAACAAACAGAAAACCAGGGCTATGAGTCTTATCAAAGTTTAGAGACAGGAATACCATTGTGTTACATTGCAATGAAATGTAACGTTATTCGTGGGCCTGCGGTATTTGAAAACCAGTGTTCCCCTCCTGCTAAGTAGGGTACTAAGAGTGCAACGCAGAGTTCTTCCCTTTGCATTCTGGCTCGGGCCATCAGAAGAAGGCATCTGTAGTAGGAAAGAATAAGAACAAAGCACTATGAGAATCAAAGCTGAGAGATGAAGGGGCCCTGATCTCATAGCATGAGACCGTTTGTTGGATGGAGCTGTGTCCCAAACCTGCGCTTTCAGGCTACAGGAGCTGACAAATTCCTTTGAACCACCTTGAATGTGGTTTCTGATACTAGTATCTAGATGGCTCTTGACCAACACCAAATCTCCCTATGTCCCCGATTTCATTTATATCATGTGTAATCCCCTGACCAAAGCAGCGAGCTTCATTCTCTTCCTTTGCTCTGAGGTAACAGACACACTGAGAGTTTACGTAAAAATATCCATGGTCACGTAGCTTATGTGTGGCCGAGCTGAGATGGGAGCCCAGGCTTGTACAACTCGGAAACACGAGCACATCTCTGATGTCCCAGTAATAGTTTGGTAGTTCCAATAAGTAATTCACTGCCTAGACTCAGGCCAAAACAGCCAGTTGCACAAATGAAAAGGAAGGCATGCGTAGGCATTACACAGAAAAAGAACATTTGGACATGCTAATTTTTTGAAGAGAAAAAAGTAAATTTACCCAGAATTATGTCAATAAATAGAGATATATTAATAGCACCTTACACCTGTATGACTATATTTTGCAAAGCACTGGGCTATACGCTGTCCTTCTCAATAAATGTAGTAATTCTGCTAAAGTGACATTATAGTCGCTGTGATTGCACAGAGGCCATTTCGAAGGCTCAGAGAAGCATGGTTCCTTGCTTAATGTTTCACAGCTAGAAAGTGATGAGAAACAAGACTCGAGCCCCAGTCTTCCGACTTCCGTCCACCATTCTGAGGTTGTTGGCGATATTTTAAACTCCGCTAGGCAGTTTAAGTAAACTTTCTCTCTTTTCATATTTCTGCCCTTGAATCCTTCTCTTTGATTCGCTCTCTTACTCACCCCACATGCCCAGCGACCCAAACTTACGCCCAGTCACAATCAGTGGATTGATACATTGATTTCTATGTGCTTGACGTCAGGGCATATAAAAGAAAACCACTGCCCCACGAGCTTTCGCTGCTCGAATTCACATCCCTTCCTGTTCCCGTTTGTAAAGTCCTGATGCTGCTTTTATCACATGATTCCCCGGTTTTCAAGTTCACACTGTGCTCTGTGTCATATCCGACCGCTGACCCCGGGTACACCTGACGCTGAGCTGGGGTGCGGTTCTGACACCAGAAAGGCTCAGGGGAGGGAGAGAACTGCTCCAGGGTTGGTGCTTCTGAGATGCAAGGCCAGGCCAGCTGCAGAGGGAGAGGGAAATAGAGCCAGCCCCTGCCAGCAAGTGGAGAATGACAGTTCATGTGAAAACATCCTGGACAGTGACACTGGGAGTGGTGGGCAGACAGAGGAAAGGGAAGGAAAGCAGCCACAAGCGTTTTCCTGCAGCGTTTGTCACTTCCCAACTCGATTGCCACGTATCTAACTTGGTTTATGAGATCAAGGTTAAAAGCAAGTGGGAGAAATACTCTTACTGAAAAGAATAATTACGCCATGCACGCATGTGATCTTGCTTGAAAAAAATACCTATATGAAGGAAAACATTTAAAAACTGGGCTTTTTCAGGAAGCCCACAATTAATATTAGAAAAAAAAATGCTAATATGCAAATAGCCTGAATTTTAGCATTAATAGAATTAGATGAGAATTTGATTATGCTGTGTTACAGCCACACATAATGTTCTCAAGCATAACTTCTGCAAAGCTGTTAATTCCACTGGTGATTATATATGTGCATTTCAACACATCTTGCTGCCCTTTGAAATCAAGTACAATCAAGATGTTAGAATGTAAGTTATTTTCTGGTTATTAAGACGCGTTTCAATCCTCATCTTTAATCAACTGAAGAATCGCAAGATGGCTTTGATAAGCACGTGTGTGTGTGTGTCTGTGTGTGAGTGTGTGAGTGAATGTGTGTGAGTGTGTGTGTGTGTGAGTGAGTGTGTGTGCATGTTGCACAACCCCAAATTGATGTGCTGTCACTTTCATCTCCCGAGTCTCAGGCTTGACCCTCCAGTGTATGTTATTAATAAGGAATCTATGTTGACTTTCATTCATTTAAAAACGGGAGGGGGTTGAAATGGCTCTTTGCATCTCTAAGTCCTGTCAGGGAGCCCCGAGGCTTGGCTTCTCCTGTCAGGGTCTATACTGGAAGGCAGAGCTCAGCGAGGCGGAGGGGGCACCGCCAGTTGGCAGATAACGCCTGGCTGCCCTCCGACCGTCGGGTTAAACTGCTGTCTGGGCTGCTCGGTCTGGAAGCCGAGTTCCAGGGAGGGAGAGCTGCCAGTTACCTGTCAGTGTGCTGAGGCCTGGATTGCAGCACAGGGAGGAGGCACAAAGACGGAATCTTCCTCATGGCCCCTTTCAGCCCCTCGTGCTACAAGAGGCCACTCCAGTGGACACAGTTTAGGGGGTTTCCCAATTACCCAGGAACCGATGGCTTCGGTGGTCATGGCAGGGAAAGTATATAAATGAGCTCACATGTTTGCAGAGCATTGTACCTAAGGCCTGGGAGGATGGTGGTGGCTGTCCCCAAAGCGCTGCTGTCACCACGGAGAGCGCTGCAGTCCCATGATTTGAAGGAGTGGGGCTCCGTCAGTGACGAGAGGAGGGACAGGAAGGGAAGACACGTTGGTCTCATGTGTCCGTCGCCACCAGGATATCCATAAAGAAAGGCATTTGGCAGAGTATAGCAGAGACAGTGAGCCAGGGAGAGACAATGAAAAAGAGAGAGAGGTAAAGAGACAGAAAGGCAGACAGAGAGAGGGAGAGGCAGAGACAGAGAGAGGGACAAAGAGAGAGGAAAACAGAGACCCAAAGAGAGAGAGTAAGAGACATACAGAGAGAGAGAAGTAAATAAACAGAGCTAGAGAGAAGTAGAGAGAGGCACATGCAAAGAGAGCAAGAAAGACAGGGAGAGAGACAGAGTCAGAGGGAGAAGGAGAAGGAGAGAGGGGGAGAGAGAGAGAGAGAGAGAGAGAGAGAGGGAGAGAGAGCGCGAGCGAGCGAGCAGAAGAGATGAAAAGGCAGTCAGAAGCTGCGGAGCTCATTATGGGGACACCTTTTGCATTATGCGGTGGTGTGAGCTCAGGGCCTTAGCCTAGGGTGGTGGGTCAGAAGGGAAGGCAGAAGGCAGCAGGGGCCCTGCTCTGCTGGGGGTCCCCTCAGGAAGGAGATTCAGGAAGGAGCCAAGGGGTGGCCAGGCACGCAGGGCCACAGAGGTGGTGGAGATGGGAAGCCCTGGTAGAGCTGAAGACACGTGCTGGCCTCCTCCCATCTGTTCTTCCTCCCACTTCCTCTGAGGCCTGCCCTCCATCTCTCTGCTCCTTTCTTTGCCTTGTGAAGGCGCTTGGTACTAGCATTCTCGTTCATTCATTCATTCATTCACTCACTCATTCAGCAAATATTTATTGAGAACCGATGATCTAAACCTTTCTCTCCAAACTGGGAATTAATCAGTGAAATAAGCGTAGTCGGGGCTCTCCTTAATTAAGGGTGTCTCTGCCTGGGTCCCCAAGCATCACACATGACAGTCACCAGGGTCCCATTTCATAGGCTGTAGGGGCAGAAAGGTGGAGCCAGAGACTAATGTGTTGAAAGAAGGAGCCAAGGATGCTATGTGCAGAGACTGTGAATGGCGTTTGCCGTGCTGGGCAACAGTCAAGGGAGAGAACCATCTCCCAGTTCTGGGGCAGGTGGCCAGTGGGTTTCATTCACCTGTGTCCTCGGCTTTTATCAACATCTGCTATACACCAGGGCTTGGGTCAGGTGCTTCCGGCGACTCTGTGCTAGCAAGCCCAGTGTGAGTGGCACTTAGAGTTTGGGTTCCTCCACTATTTCCCTCAACTAATGATGTGCAGATGCTGAAGAGATGAGCAGGCATCTAGGTCAACATCAAATGCTATTTGGTTGCGAGTCACAGAGAATCCCAGGCTCTGATGACCTTGTCATTTTATTCAAGGTCATCCATCCAGCTGTTGAAGTTTTCCCTAGAAACTTCTTGCTGAAGTGCGGCCACATGATGCAGAAAAGGAGCCCCAGGGGACGCCCATGTGGTCCCTCAGGGACAGCTGAGATCCAAGCCGCTGGGCTGCCTGCCTCCCAGAGCTACCAACGTGCTCCAGCAATGGCTGATGGTCATTGAGTGGTCCGAGCATGGAAGCCAAGGTAAGCCAACTAACCCTTGGTTTCCTGCAGACATTGTCTAACAGTCCTGTAACTTTCACTTCAGCTCCGTTTAGGCTTGGAGCTCAGCGCTCTGCTGTGACACAGCTCACCCAATTTGGCTTTCTTCTGGAATGTGGAAAATCCCAGTTCAGCAGGTGGAGCTGTGTGCCTTCCAGTCAGCCTCCCACCAGACCCTGGCCTTGAACTGGGGAAGCCTCAGTGTTGGAGAGATCACTTGTTCTGTGAAGGAACTCTAAATGTCACTGCAGCATACAAGAACATGTACTATGTTATTAATAAGGTTTTTAGATACAAACTTAGGCTAATATGATAATTTTCCACACCTCTTCTAGAACTCTTTACTTGTAGCCCCCCGGCATTGATTTATGCTTTCATTTATTCAGGCCATAAATATATACTGAGTTGCTCTTCTGTGCAAAGGAATATGTGAGATTCTGAGACTGTGTGAAGAGGAACAAAGAAAATGTATAAAATATGATCCCTGCTTCCTGAAGCCTGAAAACCAGTATTAATAAAATATATTAGTTGAGTTAAGTACCATATGTTGGATACTAAGTGTTTGATACAGATTATTCCTAAGTTTAAGAATTTTTCACTTTCCAGCTGTGCAAATGGAGATTTTGAAATGTGAGATGACTTTGCCCAAGGTTGCACAGCTATCTAGTGGCTAAAAGGGAGTTTGAGGACATGTCTATGACCTTAAACTCCATTTCCTTTTCATTGCAATAAGATGATGGGGCCAGGACTAGTGTGATACAGGTGGGATGCCTGGTGCCTTCACTGTCACCCTGATAAGATATAGTAAGTAGCGCTTATCAATTCAGAGCAGAGACCCTGGGGCCTGCCTTGCTGGCTCTGAATCCCAGGGTCATCTTCCCAAAGCTGTGGAGCCTTAGACAAATGGCTTGACCTCACTGTATCTCAGTTTACTCATCCATCAAGTGGGTATAATAATATCACAAGTTCTATTGTGGGGAGCAAATGAGATGACATACATAAAGCAGTTAGAGTAGTGCTTAACACACATGTAAGCATTAGATACTTTTATTAATATACTGGAATGGTTTCATGAAAGACTGTGTGTAAGAAATTCAAGAGATGCAACCGAAGCTGTTCAGGAGTTCACAGGCGAAAGAGATTGTTCCTTCCAACTGGAGTAACCTTGGAGGTTGCATTCGTATTGCGTCTCGACAGGATTGAAGGATTTTGACAGTGGCACGCAATAATATTTGTGACACCAATCACCTCGCTTTACTTAGTCTTTACTTCATGCCAAGTGCCCTGCTAAATCCTTTGTAGCCAATTTTCTCATTTCTTCGTTGCAAGAATTTCATGAGGTAGATAATGCTTATTATCGCTTTGACCTGACTCCGTGGTCTCCCTGCCTGTGGGATAGAGTTTTAATGCCAGGTCTTCGTGGTCTCAGAATTCCTGGTCTTAACCTCTGGGTAGCCCCGTGGAGCAGAGTGGTACAGGCGGGGTCTGACGTGAAGGCTTTCTACTGGGTTAGACACCCTTGGTCTTTTTGCAGCAGAGGGAGAAACCCACCTTAGCTCCTGTGACTTACCAGTGGGGACGTGTAGGAGGCATACCTGAGAGTTAGGACGGGCCGGAACGGGAAGGGGCGTCACAGGCAGGCGAAAATGTCTGGGTATTACTTGGTACTAAATGGGGAACAACTGGGATTTGGAGGTTTGGAATAACAAGTATACTTGCCAGATCCATTTATATGATAATTGACAAAAAGCTTGAATAACCTGCAGTCCGGTTAGATTTACATTTTAGAAATGGGCCATTTAGGATTAAATCCCCCTGTAATCTTGCATTGTCGAAATGATAGGGTTATTTGTATCTATCCTCCAAGAGGCTGTTTGAAATTTTAGATGAGTTTTAAGAGAGAGAGAGAGAGAGAGAGAGAGAGAGAGAGAGAGAGAGAGAGAGAGAGAGAGAGAGAAAGGTGCTAGAGAAGTGAGGAATTTTAAAGTACCAATTGGTTATATTGAATTAGCTGCCTTGGCTCTTCATTTCCGCCTCTTTCATTAATTCAAATGCATGTACTGCCCAGGGAAGCATTTTGAAAACGCAGCCAGGCATTATGTCCTGATAGCGTGGGCTAGGTCATTTCTAAGAAAACTGCGCGCCGAACATGGAATTTCACTCTAAATCGAGACCTCATTATTATCCAGAAAGATCCAGCTACCGCCGTGCTTGTTCTTGAATGCTTAAATACCTGCATCTCTTTCTTCACCCTCCTCCTGGACAACATACTCACAGCGTGGAAGCCATGCCTGCTCCTTGCTGTTCTAAATTAATCTCGCCACATCGCGGGGGCACTGCTGGTAATTGGCAGGAGACAGGGACGCAGGCTCCTGTCTTTCAGCAAAGCATGCAGGAGAAGAGAGCCCTGCTAGTTATAGCGGTTGTGGTTTCCTTATTGTTCTAATGAGCCTCTGCCGCGTAACCACAACGCCATTATGACCGGGCCACACCACAAGGAGAGGAAGTTCCCGGAATCATCCTCCTCACTCGCCTTTTCATGTTGCTGGAAGTCAGCGTCTCTTGGCCACCGGCTTCACGGGGGCTTCCGGAGTTTGCTGGCTCTTTGTTCTTATCAGCGATGCCCTCCCTTGCCCCTCCTTCTTCCTCCAGACTCTGAGGCCTTCAGGAGCCAGCCAAGAAGGCGAAAGGGGCAGAAGGAATAACGTCTCTGGGCCCCCAGCCACTGTGGAAAGAAATGCTGGCCAGGAAAAGGCCCCAGGCTACTGGAATGGCAGGGTCCTTCTTTCTCATCCTGCCTTTGCCTTAAATAGACTCTGTAGACATTGATACATTTCACATGATTGCCCCAGGAGACCACAGTTATTAAGCAAGTGCTCCTGATGTACTTAGGAGGAATAGCACCCAGTAAGGATGTGTGTGTGTGTGTGTGTGTGTGTGTGTGTGAGAATTGGGATGAAACTGGACAGTGGGACTTCATGCACTTTAGGGACAATTTGTTCTTCGATTTAGGACAAGGGAGAGTTTCCCAAAATAGAGATCAGCGTCCCAAGTTGTCCACACAGCCCTTTTGCTATACCACAAGGTGACTTTTAATAACCCCTGTGCATGTCACCTTCCTCAGGTCATCCCACGCGAGCACAGCACTCGGTGGTGTTAAGTTTGCTTGGCTTGGGCAGCTCAGCGTCGTGTTGAAAAACACATGCTTTGGGATTGTGTGAACTTGAATTTGAATCCCAGTCTCACCATTCTTGAGTCATGTGTTTTGGGTGCCAGGCTTGAAACTCTCTGAGCCTCAGTTTCCTCTGCTGTGTGACAGGGAGGATAATACCTATGACATAGGCATTTTTGTGGTATCTAAATAAGGCAACATAAGTATCAAGTAGCTAATAGGGGCTTAATTAATAGTAACTGCCTCCCCCACATTCTTTCCTTCTACTTTGCTTTTGTCTTATTCGTTTTCCTCATTATTGTCATTCCTTTTATGGGGGGGAGGGTGGTAATTCTAGAAACTGTGGAGAATTAGTGTCAGTTTCCGAGTTCCGGCACGAGGAGGACTCAGCCAGATGTGATCTTATCTGGTGTGGACACACGCACACCAAACAAGAAAATTGCTTTTGGAAACCAGCTACCATGTCGTGAGGAAACCCAACGGCCCTCCAATTAGAGCTGCTCAGATGGATGCAGAGGTCCCTGCGTGTCACTAATGGTAAGGGAAGCTGGAAATACAGGGCTGGCCTGATTCTGTGACAGTGCCTCAGTCCCTGGGGCCCAGCCAGCCTCCGAGCCCGCTTCCCTGAGCATACACAGAGGCGGACGGTTCTGTGCATTTCTCTGAAATCCTGTGACTCGGAATGCAGAACTGAAACACACTCCACTGGTCACTCTTTTGTCTGTTTGCTAAAAGCTGGGAGTTTTCAGAAGGAAGCATACCGTTACATCGGTCTGAGTCGGAAAAACAAACCGAACGGCGAAGCTCTATTCACGTTCTTTCAGTCGGTACTTATGGTACACCAAGAAGGTGTTAGGGGCGGGTCAAACGGTGAGCAAGAGAGAGCGCCAGAGCCTCCGCTTTATCACCTGCCGTGGCTTCCTGATGGCCAGCGCTGTGCTGGCCCTCCGCTTGATATTTCCCTGGAATCGAGGCTGGCCCCGGGGCTGTTTTGCCAGTAGTGGTGTGGTATCCGTGTATCCGTTTGCTGGGGCTGCTGTAACACGGTGCCTACAGACTGGTTGGCTTTAATAGCAACCAGTTATAATAAAACAATAATAATCCGCCCACGGTTCTGGCGATTGAAAGTCTAGGGCCGTGTATTGGGTGGGACTCTGGGACAATCTATTCTGTGCCTCCCCCTGGCTCTAGGGTTTTGCTGCCAATCTTTGGCGCGTCTCTGTGTATCACACCAAGCTCTGCCTTTATCTTCACAAGTCTTCCCTGTGTGTCATCACCATTGTCTTCTCTTCCTGCGTGTGTCCAGTTGTTGCTTTTTATAAGGACAACAGTGACACTGATTAGAGCCTACTCTAATAACCTCTCCTTAATGTGACTCTATTTGCAAAGAGCCTATTTGCAGATAAGGTCCCATTCTGAGGAACTGGTGGTTAGGGCTTTGTACATTGTTTTGTTATAAGAGTCCGCCTAAAAACCCAGGTCTTAGCTGATTGGCACCTTGTAACTTCTGTCTCTTGAATCCTTGCTAAGTAACTTTTTGTTTGAAGCCTCTAAGTTACAGGGGGATATATAACGAGCACAATATCCTTGAAAGAGTTTACACAAGTAGTTGACTGTGATAAGTGCTAGAAAGGAGAAACAAAAGCCCCCAGGGATGTGTCAACAAGCCAGCTAACCTGGTCTCACCCTGGTCGGCTTTGTTACTAAGTAAATGCTCTTATCTGCACGGATCAATTGTAGCTGTTTTACTAGTTTGGCATTCCCAGCAAAGGCATCTGTTCCGCTACCTGACTTTCTGAAATGCATTTAATTTGAAAACACCTTCACTCACTTTGCCTCTGGCTTTCCCTTTTGGGAAGTGGGAAGGCCCATCATTATTGGGGGCTGGCAGCGTCCATCCAAAGAACTCCATTTCCTTTCATCTCCTTCATAACAGCACAGAAAATGGAGCATAAAAATACCTTGCGGAAGGTTAAGTGCTCTGTACTAAATGTGGACAGTACAGAGCAGGCAACGAAGCGAAGTGTGAACAAGGAGGGGTGGGTTCCGACGAGAGGGGCTGTGCTTTTTCCTTTGTTCTTTTGCTGTTGCTCAAAGGAAGCTATGTGATACAACGCTGAATGTTAAAGGGAGATTACATAGCACCTAGGCCAGGTTGGCCTCTTTTGATGGGAATCCCCATCAAAGCAGGTAATTCCTGCCGCCATCATTAGACCAGAACAAGGTCCACTAAGGAAACCTGAGGCTGGGCTGTGTATATCCCAAGTCTGGGGTGAGCGATGGGGAGACCTGGATGGAGCCAGGTGCGGGAGCCGTTTTCATCAACATCACTGTGGGAGCCGGCAGTGCAGTGAAGCAAGGAGCCCAGGCGATCCAAGCTTGGGGTGGCCCTGGGACTTCAAACCTGCTTTCCTGGGTTCATTCTCTCAGTATATGAAGTGCCTTATAAGTGCCAGACATGGCAGAGCACTAAAACCCATTTGTGTGACACAGTCATTGTAACCAAGGAAGAGGCACAACAGACAAGCAACAAATAAGTATATATATGTGAATTATATTGATATAATTTTTGATAGAAATAAAGTGATGGAGTGGAGTCTTGTCAGTCCTTTTACTTAAAGACCTCTCCTTCAAATGCTGACATTTCTTTCTTGCAGAATAAAGTCCAGGTTGATTTCTCGTGCCAGTTGAGATCCTGCACAATCTAGTTCTTGCTACATTTCCCAGGCTCTTCTCCTGTTTTTCTTCTTCCCTCATTCCCCAAGACACACCCATAGGCTTCCGTCTTGTGAGGAAGTTAGCAGCACAATCACTGGGGTCAGACTGCCTGGGTTCGAATCTCAGCCCTGGCACTTACTAGCTGTGTGACCTTTATGCAAGTCGCTCAACCTCTCTGGGCCTTAACTTTGACTTCTATGTAACGAGTAGAATGACACTGCTCTCTCCCAAAGTAATGGTGAGAATCGGATGCGATCGTGGCCTTGAGGCAGGCAGCATTAATAGTAAAGACAGATATAACTTGCTTGCTGGTTATAATGACCATGTTTTGTATGTGTATGTGTGTATACATTACATAAAATTTAATTATGACCCTACTCTAAGGATATATGACTATCTCAATGCCACATAGTAAGACTTGGATTGTGTCTGTTTTACTCATCACACACAGTCAATAGATGCTGAATAAAGTGTACCCAACAGGCAGGTGTGTCTTGCAGAGAACGTGAGACACCCTTCACTAGGAGGGATGCTGTTTGGGGCTCGGGGTGTATAATTAGGAGACTGGCAGTGCGAAGCGCTGGCTGAAGAACTGCACTCTTTAGCTTTAAGATCTGCAGTTGGGGACCCTATTATGATAGTCCGTGTGTGCCACTTGGCAGTATTAGAATTCCGAGACAGACCAATCTGTAAAGACCCCCGCCCCTTGCAGCCGTGTGGTGAGGTGGCCTGGGCTGCTCTAGAAACCGTGGTGAGTCTTTTATCATGTATTTATCATTCCAGCAGGGACAGGGAAAAAAAGGGACAAAATACCGAAAAGTTAATTAAAAAATAAAATCAAGAGAAATGTCTCTCAGAGGCCACCTCTGTTATGGAGACCACCTGTCATTAGGCATTTTCCTGTCTATAAAGCCGAGATTGGAAGCCGATGGACTCTTCTGTTGTTTAAATTTTAATGCCTCCTGTCCGGTCTCTGAGGTAGCTGCTGCAGTCAGAGGCTGTCGCGTGAATAGGCACCTTGCCCAGAGAAAAATGAGTGTGCTCACTGCCAGGACTGACACCCAGTGGGAGACACCTGCAGCCAAGCTGTGACCCCCCACCCCACCCGACCCGGGGTGTGTTTTGCATGGATGTTCATGTATTTGCTCACTCTGGGTGACAAGGGGAAGGGACTGTCTTTGGAAGAAGGGGACGAGTGGTGGCTTCTCAGCAACAGAGCACCACCTTCTAATGCGATTCTCTCCAGCGTTCCGGTCCTTGGGTCACTCGTGCAATCGCAGTTTATCAAGCATCTGCTATGTCCACGCATGCTGGTAGGCACCGAGTGGGAAGCAGTGAAGGCGTAAGAGAAAAACCTCTGTTCTCATGACCTAGGCATTCTGCTTCGGAGAGGGAGAGTATAAATACTTTAACAGATGACGGTACTGCACAGTAAAAAGCTGCTGATATTGTGCCTTGGGAATGAAGGCTCGCTGAGGAGGTAAATAGGGAGCAGTATGGTGAAGGGTGAGAAAGAACCAATGACGCCAGATTCACAGGGAACCATGTCCAAGCAGAGGGAACAGCAGATGTAAAGGCCCTGGGTTGAAGATGTGCTTAGCAGCTTTGAGAAACAGATGATGTCACTATGCACAGAGAGGAGACAGCAGGCACGTGATGATCAGGCGATTGAAGGGACCTGGGGACTTCAGGGAACCTGTGAGAAGAAGGGTTTGGTCAGCGGAGTAGGTTTCAAAACATTCAGGCAGAGTCTCCTTCTGGTGAGTGGGTCATGAATTCAGCTTCAGGGGAGAGCATTCCCTCATCCATGCTTCCCAGAAATGCGAAATGACACCCTGTGGACCTGCCTCCTGAGTCCCTGCTCAGGACCCCTCCCCTCCTGCCAGCATGAATATAGCGGGCTCCCCACTGGGAGAATATTCCATTCTCCCGCCGCTTCAATGTCCCCTTCACAAAACGCATCCCATGATCCCTCCTCACAGCTTCCTAGGGTCCTGCAGATTTCAGTAAGAAGTTTCAACCCCTTAGCTGAGCCCGCAGGACACCCACTGCTGCCCTCTGTAAGCCCCAGAGTCCCCATGGCTGTGCACTGCTTCCCCACAAGTGCACGTGCAGCTTGATGGAACCTCCTGGACTCTTCTCTCTGCCCGAGCCACTCATCTTGTCCCTCAGCACCAGGAAGATGCTTTCTTGTCCCTCACGTGTCGCTCCAAGCTGCCATTCGCTCCTTTGGAGAAATCTCTCCCAGTCTGATAGAAAGGTGCTCCCCCTTGGGGGAGGAACACGCGGCCAGGTGAAGAGTTGGGCTGGGGTGGGGGGCAATGCAAACTTCGGAGGGAAGAGTAAAACCGAAATGCCAACTTGTGAGTTGGAAGTGAACTTGGTTGGGTGGTTTCCAGTTTACCCTTCTAGCTTCTGAGCTCGGGACTCCTGGGAGTGGGCAGCGAGGGGTGCTGGGGCGAGGAGAGCCTGTAGCTTCTTGAACTTTACTCCTCCCTTAGTGCCCGCCAGGCACAGTAAGAGCTCACCCTGTTTCTGAGCTGGTATTTTGAATACCTCTGATATAATGTAGCGGGGGCAGTGGGCTGGGGTGGGGGGTGGGGCGCCTGCAGTACATTTATTAAGTGGTGATATTAAAATGAGTTCTGTTGTAGCTTCTATCATGAGAGTCATAAATAGCATTTACTATTTCTAATCTCATTTTTTGGGAAGACTTTAATTTTGTTGTTCCAGGAATGTTTACAAAGTAAGTAAGGAGCCCCTGTTTGCATCAGTGAAGGGAGGTGTTTCAGAGGGACCAGCAGAGACTTATAACACTCCCCGTTCCTGCCCTAATTAAGGCATTTGTTTTCTGTGTTTTAATAGCTCCAAGGTATCTTGTACTTGAGGTAGCTGGGTTTATAAACAGCTTTTCCTCCAGAGGAGAGGGGAAACCTTCCTTTACAAGTTGGAAATTGTAAAGCCTCGAGGATGGGACGATGGCCTATCTCTCTCATTTACTAAGAATGCCCAGACCTCACCCCAGAACTGCCAGATCAGGAACTCAGGGCTGAGGGCTCTGGCCAGCTGCCTTGTGACAGGCCTGCTGGTCACTGTCCATGCCGGCTCCAGGATGGGAACCACCAAGATAAAGGGACAATTTTCACTGAGTCTTCATGGGTTGGGCAGTCTGCTGGGTCCTTGCTATTCCAGGTGTAGTCCTCAGACCGGAAGCATGGGGGTCCCCCTGAGAGCTTGACAAGTGAGCCTCAGCACCCCCTGAGACCTGCTGGCTTCTCAGAGCCACCTGCGAGACAGATGTGATCATCGCCCTGGAAATCTCGGTCATAGGCGCTTTCTGAAATCAGTCTTTTGCTTTTCATTGTAGTTTCTTCTTCAGTTGGGCCATTTCCGGGCGCTCGGAAGCGACATCCTTGTTCACAGCCAAGCTTCAATTTAACCCCATGGACTCTACTCGCTGAACTAACTTTTGTCGACTTGGCTTCTCTCTGTACCCAAATCTCGCCGGTTATTCTCCCTTCTGCCACCAGATTTCCTTGACAGCCCCATTTATGAAATGCCCGTATTTGATTAATCAACTGCCATAGTGTGGGCATTCAGAGTTTTTCTTTTTCCATGATCCTCTGTGGTAGGCGGTTTCTAAATCAGCTCTCAGTAATCCCCACTTGCCGGCGAGTCACCCCCTCCCCTTGACTTTGGGTGGACCTAGCGACTTACTTTCCATGAACTGCTTATGGCAAATGGGACGGGATGTCTTTGTGAGATTAGGTTAGCTGTGACTGTGACGTATACTTCCTCAGCCTCTTCTCCCAGGCTTTTCTTGGCTGGCTAAGTCTGATGAGCTGAGCTGCCATGTTGCCGGCTGCCCTAGGGCAACAGCCAGTAAGGAACTGAGGCCCTCTGTGTATGAGCTCACAAGGAACTGAATCTTCCCAACAGCCACCGAGTGAGCTTGGACGCAGACCCACCCCTTTGTGGAGCTCAGACACGACTTGCACCCTTGCCAACACCTTGGTGATAGGCTGGGGAAGACCTAGAGCCTGGGGGCCCAGTTACGTGACAGTTGCCCCTGCCCCACGGACTCTGTGGAACGATAAACATTGTTGTGCGAAGCCACTACATTTGGGGAGGGTAATTTGATATGCAGAAATTGACAACAAGGATTATATCCCTTCCCTGGAGGTTTGTCAAGGTTCAGCTTGTAGGATTGATGCAGGGGTTCACTGATAGCTCTAAAGCTACACAGAAAAAGAAAAAAAATCTAGTGCAGAAGAGACTGCAAGAATTCTTCAAATCTGGTTTCCTTCCTGTTCCTGTGTCCAGTGTAAACCACATTTCCTGATCCCCCTTGGTTCCAGGTGGAGGATGGGTCTGATACCATGTGATGGGAAGTTGGGAACACCCAGCAGAGGCACCCAGCCTGGTTCCTAAAAACCCCATTTTTAAGGAGTTCCTTCCCTGCTCTTACCCTTTGCTAGTTAGCCGGTTGGATGCAGGGGACCCCCCGGAGAGGCTTTAAGAGAGACTTCAAGGATAGTGAGCTGATGGAAGGAACCTGGTCCTAACTCACCACATTGAGGAGCGTCTCCTAGGAAACCGCCAACCTGGACCATTCGCATTGGGCCTTGTGGGATCAAGCATCAGCCGTTGTTGAATTCAGTCCTTGAGATGCTATGGTTGTTTGCTATCCAGCTAACATAGCCTACCCTGACCAAATGCCTGCCATATGTATATATATTCATATTCTATTTCATTTGTTTTACAGTTCTTATATCTTAATACTAGTTTATTATTTTCAGTTCTTTAAGCACAATTGATCTCTGTTACACTTTACATCACATTCATTTATTCGCTTTGCAAATGCTTATTGGTAGCCAGGCAATATGGTTATATTGATAACAGGGCACAGATTTTTCTCCTTAAGAAAATCATAATGAATTAGGAAAATGGACACACAAAGAGGCAATTGAACTGAAATATGAATAGGGATTTGCTCATGGACCTTATTCACATACCCTTTATGTATCAAGCACTACCCACCCCCTGCTATTCTTCTTAACAACACAAATACTTATAACCTGCTTCATCACATTTACTGAGTATCTATCTACTGTGTGTGCAGGTAGGAAAGGGTAGCTGTTTTTAGATCATAATAATTTGGCTCAAATAGAGGTAGTTTATATGTAGGGAACCTGAAATGAAGTCACAGAAGGAAAATATGCCCAGACATTTGAAATTTATTCAGCAGGCACTAGGGAGCCATTGATTGTTATAGAGAGAAGGTATGGGATAAACTTTGATTTGGGGAAGATTTGTTAGGCAGAGGTATGCAGGGTGGTCTGGAAGAAGGGCAGAGGGGTAGCATGCATGCAGAAGGAGTAGGAGGAAAGCTGACTGCATAGCAGATCAGCCATGAATCCACACAGTCCCGCCTGAAGGCAATAGGAGAGGAAATTAATGGATGGAAGTTAGTTCTGAGAGAAAAATCTATACATCTGGCTGAGAGAAATTCCTCCCCCATGATCTGAGAAGATTGCTTGGTATTTAACTTTTTATTTCTTCTGTTTGTATTTAGGGGGGTGTATGCATGTTTGTGTGTGATTAATCTATTTTCACAATATAAGATGTGACACTCTATCTAGGAAAGGTACTATTTCTAATAATGCTGTATTGGGTTGTATTTATTTTTATCTTATACTCTCTTCTGCACCCCTCCTGTCCGCCCCCCACTTAGGAATGGAGTTAGCAAGACCTAAATATACTGAGCCAAACAAGCAGGGCTTCAACCCCAGTGGGTAAATAAATAGGTAATAAAGAAATGGGCAGGGGTCTTGCAACCATGTAAGTTTAAACATGACTAGCGGGGGAGAGGCTGTGACTCATGGGACACCCCAGGTGTGCAGGGATCCCTCAGTGTGAGCTCACAAACCAGTCCTCAACTGCATCTCCCTAAGGAAGGGAGGCGGCCATGGGGAAGATCCTTGAGGGAGGAAGGTCCCAGTGGCTGCAGCTGGGTGAGTCCAAGGCATCAAGGTCAAAACCAGGTAGAACTGAAGCAAGGACACACTTACACTAATTGTCCCCCATGCAGATACAAGAGCGTGAGGGCATGGAGTCATGAATTAGGATGAAGTGTAAACTTCCCACATTTCTTTTTTTAAAAAAAGATTTTATTGGGAATTGGGGGAGGGGAACAGCATTGGGGAACCGGGAAAGGGGAACAGACAAGGTGCTGTCCTTTGGTTCTTCAGTCTAGTTGTGGAGGACATTGCTTCACTGGCCCATGTTGTATTATTGCACTTTTCCCGGATGAGCAGTCGTTCGCCAGCCATTGGACGGCCACTCACAGTGGCTCATGCCGGCTGCTCACGCTGGCTGCCAGCCACTCACAGTAGCTCACGGCAGCCCAGCTCCAAGTGGAGCTGTTGTTCACCATCTTAACTGTAGAGGGCAGTGTCACCGGCCCTCATGTGGGATCTGAACTGGGGTCCAGCTACTCAGAGCTGGTGTCCTAAGCCAATGCTTAACCAACGTGTCACTCGGCTGACCCCTTCCCACATTTCTTGGCCGGGCATAAGTCATTGGTGAAGATGTTTTCTTTGCTATTTCTATTATTGATCCATCACTGAGCAAAAAGATAATTATGGACTAGTCTTGCAAACGAAAAGGTGACATGAAAGCCAATGGTTGATTCAATCAATATTGGAAAATGAAAGCCACTAGTGAAAAGTAAAAGCATGTTAGCCAAATTGTTACTGGGTCTCATGGAAGGAAAACAAGCAAAACAAAATTTAATGCATTTTTCCTACTTTTCCTTATTTCATACAAGCATGAATATAACAAACCCTTAGATTTATTTTACACAGGAAAGTATAAACCTAGAAAAGCTCGAAGGTTATAATACCTAGTTCTGTCATTTATTTACTCATCCATTTAGCCGACATATATTTATTTGAAGCCATTGTGTGCCAGGCACTGGGTTAGGTACGTAAGACATATAATTTCTTTCATCACATAGTTTTTCATTTAGCTGGTGAAGCAGCAATAGACACATCAATAAGTACAAAACATGGTTGTATGTACTTGGTGAGGCAGGTGCCCTAAGGACTGACTCTTGGGTGCCCCAGAGGGAGGGAGGACTTCAAAGAACATGGCAGTGCCCTACCAGACAGACAGACAGACAGGGGAGGAGGTGAGTCCTGGCAGAGAGAGCCAGCAGATGTAGACGGGTGCACGGAAGAATCTGCAGAGCTCAGCTGGCCAGACCCTTTGCTACTCAAAATGTGTTTCAGACCAGCACCCTTTGGGAACCTAGTTGGAAATCCAGCATCACAGTGTCCGCTTGCAGGGGTGAGGCTGACTGCAGAGCTGGGAGGGTCAGGGCTGGGAGAGCCTTCACAGGCCACAGCGTCGTTTGGAAGTTGCTGCCATGAGCTCTTCGAAGGCAGGGACCCAGCCCAGCTTTCTTCATCCCGGCGCTTCCCCCCAGCGCTCTGCACGTGGACATCCACTTGTAGGTCCAGTGAACACTGTGCTAAGTTACACGACCACAAAATCGTTATCCTCTGGCCAACCTTGGTTGCTTCACCCAGACTCTCGATCCAGTTTTTAAAGGCAGAGCCCTACCTTAGGAAAAAAAAAAGAGGACTGAGTGGTATTTTAATTATCTTTTAAAATAGCTCTTGGCACAATGATGGGCGATATGAAGAAAAGCAGGTCCCAGTCGCCCTGTGTTGTTCCAGACCAATTGCTGGCAAGTTCTCCCTGCTCCTGCCTCCAAGTCTCCCAGGCAGGGTCCCTGGCCCTCCCATTTCAATGGCCGAGGTAGCAAGCGCTGATTCTTGTTGGTAATATTTCTAAAGCATTTGAAGGTCCCCTGGGATTAAGACAGGTGTACCTGAATATAAAGTAGCATGCTGCCATTTTAATTATGAAAGACACAATGAATAAAAGAAAGTTCCTGGAAAGAAGCAAAGAAAAATTCTAGCCACAGCCCAACAAGTGATGAGGCTCTTCCCAGAGCCTGGGGCTCGGGCTCCAGTTTCCCAGGGCCTGTGATCAAAGACGACACCCAACAGAGCCCGGACCCAAGCGGACCTCATCTCCTTGCCAGTGTGACTTCGCTAACCCATTTTCCTATGCACTGAGCAGCAGCAGTCGTCCAGAGGACAGCGATTGGAGATTAGCCCGTGTCCCTGTGCCTCTTTTGCTCTCAACAAAATGTGTTTATGGCTATGAAATTGGATCTAGCTCTTCTCTTAGAAGGGAGCAGCGATTTGTTCTGTGGAGAACACATGTTCACTGTCTCCGATGCTGTTTGAGGCATTCGTTCTCCTGGTAACAGAGAGAGCAGGCCTGTGTCTCCGAATTCACAGAAGCTCCAGGCTGCACTCCTCGGGAGGAGATGGCCCTGTTTGGCATGGTGATTTTTCGATTTTGTTGCACACATGACGTCTTGGAAGAGGGATATGTCTTTTCCAACAAGCATCTTTTTTTTTTTATACATATAAAATGGAAGGTATTCACATTACATCTTCATCTTCTATATCTCACCGAGTAACAATATCAGAACTACTCCCTCCTGACAACTATCTTCATTTCTCATTAAAGATATTTCATGTTTTATTCAGGAATTTAAATGAAGCTATCAGAGCCCGGAATGGCATCCGTTTGGCATAATTGTATCTCACTGATGCCAGCCCCAAGAGTTCTAATTAATATATATTTAGCTCCCTCACTGTCTTTAGACCAAACGGCTGAGTGTAGAAGACAGGAAGAGAAAAACACACTGAGATTCGAACAGCAAAGTCTCTTTGAAAAAAGGGAACTTTCGGTAATTGTGCATCTCAAGTGCTTTGCTCCTGTATCTATGTCAGGAATTACTCTTGGGCCACTGAGTGCTTTATGAAAACCGGGCTGCACCATGATAATTATTTTTATTGATCACACATCGAAGTTATTAATTTTTTAATCTCCTTTCTTTCTTCCTTTTTTGTTGTTGTTGCAGAAAGGTTCGTGCCCAGGGAATTACATGTACTCACAGACCTCCTTAGGTCTTCTCTCCTCTTCCGTCTTTCTGCCCTTTCCCCCTCTGACCTCGCACGATTAAAAAGAGCCTTGTTCCCCTTTGCCAACGTGAAAATGACAGGAGCCACCCTGGGATTGCTTGGCCTGCCTACACCCGTAATATGAAAAGAAGCTAATTGGGTACCAACCTCATTCCTTGTGGGGTTTGCCCTTCCCCCCTCCTTCCCTCCAACCACATCCCCATTCTCACTTGCAGGAAATGAGTTTGGGGACATTTCTCATGCTGGCCTAACGTTGGCATTCCTAGCACTCGTGTTCACTTAGAAGCCTCAGTTCGCTCTGGGTCCTGGGATGCTGCAGGATTGTGGTTTATGAGTCACCGCTGTGGCGCACTGGTATGCAGAGATCAGGACCTCTGTGAGCTGCAGGCATATTGAATTGCATCGAGCTGCGGCTGTCCTTAAGAGTTTACAGTAAGGAAAAACAAAGGCCTCATGCAGGGAACAATTCAGCTGACCTTACCACGTTGACGAGGCGCGATAGCAAAGAGAAAGGATGCTCTTTTCCTTTGTTCTCCATCTTGGTCTCATTCACAGAGGAGGGTAGCTCTGCAATGGGACATCAATTGGGGTTTAGAAATAGCCTGGGCCAAAGCTTGAGTTGTTATTCAGACAACCTGTGGGGATCATGTAATGGTTTATTAGCCACCATGAATCTGCTTTATACTATTGTAGCAAGATCTCAGGTCCAGGACCTTCCATTCACAGGAAGTGGGATGTGGCTGAGGCAAGCCGTGGTCGCCGTGAGTCAGTTTTTTCACGTGTGAACCAAAGAGTTTAAAAATGTGTTTATTTCACTGGGGGTGTTACTAGGCTCACTGTGATAACAACAAAAAAGGGTAACTTAGTGTGCTGGACGCTTTTCCTGTCTAGGCGTGGTGCTCGGGGCTAAACACCCATATTCACACTGAGTGGTAAACAAGGACATAGATTTTAAATGGTCGAAAGTGACTTTCTTACACCAATGTGAATACTGTTTTAAAATCTGAACCAGGTTAATATGTATTTCCGCCCTGAAAATCAGACGGGGGTATTCCGTGGGAATGAGGACTTGGAAAGGGTTTCTGTCGGACGGTGGATCCAGCCTATTTCCCAATCCGATTGTTTTCTAAGTGGAAACAACCTTGGGGGTTCAGGGGTGCACAGAAGTGCTCAAGTGCTCATGCTCAGTTGGTTTCCAGACACATGAGCACACAGCCTTATGGATCACCCCTTCCATTTGACCAGGCTCGGAGGGGTTTTTGTTATCTGAAACGCCTCACTGCATGGGCACGGTGACAGGTGTGTCAGGAGGAGAACAATCACCAGAAACAGATGCATGGAATATTCGCTACTATGTCAGCAACTACGATACATGTCAGCCGCGTGCATCCTCACCAGAACAACAACCCCAGAAAAAAGAAATAGGAAAAGAAGGAACATTTATTTCCACGGAGCCAGTTCCCATGCCAAACTGAGCATCTGCCTGGCTTTTGTGTTTTCGTATAAACAGGACTCTCACACACACACACACACACACACACACACACACACACGCGCTCGCAGAAATAATGTCAGAAGTTCAAAGGGTGGCGAGTTGAGAATTCTCACGTGGGCAGATAAATGAAGTCTGCGGATTGGCTGGCCTTCACTGGGCTTTGCATGAAGTGTCTCCTTGGGGCCAGGGTGATGTGTGGCTTTGATTCGCTGCCCTTGTCTTCTCATAACCTAGTTTGGAATGGAGCCCGGTCCTAAGAGATTGGGGGTCACTCTGGCTTGATAGCATAAGGTCAGAAAATGGAATGAAGCTAGGATATCTCAATTGAGAGTTGAGCGTATAAAAGTATAAATCAAAAAAAAAAAAAAAAAAAAGCAAAATCCTTGAAGGGACACCTTTGCAGCTGTCGCTACAAATGAAAGGTTTCAAAATAAGTAGATACAAGAATGCCCAGGCTAGCGCGACTTAATAATTCCCCTCTAGCCCCACTTGAAGCATATGAGAGTACAACTGAATGCTGAAAAGTAAAGAATACATACATATTTTCCAAGCAAGGACGCTTCTCTGAATCCTTCGGTCAATTTCATATCATTTTAGGGACACTGTTTAGAATATTTTGACAGAAAACAAAATAAGTCCCTCCTTCATGTGCTATTTAGCAGCATGCAAATTAGAAACGGTACCCAGGTACATAAGTAAACATCAGAATTTATGGAATTATTTGTTCTTTGCTCTTGGACAATCTGGACAGTCTCAAAGTTGCGTCATTCATTCAGGAAGGAAAAAAAAAAGTAAGTGGGTTTTGCCTGACTCTTTTAAATGCCATTGTCTTCTTCAGCTGTAGGATAGTCATGATTTTATGTTTATTTAAACAGACACATCTCTAGTTTATGGGCATATTCCAGAATAGAACTACATGTTGCTTGGAGTGTAATTCTTATGGGCAAACACCTGATCCCCTTTAATGAAAGATAAAAGGAAAACAATTTCCCTGCTGTTCAAAGATGGAACTGTGCCTTGCTCGCAGACACGATCTTGTAACTTGACCTTTCTAACCAGGACACGTATTCCATGGACTGAATTCCAGGTAGAGTGATTGTAAATGACTCTTCCAGCTGCCCCTTAAAAATCTACTGGAGCTGAACTTGTTTGAGTCCAGGATTACAAAGCAAGACTTTGGAGGTGCAGAGGTGTATGTGATGTATGTTGAGAATTGCCATTCGACTGTGTCAACGTCACTGCTCCGAAAACTATTTTCAAGGCAAGCGTTTTCTCAGAATTCCCTCTTAAAGCTGTGATTTCCCTCCATGGCCAAAAAGGTATTCCGAGTTCCACAACCCTCACCCTTGGCTGCGTTTCCTTTTCAAGTTACGGTTTCTTGTTTGGAGGAAGATGGTGGATCCTAATTACATAATCGAACATGTGTACGTGTCAGCTGAATCAACATTTCCCAAAGTGTTGTCTGTAGAACACAGATCCCAAAGACTATTAGTAGATTTTAGGCGAATAAAGAGACCCTGGAGAACACGAAGTTTGAGAAATGCTGCGTTGAAAGTAGTCAAATAGTGGCATTAAATGTGGAACTTCCCAGAATCTTTACTATGCAAAGCATGTGATTTCTCAGTGGAAAATATGCTGTTTTTCCATATGTATATATTTTTAAACCATGGAACTCTTTTTTCTGAGACCATCTTTATGGGTCTAGTGCTCCAAGGAACTCACTTACAAAATGCATTGCTAGGGACGGTGGTACATATCTTAG
The DNA here is from genome assembly GCA_033961575.1 of Aselliscus stoliczkanus. Taxonomy (NCBI): domain Eukaryota; kingdom Metazoa; phylum Chordata; class Mammalia; order Chiroptera; family Hipposideridae; genus Aselliscus; species Aselliscus stoliczkanus. The sequence goes on from CM066741.1 coordinate 28,741,571, forward strand.
GCTACTTGACCAAGAAAACTGCTACTTTTTAAGATAGCTAATGTCAGGAGCAAGTGACACTGGAGTTTAAATTAGCTTCACTGGCCTATGATTCTATCCAAACCAAAGGGAACCTGAAAAGAAAAGAAAAGAAAAAAAATCCCACAGACTTTTATGTACTGGAAATGGAAAAGAATAAGAAATTTAAAAAAGCCTTTAAAACATGTTAAGTAACCTCTTCAGCAGACACCCACATAAAACTTCATAAATCATTTACATTGTGACAAGAAAAAGAAAAAAAATCTGATCAGATGATTGTCCAAATAATTATAGTGTATTCTTCAACTTTTTTTTTCATTGAAATCCCATTGTCATCTGACTAGTCATCTTGATGCAACTAATTATTGCTATCCAAGGAAAAGGAAAAAAAAAAAGCCTCCAAATGTAGTTTAAGCAATTTAGCCATCATAAGTGGTCATGGGGAAAAGAGAACATGGAAATTTAAGCATTTCCCTCATTAACCTTTTTTTTTGTTGTTGTTTTTAAAGATTTTTTGGGGGGAATTGGGGGAGGGGGAACAGCATTGGGGAATCAGGGAAGGAGAACAGACAAGTTGCTGTCCTTTTGTTGTTCAGTCTAATTGTGAAGGATGTCGCTTCCTGGCCCATGTTGGTATTATCATTGCGCTCTTCCCGGGTGAGGCATTCGCTCGCCTGCCATTGGATGGCCGCTCAAGGCGGCTCATGGCAGCTCATGAAAGCACACTCCTGCGGCCGGCCAGCCCCACTGCAGCCTACACTGTCGCTGGCGACTCACGGCAGCCCAGCTTCAGGTGCAGCTATTGTTCACCATCTCAGCTGTAGAGGGCGCAGCTTCACTGGCCCACGTGGGAACCGAACTGGGGTCCTGTTGCTCAGAGCTGGCGTCCCAAGCCAACTCCTAACGAACGCGCCACTCGGCCGACCCGCTCTTTAATCTTTCGCTCCTGCTCTTCACACAGGTATCTGTGCTCCCCTGTGGTCTTTTCCCTCCTGCCTGTAACTTCTCCTGCCCCTTTTCATCTGTCTCTTCGGCCTCCAGTTGTAGAGTTTAGTCTCATCAGAGAGAACCTGTATGGACATAGCCAATTGAGAAAGGCACCTGTGTTGTGGCAAAGGCTCATGGGACATATGGGTCCTGCCCGGCCCTGCCACCTAGGGCTGGGACCTTGGCCTGGTATTCAGCCTTCCCTGGCTCCATTTCTTCCTCTGTAAGACTGTTATTGGACCAGATGGAATCTAAAGGTCCTTAGAGCACCAGGGGTTCCTGGCTCTGCTTTTCTGAGAAATCCACAACCTTGAGTCACCTTCCGAGTTTTCAGTAATTGGCTAACTATCGTTAGCCTTGTTGTTAAAAGCAATGACACTAAACCAAAGAGGGGACTCAGCAAATCCACCTGTGAGAAAGGAGATGACTTTCTCAGTGTTCGTTCTTGAATTCTGGTCCTTGCCTGGGCACCAACATGAACTTCTGGGGCTCTTGCACGAATTGCTCCAAATCAAGCCTCCAGTGTTAACCATTCTTATGACTGGAACCAAAGAATTAACTTGAAGATCTGCCTGGGCTCCCCTGCAGCAAGGGCGATGAAGGAGTTGGCCTTTTCTGCGCTTTCTTTCGCAGGGAAAGGAAATTGCGCTGTGTGCTTGCTCACCTTCAGGAGACAAGTATTAAATCGCTCCTGAAATGGAAGCATTCAACTCTGATCATTGGCTTTCTCCATGGTTATTTTTTAAACACAACCTCTGTGTAGGCGTAAGCCCAAATCCAGGAAGACGAAGGCATGTCCTTGAATGGAAAATCGCCTAAATATTTCGATACAAGCACAGTTTGCTTTTGCCTGCATTCAGGGCGGCTTCCCTGCCCTGGCTGGTTATGAGATTCTTCCAGGGAACATGTTTCAGAGGACGAGAATGAGGCCAGTGGATGCTGACATTGAAAGGAGATGGCATCTGCACAAGGCATGAGAGAGGGGGGCTGGTGGCACAAATTAAAGTCAAACACCATCACAGCCCTATTAGCAGACATGGACTTGAGTGTGTTGTCTGGGATTTTTTTTTTCCCTTCCAAGTAACAGGGAGGCAATTAAAAAAAAAAAACAACACAAAAAACAGGGCAACTCCATTTGTTTCCTATCATCTCTTCTCACTTTCCCTATTCCTGGCTTCTCACTCTATTTATTGGGGAACACAAATTACAATTGAAGACAAGGAAAAAATGTAAATGTAGGTAGCTATTTAATTTCCCTCTGACTTGTTCTGGTCAATGCGGGGAATCTCCCCCCGACACACACACCAAATGTAGCCTGGAAATATAGAGCTACTAGGGAAGAAATGCATCCATATTGTGTTGGAACAAAATGAGTTCTCTTACAGCCAAACATCAGAAAAATAATACATTGTGTTTTTAAAAATGGATTTCGTATTTGATGGAGCCACCTTTTTCATATCCTAAAAGATTCTTCTCAATGGCTGAGTTTGCCCATGAAGAGCTTTAATTGCTTGATATGCTAAAAGAATATTTTATTATATTAAGAGAGAGAGAGAGAGAGAGAGAGAGAGAGAGAGAGAGAGAGAGAGAAGGGAGCAGAGGTGAGGGAGAGACATCTGTGTGGGAGAAGTCTAAAGCTGTATGTGGGAGGCAGAAAGTTTCAAATGCAATGTCTATTAATGAACAAGAATTTCATTCCCACAGTAGGGAGCTGTTTTGAAAATGTCTCATGGCCTGCTACCAGGGCAGGGGGACCGTTCCATGGGGCCGCAGGGTAGTGAGCTGAGCTTGCAAAAGCAGTAACCACCCATTTAAACTGAGCCAAAGGATGAACTCGATAAAAATGTGTTTGTTGTTTTATTTTTATTTTTTCCCACATTAACTTGTCTCAGGGAACATGGAGTGAAGGGCTCCTGGGGTCTGCTACACGGAGGAATACTTACAACAGACAGTCACAGGAGGAACTGAAGTAGCTTCCTTCCGGCCTGAAACTTCCTTTGTTCCTGCAATCTCCAAACAGCTGTTTCCTCTGGAATCACAAACCCCAGCTGGCGGGGTGCCTGCCTCCTGGATTGTGCTGCACATAATGTACAGCAAATCGGAATGTTGATACGAAATGTCCTCCCCCCTGCCCCATCCTCCTCTTCCCCCTACCACTCCACTTTGACCTTCACGAGGGGAGCAATTAAGAAAAAAAAGTGATTCTTAGAGGCATTTCAAATTCAGACCTTCCAAATGGCAAAGCAAATCCTTGAAACTATTTAGAGCCTGAGATACCTAGTTCAGACACATGTGCAGAAACCTCCTTTGTGAGACAGAAATTGATGGTTCCCAGCTTACTTTCCAAAGTCGGTACATTTTCACAAACAAGAGCACATTAGCTACTCTTTGGCGGACACAGAGGTATTACTTGACTTGATGTAGGAGAAGAAATGAACAGTAAGCAGTAGTCCTTCTGTAAGAAATTTACAGTTTTATTGATTCATACCTTCACTGAGACCTTGGGGTTAAAAACAGAAAACAGGAAAAGGTTAGGTTCCACTCATGGAAGAATTTGCTAATACTCTTGGAAGGAAATGCATATAGGCAAATAGAGAAAAATGCAAAGCTGTGTTTGAATAATAGAGCTTTTATCGTATGCCTTGATGTGTTGATGGCACGCCAGGTGAGAATGGGTCTGAGGAGCAGAAGGTGGCTGGGCTGAGCCATGGGAAGCCCGTAGATGGAGGTGTTCTGTTTGAGTGAGTTGGGAAGGAGGTTATGGAAAGAGAGATGGCTTCAAGGAAAGCCCAGAAGGAGAGACATAACCTTCAGATTTAGGATAGACCTTAGCTCTCATATGGGCCACTGCCTTGTTAATCACAAGGCACAGTGAATTCTAGGGAAGGGCGCACCTTCCCTAGAGAGCTAGTGCCCTCTCTCTCCTCCGTGGCCGCAGCCTACCTCTGGCTTTGCCTCTCTGAAGCCTGTGTGGGTGATCCTTACGTGGTATGGGCAGGGGAGGTTTGCACCTCTGAGTCAGAGGAGAGGTTCACATCTTACCTCTGCCATTTATTCGCCAAGTCATTCTAAACTCAGAAAGCCTCAGATTTCCCAGAGATAAACTGGAAATAAATTGCATCTTCCCCCGCTTGGGCTATGGTGAGGATTAATCAAAGGCTTAACCTAATAGCTGTCTCGTAATTCCATAAATGTTTGCTTTATATAACAACAATATCAATTATTATTATTAAGGAGCAGGATATATTTAAGTTGGTAAGAGACTGACTTAGCAAGTCAATATGTTCTCTGAAAAAAATGCAAAGAAATTTAGCTAGGCAGATAAAGCCATCTGAGTGTTCTTAGGGAGCAATTGATACCAGATAATGCTTCATATGAACCAGAGAACATTTGTATCTTGTTTTATATTAAAAAATAGTCTCTCCCAGTGTGAGTTTTCTTAATAATTCTGAAGCAAGCATTAATGACTAGTGAATAATTGATGTTTACATGCATTTACTCTGTGACTTACTGAACTATCATATGACCATAGAGTCATTAAGAATATGGACTGTTGAGCCAGGTTGCCTGGCACTGGAACCTAGCTCTGGCACTTAGGAGCTAGAGGCCCTGGGCAAGTCACTAAACTTCTCTGAGCCTCAGTCTCCTTATCTGCAAAATGAAGATAAGTTGGTGGAGAGGACCAAATAAATTAATACAAACAAACGTCTTTGAACTGTGCTTGAAACATGGGTGTCAGGTCATATTATTACAATAATCCTTTGACTATATAAACAATAAAATAATAGTAACTAATAAAAATATATTAATGAATACAAAATAAAACAAAAATAAGAAAAACTAAATAATAAAAGTAACTAATAATTATTAAATAAATAAATAATAAATAATACAAATATCATTGTTAGATTTTTTTTTTTTTTTAGTGATAAAAGCGTAACTAAGTAATTTATGAAGTTTTGGAGCACTCGTTCTATTATTTATACCAGGCAATACTGTAAATAATTTGCCTGCCAATAGATAGATTTTACTATGTACCAGGTGGCAGCAACCACGCTGATAGGCTCAGTGCTTGGGGTGAAATAATCAGCCTTACAGAGGCTGAAATTGGAATTCTAAGCCTGTAAGCACTTCACATTTTATAGGGCCTGGAACTACTTTTGTGTTTGATTTATGTCAGTTCCCACACTTGTGGTATCCCATCGTGGTCGGGGAGGGGGTTTTCTTTAAGCTCTCTGAAAGCCGAATGTGTGGGGGCTGCTTCTTTGGGCTTTGCCAGAACGTTGGTGGTTCTCAGTGTGACACCCCTGAACCAGCAGCCTATACACCAGCTGGGGCACCCCCCAACCTGCTGGGTCATAAACTGGGCCCAGTGACCGGTGCTGTCAGAGACCCTCCCAAGGCTTCTGCTGCCTGCTCCGTCTGAGGACCGCGGTGGTAAATCAGTCTAAACAAGGGCTTGCAGTGGCTGCTGGGTGCTGTTGGCGAAGTAGGCACACATTTTGCCCCCTGCCACTCCGTTTTCTACTTGTACCTCCTCCTCCTGACACATTCCCCCTTTTGGATGTGTAAATATTACTAACCAGGCCACGGTGAAGTGACTTGCCCTTGAGCCTCAGGGTCATTTCTGTCACCAGCCATTATGTACTGATATAATTAGTTTAACCCTTGGAAGGCAACCTTATTTTCAACTTCTTAAATTATACACCCCATCCATGCTTTACCTTCCAGATGACTGCCAGTGATTGTAACACTCTTTTTAAGGAGAACACGCTCTTATGGATGGTTGTCAATGATTCGTTTAGTCCCTGGCATGGTTGAATAGGGACAGATGTTTAACTAAAATGCAGATGCTGTGACCTTGCTGTGTAAAGAGCGTCTGTTACTAGAGAAGCTCTAGAGGTCCTGGGAAAGGGAGTGTACAGGAAGCTAGAGGCAGAGGCACAAGAAGAAAACCTGGACAAGGGTTTCAAAGTGGGACTGGAGTTATGGAGCAATTTAAGGGCCGATGGACATTGAGGCTATGACAGTGACAATGAGTTCTGGACAAATTTTAAATGTTCTGTATTACTTTGGTCCATGTAAGTGAAGGTAGGAGTAGACAGGTATATTCATCCATCCATCCATCCATCCATCCATCCATCCATCCATCCATCATCCATCCAACCATCCATCCATTCAACCATCCATCCATCCATCCATCCACCCATCAGTCCATCATCCATCCATCCATCCATCCATCATCCATCCAACCATCTAACCATCCATCCATTCAACCATCCATCCATCTATCCATCCATCATCCATCATCCATCCAACCATCCATCCATCCATCCATCATCCATCCAACCATCCATCCATTCAACCATCCATCCATCCATCCACCCATCAATCTGTCATCCATCCATCCATCCATCCATCCATCCATCATCCATCCATCCACCCATCAATCCATCCATCCATCATCCATCCAACCATCCATCCATTCAACCATCCATCCATCCATCCATCCACCCATCAATCCATCATCCATCCATCCATCCATCCATCCATCATCCATCCAACCATCCATCCATCATCCATCCAACCATCCATCCAACCATCCATCCATCTATCCATCCATCATCCATCCATCATCCATCCAACCATCCATCCATTCAACCATCCATCCATCCATCCACCCATCAATCTGTCATCCATCCATCCATCCATCCATCATCCATCCAACCATCCATCCATTCAACCATCCATCCATCTATCCATCGTCCATCCAACCATCCATCCATCCATCCATCATCCATTCAACCATCCATCCATCTATCCATCCATCATCCATCCAACCATCCATCCATCATCTATCCATCCAACCATCCACCCATCATCCATCCATCCATCCAACATCTGTTGAGCATCTCCTGTATGCCAGACACCAGTATAACAGTGGACAGAGAGAAAAAATACCTGCCCTCATGAAGCTTTCCTTCTAGTAGGGGACACAGATAAAAATAAAAGGTGAAACGTGTGAAATGTTTAATGGTGATCTATTTCATGGAGAAAACTGAAGCAGGAAAGGGACATCAGTGGAGCCTGAGCAGGAGAGGCTCAGTGTAAATCGTGTGGTTAGGGCAGGTCTCAGTGAGGATGGGATATCTGGGAAAAGACACTGGAGGAAGAGCTTTCCACTGAAAGGGAACAGCAGGTGCAGGTTCCCAGAGGCGAGGGTGTGACGAGTGTGTTCACGGCTCAGCTGGTGGAGCCAGAGTGGAGTGACGCAGGGAGAGTAGTAGAGTGGACAGAAAAGATGTCCAGATCTCTTGGAGCCTTGAAGACCACTGACAGGAGTTGGCTTTTACTCTAAAAGACTTGATGCCCATCATCTGTAAGCCAATGAAGGTCCCTCCAAGCCAATGGACCAGCTAGGAAGGGTTCTCTATTGAATGATGAGAAAAACTTGCAAAAGAGGAAAGAGAAACTGGTCACTGGAAAAAAAAAAAAAAGAAGAAAATGGTGACTCAGAGAGCAAGAAAGTTATTCCCTTCTCCCATCATGGAGACTCAGAGGGTTGAACATGTGAGGTTCCAGACTGTCCAGCCAGGCTCGCTGTACCCAGTGACCACCCAGTGCTGGAGGTGACCATTTCCCACTACTTCTGCCCTGGAAGGTGAGGTGACAGACACACTCAAGACAGAAAATGTGGCAGTAGTGGAGAAGCAAGACTACCCGGCTTCACACACCAGCCCCTGAACTGGTATGAATTAGATGGACTGTAGTGCTGCTAAGAGTGCCTGCCTTGCTGCTGTCCATACCTGAGATGCTCCTAGAGACCTGAGAGGGGGTAATATGACAGGAAGAGCTTCAGCAGCAACAGTGGTCCTAACAGCGCAGGTGTGTATGTGCGCGTGAACTCACTCGTACTTGACTATGGGCAATTAATAGGAAGCCCTTAGTGGGACAGCATATTTCAGGATCACAGAGATCAATGAGCAACTGGGTGCAGAATCCAAGAGCAGGTGACCTTGGGCTGAAAGAACCTTGAAGGACCTCTAAAATTTTGGCAGGTGGAATAGGTGCAATTGATATGCTCCATTTTCTAGAATGATCCCGGGATAAACATGCTTCTTTTGGCTTTTGTGCTTCCTTTCCATGAACACACCACTATTGAGCGTGACATCCCCAGGTTGATCAGGAGCCCCCCTCACCTCCCATTTCCATGTGCTGCCATTACTCTGGCCTCTCATGAAGCATCATGGTGTTGGCATGGTATGGCATATGGCACCCTCTCTGGCTGGGTGGTAGTGAGGCTTTGCTGGGGCTGGTGACGCTGCACCCTGGCTCAGAGGAAAATTGATCACTATTAATTAATGCTGTCTCCCATGGAGTGAGGAAAAGCTCCATGAAGGGGAAGAATCTTGTGTCCTGCTGACAGATGTGTCCTTGCTAGCGTAAGGCCTGGCCCCCGGTAGGGACTGTACAGAGTTTGTTGAATGTTGGTTGGCTCTGCATGCGTCCAACCTGGAGTCTTGGATGACGCTTGCGTATAAAGTCAAGTCTTCCTAGGCTTGATCACAGCTCCTCTGTTTAGAGGGTGTGGAGCTTGCAGATGGTACTCACTCTTTCAGCACTGCCATTTCCATGACTGTGAAATGACAGTATGCATCTCACAGGTATGACTGGAGAAGAGATGTCTGTTGGAAGAGGTGGGTTATGATGCAAACAGCACAAGACAGGTCCTGATAATGTACCAACATTCTTAGTTCCATTTTGAAGAGGCCAGTAGGATTAAACTAAAAACATCTAGTTAGAGTAATTTAGTAAAGATTCTGCCATTAAGCCTGTTACTTTTTTCCAGTGCTATTCAGAGAAGAATGTGTACCTTGGCTAGAGAGTTGACTTAACAGCAATAAACTCTCATGCTATTTCTCCAAGTCTCCCTCTGGAATTTTTAATAGTCTAGACAAGATGTTGGCAAACGGCGGCTCGCGAGCCACATGCGGCTCTTTGGGTGCCTTCTGTCTTAAAAGTTTGCTGATCCCTGGTCTATACAATAAGGGGAAAAACAAAGTTGATATACTTGTTCCATGTTATGTTTTTATGTAGTATGGATTTCTAAACTAAAGTAGTCTACAGTATTTTATTTTCTCATACTAGCAGTTATAGAAAGGAACATTGATTTTAATATTTGTGCAATTCCAAATGAATGGTACTACTTGTATTTCTTCTTTTATATTTCTTCCTATGGTTGCAACCATGTGATTTTGGTGTCATGAAGGATTTTATTCCAGATCTCATTAAGTGTGACAGTCTGGCCTTGGCCGGCAAAACTATGATTTCTGAGTATTACCTTTTCTTTCTCACTCTGGTTCTGCCTTTCTTAAGCCCCGCACCTCCCAATTGTCAAAATGCTCCAATTCATCACTAAGAAGACCAGAGAGATGATTGCATGCAATTCTGTAACTTTCCCGCTGGGAAAACCAGGCCACTTCGAAGTTTCTTTTATTTTCAAACTTCATTAAGTTTATGCCCATGGTTTTCTCAAATCAGGTTGATAGAGAGGACCATTTTGCAAATTTTCATTTATAGATCACGTTCAAGTGACCTGATTTAGCTGCGTTGTTTATAGAAATGATATAATGTGTATTTATTCCCAAGTATTAGATAGTAAATATATAGCAATTACTACAACTGTACAGACCGGCAAGAAACGCCCTAAGTAAGTGAGGGGTCCATTTTGCTTGGCAGCCCAAATGCTTTCAAATTCACTTATTTAACAAAAATTTACTGAGCACCTATTTTATCATAACACGGCCCTAGACAGTGAGACTTCCAGACTCATAAGACTGGAAGGGAAGTGAGGAGCCCAAATGAATCTATACAACATACATGAAGAGACACGTGCTAAACTGAAGGGACCCACAGACAGGTGGGAACGAGAGGAGACGGCAAAAACGCAGCTGGGAGAAGTCAGGATGTCTCCGCGGAAAAGATTGCATTCTTTCCCAGCGAGACACCCAAGGAGCAGGGCCCTGCTGGAGCGTTAGGGAATGGGATGTCACAAAGCCCATCTGTTCTCAGGGACATGGGAGCAGTCCTGAGTGATGGGAACGCATGCCACTCAGGGAGGAGAAGAAACAGTGAGAAGTAGAGACACATCATAAATGTCATGCTGACATTCGTTTGGCACCTGATTGCTGGGGAAGTTTTCTAAACAGCAGAGCGGCCTTCACAGTGATGTGCAGAGAGGACTAGAAGGTTGGAGGGCGAGGCTGAAGGAGGGATGGACAGTCCCCAAGTGTGTGTGAGAGTCCAGGACGGGGTGATGAGTCTTCTAGAAGGCAGTGACAGTGACAATGGCAAAGAGAGGAAGGACTGGAGAACTATTTCAAAGGTTCCGCCAGCTGCTGAGATCCTTCCTCCCTCAGGAGTCTGCCCCATGGTCTGAGGCCTTCTTCACTGAAGCAGAGATGGGGCAAAGCTTTGTTTCTTTTCCTGGGCTGATTGACACATGCTATAAGCTCTGTTCTCACCACAGATCAAGGGCACTGTCCTCTTCTATTCAAGAATAGACTGAATAAACTTCACTCTGCCCCTTTCCTTTCTTCCGTCTCCCTTTCTGGTGCCATCTTAATGGTAGAGTATTGAACCTGGCTACCTTTCTCAGGTGAGCAGGGTCCAAGTACCAAGAGTGCAGAGCCCAGATGGGGAAATCCGTGTCAGCTACACCCCATCATGGGAAAGGAGGATGACAAACAGCTGCACAAGTTTCTGGCTGGCAAGTGCCTTTCAAGCCCCTGCAGATTCCAGTAGAGGCTTTCAGTTGGTGGGGGGTGAGGGCGGGCTTGGGGTTTCCTCACTGTTCAGCTGCTCTGGCTCTGTTCTTACAGAGGCACTGTTAAGACCAGGGCGTGCAGGAAATAACACGGATTTAGGAATCCTGTAGACCTGGTTTGTAACGTCGTACATGCGTATGTTATCTCAGGCAACTTGACTGGTGTGAGCCTCATTTTCTTATCAGGAATTTGGGATCATAACCTACTTTGTTTTGCTGCAATGAAGGTTTAATGGCATGAAAAATACCAAGTCCCTAATATAGTGTAATATTCTCTCACTAGTCTCACCTTCCATTGGGAAAGGAAACCCCCTGACTGGACCCTCCAGCTGGAGTCACAAATGGCTGTTCTATGGATCCTAAGATGACCAGCTGTGTCCTATCTCTGTACTTGCTTAACTTTTCCACAAGCATATCCTTCCCTCAGATTACCAGCATTTTGAAGATAAGCCATTCAAAGAGGCGTTTCTATTTTCCGTACTTGACATGGCCCTAATCTAAGTGGTCCTCCATCCTTAGAGATGGGACCATGCCCCATCTGGCCTCTCCAAATATTTATTACCAATAAAGTTGAAGAAGATTAGATAGTTTGAAAAAGGTTGGAGTCCATTGTCATAGGCACTGGCATTGTTAAGAATATGGGAGGAAGGGGCCAGCCGAGTGGCTCAGTTGGTTAAGAGCTCACTCAAGAGTGAGAGCTGAGCTCTGAGCAACAGCAGTTCGATGCCCAGCCTGAGCTGAGCTGCCGCTGAGCTGCCAACAGGTGGCAGGAAGGTTCAGCTAAATAATATGGGATGAAGCCAGAGAAGGAAATGGCATTCATTGAATATGAGGCAGAGTGTTGTTCTGTTAAATTTTACCTTGGACCCTCTCATCAACCCTGTGAGGTAGACGCAGCTATTAGCATTAGGTGTGACTATATATAATAGACTCAAACTCTTATCTTGTATCAGCCACTGATATGCAAAATAATTCAGAAGGGCAGTAAATATGACGGCTTCATAGGTATCCCTCTATCTTAATGTTCCCCCATTCTTAGCATATGTCCTCCTGGTTCAAGACGGCTGCTTGAGCTCCAGCTATCACATCATGGTCTAAGTAAGATGAATTGGAGGGGGCGAGGAAGCTGTATCCTCTCTCTTTCCAGAGTATTGCACAACTGTGTAAGCTCTGGCTTCCTCTTATATATCTCTTTTGCCAGAACTTAGTTTCATTGTCTCCTCTACCTACAAGGGACTCTTAAAAAACGTAGCCTTTTGGCTGAGCACCATATGCTCAGAGAGAAGGGGAGAAGGGAGAGAGCAGCTATAAGTGCCTGCTGAGGTACATGTCATTGCCTTCACTTTTTAGAGGACAGGGAGTTGAGACCTGGTGAGTTCAAGTGTGTTCTGGTTATCTATTTATTGCCAAGTGTATTCTGCTTCTCTACCTATTGCTTAGTTGAGTGACAACAACATACATTTTATTGTCCTCAAGATTTTGTGAGTCAGGGATTTGGGTGGGATTCTACAGAGATGGCTCCTCTCGGTACCACAACAACTATGGTCTCATCTGGAGTGGCTTGAAGAAGGGGATATGGCTGGGATGACTTGGCTGGGGCCAGATGTCTGAGGCCTCATTTCTGACATTTGTTGGAGTCCTCAGTTCCTTTGTATATTGTGTCCAGGATGCCTGACTTACTCCCTTGCCTGGGCTTCCTCCCAGTATGGCAGTTTTTGAAAGTTGGATTTCTTCCAATGATGGCCGGCTTCTTCCAAGAGACCAGGGCAGAAAGTGCCTTATAACCAGCTTTGGAGGTCATACTTCTGCCTGATCCAGCTTATTAAGGGATGGGTACTTCAACTCTACAGCTCATTGACAGGAGGAGCTAAAGGCCTGTTGCAATATTTACTACAAAGTGATTGCGTAAGAAAACATGGCTAGGAAGCCAACTGGCCAAGCCTGGAACGTAGACTTTCCTTTGTATTATGTGGCTCCAAGCAGCAGCTCTTAGTACTTTTAAAGAGCCAATTAAACACGTTGATTTTTTTTTTGAAGCATGAAAGATGGTAGCTGGCTATCAAACAGCAGGAGGTAGTAAAAATGTGTGGCAGTGGCATCTCTGTGGCGTGCATAGGCTCCAGCACTCAATGGGCTGTGCCCTGGGGCTTTGCACTCAGCACTTAGGCTGCATCTCCTACTAACTGTTAGCTGATATTATTTTTTTATCCTCTTCTGCAAACCCCCTTCCAGCTGAACAACTGGGCTGCTGCTCCGATGCCTCTTTCATATTTGTGAATACTCTCTCAGGCCTGGGAAATCAGATTGTCTCATTTAAATTTCATTTGAATTTCTGTTTGAAGCATCAACCTGAGACATCAAAGAGAATCCAAAAAAATGCTCTACAAAATAAATGATCAAATGACTTCTGAAAACATTGCACTTTTATATCTGGAAATATTGGATCAAAACTCCAATTTCTTTTATTGTTAAAATTAAAGAGAGACTTAAAAGGAACTGCCATGTAAGTTTGACACTTCATTTAACCAACAGACAAATTATTATAACCTGGTAGGGTTACAACCAGCAATGCATGCCTTCTCTAATTCATAATGACTCAGATTCTCCCAGTCACTATGCTTCAACTCGGATTCATGTTAGTTTTCTTCAAGTCATAAAAAATACAGGTTACAGATGCCTAATTTGCAATATGGGAATAATTAAGTTGTCAGTTTATCTGCGCAAAACAGAGTGGGTTTGGGGTTGAAATGTGGCCTTTGAAAAACTAACGTCTCAAACAAAAATTTTGCCTTAATCCTTTGTGCATTCAGTTCTCGAAGATCTGAAGCCCCTTTCCCCGATTTTAGTATATTTCGAGGTGGACATTAGTAAGTTCAGCCTCGTAGTGAATTAGCGTTTACTGCAGGTCCCGGCAGGTGACTGATAAAATACACAAGAGAAAAAGGGCATGCATTCTGCCCTAAAGGGTGCAACATGCTCTGTCCAGAGGAAATGAGGGAATCCCCTGGTAAATGAAGGAGTGATCATGGTTTGTCCCAGGCAAGAATTTGATGGGTGATCAGAAACTTGAATGAGTGATGTCTTGACTTATCAAGAACTGAAAGCCCAAACTAATGGTAGAGAAGATACAAGTCCTGGAATTCGAGGAGTTTCAGCCAGAGCTCCTGGTCCCAGGGAAAGACCACTCTTCCCTCTGGGCTGAGTGGAGATGATTTGCTTGTTTCCTGTTGACCACATAGGATTGGGTTGGAAGAATGAATAAAGAAGAATTAAAATTAAGAATTCATTTTTTGAAGAGAAGGAAATGATTGACAGTCTGAGTGGGGGTAGCATTCTAACCAAGTACTTGGGGAGTCAGCTCCTTTTGTTTAGGAAAAACAGCTGATGGGCATTTTGCCAGTTCCCTCTCCCCTGTCTTTCTCCTGCCAAAGAGTTGAAGGAGAGGGCTCTAAAACAGAGAATTGAATTTGTCTGTTTCATCAAATTATAGCAATATGAAATCTGTCCCTTGGCAGTACGGTTGGGTTTTCAGAACGACTGGAGAGAGGTAAGAGGGGCAGAAAAGGGGAGGAATCCTATAGGAGAAGTAAATCCCTCCAACAAAACAGCAAGTCACTCCAAGGGGAATCACATCACAGCTAGAGACACGTTCCCTAAGGCAGGAATCTTTGCAAGATTCAATATGCAGGTTTGGTGATTTTTTCTTTTTTTTTTAGCTGAGCCATCCTGCCACCTGTTAGTAGCTCAGCTCGGGCTGGGCATCGAACTGCTTTTGCTCAGAGCTCAGCTCGCACGCTTGAGTGAGCTCTTAATCAACTGAGCCACTTGGCCAGTCCCTCCAATATGCATGTTTGCATTGATTCCTACTGTGATCTGTGCTGACTCCCCTCTGCCTCATGCCCTCACCCTCACTAGGTCGCGCAGATACCCTAGTAATGGTCCTGTTTGGGGACAGCAGGGCAGGGAAGAGGGAGTCCCTGCGGAGAGCAAGGTTCTAACTAGTCTACAGCAGCTGAGCCCATTGCAGCGTGGACGACTGCAGAGATGTGAACATCATCCATTCCACCTGCCCCCAATACCAGAGGGGCTTGACCCCGCACGCGTGTGCATATGTGTTGGTATGTGTGTGTAAGAGCCTTGGGGAGGGGAGCCAGCCCTATGTCTGCATGGATATGAGCCAGTCAGGATTCCGACCCTCAGACTGCATGCGTATGTGATTCAGAGAAGACAGCAATATCCAAGGGGATACCAGAGTAGTTATAGTGAGCTTTCTCAGAGAGGAAGTGTGTCCATGGGCCTCTCTGGCAGCTTTCACTCTCTCTCCAAAAGCCCATCCTGCACAGCTCCTTCTGCACTGGCCTGGTCCCTGCAGGATACTGCCAGGGCCTCGTCTGGTGGTCTTGTTAATAAGTCCAGTAATAGGAAATTGCCATTCCTCTTGGGACATTTATATTTTTTAAAGTTTTTTAATTTTATTTCTGTGTTATGAACTCACTGATCTGGGAAGTTGTTATTTTAACCTATGGATCAAGCAACAGAATTGTCTGCTGGTTCCGACTCAGTAGAATCTGAGATTGGTCCAAAATTAGAAAAATTTCCAACTAAACAAGCTGGTGGAAGAAGCAGAGGGCTGAGGGTGGCTAGTCACAGACACCTGCCTAGCCACTGTCTGATTTATCCCTGACATGTGTCCCCACCGGATTTCAAAAACACCATGCAACCTAAGAACCTTTTCTTCCTAAAGACCAAGAGTAATGGAGTGTTGTTCTAACTAAAAGGCAGGGATTATGGTTTATCCAAATGTATTAATGTTGATATATTCAATCGACATGGCTTTCAACTCTGGGCCCTGCTTCTATCCCCTTGGCCTGTGCCTCCGATAAAACCCTCATCCCCCAGCTCTCCAGCTGCCAATCCTCCATCCTGCTGCCAAAGCTATCTTTCTAAAACACAGGTCATCACAGCATGCCATTTCCTTGCTCAAAGTGCCACAGTGGTCATCTGTTGCCCCTCAGAGTCTGCTGTCTCCTGCCCACTTCCCCAAGCCCCCCTCTACTGTTAAGCAAGTTAACCATATAGAGACCTTTAGGAGGGGATTGGTCATCCTTCTTCCACTGTGACTTATTCTTTCATTCTTCCATATCTTTTGCAGCCCATCCCCTAGTCTGCCCTGCCTACTACCCCTATTTGACCATCAATTCCTGGACAAAATTATTAACGGACATTTCCTATGAGCTACACACTGGCATACACTTTTTCAAGATAGTGATGCTATATTTAATGGTTATTAAAGGGCCATAAAAATGTCCTGTCTTCAAAGACTTGCATTATAAAAGAGAAAAAGGAATAAACAAGTATTTTCATAAATACTGTATCATTTTTATGATGTAGATTTGAGAGGAACAAGCAATGACATTGTGCTCAGCCCTTAGCACACACAAAAATGAAAGGATAGACTGAAAGGAATAAACAAAACAAAAATATTTAGTTCTCTGAGGTTATCGTTTTACAGAATTTCAATAAATTACATGATTTTATGTAATAAATTATAATTTTATTGTATTGCTGTTTGATCTCTATCTTATTATAATTGCTTAAAATTAATTTTAATGCAGAAAAATAACTATAGTGGATTTGGGTTGATGCACTGAAACTCTGTGGTCTTTGTATTCCAAATAGCTAGCTAATGTAGAAACATATTATAAAATATTTTGTAACCTGTTAAAAACACTGAATTTTGCAGAAAACTATACTCTAAGTCATGGGATATTATTTCAACAAAGAAGCTTGATAATGAAGTTTTTGAGCAACCATGTATTATAATAATGAGCTAATATCAAGGATAAGCAGGTTAACCATGAGGAACATGTAAGGTAGGGACAATATTGGCATGCAGGGGACACAGTAAATATATGGAAGGTCAGAGAGAGGGGACAAGGCAGAGGGGAGAGGGACTAAGAGATGGGTAGAGATGAGTGTCTGCAGCAGTTACATTGGGAACAGGAAAGAGAAGAGTTTGGGGAGGAAAGAGGAAGACTGCAAAGACAACACAGGGATGGAAAACAGGAAAAAAGAATCACCAATTTTAACTGGTGTAAAGATCAGCTCCTTGTTGAATCTAAGCTGGACCTTTTTGAATATTTAATAAATCTTTTGGACCTTACTAATAGTATGTCATTTACCAGGAAACAAGTCTTTTCTAGTCAGTTGGGTAAACTTGAACCCAGAATCTACTTATTAGCTTTCACCATAGACATTTTCATAGACACACACAAGCTATATTCCATAGCAAAAATAACCAAAGACGATTCTAGAAATAACTCAAGCTCATTTACATCTAGGCCATTAACAGCATATTTGTTATACCTGGTGCAAGTCTGAGATGTTTTGAAACATACTAACTCTATCACATCTGATCAGAACCCACATAAAAAATGTAAGAAAGATATAATTAGTAGAGATGATTAAAGAGATTGAAAAGGATGAAAAACGTGACAAATTCATTGAACTTTGGATGAACTATTCAGTGGTAAGAACTATTCTTAAGGATAAAGAACCCATCTTGTGACATGTAAAAGTTAGTAACCAACAAGGCAAATGGAACAATCATTGATTTAGTAGATTATAAACAATCACAGTCGTGTGTGACCAAGGGCTCCACTTCACATTGGTGTCTATTAGCTTAATATTTACACGAGTGCAGGTTGAGAGTTGGTTAAGCCCTCGGTGGCTAAAGATGGTATAACTGCTAATGCTTATACCAGAAAACAAAGTTTCCATTGGGTGGGATATCCAAGGGATGGGCAAGTAGATGAACACAGTTTTGAGAAAGATCCCCAGATTCCCTTTCCTCAGCGGGTTTACAGAGTAGTGAAGGAGAAGAATAAATATCGGATAAATCAACCAGTAAACAAGGAATTGCAAATTAAGAAGTGCCATGAAAGAAAGAAACAGGTTGCCGAGTTAGAGCATAATGAGAGGCCCTTTTTACACTGGCTGGTCTCAAGGACACTGAGTGAAGGGAGATAAGGGGTCAGGATGGAATGTCCTTTGAAGAGGAGACAAGGCATCCTGACTTCGTAAATTGGAAAGCACTTGGCCTGAGTGAGGGACTAGAAGAAAGCCTGCCATAGAGAGGTGTGGGCCAGAATATCCCTGCCTTGGCCCATGGAAGGAGTATGAGTCTGACTTTGAGTGCAATGGAAGGCATGGATTTAATCATGTGGGGGACATTATCGGATTTATATTTCTCAAAGATCATTCTAGCTGCTGTGAAAGAATGCAATAAAAGAACACGAGTAATCAGTTGGAAGGCTGTTGCTGTAGTCCAGCCAAGGAATGATGGGCGCTGGTGCTGCAATGGTGGAAAGGAAACTAGACATGGATGGATTGAAGATACAGTCTGGAGCAGACTTGATACCATTTTCTAATGCACTAGACAGCCCTGGAGGAATGCGAGCTGCTGCGGAAGATGGAGTCATCTAGAATGATGCTCATTGGAATGGCTGGTAGAATCAACAGAATTAAGAAAGACTTGGGGACAGGGGTCAGGGGGACACGAGGAGTTTACTTTGAGCCGTGGTGCGTTATAGATGCTGTAGACACCCAAATGCACCACAAGTAGGCAACTGAATGGAATTGGCAGGGGCAGCTGAATTGGGTGTGTGAATCTGGGATTGCCAACGTGCATCTGGCCGTAGGTCCTTGGGAATGGGCAGCATCATCTAAGAACAGAGTATAGACAAGTAAATGAAGAGAGCCTACTCCAAAGTTCTGAGGCATCGCCCTAGAGGTTTAACACAGGATGAGAAGCCCAGGAAGGAGCCAGAAAAGGAACAATCAGGGAAGTGGGAGGAAAAGCCAGGATTGCTTTCACACAGAAGTCAAAGGAAGGCAGAGTTTCAAGAAGGATGGAGCAGGCAGCCTTTTATATGTCTCTGAGTTTCAGCGAGAAGAGGCTAGAAAAGGGTCTGCTGGTTTTGAGACCTTGGGGATCATTAGTGATACGAATAAGAGAAAATTCAGTGGACTAATGAGCGAAGTTGCAATGGACTGAAAGCATGAATACAATGAGAGAAGTGGGGGACAGCTTCTGTCGGCAAAGAAGTATCTTGAGACAGAGAGAAAGACGTGAGTTCATTGCTGGAGGAGTCTCTGGGGTCCGAGGAGAATGGTTTAATGAATGGGGGATGCTAGAACATGTTTGGGAGCTGATGGACTGTTTCAGTAAAGAGGGAGAGCGTACCTGCAGAAGCAGTGTTCGTGATGGGAGCCTGTGATCAGGGGGAGCCCGGAGTTCAGGAGGATACAGACCCAGCAGGATTTGTGATGGCGAGATCAGGGAACACCAGTGACAGCCTTCACGGACACAGTGACACATGATATGAGACCATCGGCTGATGATAAGGTGGGCTGGGGAGGAAAAAGCAGTGGGTCTGTCAGTGAGGTAGAGGTGTGATATAATCGTGGCCAAGCCTACGAAATACAGAAACGTGAAAAAGATCCTGATCAACACTTTTCAAGGTTGGAGTTTATTAATCTGTAATGACAACAGTCTGCCTCACAGAGTGATTTTCTGCAAACACATTTGGCTGCTGTGGTCTGGGCACAGAGTAATGTGTAGCGCTTTCTGGGGGTGTGGAATGGAGGGAGAGAAGGGCCAGGGACCTCAGGGCCATTGAAAGGGATTGGTTGTGATAAAGAGCCCCGGCTGCTAAGTTAGATATGAAGACAAGTCTAAACAGAAGGGTGCTCTGCCCAGCTGGTAGAACGGCTAGAAAACAAAAAGAAAAAGGGGACTATTCCGAATCTTGGGGAAGATATGGAGAAATTGGGACTTGTGTCCATTGCTGGTGCTGAGTTCACCTCTTGCCTTTCTTTCCCTTTACACCCTTTATTCCATCCCTTATCCCAAACCTAAGCATATGGTGGATCTTAAATAAAAATTTGTTGAGTGGCTACATGAATTGTTCACATCAATTTTGAATACATAGAAACAACATGTCCGTATTTTTTTTTTTTTGACCCGTGCCACCAATTTCTTTTCTGTGGGAATGTTTTCAGAATTGATTTTCTCTGAGACATCTTCCAGTTTGGGGAATGCAGAATTTAGGACGCTGAAGTTCGTACTTTCTGAGGGGTTCAAGTAGAGGGGTTTTAATCTTTTTTTTTTCTTTGAACAAGTTCCTTTTGATGTGAGCGCTAGACTACGTACTGGCTTTGAAACAAGAGGAAAAAAAATCTAATGCTTTATTATTGAACCATTAACAATCTCTTGACGTATTTGGGAGAGAGCTATAAACATAGCATGCTGCAGAATAGAAGGCAGCTGTGGAGGCTGGGGCAAATGATTGCAAATGGAAATAGTTAGCAGGGACCTTGATGGGAATCGCTGCTCTCTTTGCGTCTGTTGGTGCGTGTGCTGTGCGGTGGGCGATTTGCACAAACAGGAGCGCTAATATGATGTATGAAATGTCAGGCCGGCATGGCTGGGTGTGCGTCTCTCTCCTGTGGTACTGCCTGTTTATGCTTATTCAGCCCTTTGAATAATTTAACACATTTCATACTCTAAATTACTCTCAGCAATTTGATGGGGCTTCTGGCAGTTTACTTGAAATGCTCAGTGTTAGGTCAACATAGGGTCCCAGCTTCTGCTAAATAGAAGTACTCTGCCTACTTAGGAAAGCATAATTAGTTTTCTCCGGGTGGAGTGGGAGAGTGGGCGGGGGTGGGATCCAGGAGGCAGGCACCGCACGGATTCATTGGGTTGTCAATCTGGAAAATGCCAGCGGCCCAAGGGTTAAAAATTTAATAGGGCAGGAAGCCGGCCTTCAGGAGAAGGAAAAGTTGAAGGGCATGGAAAACAGGTTGAGTGTGCTGTGCAAATGGGTGTGTATGATAAATGACCCTCATTTAGTCAACACTGACAGCGGCTGAGCCCTCCTTTCAATTTAATCCTTATGTAAAACTGGCCTGCCTCCATGAAGACCAGCCATGGTGATGTAGGGTGCATGTTGCCCTATGGGGTCCTTTGTGCAGGGAAATAGTGAACCCTTATTGGAAAGGGAGCCTCTTGATGACTTACTGCTGTCCTCCACTTACCTGTGCGGAAGCTGCAACGATGGTACAAAGTCCTCGCAAGTCTTGGTGTTGATTTTCCTCCTCTCTTTAGAACCACTGTCTCCATGCATATGAGAACATTAATCTTTATTCAGAGCTGCAGGTGCACTGTGGTTTTAAGGAGTGTCTTTCCCTTTGCCGTCTTCTCCCTCTTCTGTGACATCCCGGATGGAAAGGGCATGGACTTTTGTGAGACCTGAGTGTTTTCGATTAAGACTTAAAATCTTACCTTTGATGATGCATCACCTTGAATGCAGTCCCGAGGAGCCTCGTGACCCCAGCCAGCCAATATGGCAGCAAAACGAGGATGCAAGAGGCCATGGGCACAGCTCTTTGTTATGTGACAGCAGGGCTCTGATTGACTGCCCCCTCTGGCTTTGAACTCCATCACCACTCCCTGGGTATGCTGAAAAATCTTCTTGGGGATTTGAAGCGCCTTGACGCACACTGAGAATCCAGGATGAAGCATATGCTTATCATCCATTTTTTTTACCCCCTTTGAAATAGTCTGAGCCTGCATTGTAACCTTAGGTCAAAACTATTTGGGGTGGCGGGAACTCATGATAAACACATGCTTTTGAAGGTTAGCATGCCATCAGTTTAAGAACATCAGATTAACCTTTTTACTGAAAAATTAAAAAAAGAAACCTCTTCAAAATGTAAAGAGGACCAAATGTGTGTTTATATGTGTCTATGTCGGCATGCATGCATGCATCACACTCAAACACAAAAATGGAAATGTTCACACACCAAATATATAGCTATCTATTTAAACTGTTTTTTTTTTTTTAAGAAAATGGTATTTTGAGTAATAGCAGACGAAACTGATATATTTGTGCGTGTGTGTGTGTGTGTGTGTGTGTGTGTATATATGTATATATCATCATTTATTACTAGAAAGAAATATTCTGTCTTCTACCTGAAAGTCTGTGCTTTCTTTCTAGCAAGAAAGGGCACAATTATATTTTATTAGAAATAATATCACTAAAGACTATCATTTCCATGGAGTAAGCCTCTTCAATAGCCATCACTACATATATTTCTTGACTATCATCAAAATATAAAAGGACTTTCTTTACTGCTATAATTAGTTTTTTCACAACACAATATTATTCCTTTGAACAATATGTATTTATAATGTCTCTTTTGTGACCAAAGAGTTACACTGGATGTGATAAGATTCATTTATTCTGCTGTTTTTATTCAGAATAGCAGCCACATTTTTTTCTCCATAAATATACCACACTCATTAGAAAAATTATCTATATATTAATATTCATTTTGGGTGTTTTTATTTTCCTCCAAAGTGGTAGATGTTGCCTTAGTAGGGTTATCATAAAAAAGAACACATTTAAATTCCTTCCACTTAGGTTTCCACAAAACCGTTGTTTAGTATACACATGGCAAGGTAGGCAGGTTTACTAATTGCCTATGGGACAAGGGGCCCCTACCTTCAGCCCAGAGCTGGAATAAACTCTCTGTGATGGAGCTAAGGATTTCCCCATTGCTTGTCAATAACAGTGATGGTGTAATCAACAGGGAATTTACGAATTTGCAGCTGTGCACAATGCACAAAGCGTTCTAATATCTCCAGTTTGCTGCATTTGCAAGATTTAGATTTTGGGACAACTGAGCTTCTGGACCTTAAACACCCAAAACCCAAAGGTGGCATTTCCCAGTAGCCACAATCCCAGCCGACCGCCCGAGAGTGTTTGGTCTGTAGCATTTGGGAAGCAGGTACGAATGTCCTTATCTTTGAGCTAATTCTCTTAAAGATTACTTTTCACCAAGAGTCGAGGGGTCCTCAGAGGCACAGCTTATACCTTTTGCCTGTAAACAATAGATTTTCCACATGAGAAGAAAGGACAAATACAACTTGCTGTCGATGTCGACTCAGTAGAGGGACGCAGTACACAATCTCTATTATTTTTCGTGCAGTTTGTTGGTGACTATTTGCCCCTATGTATCGGGAATTAATGGGAGGGTTTGGAGACTCAGTTCCACTTCATAATTAGCTCTAGATGTGTTCTAGCGTCTTCGTGTATCTGTGCAGGTGAGAGAAAAGTGTTCCCGGATAACCCCTAGGAATAGTCACAGTAGGAGCATGTAGTCATCATACAAAAATTAAAAAGTTGCCCATTCCTAGTCCTTATGTTTTACTGCTAGTATCAACTTGAGTTATTCTCTTGTGGATCTGCGGTTGGAATACGATCAGATGTATTAGAAGCACCTGTAGAAATAGTGAAGCTCTGTGGGACTCTCATTCAGGAAATGCATTGCCCTTGCAAAGTGGGGGTTTCATAGAAGATAAACACACAGAAAATACACATGCTCCATGCATGCATCCATAAACAAAAAAGTGGTAAAAGGAAGGAAGAAATGGGCGGGGCAACATTATAAAGTGTCTACTATACGAGGAGGACAGAATATGAGCAATAATTTGGCCTGTTAGATAGAAAGCTGTCCCTGGGCTTGGCCAGCTCAGCCACCTCTGCAGGCTTCAGTTTTCTGGGAGTAGAGCAAAGGGTTCAGTCTCTGTACAGCTTCCCCTTGCTGGAAAGTCGTGTGATACAGTGTCGTTTTGGTTTAATTTGTATTACCTTTGCTGCGTGATTAAAAAAAAAAGTTCTCTGCAAATGATAAAGTAATTAGGATTATTGATACCTATTCCTGTTCATCTATAATTGTCATCTTCAGACTGTGTGATGTAGAGGGGTGGAGAGCAGGGGGAAGATGTGGCAGGTGAGTTTTGGTAGGAGGAGAGGGAGGTGTGAAAGGAATTCTGTAAAAATTGTTCTCTCCCTCAAACCTCTCCATCCTCATGTGTCACTAATCCCAGAGGCTGAGGAAAAGGGAGAGGATAAACTTACAGCCACTCAAAGGAGAAAGAATGGGACTAGGCTAAGGGGTTGTGAACAGAAGGTGTACTGGGGCCAGGGAGGTGAGACTGCAGCCAACCTGGGACTAGTGGGGTGAGAGCACATTCCCTGCCTAGGAGGCATGGACCACTGAGAAGCCTAACACTTGGATTGTCAAGTGACATTTCATTTTCGAATGTTGGCACCTAATTAAAATTTTTAAGAAATGTGTGCAGGTATTGAGGGATTGTTTTCTACTCTATCCTAGCATCTATTTTGTTCTTAAAGCATTCCACACAGTAAATGATGGTTGGAAGTAGCCAGAAGCCTTCAGGTTTATTATATTTTCCCTGTAACATTAAGACACATAGACACTCTTACACAGGCAATTCCTGGTTTTCTGTTTTGAAAATGAAATTATTCTTTTTTCCCTTTAAAGTCATATGTCCTAGAGAAGAAAAAAAAATATTTTTGTGGAGCGGAAATTTTTAATTCATTTCCTCCCAGGGCCAAATTAAATGGAATCTATTAAGTCATTCTTTCAAACTCAATTCAAAAATTGTCCTGAAATGAACCATTCTTAAGATCTGATGGAACCCGCCATTTTGAATAATTCCCAAGTTGATAGGAATATTAACAAGAATAGGAGATGATCAACTTGAAAGAAAAATTGACAGTGATCTGAGGCATTTCTCTCTCACTGTGGGTAAATCATATTCTTCTTCTTAATAGCTTTTCATAACCTGTAGTGTTCTTTCCCTGTAGCTGAAACTTCCATTCAGACAGAAAATCCTTCCGCTCACAGATACCTTTAAAGAACATCAAAAGAACATTTCCAAAATGCCCTCTTTTTGAAGGAGTCAGTGGGGAGATAAGAGACTTTTCTTTATTTTTACCCCTTCATAGATTCTTGAAAAGATTTCTCCTGATGATTTGTACCAGAGCTAATCTTCTGACCAAGGCTGGTCTAGAACTGTCAGAAGTTTGCTGTGTGACTTTCGACAACCATGTTCCCACTCTGAGCTTCAACTTCTTCATTTGAATGAGAAGGATTGATTTAGACAACCTAAACTATCTCAGCTCTATAGTCTGTAATTCTAGGGTTCCCTCTAATGATAATGGAAAATAGGGCTGAGTTATGGGGATGAATGAGACTGGCATTGAAACCACAAAGGGCGTATGTTCCTGAGGTGTGAGGGAACTGGTTGTGAACTGCTGAGAATTCCTAAATCCCCTAAATACACCTTTGTGTTTATAACCCAGTGTCTGCATCAGGGCACTCCTCCCACCCCCATCCACAAACTGTCTGCAAGATTTCATTCCACCAGCAAAAAGATATCCATGAGTCAACATTCATGATTAGCCCTACTGTGAATCAGATCTTAATATGTATTGAAAAACAGCATTTCATAAATATCAAATATTCTGTTTCCTCTGTTCTGCATGTGCTGGGAGAGGAGAGACACTTAAGTAATCTCTCAAACTGTTGCTATTTCAAGGCTAGTAACAACAAATTGGGATGCTATGTATTTGTGAAAAATCCCAAATGGATTAAACCCCTCTTCCTTCATTCTCACTCTGCTAAATGTGTCTAGGCACCCACCACCGGCACAATAGCTCATGCAGCAAGTGCAAAAACCTCAAGCAAATATTGACAAACATTTCAAGAACTAAGTATATAAAATCCCAGCCACATCATGTATGCTTCATTAATTTAAATCCAAACCATTAGCTCTATTAGACCCCTACTTACAGGGGCAGAGAAATATTACTGCATATAAATGAACATGTTTCATAGCGAGGGGGCATATATTATAGCGGTAATTCATTAAACAACTTCCCTGTAATCTAATAACATGGACCCTACTCTCCATCATATAGATCCCGCAATACAAGAGCACTTGGCATTCTGTGAATATGCGATTTATCTTGGAGGTGAACCACAAGTCACAAACTCTGTGGAGGTTTCAGAGCCTTTGCAAGCCCCCCCCCACCCCCCCACCCCCTCCCCATGCCTTGCCAGGTGCCACATGTAGAGCAGGCTTCCTTCCTGGCCTTCTCCACTTGTGAGACAAACCATCAGTGTAGTATTTGTCACATTCCTGCCTCGTGAAATCAAATAAAAGGACAGGAATGCTTTAAGATTCCATGAGATCTTAATGCATTTTGGGAGTCGGAAAAAATCTAAACTAAGTAAGAGTGAAGGAAAAGCAATAGCAGTACTTGGAGTTGAGAGGGGATTCGTAACAGGCTGGTGAAAATTGTTGAACCTGATTGTTTGAAATCCAGTTACACCACATGTTACCTATGTAGCTTTGGGCAGGTTGACTTTTCTGAGCCTCAGTTTCCTTACGTATAAAATAAAAATAAAAAAGAACCCAATAAGTTTTTATATAATGATGACTATGAAGATTATATAGATAATATGTGTAATGTATTTAGAAGAGTTCTTGGTGTTTACTAAATGAGCGATAAATGTTTCTGATTATTTACTGTTTCAGCCAATGCTAAAAGTAACACTGTAATTAGATGGGTTTTGTGGAATTTCTGAAAGTAAAAGAGACCATCAAAATATCTGAGACCTAAGCTAAAAGCAATGATAATTAGAAAAAAAAAATTTAAGTGATATAATTGATAAATTCCAGAGCTGATTCTGCACACACCTCTAAGCCTGATTCTAGACATACAATAAGAGACACACTTCTGTTAAATTTAATCTAGAATAAAACCATAATGTGCATGCAATATTAGAATTTTGTAGATTCTAATGGGAGTGCAATTACAGCTATGCAGTAGCTTAGGAAAATTAAGAATCTCATATACAGTCTCAGAAAATGGATGATTATTCAGAGAAACCTATGGATTCAGTGTGATCCCTATCAAGCTTTCAGTGGCATTTTTCATAGACTATTGGGTTGTCGGAAAAGTCATGATGCATTTTTGCAATGAAAAACATAGAAAAAATACATCATGACTTTTCTGACAACCTAATAGAACAAATAATTCTAAAATTTTTATGGAAACACAAAAGAATTTGAATATCCAAACCAGTTTTGAGAAAGAGGAACAAAGCAGCATCATGCTCCCTGATTTTAAACTGTATTATAAAGCTACAGTAATTAAAACAATAAGGTAATGGCATAAAAACAAACCCACCAATCAAGGGTACAGAATCAGGAGCCCAGAATTAAACCTACATGCATATGAATGATTCATTTATGACAAAGGAACATATAATGGAGAAAAAACAGTCTCTTTAATAAGCAGTATTGGGAAAACTGGACAGCCACATGCAAAAGAATGAAACTGGACCCCTATCTTACATCAAAACCAACTCAAAATGGATTAAATACGTGAATGTAAGATCTGACACCATAAAATTCCTATAAGCTCCTTGCCGCTGGTCTTTCTTACCAATATTTTTGTGGATCTGACTCCAAAATCAAGGGAAGCAAAAACAAAACTAAACAAATGGGACCACATCAGTCTAAAAAGCTTCTGCATAGTGAAGGGAACCATCAACAAAATAAAAAGGCAGCCTACTGAATGGGAAAAGATATTTACAAATAATATATCTGGCAAGAGGTTGACATCAAGAACATATAAAAAAGAAATTCATGCAACTCAACAATAATTAAAACAATAAAAACACTAAACAACCTGATCATAAAATGGGCCAAGGATCTGAATATATATTTTTCCAAAGAAGGCACACAGATGATCAACAGGCACATGAAAAGACGCTCAGCATCATTACTTATTTGGAAAATGTAAATCAAAACCACAATGAGATATCCTCTCACACCTGTTAGCATGGGCAGTATCAAAAAGACAAGACATAAAAAGTGTTGGAGAGCATGTGGAGAAAAGAGAACTTTGGATACTGTTAGTGGGAATGTAAATTGGTGCAGCCACTATGGAAAATATTATGGAGATTCCTCAAAAAATTAAAAAATAGAACTACCACAAGACTCAGCAATTCCACTTCTGGGTATTTATCCAAAAATTATAAAAATACTAACTTAAAGCTATATGAATTCCCGTATTCATTGCTGTGTTGTTTACAATATCCAAGATACAGAAGCAATCTAAGTGTCCATCAATGGATGAATGAATAAAGAAAATGTATACACACACACACACACACACACACACACACACAAATGTCGTTCAGCCATAAAAAAGAAGAAAATTCTGCCATTTATGACAACATGAATAGGCCTTGAGGGTATTATGCTAAGTAAAATAAGTCAGATTTTACTCATATGTGGAATAAAAAAAATGGCCAAAATTGATTCCAGAAAAAAAATGCATAAGCTTGTCCGGGTAATATTTATTTACCACGAAAGAATAAGGCACTCCTCCTTCAAGGAGCAAAGAATTCCTGTTCTATTTAAATTATCTGGATGAGAAAAGTAGAGAATATGTGCTCAAATCAATTTTGTTATATTTGCAGCTAAAAAAATAACATTGCACACATTTCTAGTTCACTGTCAATATAGTTGCAAATGTTCTAAATTAAATACTAACAAGATTAAATTGAAATCAAGGATGTTTCAACATTAAGAAGCCATTAAGATATTTTTTTACAGGCATAGGTCAAAGGAGAAAAACATGATTATCACAATGTATTCTGCAACCCATTTGAAATCCAGCATCTATTCCTCATCAAAATTGTCAAGTTGATTCTAGAAGAATCCTTTTTTAATATGATAGAAAGATATAAAACCAATCATGAGCATATAGATGTTGATACAGATGTAGAAGCAGTCCAATTAAAGTTAGGAGGAAATCTATTATTATATTGTTACATCTATAAAAATGTCCCCCTCCCCCAAGTTGTCCATGTCAAATTATTGGTACCTGTAAATATTACCTGATTTGGAAGAAGGGGTCCTGTCTTTGAAGATTTAGTTAAGGATCTTGAGATGAGAGCATCCTCAATTATCTGGCTGGGCTCTAAATCTAATGATAAGTGTCCTTATAAGAGACACAGAATAGAACAGACAGACACAGGAGGAAGCTCTGTGAAGTGAAGGCAGAGATTGGAGGGATGTGGCCGTAAGCCACAAACCAAGGTATGCCGGAAGCTACCAGAAATTGGGAAGAGGCAAGGAACGGAATCTCCCCTAGAACCTTGGAAGGGCACATGGCCCCATAGACATCTTGATTTCAGATTCATGATCTCTAGAAGTGGGAGAAAATAAATTTCTGTTCTTGTAAGCCACCCGGTTTGCGGTACATCATCACAGTAGCCATGGAAACCAATATATTCATCAAGGGGCAGAAATGCAATCCTGAATATGCACTCAGGTGTTTGAGCTCTGAATGGTGAAGATTAAGCCAAAGAGGAAGGCACTGAGGTGTTTGTCACACTAAAATTTACTCTTGTAAGAAATATAGCAGTGTGGGAATGTCCTGTACAACTGATTAAAATCATGTCATCAAGAGACAGGCAGCCCCACTTAGCCACAGGTGGCAGAGAGCAGCCCCCTTCTCTGCCAAACCAAGAGCACCCCAATTCACAAGCCTTACATGAGGAAATGGATCTCAGCTCCGAAAATGGGTGTTGATGGACTCTAAGGAATTGGGGTGGTCCTTACATTCCTGAGATTTGCAAGACATACAAGTTTTGTTGACATTTTTTTCCTCCTTTTTCACAGCTTTGTTGTTCCACACCAGCCAGGCCAGAGAAAGTTTTGCCCTTGATTCTGAAAGTGTGTGTGTGTGTGTAATTAGAGTCCAGGAATATTTCACCAAACCAACCACTGCAAATTAACACCATGTGTGCTAGTCTCAGTTCCCAAACCACAATTTGCTAGGTAGTATAGATCTAATGATTTTGTGTAAATCAACTTTATTTCAACCATAAGCTCCCATTCCCTTGGACTGTGGGATGTGTAGCCTCTGTCATTCTTAGAGGTCCTTCTCCTCCATAGGACTGGAATAGAACCAAGTTTCCAGAATCTTCTATAATGTCAGGAAAGTTCACCCACTGGCTATGGGTCCCAACCTGTCTGCTGTTGCCAAGAAATTCCCTGCCCCAGCATGAATGACATCTTGAGGTTTGGTGGCTCCCTGATGCTTTCATGTGTGGCTCAGGGTTCCATGGGGAGGGTAAGAAATGCATGGCTCCCTTCATCCGCCTCCCCCACCCCCAAGTGTGTCCAGGTTCCTGGTCTCCAGAACCTGCAGACCTTTTATTATTTCCCCAGTTTTTCGGAGATTCTTTTCGGTAATTAAAATCTTGATCTCTCTTCGCCTGGAGCTCCATCCCCCACCCCTCTCTTTCTCAGATCCTTAATATAACGTGCTCTGCGGTGTTAGACTTTTGGAGAGAAAATGCAGGACTGCCCCATCTCACACTTCAATCAAGACAAGCAAACACACAGCCTGTGGCCTGCTTGAACAAACCAAAAATGAGAGAGAACGTGCAGGGAGAAAAAACAATATGTAAACTAAAAAAAAAAAAAAAAAAGAAATCTCCAAAATTTACCATGTCATGTCATCCCAGCTCATGTGTGCCACAATTTACTAAAAACGTTCGCTAAACACCTGTACAAAGGGCCCACAGTGGACCTTAACCTCAAACCAGTTTTTGAAGTGACCTTGCCATGGTCATTCAAACTAGAAGAAGGGAAGTGAAGACAAAGATCTTCCAAAGACTTAGGAATTTGTTTTTGACACTGTCACTTTGAAATACAGATCCGAGTTCACTTCCTCAACTTGCCAGCCTTCTCATGTTCCTTCCTCAGACACAGTCATATGTGGACCAGTCCATCACCAGTAGCCCAGTGGGACTGCGAGTGAGCAATGCAGCTGTGTGTTGCTCCTTGTCCCTTATCAAGAAAAGACATTTGTGAATGCCAGGGCATCTCAATGTCTCTTGTTTTCCCCTGATCTGGGGAGTGCTTTCTTCAGGTAAAGTTGCTAGGTTGTTGAGCTTCCAAGGGGAAAGTAGGCCCTGTGACCATGACATTTAAAGACCCGTGTCCTTAGCAGAACTTGGCGATCCACAGTCAACCTATTCAAGGATATAGGGAAATGATAAAAACTTCAGAGACTCTGAGATGCTGCAAAATGCAAAGACAATGTTCCCTTCTCTGGTCTGACACACGTGTTGTGTAAGTCCACGTGGATATAATGCTGTCAGCATCTCAAGAGGCGCCATTCCAGGACTCTTATGGGTCTTTGATTGCTGTCCCTCGAAGGAACTGACAACATGTGATGTTTTTCTTTAGCTGATATCTTCTCAGGGCAATGAGTCTCATTTTCTTCAACTCTCTTTAACATTCAGAAACATTGGGTAGTCTTAAAGATATAGCCTCAAAGATCATCTCTTTGGCTCATATCTTTCTAATTTATGTCTCTAGGTAAAACCTCTCTCCTGAGGGTCAGCTGATTTATTTGACATGTCCACCTAGAATCAATATGGTGTCTCAGTGCAACATTTCACAAACTTCCCTCATAAATGACCCCACATGTCCTACTTCTCTTGTTTTCTTCCATTTGCTTAATGCAGTGTCCACCTCCTCACTCCAAGCAGAAAATGGGCTGCAAACTGCCACTCGAACCTCATTTTCCTCTACTCCTTTGTATTAGGTGTGTGCGTATCCCAGAGTTTTATGAAAGTTTTTGCTCAGCAGCTCTCACAATAAGAATTATATTTCACATCACATCACATACCCACATGCATCAGAAATAAGAATTTTTCAAAACAATCTTATGCTGTACTTTGTGTGGTACACACCAATGATTTACTATTCTATTCTGTTTCTATTCGATTTCACTTCTTTTCTCAATGCCTCCTATGCTCCATGAAATTGATCTCACAACACTCTAATGGGTGACAACCTGCAGTTTGAAAAACAATCAAATAGAGCCACAGAAAATGAGCCATATAAGGAAATAAATGTAAAGCCTTTTTTAAAAATGCACCAATACACTAAAAAATATGCAAATATGCTTTTTAAAAAAACATTCATTTTTGTCTTTCTTTTTTCTTGAACTCCTGAATTTATTCTTTCTCTGCAGTGTTCTATTGTAATATAGTTATATATTTGAAAACCTTTTATTAACCATTCTAGTGTACATATCTATGACAAAATATGCACACATGGTATGTACACATACAAAAACATTTTCATATATTTCCTGTGAACATAATTATGAAAAACATTTTTTTCCAGATTGGGGTATCATTACATTATTGTTAGTACACAATTGTTCTATAAACAGTATAAATAGATTATGAATTCTAACAATTACTAAAGGTAAAAGAAATTTTACTGGAATTACTTTTCTGGATAAGATAAATCATGCCCAGGGTTTTTTTTTATATATATATTAATGAAAGACAAACAGGTGTGCTGGCAAGAACTAGTCTGTGTGGAAGTCGTCATATTATTATTTTTTTAAATACAAAATGGAAAATTTTAAACCTTTTATAGGCTGAGATAAAATGACAATTGACTGTAGTTCGTATACATATTTAGTGATAATTGTTAAAAATTATGCTTTAACAACTCCTCGAATAACACAGAGACATATAAACTATATCACATACAGGTTTTTTTTTAAAGGTTTTATTGGGGAATTGGGGGAGGGGAACAGACAAATTGCTGTCCTTTTGTTCTTCAGTCTAGTTGCGGAGGACGTTGCTTCACTGGCCCATGTTGGTATCATCATTGCGCTCTTCCCGGATGAGGCAGATCGGTTGCCGGCGTCTGGATGTCGCTCACCGCGGCTATTGGCAGCTCACGCTGGCTGCCGGCCACTCACTGTAGCCTATGGCAGCCCACTGCAGCAGGGGCTGCAGCCCACACCGTCGCCGGGGCTCGCGCAGCCTACCTCCAGGTGGAGCTGTTGTTAGCTGTAGAGGGCAGTGTCACTGGCCCTCATATGTGGGATCCGAACCGAGGCCGCTGGCATCCCAAAACCAGCTCTTAACCAATATGCCACTCGGCCGGCCCTCAGCTCGCACTCTTGAGCGAGCTCTTCACCAACTGAGCCACTCGGCCGGCCCTCACATACAGTTTTTATCTGAGATTTTATCCAGTGTCTCTTG
This sequence comes from Aselliscus stoliczkanus, assembly GCA_033961575.1. Taxonomy (NCBI): domain Eukaryota; kingdom Metazoa; phylum Chordata; class Mammalia; order Chiroptera; family Hipposideridae; genus Aselliscus; species Aselliscus stoliczkanus. The sequence continues at coordinate 28,774,446 of CM066741.1, forward strand.
AAAAATTCGGTAGTCCTGTAAAAGACTCCAGTTCCAGTTAAAAGTTTCAAAACTGCTCCTGCTGGCTTGGAGGAGTGTTGCTTTCCAGCCCTTGACTTGTCCTGAGGATAAATAAGCATTGGGCATCGCTGAAGGCAACTGCTTACATTTCGATTTGTGAAGAACCCCTCCCAGACACCTGCTGCTTTTTTTTTTTTTTTTTGAGGGCAGTGTCATTGGCCCTCACATGTGGGACTGAACCGGGGCCTCTGGCTTCCTAAGCCAGCGCTTAACCACCACGCCACTCGGCCGGCCCACCTGCTGCTTTTTAAGGCAGGAGACCAATATGGTTCAGTGCCCTTGAGTAACTTGCCCAAGGTCATGCAGCCAGCAAGTGGCAGACCTGGGCTTGGAGCCCACAGATGTCACGATTCTCTGCTCCATCCTGTTTTATGTTGGAAGGATGAGAACACTGGACACAACAGCTGCCAGGTCCAGAGACAACACCCATCAGTATTGTTCTAGGCTTTCCAAAGTCCCTTGAAAAACTTGGAAACCTGGGCCAAAAAGGACCAGGAACTAACAGCAAGGGTCTGCCATGACCCACCTCCCCTGCGCCGTGCTGTGCTTCCTGTGTTACTTGTCATTAGGTCGCACTGTCCTTCCATATTTCCTTGGCTTCTTGTACCTGTCAAGCGTTTGCCAAATCAAAGGGGCTTCCTTGCATTGACTCACTTATTTCAGCATGACTGCTGAGTCTCTAAAGAAGATCTATTCGACACGAATGAGATTTTTCCTCCTCAGTTCTCTCTCTCGCCTTGAGTTATGTCTCACATTCATTCTTCCCTCTGCTGCCATATATTATACCTCCCCAAATTCTTCTTTGTTTTTTTTTTTTTTTTTTTTTTTAGACATCTCTACCTGGAGTGTCCAGCCTCTCTGGCTTGTCCTCTTGTTTGTATTCCACTTGCCTTAGGGATTTCACCTCTTAGAAGCTGAGTCCATCGGCTGCTGGGATCCTAACAGCTTGCCAGATCAAAGCAATTGGCATTCAAACGATTGTTCAAAACTTTCTAACCTTTCCTCTTCTGAAGTTGAAATAATGAGTGAAAAATCAGTGAGAAGCAGATGTTTTATTTGCATTTCCATTTGTAGCAGCTTAAACTAGTTTGTCTAGGTCATCTATTTAAATGGGAACTATTCTCAACGAAAGCAAATTTAACTTTGATAAAGTAAGCACTACACAACACGCAGCCTGGTGGGTGTCCTCTGAGTCCCCAAGTTCATGAGGTTTTCATTTCGGAAATTTGGCCACAAGGTAATGGCTAAGCCTGTTTTACATAGCTCAACTGGGTTTTAGTCATAAAAGCTGCACCTTAGGGACTTGGTCTTTTATTTATTTCTGTGCTGCTTGTCACATACTTGGAGACCTAAAATGTTAATTAAAAGCTTCAGTATTTACACAGATCACACTGTCGCTATCTCATGAAAGTGTTGATGTTCTCTTGTGAGAGGGGGCACCTCCTATCTGGTTGAGGACAGGACCACACCTGGTTCACATTCACTCCATTGCACGTTGCCCAGTGCCTGCTATTTATTAGAGCCAAGATGCTGATGGGCTCGATGAATGAATGCAGGCTCCCTTCCATAAACTAGAATAATGCTCTTGACATACTGTCCCGAGGGCATGCGCGCGTCCTGTAATAGACACTCCTGGGCACCTTGCCCCCTTTCCCTCCACGATGTTTCATTGCCTGGTCCAGATTCCAGCTCATCTCCTCACCAGGAAACAGATATCAGCGGGTTGGCGTGTGCCTCTACGTAAAACCCAGCCTCTCTTCTGGAGAATTGAACCCTGAGAGCTCTGATCTGAGCTGCGATCCTCAGAAGGTGGGATGTGGAGGGAGGCTGCAGAGAGCGAAGCTGGGCATCAGTCAGTGGAAGCCAAAGTCTCCATCTTCATGAAGGTAGATGCAAGAGCTCGGAAGATCTGTAGCAGCAAGTCCAGGGAACCAATAAGAGGACACAAGAAAATTCTTAATGGCCGTTTACATCGGAAGACCCAAGGCTGAGCAGGCTGCTTCAGAGGCCAGCGGGAGGCGGTCCCAGAAGTGATGGGAAACACAACGACATCTACCGGAGCCAGCTGGGATGGGACTGAGCTGGTGAGGTCACCCAGAGAGATAGGTGGAGGCTGAGTGTGTCAGGGCTTTGGGATTCAGAGCCCTGGTGGGCAAGAGGTGATGGAAACCAACCCAGCAGTAACCGCTACAACCTGCCACACATGCATAATAACTGTCACTCAAAACCAGTGAGCAATTTCTGTGTCTTTAGACTTGGACATGTGAGTTGACCATTGGTGAGACTTTTATGTTGTAAAAGCCACCTCCACGAGCTATTTAGTTGTACAAACACCAAGTCAAATTCCTTTCCTGAGATGAAGACATGACTCAAAAGGCTTGCTTCAAAAAAAAAAAGCTTCAGAATGGAAAAGGGAAGATTTTTCTGTGGAAGAGCTAAGGTCACCCAGAGGCCACACAGCTGCTCCTGGAGAAGAGAACGGGAGCGGGGAGACACAGAGGGCGGGGAAGGCATTGTCCTCCATCTATAACTCCAGGGCATTTGGGACCCTCCGGTTTAAGGACAGGGAGAGAATCTGGCAGCTGTTTCCCTGAGTGACACTTCAAGACTGAGTTCTAAAGGAGCCACTTCAAGCCCCGTAACAAAACATTGGGGTTGATCAGAGGGCCAGTCTTCCTGCCTGCCCCCCAAACTTGACCTGAGTCTGCCACCTCAAGCACTATCGGCTGTCTGAGTGTCTCATTCTCGGCATAAGCACTGGGCTTGGTTCTCTGGGTGGCACTGTTAGCAGAACCAGGGCGGTGCTCTTTCAAGTAGCAACTCAGGTAATGAGTGGTGACACACGGTCACCCATGCAAGCAAAAACCAGCGCATATCTTGTGAGTGCAGCTGAGAAGCATGTGTGGGCTCCTGGGAAGAGCCCCTCTGGGGACCTCCAGAGACAGTGAGAGGGGCTGAAATGGAGATCATAATAACCACACAGTAACACTAACAAATAGGATTAGACAGAATAACGTGTGCGAAGAAGTCAGCAGCACCCTGAATGCACGTTAGCACTTGTTAATAAACTTGTGTTTCTAAGGAAATTGAAAACGATGTCCACCGAAATTAAGATTTACTAGAAAGTTAAAAGCAGAGATGCCACTGAATGTGCTTGCTAAAATGGACTGCTGTCAACCTAGAGACTGTAAAAAGTTTGGCTGCGTTGAATGGATGCTGAGAAATAAGTTTCTAATTTGCCAATAAAAATGATATGTAACTAGAAGCTATGACATTTCAGATTAAAAAAAAAGTTCAGATCTTCAGGAATCTACTATAAGACCACCTCTCCCTGTTGCATTTCTTCCTCCTGCTCTGAACAACTCCCTCACCTGACATCACTGCCACCCCTGGGACCTGCCTAAATATATTTTGCTTAGTGTCCCCAAGTCCTTCCTCTTCTGAGTTGACTTCAAGGTCAAAGAAGGCCTCTGATTCCAATTTTATGGGTCCTTGGTTCCCCAAATAATCTTTGTAGTTTTGTAGTTAAGACAATATTAATCTTCTTACCTGTTGCAGATATTTCTGTTTGCTGGGTTTTTTTTTTTTCTCTCTGCCTATAGTGAAGAGTAACCCATTGTGCCTGCATTATTTTAGGTGTATTATTATTGCTATTACTACTAACATTACTGCTATTATTATTATCATATTATTATTGTTATTATTCTTTAGAAGGCCAACCCTTGGCAAAATTAGACCAAAATGTGCCTTTGCCTGGGCTTCTTTCTAAGACCGTTTTTTTGTTTGTTTGTTTTTAAAGATTTTATTGGGGAATTGGGGGAGGGGAACAGACAAGTTGCTGTCCTTTTGTTCTTCAGTCTAGTTGCGGAGGATGTCCCTTCATTGGCCCATGTTGGTATCATCATTGCGCTCTTCCTGGGTGAGGCAGATGGGTCGCTGGCCTTTGGACTGCCACTCAAGGTGGCTCTTGGCAGCTCACACTGGCTGCTGGCTGCACACGGTAGCTTATGGCAGCCCACTGCAGCAGGTGCTGTAGCCTACACCATCGCCGGTGACTCACAGCAGCCCAGCTCCAGGTGGAGCTGTTGTTCACCATCTTAGCTGTAGAGGGCAGTGTCACTGGACCTCATATGTGGGATCTGAACCAGGGCTGCTGGCGTCCCAAGCCAGCTCTTAACCAACGTGCCACTTGGTCGGCCCTCTAAGAGGTTTTTCAACATTGCTTCTGCTGCTGAAAGTTTGAACCCAACACATTGAGGAAAGTCCTTGTGTCTGTACAGCTAGCTATTGAAAGGATGGCAGGAAAGATACATTTAATAGGAAAAAAAGAAGGCTGGTATGCAAGGCCATATGTGTACAGGTTTTTTGTCTGGCTTTTTCCTCCTAAAAATGTGACATCAGTATTTCCAAATTTGAGTAGATATTCTTAGATATTGTGGTTTTAATGCCCAGATAGTATTCCATTGTATGGGTAAACCAGAGATTCTTTTATTATTCTTTCTTTTGATGTTTAATTCATTTGGATCACCACGAGTATTAATATTTGCTTTTGTTCTGCATTCTGCTTCACTTTTACAAAATAGTGTGCAGAAAATGCAATAATGTATTCAATTAATTTCACCAACACCACTGCGCCTATATGGATGGAAATATTGCTGAGATTGAACTGTTAGTAGGGCAAGTAGAAATGTATGTTTATGAGGTTATATGTAAAAGTCTAAATACACATAGCAAATGTGGCTTAGCATGACAATGATTTATGCAAGAAAGAACATAGTTTTAGAAAGATGCACACACAAAATTTGAAGAATGTCTTAGTGCCAGTAACACCCAATTAAAATAATGGGAAAAATATATATTTTTTAACAGACCTCTTTTTCAACAATCAAAATAAGTCACTTCAAATTCTAAATATCACTTTAAATAAATGAGCAAACTTATAATTTGGGGTAAAATCACTTTTGAAAATTTCCAAATGTGTTAGATTTATGTTAAACTCAATAAATGTCAAACTGTTTCAGAATTTAAAGCAATAATAGATACATTCTAGAACATCCATGACTATATATTCCTCTCTATAGTTCAAATTTGTTTAATTTAAATTAATTTTATTTTTTTCTAATGGTAAACTCTCTTGGAATTGAAGAATTTTTAGAACATGTGAACCTATTGTTTAAGTTTCGTATAGACCTATTTTTAGGAACTAATTATTTTTTAAAAGTGAAAGGTAGATCTTTATAATTCCTTTGGGCTGATCATCATTTCAGCTTTGTAAGGGTACAAGCACATCATCAAAAAATAACTTAAAATGTTTTCTTATAACGTTGCTCCATGCTGAGAAGCTAATGCTGACTAATACAGAAGTCAGCCACCATTTTTGGTTTGACCTAAAATCTTATGGAGATTTCACTTTTGGCCCTTCATTTCATCAGAGAATATTCTCTGAATTGTATTAAGGAATTTTATGGATCAAGGGAGTTATCCTTTTGCAGATACGTGCTTGTTAATAAGATGGTTGTATGGCTTCTACCCACTTCTATTTGGAGCTCCCAGGACAGGCTCAGGCTCTTATATCGAAGCCCTGCATATACTCACCCACAAAAAACACACTCAAGATATGGTGTCACTCAAGGAGTTGACAACCTCATGGTACCACATGGCTCTCAAAGGCTCACAGTGATGTCCAACCACGGCCCATGGTCCTGGACAGGGCTGGGCTCTGGACATTACTGATTTCCTCAGTACCATCAGGTTTTGTCACGAGTCCACCCTTTCCCTAATCCAGCAAGAGCCTCTCAAGGAGCCTGGTGTGTTTTGTACAAGGAGGAGACCCAGGAGGCATCAGTCAACACAGTTAGAGGCTATTTGCAGAGACACCAAGGAGGCAAACGTTGTGTTCAGGGAGGTGTGATGTTTTTCCTGAAATGAGTGGCAGAGGTGATGCTGGAAGGAGCTCTGAGGGTCATGCTCAGGCCAAGGAAAGCCAGTTAGGGGGCCCTAGCCTGGCAGAGAGGCTTTGATACAAGTTCTGGGGCATGGACTCTGTGGCGGGCAGTGGTTGTTTGGGTGGCTCTTTGGCTTCCAGTCCCTTTTCTTCTTAGTGCCCTGATGTTGTCTTGGTGGACTTGAGCCATTCTTCTGCTAGAAACAGAAGACACCTCTTCTCGTGGTTGCCTACCAGTGCTGCAGCCAAGGGACCTGCCACCTCAGCTTGACAGTGGCTGCCAGGGGCCAGCACATGACTTAAGTCTCAGCAAATAGATGCATGGTCCGTGGGGACTGACAGTGGAGTGAAATGAAGCCCCTTGGTGGTCATACACAGTGCAGCGTGGTGGTGCTGTGTGGACCAGACAGTTCCTATAGTGTGGTCCAGGCCCCCTGGAGGCCCCTTGGTTCCACTTCGCTTTCCAGGGCTGACTTCCCAGCCCCTCCTCATCAGGAAAGACCCTGGTAAGGTTTCTCTTCTAGGTTGAGAGGGCCAGAGTAGACTATTGTTGCTCGCAGCTTAGAACCTTCACTGACACAATTGGGTTTGGACAAACACAGAGGAGGGAGAACATTCCAGCTGGAGGAAAGCCCATCAGCCAGGGCCTATAGGCAGCATGGCATCTACCTGGTTCAGTGGAGAGGGAGCTGGGAAAAGGGGCTGGCAGGGAGCTAAATGCCACCCAGAGGGAAGGCAGAACCAGTGTTCACGGATTGACTCGCGTGTGCCCATCACATTTCCATAGATGATCTTAGTTAATCCCCATGGTCCTAGGAGGCTCAGAGGGTGGAGAGAGGTAAGGAGGTTAGGATTTATCTCTAATCCCTAAGAGACCATGGTGGGAATTTCAGGAACTATAGCGGGGAGGTGGGAGAGATTTTTTGGGGGCCAGAGTGACCTTTTATATCTGTTCCTCAAAGCAGTCTACAGAGCTTTCTTATTAACACCTGTGTCTGTCTTACCCACATGAAGTGACAGATGGACTTCACAGCATATAATTTTAACATGCCTGCTTGTATAAGCCTGGTCATTATTTATTTAGTATAAACAGACATAAATAGCTTTCAGCCCTTTTACCCAGGTATTATGCACATACATTTGATTGGAGTTTATTTTTACCACAAGGCAGATAATTTATTACGTCCTATCCATTGTGTTGAAGTGGATTTCTCAAAAGGAACATTATGTTCTAAGTAATTTTGTTTTTCATAGTTCATCATAAATAATTATAGCACCATTCTCAGCATAATTTTAGGGCAGGATTACAGTCCTTGATAACTAGTAGGACACCTAGTTCACTCCTTTTCATTTTAGAAATGAGGACATGGAGGCCCCAGAGCCGATGGTACAGGGACATTCAGTGACAAAACTAGAAAAGGCAAATCGAGAATCTTCACTTTTGATCCAGTGTTCTCACCACTTATTAAGTTCAACTTAGATTTTATGAGTCCAGTAAAATTTTATCTCTAACTGGGGCTCTGTGGGATCCCCTTCTTAGAAAGCCTAAGTAATCACAGGCTCTTATGTACCTTCTGACAGCATCGTTCATAGGCGTGCACATATCGGAACATTAATCATGTTTTCATTTCACATAGATCAGGTAACACGAGCCTTGGGCATCATATTATGTCTGTGAGAATTTCCTATTAACTATTATCACATTGGAAGAATAGGGTATCCATTTTTCAAATAGCTCACTGTTCCATGGACCCACCAGCCCCTTCCACAATAAGGTTACTCACTTGCAAAGCTCGCAGTGTGTCTTTAATCCTCCTGGATGAGTCTCTCTCCAAGACTCAATAGGGACTCCCCCACATACGGTCACCCTGAACTGAAACCACCGGTTAAGTGTTTTGCCTCTTCCTCTAACCTGGGAACTCCATAAGGACAGGTGACATGCCTTGTTTGTCCGTGTATGGCCCCTAATAATAGGATTCAATCCATGCTTCCTGCATGGAAGCACTGAGCTTGACCAAAAGCCAAAGAAAACTGAAAAAATCGGTAAGAGAGTTGACGTTTGCTCGGGAATTAAAAATGATAGGCTCACAGTAGCAGGTACCTTTTTTTTTTGAATACTTAACAGAAAAGGATGTTTGTACCCAATGTCACTCAACTGCGAGCCAGGAGCTAAAGAGGATGCTGACTCCTCATGAAGAGAGTTGACTTACGGGGATGGAAAGTACAGTACAGAGAATATGGTCAATGATCAATGATATTGTAATCATGATGTATGGTATCAGATGGGTCCTAGACTTATCCCAGTGATCACTTTGTAAGGTAGATAAATATCTAACTACTATGCTGTACACCTGAAACTAATATAATATTGCATGTCAACTGTAATTGAAAACCAAATTTAAAAAATACTTTAATCTAAAAAAAAAAGGAAAATAGAGCTGACTAGGGAGTTAGAAGGTTAGTGATAACTTGTCCAGAGCCAGGGGTAAACCCAAGGAGTTAATCTGCCAAATTCCTCCATCTCTGTCCATGGCTTTCTCTGACAGTGAAATTGCCACCTGTGAGTTCAGCCTCAGTGACTCCCTGAAGAGTTCTCATGTGTGTCAGTGTCTATTTAAGGGATTTTACTGTTGTGCCCTCACCGTTGCTACCACATACACACGCAGGTACACAGAAGTGTGTGCTGGGCCTCCCTTCCTGTGCCATCACACAGTTCTGTCCTCACAATGCCCTGCCCTGGCCACTGGCTTCCTTTCCATTCCAGGGACTCAGCTTTCATCGCCCAGATCTTTGATGGTCCACTTGGACAAAGGACTTTTTTTTTTTTTTCCGTTCCTGGGCCCATGTGGTCTTCCCTCAGTTCTTCCATATTGTGAATCCTGCTTTCCTCTCAAAACCTAGGACCTGGCTCCTGAACCCAGGCTTACTGCTTACGGGCCTCTTCTCCCAGTGCTAGATGCCTGCCCATCTAATCTTCACTCAGGGTTGCCACCCATGGCTCTACTGGCCTCCACAGTGGGTGCACACTTCTTCACCCCTCAGCTCCTATCCTGTCTTCTTGACTGGGCCTAATTCTATGTCTCCATCTACCCTGTCCCCACCCCTAACTACCTGCCATCCTGCTGTCACTGAGCACTTTCCACTTAACCACGCACACAATGATCCTGATTTGAGCGGGGTCACATCCATGAGAAAAGCTGACATGGGATATTGTATATAAATCATCTGCAAGAGGAGTCCTTAAAGAACCCTATTACAGAAATGTAAATATAATAGGAAGTGACCTGGTTTATCACGAACTTTCAGTGCATTCTGGCTGGACCCCCTCATGTGATCTGTCAGGGCTTGGTAATGTTAACCTGTGTGTAATACTTCCCCTAGAAGATGTTGGGGAGCACTGGATTGGAAATATCTTTTGACCAAATGGGACGTGAGGTTGATATGGGTTGGATAACATGTTGTGATGAGAGAGCCCCTAGGAAAACATGTGGAAACAAAGAGAAACTAGCTTGTAGCATTCGTGCTAGGCATGCTTCATGGAGACCAGGAGATGGTATGTGGCAGGGTCTGGACCCTGCCTCCATGAGAGGGGCTGTGAAGGACAGGTTAACTTAGCTAACTTTTCATGGACTGTTAGGAAAACATGAGCAAAAAGCTCTACATCAGCTAACAAATTACGATCCTTCTCAAAAAATCAGAGCTCTCATTTAGGAATTAGCATATTTCCTTCTGAGACTCTAGGCCAGGAGGAAATGTGTGGGGTTAACCCTCCCTCCTGAGCACCAGTTATGCACCTGGGCACAGAGTTAGGGCTTGGTGGCTATTTCATGAAAGATGAACGAGAGATAGGAGTCCATGCACTGTCGCTTTCATAGGACTCGCATGTCAAGCTCTCATGTGTGGCTTCTAGTCCCTCCGGCTTTTGCTTAGAAAAATATTGTGGGTTAGCCCAAAGTCATTATTTTTACACGCACCCCATCCCAATTCAACCAACAGAACCATTCTTTTTCTGAAATTTCACATTAAATTAAAAATGTTCAAATGGCACTGCCAAGGAATAATGTAAGTAAGCAGAATTTTTCTTCTTATTGAAGTTTCTCCGGCTCCCCTCTTTGTTAATCCCATGAGCCCTGGGTAACTATAATCTCCAGGAGTAAAGGTTTTCTATGCAATTTTTATGACAGCTCATTGTCAGTGCTCATTCTTTCAAATTGCTGTAGCACTGTGGACAGACGAATGTATTCCCAGTTTTCTGGCTATGTGTACCAGCCTCTCTCACTTTAAAAGTCTCCCTCAGTGGGTCAGCACTTGGCACTGCTGGCTTCTTCCCATCCTTTCTAATGTGCATGTCTTAGTCACTTTCTCTCCACTGTTCTCATTTCTCACCACTTCGCTACACCTATAGGGACAGTTGGTCTTTTGTCTTCCCTTCTCCAGAAATTTTAAAGTCTCAACTTTATGACTCATTCCATTTGCCCCTATATTTTCTCAATAATAATCATCATGACAATAATAATACTATTATTATGGACTGATTACTTCGTCACTGACACAGAGCCAAGAATCCCAATGAAGAAAACATAGAGGATGAAAAAAAAAAAGAAAGAAAAAAGTGATGAAATCCCCACCCCAAACTACATCCATTCATCGGAAGACTTATTTCTCAGCACTGCTGGCTTTGCTCCTCTCTCTCCAGCCCCGCCTTCATCTCAGTTCCCTTTGCAGAGGACTCCAGGGTTGCAGTTCCTTCCCCCATTCCCACAGCTTGCAACACCTTGTTGATCTCAGGTCTTCGGGAAATGAAACGTAGTGTGTCATCTTGAAAAGGGCTCCTGTCCCTGCTGTGTGGAATAATTGGACATGGTGCACTTATTTCCTGCCCCTTATTATCTGGTCCATTATTGACATCTAGGTCTGCTGTTTTCTCTCCATTTTTTAAAACTTGGAGTTCTATTATTGTGTCTATTGACACAGACAGCGGAGGGCTTCCTGGGTACCCTTGAATGCCTTTGTGATCGTTCTTGCCTCTCCAAGCTACCGTTTCTCAGTGACCCTTGAGTTCAGAGCCTTTGTTTGATAGCTTCGGGAACTGAGGCAACCAAAGAGCCATCTCACATGTTCCTAGTTTCCCTCTCCTTCCAAATATGTGTGCAAACCCATGTACCTAGAAAATTTGAAGCTGGGGTATCTTCTATGGTAAATGCCTACGTCTTAACAAGATGCATACTTGGGGCCTTTCTGCTTATTTTTATGATCCCAAATATGACTTTCAACATGTCTCCTAGCAGCCCCCAGCCCATCTCAGCACCCAGGCATCAGATTACAGGACGTAACTGCCCTCCCCTCCCCTGGGTTGAAATTCTGCAGCCTCAATAGGTCTCCTTTTGCTCTTAAGCACTCACTGGATCTGTGTTTACTTCCAGGGCACATCATTGTATTCTGTACTCAGAGGAGCAGTTCTTATTTTGTATCTCAATATTTACTTCTTTTTCTCGTAAGTTCCCATCATTTCAGATACTGTGCTGGCATAGACGTAGCCAGCCATCCTGTACAAACTGGAAGATGGAAAAAAGACTCAACCTGGATGCTGTGGCAGCTCCATGCTAAGTAGACATTTAGCTGTGTCCTCAAATAGTGTGTTGTCATCGATGGAGGGTCGGCTTGTGAGTGTGATTCCACGGGGCGATGGGTGCTAGGCAGGGACATGCCCGATGCCAAGGGGGCACCAAGAAGGGAGACTACCTGGATGAGGGGAGAAAAAATAGGGTGCCTGGCTGCGAGTCTTCAGAAGGAGTAAGGGGAACACAAGGTTTTGAAGGATGGGTTTCAAGTGGCCTTGAAGGGATTTCAAAGAATGAACAAAGATTTTGCAGGAAGAGAAGGGAATACGGAACAAAGAGAAGGGTGATGGAAATCGTGAATTAGGTGTGATAGATTTGTGGCAGTGCACACAGAGGGTAGGTTGGGTGCATCAGGCCTTGGAGAGAAGGATGGCTGTGGCTTGGGTAGGGCTTCAGCCCATTGATGGGGAGTCATTGGGAGGCTTTATGGAGGGACCTGGATTGATGAGATTGGTTTACTGGGCTTCTTTGCAGAGCTCCCAGAGGATCTGAACCTGTGGTGAGGGTGTACAGGCAGTGACAAGCCAGGGGTGATGGTTGAGCTCAGGCAAGGCCAGAGCTGGCTCGACAGGCTTTGGGAGATAAGGGCCTGAGGTTTCAGAAGCTGGCGAATGCACTTGAAATTCAAAAGAAAGCACCAGGGATTTGTTGGCTTTTGTAACTAAAAGCTGAAGAAGACCTCCCTCTGTAGACTCAGCTGGAAGCAGGGACTTAAGCTGCCTCATGGGGGGTTCTGTCAAACTCTCTCCAATTCTGGTGCACTTTGGCCCCTTTGCTACTGAGACAACAATATCTATCTTAGGTAGTCTTTCCAGTCCCTCATCACCACCATCACTTCCACCACCATCACTTCCACCTCCACCTCCATCACCACCACCTCCATCACCACCTCCATCACCATCCACCTCCATCACCATCCACCTCCTTCACCACCATCACCACCATCACCTCCACCTCCATCACCACCACCATCACCTCCACCACCTCCACCACCTCCACCTCCATCACCACCCACCTCCATCACCACCACCATCACCTCCATCACCATCACCTCCATCACCACCACCTCCATCACCACCTCCATCACCTCCATCACCACCATCACCTCCATCACCACCATCACCTCCATCACCTCCATCACCACCACCTCCATCACCACCTCCATCACCTCCACCACCTCCACCTCCATCACCACCCACCTCCATCACCACTACCATCACCTCCATCCCCCCACCATCACCTCCATCACCACCTCCATCACCTCCATCACCTCCATCACCACCACCTCCATCACCACCTCCATCACCTCCATCACAACCACCTCCATCACCACCTCCATCACCTCCATCACCACCATCACCTCCATCACCACCACCTCCATCACCACCTCCATCACCTCCATCACCACCACCTCCATCACCACCACTATCACCTCCATCACCACCATCACCTCCATCACCTCCATCACCACCACCTCCATCTCCACCTCCATCACCTCCACCCCCATCACCAACATCACCTCTACCACCAACTCAGACTTCACCTCCAACACCCCACTTCAACCACACATATCTTCTGTGCTCCAACTAGGTGTCAAGCGCTACTTTAGCTGCTGCAGGAATGACAATGAACAAAGCAGACAAAAAAACATCCGCCCTCATAGAACTTACACTCTCAGGAATTAGAACACATTTCCTTGTAACTCCTCCATTATGGAAGTTGCGATGGGTTTAAGTGGATCAGGGCAAGTATTTCAAATGGTGATCTGTGTTTTGCTTGAGAATTAAGGCAGGCATGGCTATTTGGTGCACTTATCTTTTGTCTTTATTGATTCCCCACTTTCTCTGCTTCCCTAGCCCTGGCCCCTGGGAGTTTTCCTTGGCTCACGACAGCTAACCATGGAGACTGCAGTTTCTATTGTCACAATTCTTTGACCAGCAGAACAGGTGGAAACTGCACCTGACAGGACTCCTTCCAGAGGAGTCAGCATCAATTCCACCCTAGCATCCTTCCCAGACCAGAGGACCAAACAGTCTGGCTGTATCATTAACCTTATCACTGAAGATACTGCTGGGCCTCTCAATTTCTCCCCCGGAGCCCTGGACCACAATGCCTTGACTTTTCTCCTGCTTCTTGACAGAAGATGTTTTCTGCACAAATAGAAACCTTATTAACTTGAAAAAAGAAGAGAAAGTGAATTTCAGGTTATGTCAGATTAATATATAAGTGAGCAAGCCATAAAATCTAACCGTTTGTAGTCATTTTGTTCAACCTAGTATCCGAAGGGTGGAGGGATGATATAAACATTTTTATTGCTCTAGAGTTTGGTCACACAAATTAATTAGTATCCTTTGCTCATGGAGATAGCTGGGTACCCAACTTAGCGATATAGTTTAATGGAAATGAGAAGTGACTTAGCAAGAATATATATATATATTCTTTTACTGGGGAATTTGGGGAGGGGGACAGCATTGGGGAATCTGGGAAGGGGAACAGACAAGTTGCTGTCCTTTTGTTCTTCAGTCTAATTGTGGAGGACTTCGCTTCACTGGCCCATGTTGGGATTATTATTGCGTTCTTCTCGGGTGAGGCAGTTGCCTGCCGGCCATTGGATGCCCGCTCATGGCTACTCACGGCAGCTCATGAAAGTGCACGCCAGCTGCTGGCCAGCCCCAGTGCAGCCTACACCTACCCCGGCGACTCATGGCAGCCCAGCTCCAGGTTGAGCCATTGTTCGCCATCTTAGCTGTAGAAGGTGCAGTGTTACTGTCCAGCACGTGGGATCCGAACCGGGACCCTGCTGCTCAGAGCTGGCATCCCAAGCCAACTCCTAACCAACGGGCCACTTGGCCAGCCCGACTTAGTAAGAATATTTGAATCTAAAACTGGGGAAGTTTTAGGAACTCTTAGGAAACATCAGATCCAGGTCTCTCATTCTACAGGTGAATAAACAGAGGTAGAGAGAAAATGGGTCCATGGTAGAAACAGTTATTCCAAGGTGGCAGAGCTTGGGAAGAAGTTGATTCTAGTCCATTGCTCTTTTGTTAATATAATGAGATGCCTGAGCAAAATTGGCCAAATAGGACCTTGGGACTCATTCCCAGTTGTCTGGACAACAAACTAGCTGAAAGCAGGGGCTCCCAGACTCCCAGCTAGATGGGGCTTGCCCCCCAGCAGAGGGCTGCAATACTATCCTTCTGCCTGAGTTCTCCATTGGTGCATGGACAGCCTCCCCAGTAACTGCAAAGCTGGGCCCCTAAGAGTCGGAATGCCTGGTGATGAGTAGCTCACCCCTCTGCCTAGGCACGCTTACCCTTGTCCTATTAAGAGAGACCCCGAAGAGAGAAGGATCTCTCCGTGGTGCCTGGCAGTCTTCCTAGAGGGTAATCAGACAATCGGGATCCCTCTTGCTCTTCTACTAACTTTGGCCTGTGTAGCTTTGCCCACTTACCTATATTCTTAGCCTACCATGTGAGATGTTTTGGAATTTGTCCCCGACTAGGGGGCTTGACAGGTGAATATCCAGCTGAGATCCACCTACCTACCAAGACATACACCTCACCTCTGACTTTTAATTTCCTAACTGCAGACTAGAATTATACCTGCTCCTAACTATGTCATAGGCCTCTGGAGAGAAATACGATGAAACCAGCATGCATTTCCTTTATAGACAAGGTCCTTGAAATGAAAGCATTTTATAATTCGGAGTGTTCCGGTTTTGCTCTTCCTCTAAGAAGCTCGCTTGGTGAAAAACTATCACCTCATTCTCTTGCTAATTCTGGGCTTATCGCACATTCACTGTTCCATAAAGGTTGACTTGAAAGCTTTCATTTAAAACCCAATTCATATGAATTAGTGTACTACTCAAAATGTCAGCCTGCTAATAGGACATACATAGCAACTGGAAATTGAAATAAGTACATTTTAATAGAGCTCAGAATTAGGGTTTCCTCTATCTGTTTGACGTAGTAGCACTATCATAATTGAGGGTAAATTTTTTTTTCTGTTGTCACTTAATGACTCTCTATCCAGAATTATCAATCATCCTGAATTTGTTAGACCATTTTTTCAGACCTAAAATGGCAAAAAAAGAAAGAAACCCAACACTCTTTAATTATAACACATAAGATTGAATCACCTCTTATAGATAAAGGGAAGAAAAGGATGGATTTATGATTATTCAATTGATAATTCTCCTACCAAATACAAAGTAAGGTCCCAGTTAATTATGGCATGACAGCATAGGTATTTTCTTATGTTTTCATTTTATTTGAGAAAAATTTTTAATATCCTTTTTGAGCTCTAAAATGTGGCCTAGTATTGACAAGCTACTTTGAGAGGTTTCAATAAACGTGAATCTCTCCTCCAAATTGAATGCAAGCTTTATGAATATTTGGCTCATTTTAATGTCATTGTTTTCAAAAGCTGTGGAAGTATCAAAGTAATTCTTGTCCCCCACTTGGGCTGTACTTGGACATTTCGGTCTTATATGAAGATCTCAAAGATAAAATGGAATATAATACAAAAGGCAGAAGTACTGTCAAAAAAAAATTAGGCAGCATTTTATCCTGGGTTGTGGGGAAGTCAGATTATTTTGTCTGTAATTACAACCATGCTCAATTTCTAATAAGAATGCATCTTTATCATTGAGGATTTCCCAGCCATTAACCTATAATCAGTGATGAAATAATCAAGGACCTGCTTAGGTGGGTCCCTAAATTCTTTCAGGCGGTTACTATTTCTCCTTATATCCAGAAGAGGGCAGTCAGGTTACATGATTCAGAAGCAATCACCATTTCCCCAGAAAACCAGATTTTCAATAAATTTCAGTGATTGGAATTAAGTTTCCTTTAATGGTATTAAAGGGCGTTTAGAATTACCTGAAGATTTTTCTCCTTTTATTAAAAACAACAACAAAACCTTTCCAACCTTTGTGAGATGGATACTTTTCACAAAGGGGCGAAATGATGATTCCTGGTTCTGTGTATTTGTACATTTCACTCATGCATGCACAATTTCTGTTCCAGTAAACCACCTTCACATTTGACTAGTGCATAGGGAAGAGGGCACACAGGCCTCTTACTTTATAACTTTGTGGCATTTTATAAATAAAAAGAAATACATTGTGCAAAGCAAAGACCACTCATCAACACTTCAGCATGAAATCAAGAAAAGACAGAGAAGGGCCAGCCGAGTGGCGCGGTGGTTAAGCACTGGCTTCGGACACCAGCAGCCCCGGTTCGGTCCCACATATGAGGCCCGTGACACTGCCCTCAAAATAAATAAATAAATGTGAAGGAGACTTCTTTAAAAAAATAAAAGAGAATGAGAACATAAAAGATTCACAGCAATTGAAATGTAGAGATCTGCCAGAGAAACTTAGCATCCAAAACACTTCTGGCAACACTTACTTGCTTGGGGAAAAAATATATACATAATATATATATATATATATATATATATATATATATATATATATATATATATATTATGTATACATATGTGTATATATACTTTTAAACTGGACCATGTAGTAAAACAATGTTAGAACAATGTGACGCTTTCTCTCCCTGAAATATTTTCTGTAAGCTTCTAAGTGAAAGTAAACAGAGCTGAACATAAAAAAAAAAAAAAAATCTCAGAAATATTTCTGCCTCCTTTTTCTCTTCTTCATTAGCAGTAACTCCAGAGACTGTGAAATCAATAATTTTACTGAATATAGAAAAACAGATGTATTTGTGAAGGAAGCTTAAAAAAATTTATACATATATATGTATATACATATACACACATATGAGTATATATACATGTATATGTAAATTTATTTTAAAAGGCCAACCTTAATTTAAGCATATAAGAAAGAGTTCGTTTTAATGAACTAGTTCTAATAGATATATAACAAGTATTAACTCTATACCAGGGTGTTTATTTTTGTCTATATTTTAAACGTTCCCTTTGTTATAACAGTGCTCCTAACGATATTTTTGGATGATTGTACGTGGAACCACTGCTATTATCTGATGCAGATAAATGTGTGTATGATGTGCATATATGTATATATATATATATATGCATATATAGATGATGTGTGTATATATATTATATATATAAAAATTATATATATATATATTATATATATATATATAATATAAATATGTCATATTGCTGTGTTAGTTGCTGTCAACTACCCACCTACCAAATAGCTTTCTCAGGGGCTGTAGAATTCACCAGCTCTGCACACGCCTGTGGATTAACTGGGAATCCAGGTGCTTGCCCACCTGATCCATACCCCCACACCCTCTCCCACCTTTACTGAAGATGCTGCCTGTGGAAAGAGCTGCCTCTGAAAGTGACCTTGCTCAGGAGACGCCGATTGGCTGATGCAGAAATGCCTTTCCCAGAAGAGGTGCTCTACCATGCCAAGTTGTGCTGATGCAAAGATAGGGATGCGATGGGGGTGGGAAGGAGGAAAGGGAGGAGGGACACAGCTTGCCAGGTCCCTTGAGCTACTTATAAACAAACTTTGGCCTTGTTTCTCAAGCGCTTTTTGGTGCCACGGGGAGGCTGGATGCATGCTGTGTCAGGGACTCCATTTCTGCCCTGTGTAAACCTTGGGGAGAGCTGCTTTTAAGGGGCTGATTTGGTTTAGAAGATGATTCCATCAGCTTCTTTTAAAAGATACATACTATTTCAGCACAAAGCTGAAGCCCCTTAGAGCTGCACTAGGGATTAAGAAAAGGCATGTATTTTAATGCCTTATGAATAGGAGTAGCTGATAAAAGAGACTCTTGTTACCCTTGCTCCATTTAAATGTGAAAAGCAGCAGCTTCTAGTGTGTGTGGGGGGGTGGGCAGTGGGGAAGAGATATATTATTTTCATAGGGATTTAATCTTCAGACTACACTGAAACCATAGAATACCATTGGCCATTCACTTATCGGCAGCTCTCTAATCGCACTGAGATCTGTAAGATTGCGGAGAGAAAAGACGGAGAGGGAACGGAGGCACAGAAAGAGACTGTGTGTAGCGATGAGGCTACCCGTTTTCATCTGCATGTATGTTTTGAACCTCAGATCAAAACGCACGCGCAGTAGACGATTTTCTCCTTCCCTTAGAAGCATTAACCCTTTAAACTTTTTAAAATGCTAGGCAATTAAAGGCTGATGTAACTAAGCTGTCTTTGGAGCCTAGGCTTAGCAATGGCCCCTGAGAGTAGGATGACCCCTGAGACCTCATTGGAAGTATGGATCGTGTGTGTGTGTGTGTGTGTGTGTGTGTGTGTGTGTGTGTATGTAGCATGAAGAACACTTTCTTCCTACATTTCAGGGGTAGTGTATTTCAGGTAGGATCCAAAAGATGTTATGGATGCAGCAGAGAAAGGCTCTTTCTGTAAGTTTTATGGCCACAGGAAGCTGATGATATAAATAAAGCCCAGGATTATTAAACTGGCAGCTCTTTGCCAAATGCTATCGGCGTTTGGAGAAATATGACTAAAGGATATACATCCTTTGAATGAATGAATGAGTGAATGAATCCAGGCACCACTTTTTCCCCCTCCAGGTTATCATTTTATAAGTCGGTGTTGTTTAGTCTCACGTTGGACTCATTGAACTTGATCACTGATTTATTTTCCCTGTATGTTTTGACTCCTGAGGTTTCTAATGTACTTCTTGAACAACCTAGGATTTTTGCGCTAGGATATTGCAAGGAAATCTTTTCGATAAGAATACATCCTGGGCCGGCCGAGTGGCACGGTGGTTAAGCGCTGCCTTGGGAAGCCAGAGGCCCCGGTTCAGGTCCCACATATGAGGGCCAGTGACACTGCCCTCAAAAAAAAAAAAAAGAAGTTAAAGTATTAAAAGCATGCCTGGTAGTAATAAATCGGTAGTTCTTGCCGAGCTTATAATTAAGGGTAATTTGCATGGAGAGGGTGGTTTGAAGCTCCAGCCCTCATGCTCAGAAACATGCATCAAACGAGGCCAGTGCATCGCTGGAAGCCAGACTACAGCCCTGGCGACTTTTGCACGTGCTCTCCAGGTGGATGGACTTGAGATCGGCTCCTCCATGGACCCAGGGGGGAGGAAAGAGAAGGAAGGACAAATTTCCAGCCTCCCTGCCATGCATCAGAGAGCCAGGAATGGGCCGCATGATGCTTCTGGCTCCCAAGCACAGCCAGACCTGCTGCCTGGAGCCACACGGCTCACCTCTACCACCTACCCAACCTGCGCTTTTCATCAGATGGGAGACCTCCCAGGCCTGGGTGGTCCTGCTCTCAGGGCCCTGAGTGGTCCGATTCAAGGCATTCTGGTGAGCAGCCTGGGGTGCCAAAAAAAGTCACCTTGGCATAGAGATCACAGAAAATGGATGTGCCCTGCTCTCTTGTGCATGGGGCACGTTGCTAATAATGGGCTCGCACTGCTGCTCAAGGGTTCAACCAATATTGTGATTTCTGGGTCCAACTTCCCTCCACATAAAAAAAAAAAAAGCCAATAGACCAGCCACACCAGCCACCACTATAAAGCAAGCAAAGGCGACAGGCAGCAAGAAAGAGCCGGAGTTAGGACACCAGGGCCAGAGCAAGTCCCAGGAAAGGCCACAGCAGCCAACTGTGAGCTGGGAGAAGGTTGTGGGGCTCCGCCTGCCACCGCCACCACTGCCGGCTCCTTTCTGGAGGTTACAGTGGCCGCTGCTGCCTCACCAGCCCGGCATCTCTGCTTCTGAGACCTCTCACTTCCTTTCTTTCCTTTTTTCCCACCCCCCCTCTCCTTTTTTTTTTTTAAACTTGGCTACGGAACATTAGGTTTGACGAAGGGAAAGCGATTTAACATCTTTTAACTGAGGGAGGTTGCTTTTCATTTGAGACCAAATGGCTCATTTTTACCTTTTTAGCTCCTGGAAGAGTAAAAAGTGAGAGGTCAGCCCAGCGTCACCATGGCAACCCACACAGCTCCCGGCCTCAAGCCGATGAAGGGAAGTGATAATGGCAGGGAAGTTTCTCCCGCTTACTTGGCATTTTCTCCCCGTTCAGGGGATGTGCCTGGATGGACGAAAACAAGTCTGTCTTTTTAAGTTTTAAAATATGGCTGCTCCATTGTTTGGCCCAGAGCCCCTGACCTCATGCAGAGCGCTGTGGGTTTGTGTTTGTGTGGGACTGAGACCGTCCTAACCATCATCAACGTCCTGACTTAAACACCATCAGCACCCTGGGCTAACCTGTCCTTCAATCAAGGAGTCCACCCACCACGTTGTAATGGCTTGAAGCCTTAATGAAGACAGAATCCAGCCCTGATGTTGAAATCTAGCATTGAGAGCCCCAGATCTCACTGCCTGACACCTTCCAGGAGCCTATCTCAAAGGATTTCTTAATCCCATTCTAGTTCAGGGACAGTAAGAGGAAAGAGGAAAAGAGAAATCAAAATGACAAATGCACTAGGAAGGTCAGATTAAACCCTGCAGGTGTAGCCTGGGCAGGGCAGGAAGGAATCCCTGTGACCTTGGAGGGATGGACTCACATGTCTGGTACATCTCACCCCTCCCCCCCACCCCGCTCTTGCCCGCATGTGCTCCCTAGTAAATGGGGGAAATGACAGATATCTCTTTGAAGCCCATGGGTGCCAGGCACTGGATTAGGTGCCGTATTATCTTATTGCCTGTGATCTTCATTCCGATCTTAGGAGGTGAGTTTACAATCTTTGTTTTACAGACTAAGAACAGAAAGCTCGGGGTTGGGGGGGTTAAGTGATGTGCCCAGGGTCTCAGATTCTCATGTGGGGGCCTTCCATGCCCCAAGTGGACTGTCTCTCCAGACCTGCTAATATCATCCAGATGCACCGATAATCACATCATGTCCAAACACAAGCGTCTGTGCTTTGGCTCAGTAGTTTCTTCGCCTAGGTGCAGTGAATCGATCAACCACTTGCTATGTTTGCTCAGGGAACTTCTGGATGCCCGAGGGACGCAGATAGGGAGATGCTGACACTGCTCTCCAAGAACATGGGGTTGAATGGCTTGATTTTCGGTGGGGGTGAGCTTGGACCAGACATTCAGTGGGACTGAGCGTCAGCGTTCTCATGGGAGAAATGAGCGTATTAATATTTATCTCAAAGGCTGTGTGAGCATTGAGAGGGCTTCATCAGCCTTTTAACAGGATGTTCATACAAATGGATGCTCAATAAGGACGAACTTTCGTCCTGGCCGCTGTCCTTGTCCCCCACCTCGCCACTTCCGTGGCCTTCTCCTCTGTGCGTGGCATCAGGGATTGGGGAAAGATGTCAGAGAGCAGCAGGACCAAAGAGAGGAAGACATTTTGCTAGCGACAGTCAGTAGGGAGCCCATCTGAGAGGCGGAGATTGCCTGGCTGGCTCCCTCTGCTCTCGCTATTACCTCCCCTCTCTCATCAGCCCGCAGTGTCAGCTCCGAGTCCAGGGTGGTCCGTCTGCTCACACCCGCACAGGCTCAGGGCACCTTGTGGAGTTTCAGAGCAGACTGGTGAGCTGAGTGCCACCGTCGTGTTCTCACATTCAGAGTCACATTCTCAGTTGCAAGCACCCAACCCGAGAGGCCCCATCTCCCCATTCTCCTCCGTTCCCTGTCCTCTTTCCGCCCTCCCAGACCCCCACCCACTTCTCGCTGCCTCCCCTCCCTCATATATGGAGATGAGTGCAGTGCATAAGTGTTGTGAGTTAGACAGGAAATCAGCTTTTTGGCAGCTTAAAAACAAAGAGGAAAGATAAAACTGGCACCTAAATATGGTAGGAAAAGCATATGGTACACAATGCAGCAAAAGTAAAAATTAAGGATAGCGACAGCTTACTCTCAGGTCTCAGCTTAGTCACTTTTTCAACCATGCCTTTTTGGCTGTCTCGCTATACCTTAGCTTCACATCCCTTTATCACACTGCGGTGCTGTGTTTTCATTCGTGTGGCTATGTGTTTACTGTCTGTCCGTCTCATTAGGATGTAAGTTTTCAGAGGGCAGGTCCTGGTTCGGTCTTGTGTGCTGCAATATCACTGCAAGATTTTCCCAGCAAGAGATGGAAGCCTGGGGCTAGAGCAAAGGAAAGAAAGTCAGTCTTCCAGGTGAAGGGAGTCGTGAGCGAGTGAAAATCCCCAGGAGTGAGAAAGAGTGAGGTGTCTGTGTGCCTCATATGGAGGTACCAGGACAGAGACCGGCTCCCTGACTGGCACCTTGGGTTCAAAATCTGAAGGGCCACGGGTGGGGGCTGCAGTGGAACCAGGGGAGTGACTCGAGAAGATAATGTCGATGTTTTGGAAGCCAGAGGAATATATGGCATAGATAAATGTTTTAAAACTGAAGGATAGCTAAAAACAATTTGTCATGGAATATTATTCATTTAACAAACGCTGGTGGAGTGCCAGCCATATGCCAGCCACCACTCAAGGCTGGGAAGATATGCCATGAGCAGACAGGCACAGGCGTGCGACAGAGTTTCTAATCTGGTGGGGAGAAGCAGGCAATAAACACACAAATAAGCAAATGGGCAGCACGTCAACAAACAATATGATCATTTCGGATAATGAGCGGGGAAGAGTTGTGCTGGATGGGCAGAGTGAGTCGGGCGTAGAGAGAGGAGGGGTGCATAGGTCACAGTGAGGATGTGGATTTCATTTCAAATGCAAAGGAAAGTGGTTGGAGGGCTTAAACAGAGCAGGGACATGATGCAATATAATAAAAAAATCTCATGGCTTGCTCTATGGAGGACAGGCTTTGGAGGTGTCAAGGGTAAAGATAAAGACGACAGGCAGACCAGCTGAACAGAGATGGATTGTGGGGTGTGGGGAGTCACGTGTGATGGTGGGAGGTGGGGAGTCACGTGGGATGCAGGGTGGGTTTTAGAGCTAGGGACCAACTGACTACTTGGGATATGAGGAAAGAAAAGAATCATGAATGATGACTCAGTTTGGGGCAAAGCATTAGTGAGTGGATTGTGGTACCAGCTTATTAGATTGGGAGAGTCTGTGAGAAGTGTGTTTTTGGTGCAGGGGAGACTTGAGATTTCTGTATGAGTATGTTAAGTCTGGCTATTAAAAGTATTCTTCCAAAGACTTCATAATTTAACAGGGGGGAAATATTTTTGTTACAATAGGATGTAAAAATATAGAAAACAAACATATATAAAGGATCCCATCAATAATTGTATGTATACATAGAAGAAAGTACAGGAAATATTACTAGATGATATTGATAGTGCATATTTTTGTGGATGAGGAGTATCGTAAATACTTTTTCTTCATTGTACTTTCTGTATTCTCCAATTTTTTTTTTTAGATTAAGCGGCATTACTTTAATGAGTCAGAAAAACAGTTTATCACAGAAGTTAAATTTAGCTACCCTAATCTGACTTTTATTTGATTTAATCTGGCTTTAGACCCTTTCCTAGGAAATGTATAGAAAAACAAACCTACAAGATAAATAGAGGCAGAGCAGAGATATTAAAGCCTATAATGCATGAGCTACCTAGAGAAATATTCCGAAAGATGCTAAAATTGTAGGTCTGTACTCAGCATAATGCTCTAGGGAACCATATGCCTGAAGCAAACTGTGGGATACAGTCTCAGTTATCATCATCATCTGTAACTGTGCCACCCAGTGACGAAGCCTTGATTAAGGCAGAATCTAGATCTCCTGAGATGGTGCCACATGACCCCATGCCTAGTGTAGCCATCGTGAATGGGTATGCCTCCTTAATGCTGAGTCCCGCCCCCTCACCTTGCTCCAGGCAGCCATTGTTAAGGGATCTTATCTACCATTGGGTGGAGCTTATCTACCATTGCCAAAGTTGGAGATCCTCTGTTCTCTTTAAAAAGCTTTGGTCTGGTTCCATCTTGATGGAGTCACAGATGATGGAATCACACTATTAGAATGTTCTTACCTGTTTCCTTCAGGATCAGATGTATCTTATTCTCTCATCTCTCTTCTCAGGGACTTAATTCCTTCTACCAAAAAACCCTTGTTTTCCAGATGGAAACAAAACAAAACAACCCCTAAAGAACAGTGCTCTGCGCATGACCTCAAGTGATGGTAGAAGAAGGCAAAGGAGGCCAATTTTGGCAAACTAAAAATAGCATTTGATTTTTCAGGGAAGGTTTCACAATTATTTGTGTTAAAATAAACCCAGCTGAAGAACTTTTCAAAACTCTGTGGGAACTGGCAGAGTAGAGTTGAAGGAGCTGGAAGACCGAGTTAGAAACCTGGTTGCATTCTTCTCCTTGTGGAAAAACTTGGAAGATGAGTTTTACTGCACTTCAGCATCCGTGAAATGAACTTGGGACTGCCACTGTCTGGGTTATCTATCTTATATCGTGTTATTAGGAGACTCAAATGAAATAGGTTGTAGTAAAGGGTTTCATAAACACTATTAAATACACAGTGTAAGTGTGTCATGTGGTCAGAGCTTTAAACAATAGCTATCATTACAAATTTCTATAATGGTGATAAAGCATGGTGGACTGCCAAAGACTAAACCTACTGATGTTGTCTCATCTTTCCTTCTTCTCATCCTCCTCCTTATTCTTCCTTATTCTAATTTTCATTTTAAATTGTGGAATACATTGTTGTGAAATAGTGCTAATTTTTATGCCTCATTAAAGCATTTTGTAAGCTGATGAGTAAGAAACATTTAACCCTAAATTGAGGTCAGGGAAACCAGTGATCTTCAAATGCTACCTTTTCCTTTAAGCTCTTCGTAATTGCCCTAAATAATGTATTTTTAAGAAAATCTCCATAGCAGTTTGTTTGTAGCTATACTTACTATGTTCTCATTTTACCATCTCGCAAGGTTTCTTCTCACTAGATTTTTGGTTTTTTGAAGAGAGAAAGCCAGTCTAACTCATTTTTCTATACTTCTCGCACCAAACACATAATGGGACCTAAATATAAAATTATTCAATTGAATACATTTTTAAATACAGTTTTCAGGAGCCTACTGCTTGCTTAGCCCTGTGCACGCTGAGTGGAAATAAGTGGCTCTGTTTGAGGATACACACAAATGTTTTCAGAAATAGGGCATTTAAAAGGAAGAATTTGAGAATTTCCATGTAATTTAGATTTCAAAGAAAAAAAAAGAAAAAAGCAGCCTATGGATCTAGCACTTATTTCAAGCAAACAGGTACACCCAGGGAAAACCTGCTAATAGATGCTGCCTTATGGCTCCACCGAGCCCATATTAATAGTTCCAGGCTTGAAAGGGCTTTTCAAGAGATTTTGGGTTTGACCTGACGCTCTGTGCGAGGGCACTGCAGGGAGTGTTGGTTTGGAGCCAGTCTTCCCTTCAGAGTTTGGCCTTTCTGGTTCTTTCTCAGAGCCCCAGTATCCATGGTTTGGGTGACCACCTTGGGGCACCCAAGGAGGCAACAGTAAGAGACATAGTAACTGTCCTAGAATTTCTTATCAAAACTGGTAAAGGCATGCCCAAGCTAGTCATCTTTCCTACATTTTTTGCCTGAGTTTCCATGCAGTGCTAGGAGCTGGCTGGCCTTACGCAGCATAGCTCCATTACAAGCCCACCTCTGCATGCCCAGCCCCCCCGTGCTCCCTTCCTTCTCCCAACTCCCAGGGGATTTAGGAACTACAGCTCCCACAGTACACATGGAATGACAATGGCCTGTGTTAGCCCTGTGCTTTTGAAATCTGGGATGAAGGCTGCTTCCTCTTCGTCTTCCCTGAGCCTACCATATGTCATGCCTACACTAGGTGCGCGGTACATATTTGTTGAGTAAATAAGTCTTTACCACCAAAGGTCATCTCTTTCTCATCTCCTACAACCATGCTTCACTTCTTTTTTTTTTTTTTTTTTTTTGAGGGCAGTGTCACTGGCCCTCATATGTGGGACCCGAACCGGGGCCGCTGGCTTCCCAAGCCAGAGCTTAACCACCGTGCCACTCGGCCGGCCCAACCATGCTTCACTTTTATTCCTCCTGCTTAAACCTTTGCCCTTTAAAAACAGATACTAGGTTTTCGTCTACCTGATAGCAGAGTCATGTCTTAATATAGTCCAAGTGGAGAGAAAGTTGCCTGAGAGTGGATTCCAGGTCTAGTTCCTTTTTAACATTTAAAAACTTCATGTTTTTTTCAAATCAGTATTGGCTTTTCCCCCATGCCAGAGGTATATAGATGCGTAAGATGGTCGAAGGTAAGAGACACAGAGCCCTGCCCCAAGGACTGTAAGGTCTATTCGCAGAGACTGGGTGTCAAAACACAGCAGGAAGGTTCTGTCAGTCAGGAATCTGTGGGAGCACCAAGTCTTCATTCATTCATTCATTCATTCATTCATTCATTCAGTGTTCCTACAGAGCCTAAATTTTGCCAGTCGTGGCGTAAGGTGGCTGTAATCCAACAGGCTTGGCATCGTCTCCACCATCATGCTGTGCGAATAGAATAACAGAGATAGGCAGTTATGTTCACAGTTATTTTATAACATATAAAGTAATAAGCACTGAATGTATGCACCCACTGTGATGTCATACCAAAGAGGGAATGAGGGCCGGTACTGGAGATTGAGTCCCCCCCCCCGCCCCCGAAAAGAATGGATTTGCCAGGGAGAGCTGGTGGGCCACATCAGGAATGCCAGTGAGTCTTACTAAAGGGTTTAAGACATTATCCTTTGAGAAATGGGGAAGCACTGATGGTTTTTAAGAAGGGAAGTGACATGATCAGATTTGTGTTTTAGATAGATGGCTCTGGTAGCAGAGGAGGGACAGGGGAAGTGCTGACAGCGGTTCAAAGGTGGTTACAGTTGTCCAGGCTTCCAATAGATGTTTGTTGTTAAAGAGACAAATATCAGAAGACCCTACTGTGCGTGGAGGCCCCAGTGGGAGGAGCCAGCATGTTTGGGTGCTGTGTGCTAGGCATAAGTGAGACACATCTTTACCCGGGCTGCCCCTTTGTGCCTGGTGTCCCACAGAGAAAGTCCCCTAAGGCTAGCAAGTTCCATGCCTAATGACATGTGAATCGTGTCCCTTTCCAAAGATAAAAATGTAACACAGCATTCCAGGATGATTAGATAAATTTGTAAATATAATCAAAACATGTTTGTCTTTGGTTTCCAGGGTGGATTCAGAGAAAAGAATGCTCAAGGGGAAAAAAGATACATATCTGTTCTTTCTTTTTTTTTTTTCTGCCTCTTTTTTGTCTGACTTCAGGTCCATCAGCTTAGAATCAAAACTCTTAGAGCAAGAAATCATAGCCATGTTAGCTCCTAGAAGCCGTGGTCCTGGCGAAATCCACGTATATCAGGCTAGACTGGCCCCACAGCTTATAACTAGGACCCCCTTGGCTGTTAGAAAGAGGAGTTTCTTCTACTCCAAGATCCAGACAACATTTCAGAGATTTGATGGGTTCAGATATCTTGAGAAATGTTTTACTTTTCAAGGTGTATGCTGCTATGAGGCCGAGCCATTCTGGGCCCACCTTGATGCAGATCAGAGCACTCAACATAATGCAAACTGGTCTCCACAGGCCTCCATCAACCATGGACATCAGAAGTCAAAGAGGCCATAGGTATAGGATCTTGACACCTGGAGTTTGATACATTGACACTGAAAGACCTAATTCCTTGTGAGAAGCTAGCAAGATGAACAGACATGAATGGTGGAAGCAAACCAAAACCAGACAAAAAGCAAATGGTCTGTTTATTATGACAACAGCTCTGCCTTGTGCATTTCATGGAAAATCGTATTGATTTTTTACCACCATCTACAGAGATTGTTGCTGCTGCCATCTTTTTTTCCTTTTTTCTTTTTTTTTTTTTTTTTAACAGAAGAGGACAGTGAGGATTAGAAAGATACATAATCTTCCCAATGAGAACAGCCGATTGTTTATTGGAAGAGGAGCCAGGATTAGAACACAGATGACCTGACTCCACAAATGCTAGGCCAGAAGAGAAAATTAGCACCTGACATACAGGGCACAGTTAGATCACCTGGGTCATAGTTCACTGAGTCATGTCAGGAGATGAGACTTTTAGGGATCGAACAAGAACAAAGGATATGATTATTAGAGAAACAGCCACTGCTGTTCATTAAGCATGCTTATATTAATAAATGGATACAAGACAAAGGGCTGGCATGATTTCAAAGATCAATGTTGTACACAGACAAAGAACCCAGGACATTTTCATAAGAGCCATAAAATATCATACTAATGATCAGGGTTATTGCAAAGATCAGTGAAGTGCCCTTTTGGCAACATTTCTAAAAGTGAAAAACGTTTACGAACATGCGGAACCCAGCGATGTTCAGAAAGCAACTTTGACCTTGGGGTTCCCTCACATGGGCTGGACACTTTATGTTCCCTGGTGTAGAAGTCCCCCAGATTGTGTGACAGACACACTGTACACCAGGTCGGATCTCAGCCTTTATTTTTAAGCTCTTGGAACTAGGGTCAAAATTTCTTTTTCTGTAAGAGGCCGAGAGTGAATGTTTTAGGTTTTGTAGGCTGCTGGGTCCCAGTCAGGACCACTCAGCTCTACCTGCTGTTGTAGCATGAAAGTAGCCAGACACTAAATCAGTGGTTGGGTGTGGCTTGAATCCAAGGATACTTTGCCCAAATGGCTGGTCAGCTGGATTTGACCGGCAGGCTGGAGGGCTGTAGTAGTTGGTCAAACCTGCCTTAGAACCCCATGAAGGTGGGATGAGAGAACAAGGAACTATCCAGTCATGCATGCAACAAATACTTCGTGAGTGCCCTACGTCTACTACACACCCCAGAGAAGTTCACGATCTAATGTGCAGAACAGATACATAAGCAACTAATGAGAGTGACTGTCCATGGTGTGAGCAGAGAATTTCAAGAAGCTGCAAGAACACAAGAGTGAGCTGATGAACCTTAGAGGGGGAAGGAGGAGAATGTTTCATGGAGGGGGTGACATTTTAACCTGAATGGGGAACAAGGACTGTTACAGGCTTTTGAAAAAAGCAAAACCTATGCACAATAACAAATATCTATCCTAAAACACTGGTGGTAGGGATGAAACAGGCGATGAGGAAATAAATTTAATACTCATGAAAGCCATAGAATTTATAGTTCTTGGTGACCACATTGGATGTGGAATGAAGAGGAAGCAGAGAGACCAGGATAACATTCCAACGTTAGATCAGGGGAGGTTTTTGCCCTCCAATGACTAGATGGACACAAGAAAGAAATGTAATCAAGCTAATCTGCCGGTTGTCCTGATTCAAATAAAATCTTGAAAATCTCTGCATAGCAGGGGAGTTTGGGAAGAGGGGAACGTCAGCCTTGAGTGTTGGGGAAAAACCTCAGTTGATTTTAATTTTCCAGTCCCGTTGCTTTATACCGTAGCCATGGAGCTGAATATGACATACCATGCCTCCTGTAAGCTCATTAGCAATGAAGGATCAGATCTTTACAAGAAAAATTGGGACATTTCACCACAGATGGGAATGCCTTGATTGCTCGGTAAGGCGGGGGTTGCGTAGTCAGCAACAGGTGCTGTGGCGTTTGTAGAACCCCGTGCTTCAAAAGATAAGCTGAGACTCCACAGTGTTTGGCGGATAACAATTTACGCTGATTGCAAAACCCTTCTCTTGTTTTTTTCCTCATATTTCTCTCATATTGAGCAAGTGGAGGTACTGTTTCTCATTCCACCTAGTTTAAACATGTACTTAGGAAGTTTTTTCTACTCTGAAAGTCCTATCTCCCATCATACCTTGCATTCCCTTCCCACCTCATGGGCCTCTGATAATGGGAAGATCTAACAACAATGGAGAAAGAATATTTTTCCTGAGAAATACTGGCATCATGAAATGGTTATCTTTAATAATCTGGAAGTGCCTAATCTTCCCCCTTTGGGGGGGAAAAAAAAAAAACAAATGACAAGAGAAATCTCCATCGTTGTTTTTTGTTTTTGTTTTTTTTCTTTTGGTATGGAAGTTAAGGACCAATTCAGAGAGTGGAAACAGAAGGACTGACAAGTGACAACCCATCTCGAATATATGTATGTGTGTATTGAGGGCATTTTAAGACTTAAATACATGCATAGAAGTTGAAGTTCCTTGAACCGAGTTCAAAATATGCTAGATGGCTTAAAACGATATTGTAGGTCTTTCTCACTGTATAGAGGCAGCTGCCAAATTCAGTACTACTTCTGTTCTTCCTTGAAGGACACATGTGAGATGAAATAGCTCCCATGAATGCCCATCTCTGGTGGATTTGTGGGGAAAGAAGAATTCATTCATAATACACATTTAATAATATTATTCAAGATGTGCCTTTCTTATGTAGAAACCTTAGTTCATATGTTGATTTTTGGCATTGTAGCCTTTAAAAGGGCTTGGTGGTCATCTTAAGGTAAGCTCCAGAAGTCTATATTGTGGGTAAAAACTTGTCTAAAAATATTTTAAAGTCAACCTTCAACTAAGATAACCGACAAACAGCTCCAGTGTACTTGGTTAAATCTTCCAAAAATGTCTTACCTTTTCTTTCAGCTTCGGCTCAGTACTGATAAGTAAAAGTAGCCTTGGAGAAGTTCCTTAATCTCTCCTTCACTCAATGCCTCCTCTAGAAAGTGGAGAAGCATTTTAATATATACCCTGCAAGATTTTCGGAAGGAGAGAGAAATATTTTTTTTTAAATTGATCACAGTACCTGATTGATATAAACAAGCAATCAATAATAGCTGTGATGATGCTTATGGTGATTGTGATTTATTTACACAGCAATGCAATTAGCAGTATCTACAGACCTTCGCAGGCCTGGCAAGCTCCTGGAGATTGCTACTATCTTGTGGAAGCCCATAGGATTTTGAAGGATACAGACGAAAGTGGTCACTGACTACTTTAAAAAAAAAAAGTTGTTCTTTGCTGCTGACCTTTTTTTCAATGACCTCTTTACCTCCCCATTTCCCACTTAGACCCATTAGTGGGATGTGCTGCAATATGCTGCTTGTCATCTGTTTCAAAGACACAGTGAGAGGATGCAGGTACACCAGATGGATAAACCTAGTGTGACTAATTATTGTGTATTTGCCTTTAATTATTATCATTTATTACCAGAGGAAAGACAATAGAGGTTCCCTGACTTAGAAGCCAGTGTTGACAGCAGGAAAGTTTTTCTTGTAACATTATTGAGGACAGCTAAAGTTGTCACTGGTGGGGAAAAGAAAAGAAAATCACACACATACACCAGATAAATAGATTAGATAGATAGATAGATAGATAGATAGATAGATAGATAATTGATTGATTGATAGATGATAGATAGATAGATAGATAGATAGATAGATAATAGATACACAGATAGATGATAGATGAAATTTTATTTGCTGACATTTAATCTAACTGGCTTTAAGAAATAGCTAACGTAACTTTTTAGAGACTATCTCAGAGAATTTTGGGTATTGACCCCACCATACATTCATTTTCTACGTCTTGCGCAGAACAGTACTTCTGATAATTAGGTCAAGCATGTTATAATGATTGAGATTGAGGAGAGGAATTTGAATCTAAAAATTCAGCTCCAAATATTTAGGAATAGGTATTTGCATGACAGTCTCTCATCACTTTGATTTTGATTTTTCTTTCATTATGAAATAGTATTTTTAAAAACCTTTACTCTTTATTAGGCTGCAGTCATGAGAGAGACCATCCTAAAAGCATGAAAGGTTTTCACCCTCAAGTTAGGA
Organism: Aselliscus stoliczkanus; assembly: GCA_033961575.1. Taxonomy (NCBI): domain Eukaryota; kingdom Metazoa; phylum Chordata; class Mammalia; order Chiroptera; family Hipposideridae; genus Aselliscus; species Aselliscus stoliczkanus. The sequence goes on from CM066741.1 coordinate 28,806,729, forward strand.
ACTGAGCCACTGCACGTTATAGACAAGCATATGCATTATAATGGAGCTTAAAATCAGCATAAGTGGTTTTGCATATTGACTAGCCAAAACTCCAAAATGGCTAGGCCTCCTCTGCTATGGAATAATGAATTAGAAGAAATCTAAATGAGAAGAAAATGCTCTGTAATAGATTTTTTTTTCCCCCTTTTAATTTCATAAAGAGGTCTGTTTTGGAGAAACTTCTCTGCTGTAGAGTTTCATCTGGTGGAACAGAAATAGGCATGATAATGGTGAAGTCTCTAATAAAAAATTATAGTTCAGGTTAATCCTTCCAAAGACCTTTGAGTCTGTATTTCCCCCCTGCTATTCTACATTCCAGGATCCTACGGGCCATAAGTATAAAACCAGGAATTTGGAGGTTTGCAATAGGAAAGAGAAGCAAAGTAGGTGGTGACGCTAGAGTAGCTGCTTTTGAAATGAAATTGTAGGAGTGGAATGAGAGGCCAAGATGAAGTACAGTCCGTGCAGCCATGGAATAACCCAGGGCACCTGTTGGTGGGCAGGAGTAAGTCCACATCTAAGGAAGGTGGGCGTGTGCCCTGGCTGCACTGGTGTGTTTTTCCCTAGCTCTGTGTGGTGCACGTTAACTGTTTTGTTTTGGTTTTTTTTTGGTGGGGGGGAGGTGGTTTCTCAGTATCATTTTCCACTTCTTAAGGACCTCTTTAATTTCCTCCTCTTCTTTATGGAAATTGTCTTCTCTTAGCCAAGGGGCATGATTGGAACATCTGGAAGCTCTCATCATAGATTGTGTATCTTGAGAAGAGGAGTGAGGAGACTGAAAATAGTTGCGTTTCCTTGCATCTTGACCATCCGTTGAAACTTCAAACCTCTGCCTGTGGTTCCTGCTTCCCGGCCAGTAAGGTTGCCCTGTGTCACAGCCGTGTGTCCATCTTATAATGGCAGCCACATCTGAGGCCGTCTGCTTGCCTCTCCAGCCTTCCTTTCGATCCATGATCACCTTTCATTAAACTCCCTTCCCTTAGGTTAGAATCAATTTCTTTTCCTTGCAACAAAAGCAACCTTAATGATAACAGTGCATAATAGTGCATAGATTAAAAAACAAACAAACAAAAAAGTTGCCCTCACGTTTTTCCCATCCCAAGCATCCAAGTTATGCTGCTTGTCTGAGACCCAGTAGTTGGCGGTCAACAGAGACTTTCCAGTCGCTTTGGACATCAGCTGTGCCTACTATTATGATAAGATGCATATGTAACTCTATACTGGTCATCATACAACTTATTTTTTTTTTTGTATTTTAATACTGTAATATGAAGCTTTAATGTTATTGATTCTAAGCTGGTTTTAGAATATAAAACTAAACGAAAAAAACAGATAATCTATGTCAGAAGTGTCTACCTGTTCTTTTTTCTTCTCTTCCTTCCAGGATTGTATTTCCCCATGTACCTGTATCTAGATGCATCCGTTGACTTGTTCTGACCAATGACATGTGACGGGGAGAGATACATGCGTGGCTTCTCTGTCTAAAAGCATCTGTTATAATTGTTAGTGCTTCACTCCTAATTCTTGCTACCCCTTCTCCATGGTAGAACTTCCATGAGCCCCAGCCTCTGAGACAGGGTTTTGGAGAGAAGAGTCCCTCGTTAACCTAAAAATGGACGTGTTATAAGTGTGAGAAATAGACCATGGCTTTAAACGCTTTTAATAAATGCATTGTCCTTATTGGTGCAAAACATAGCCTCCCCTGACTAATACAGTATGGCATGAATGACAGCGTGCCTGGTTGGTAGTTAGGAAAACTGAGTTTATTTTCTCTTCCGCTGCCTTAGGCACATCACTTAAGTCCGCCTGAATTATTCATCCACTCTCCAAGTGTACTGGTGGGTTGGGGAGACAGAGGATCACATCACAGGAGTAAAAGCCATACAGTGTTTCTCAGTGCCTAACGGCTCTGTGACAGAGCTTCCTGGATAGATGGAGAGTCTATGAGTGCTGCACGGAGAAGCCCAGAGTTGGTTTCCATCGCAGCATCTGTTGGATCGGATGTGAGGCAATGTGCAGTATTTAATGCTCCATTTAAATAAATGTTTTCTTGAAAGCCCCTGGACTGGATAATATCTAAACTTGTGTCTGGTTCTCTCATTCTCCTTGTACGTAATCTTTGCTAAAATGATCAGCTATGTCACTTTATCCATCTTTCAAAATCCGTCAAAGGTTTGTTTATCTCAGTGGTTCTTTTCTTCCAAAGGGCAGGGTGGTGAAGGCAACCTATGCCAGACATTCTTGGAGATATTTTCCCTTTTGACCCGCTCAGCAATCTCACTGGATGGTAGCTCACTTCATCTAATGGTGAGGAAAATGAAGCCCGGCAGAGCCAAATTCCTTCCTTGCGGAAGACATACAAGTAGGAATGTAAACCAGCCCTTAATGCTCCCCTTTCCAAGACCATCCTCCTCTGACTATATTACACCTTTATTCCATATCCTAAGAATCTGATTAATTCTCCAAATAATGAAACATTTCTAGAAAATTTAAAGAAACAGTGTGTCTGGAATTAGTTTTCCTTTTGCTTGAAAACACAGGCAGTCCTGGTATTCTCCTTGTAAATGGAGATTTTTCTTTAAATGATGATTCTGTGGAATTCCATGCTTTCCCCCATTTCCTCTATGCTATGAATGAAAGTGTAGAAATTCTGGTTCTAGATTCTATTTTTTAAAAGAACAATTGCTTGGGCCAGACGAAGAGCTGTGACTAGAGGGATGAGCAGTCATTCAGACTCATTTGATAGTTTTCACACTATTAACTCAGTTACTGTGTTCCAATGCTCACTTTTCTATGGTTAGATAAATATCTGCCCCCTGGGAAAGGTGATTTTGAAAACACTTTCTTAATAGTCTATAATAATTGTCATTAGAAGGTAGTAGATAGAGTCTGTGTCATTCTCCAATCTACATCTACTCGAAGAAGATAAGACAGAGATGGGTAGAGGGTTCAGGGAGTGACAGTGACATAACAAGACATACTGTGATTCAAAAATACGACCTTTCAGACTCAGCCAGAGAAATGGAAGATGATGTGCCATTGAAAACCCTGAATTTTCAGAGCAGTCATTCATTTATGCAGCAGGTATTGATTGAGGACCTACTATGCACCAGGTACTGTTTCAGGCCCTAGACAAAATCTATTTTCTCTCCTCTGTCTCTATGGAGTGTTCAGGAGATCTTAAAAAATGGCTTTCGGTGATGATGACGTGTCAATGTAGGTTCCTCAGTAGTAATAAATGCCCCACTGAGGTGGGGGTATTGACAGTAGGAGGGGCTGTGCATGTGGGGGGGCAGCGGGGAATCTCTGTATCTTCCTTTCAATTTTGCTGTGAACCTAAGACGACTCATATGGTGGAATAAATAAAATTCCAGTTTTAGGAAAATGAAATAGAAGCTTTAAATTCACTGTATCCTCTTCACAGTTTTAAAATGCAATTTGACAAAAGCATTCATATTCTATTGTGGCTTGGAGATATATATTCCGTAGTACAAATGAATCTTTGTGTGTGTGTATATGTATGTGTTTATGTGAATATATGTTTATGTATATGTATATAGTAGACACACTTTTTCTTCTCTCCTTATCCTCTATATGAATCATCACTTGAATTTCCATTGAATTTTTAACAAAGATTATACACTTTAATTGAAAAAGAATTTGTTGTTTCTTTAATCAAAATAAGCTTATGTTTCTTTGTTCCAATTTAGATGGAATTTCTTTTGACTAAATGGGACTATCATTTTGCACTGTCATATCTAGATTTTATGAACTCAGCATATAGAATCAAACAAATAAACCAACATCAGCTTTATATTTCCAATAAGAAAGGGGAAAAAAAACCCAAAACCCTACAATTAATTTCTGTTTTAATACCAAGAGAGAAAGATGGGGATTGTTTGTTTGTTTACTTTTATCAAAGCCTTTCCTTTGAGGGTGGCTGGAATCGCTCCGAACATTTTCATCTCAGTGGCAAGTCGGTTTGGAATCTGAATAGAAGCTTCCTGAAAATATTATTTTTGGAAAACTGACACTAATTGAAAGTCAACACTACTAATGTAAGGCCATCAGCAGCAGAGCTAAGGGATGAGGCGAGCAGAGTTGTAAAGATGAGCCAAAGCGCCCGGAAACCTTCTCTGTGTGCGGGATCTGTCCTCTCCCTCAGGGACCCAGCCAGGTCCCGGGAAAAGAATCTGGAATAATCAGGACCCCAGCCTAGTCTTTCAATCTCATTGTTCATCAACTTACCTATGAATTACCTTCCTTATTATTCATTCGAGAGAAGGCTTCCCTTCCCTATCTTGGCATTGTGCATTAAAGAAAAAATAATTCAACCAACTTTTATTAAGTGTTGTGTCAGGTACAGAAGCTATGGTGTTGAATGAAGCATGGGCCCTGCAGGGCCAGCGGTGTCCCTCGAATGCAGACGCATGGACATAAGTCACTTCGATGTGATGTTTTGCAATGCAAAGACAATGGCCATTGAAAAGGAAGAAGGAAGCAAAGGTGACTGGAGTTTCGGTGACAATAAGGGTCCCATCTTTCTGCTTCCCGTGATCGCCAGTATCTGGCCTTGTGCCTGGATCATGGCGGGGGCTCAGTAAACACGGTGGGAGAGAAGGAGTGAGGACGACAGGTAGAGGCAGCCAGAACTCAGAAAGGTCATGACCCCTCGAAGGTTAGGAGAGAGAACTTGATTTCTCCTGGTCCATGTGGAGCAGAAGGAGAGGGTCATTCTAGGAAGAGCAACCTGTGCTAAGAAAGAGGGACTAGGCAGCTGATAGCAACTGTAAAGTTAGATATTCACCCTGGTCAGAGGATAGAGCTGGTGATGGATTCTGATAGAAGAGACCACTGTCAAAGCGAAAGAATGGAAGTTCTCGTGAGCCAGCTACAGCTGCAGGCCATGAACTTACAGGTCATAAGAATCACCATCAAGTGTTAAGCGTGACGCCTGGATACCTGGCAAGAAGGCCACTCAGAACTGTTTCGTCATCAGCCAGAGCTGAGGCACTCACTTGCTGGGTTAAGTTCCCATTAAATGAAGAGAGGGAAGTTTTATGGGGTGCAAGATTTAAGTGGGTAGAATTTGGATTGGCCTTTGATTTAGGTAGCAGGGTGGACAACGAACAAGGCAAGACTGGAGCTAACAAAATAGATTTTCCTTTTTAAAGGACAAATATAATATACATTTTTTTTTCTTTTTAATGGATGCTCCTTACTCAGGGTGGATGATATTCAAGTCATAACCACATAATAGCTGCTCTTGGTGTAGCCCCAAACATTGGGTACACATGTCAGTAATACTAGCTTTCTAAATTGTTGTAAGGTAGGGCTGCTTGTTGGGGTAATTTGAAATTGGAGTATGATTGCAAATATGTAATTGAAAAACACTCTGATAGCAATTGCCTGAGTCATTTACTGAAGAAAAGATGCTCTTCCAAGACACTGTCTTGAAAGGCTGGATGTGAGATTCCAGATGTAGGATGCTGAGTCGCTCCCTGGAAGGGAAGGGGACACATATGCCACATGAGCAGGAATTAGGACATGGACTCTACTGTTGTTGTATCAACAATATTTAGGACGCTTACCTTTGTGATGCTGGAAAAGAAGTGAGTTGTATAGTAAATAAGGTAAAATGACAGGATTAACCTGGTAGAAGAAAGGTTTATTTTCCCTGCTAAAGATGCAAAAGCAACTTGCGAACATCTCAGTCTTTTACGGGAAATATCTGAGCCTGTGACACTCCGAGGGAGAGAAGGAAGTGTTGTGACAGCCAGTGGCAGTAGATACCTCTTGGCTCAGTTGCCAACTCAAGATGATCATTTCTTCTTTGACAAAAATCACGATAATCAGGGGACGGACCTCATGGTCATGTGTATACCACATGACGACGGGCCACAGCTATGTGACCCAGGGCTGACCCTCAATGGGATTTTTCATTTTCCTTGTCCTGGAGCCACCCAAGGCATACTCCTGCAGGAGATGCATGCAAAGGGTGTGCCGACTCATGGAAAACTGGCTCTGTCTTGCAAACTAGTTTGCATCTACTTCATGACTGTCACTGAAGACTTCCTAACATTATCCAGAAACAAAACAAAACAAAAAACCTCTCCACTACTGTTACCTGGTAAACCAACTCACAGTGAGACTTGATTAAATAAATCAATAAAGAACCATCAGTAAGCTTTATATTTCTGCAAGGGAGGGGCAGAGGGGCCCAGCAATGAAATAAATTTGAGACATCCACTGATGTGACAACGGTTGAAGGCTGCCTTCGGCTTCACCAGGCTACCTTTCTTGATTGTCTTCCCACCAGCAAAGCAGAATGGAGGTGGTTTGATGGAGCAGATTCCCAAATGGTGACCACTGACACTTTTTTATGTTTTTTAATTGGAGTGAGAACTTTCCTCTCAACTCAGAGAGGGATAACATTTTCCAAGATCATCAGACGCCCAGGTTTCCCTTTGAATCTTTTCAGAGATATTGATCAAATGCATGATTCAGTTTCCTTTGGCTTCTGACATTTCCTATAGTGTTGTTTTGTGGGAGCAAAAGAGTTACCAAATTGAAATGGATTGCTTGATGAATTCGTACTGGGTCCAGGGTGAGCTGGGCTTTACATTATGTTGAGGTGCTATGGAGAGGTTAACACCACTTTTGGTGCTATATGGTAGAAAGAAAGCACTGAAATAAGACCCCAGACCACTGAGTCCTAACCAGAGTTTTGACACTAACTTGAGGCAGAGACAAGCTCACTGGGCTTCATTCTCTGCTACATAAAATGAAGGGCCTGTCTTTTTGCTCTGGTGGTCGACAGCCTGCACTTAATGGCAGTTTCCAGGTGGGACGTCTTTAGTCCACGGCCGCAGGCAGCGTGCCACTGCACGGAACTCTGGGAAGCTTGCCTTGTTTTTGGAGTGTTCCCTCTTTATTTTCTTTGCAATTAGTTTTATGTGCCTATTTATTTTCTTCAACAAGTTCATAATTTCATTTCTTTTTTCTGTTTATATTCCCTCTCTGTTTTCACCCAAACCCTGCCGTGCTCCACACTCCGAAAATCTGCTTGCTTTTTAAATCCATCTGCAGTGAATTATTTATAGTTTTGATAAGGTCCTGTTTTGTCTGATGTTTATTTTCTTTAATAACAAGGAACCTGGGTGAACTTTTCTAAAAGACCAAAAAAGGATTCTAGTTTTCAAAGATGCTAGGCAACCGTGGCCAAAATGCACAAAACAAGCCTTGGGTGCCCTTTTGTGTGTGTGTGTGAGATTTGGTTTTTTCCCCCTCTATTAAACTTGCTTTCATCTAAATGTGTTGCAGGGAGGGGAAAAGTAAATAAATCCTTTCAGCATGGACTCCATCCAGGACACAATTACGTGCCTCTCTTCACTAGCCAATCCCTTTGCTTCATTCACTTCTAGACCAATAACAATACTTTAGTCCACAAAGGGAATTCTGGATTGTGATTGGCGTTTGGGGGTCACATGATAAAAATGTCCAGGCAATTATCTTACATATATTTTTACTCTTTTATCCTCCATGAAACAACTCATCATTTTGCCACCTCAATTTTAGTTGACTTCTGTGGATTTTCCATTGTTATCTTTCTCACTGTTTTTTTCATGGCATTCATGTCACTGATTACTTTGAGCCTTTGTAGCTCAACAGAATTCAGACTCAATGCCCCCTTCCTCCAACATCCTGTCCCCTCCTTATACCATTTCATCCCATGTTTCCTGCATTCAATTAATTAACTCAGGCGTTGGAGGTATATCAATAGGGGGTGGGTGGGTGGGAGATCGATTGCCAGCCTTTCGTGCTAGATAAACACACATCACCCGCATCCACACTCACAGATACCATGAGTGCACCCATGGACAGAATGCCACAACACAACGCATAGCCAGTGCCATCAGAACAGCCAAAGATGAGGGGAAAAAAGAAGAGAGTGAATGATCAAACCAGAGGGCATCAGTTAGCCACGCCAATTCAAGTCATTTGGAATACTGAAGGAGGGAAAAACAAACGGAAGTCTCAGAGTTTTGGAGAGTTATCAGGGACTGCTTTTGTATTCAGTTCAGTGAAAAGAGAAAGTTTTATTTCTTCACCTTCCTTCTTAAATCCTGCGCTCCCCCTCTTGTGCATTTCTTATTATATATATGTGTGTGTGTGTATATATATATATATATGTGTGTGTGTGTGTGTATATATATATATATAGTGTGTGTGTGTATGTGTGTGTATGTGTGTGTGTCCCACCCCACCCCCACCCCCACCCCTCTTTCCAATCCTTCCTTTAAGGTTTAATTTAACAATAACATTTGCGATCGGGGTCCGGCGCATCTCAAGGGCATTGCGCTTGAAATTGCACACACTCTGCGCCATTTATCATAGGCTGACATGTGTCATGTTCCAGACTGCGGCTCCGAGAGGTTACAGCTCAGGACTGCTCCTTTGTTGATCAGCTGCCGAGACAACTGAGGCACCTTTCTTCCCTACTCCTTTCATTTTTTTTTTTTTCTCTCTCTCTCTCTTCTTATTAAAGCTGCCTCATCTCCTTTTTGGAAGGCCTAAGTCACCTCTTTCGCGGAAGAAGAAACACAAAGGCATTTGTATTGTGTTGGATTCTATGTCCCTCATTTCCTGAAATTTCCGAGGGGGGCCCCTCAGTGTTTAATAAGATCGGAATGCACCACTATAAACTTTAATCTTTGTCCAGAGAGAGAGGGACAGAAAAGGAAAAGGCCATTAAAGTCAGCACCAACCTGGCTTTGTTTCTAAGCAGATGGCATCCTGTGCTGGACAGGGGACATTTGCGCCCTGACTGGGTCCCAGGCACACTGACAGAAGCCAGCTCAGGTCCTCTTTTCAGAGCATGCTGTTTCAGGTGTGGCCCTTGTCTCAGGCTACCTTCCCAGCCAGTGGGACTTGAACTTAACCCTGAAAGCTCTATGTTTTTGCAAATAGAAGTATTGCAGTGAAAGATAGGTGATATCCGTTAGAGCATTAAGCCTCAGTAGCCCTCACCCACCAAAGTCTCAACTTGTCCCCAACATTGAAGGGAAGCTTGGGCTGAAATGACTGGAACAATTTTAAGAATAAGCTCCAGTCACTACTTATGAGGGGTCTCCCATGTGGCCAATTTTGTCCTAAGGTATTTTCAAACCAGCATCCCTGACTATACAGTCCTTCATGCCAGACAATAGAGGCTCAGAGTTGTAATCAGGGGTTTAATAGTGGATTTCCTCACATTTTCCTCCCTGCCTCCCACCTCCCAGCATGCCCACCTGCCCTCTCCCAGCTCCGCACCCTTTTTCCCTGTGACAAAGCAGTGTAGTCGCTCTTTTCTCGCCGTGGGCTTCCCGTCTTTAGTCCTCTGCTCCAACCCCACTTCCTCAGAGCCACTCACGCCGGCCTGCCCTCGCCTCTCCCCTTCCACTGGTACTTTGGTTCTACCCGCCATACCGCAGTTGCTTTACAGTATTTCTTTTTGGAATGTATTACATCTGATGTCCCAAGATAGTGATCTTCTTTCTGTTTTTCTCATCATTGTTGTCTCAGCCCACCGTATGCTTTCAAATCATTTGCTGAATGAGTGAATAAAAGACCCCATTACAACTCTTCCTTAGGGATTGTGGAGAGGGTACGTAGGTCTGTAATTCCATGAGGGCTTTCCTCAACTACGTTTGGCAGCTATGGCTTGGACGGTTGCTTCTTTTCCCACTCATCCAGCCATTTTAGGGGAACTCTTACCTGTTTATAGCGAGGTACTCCTTGTGGAACTTGGGACTGGGCTGGAACAGACTGAGATCTTGCTGGAGAGTGTCTAATATACAGAAACATGCATACAGCTTGTCTTTGGCTGCTGACATTCACCCAGGAAATGTCAGCTTGGGGAGAGAGAAGCATTCAGTCCGGTAGTGCTTACTAAGACTGGTTAATTATCAAGCATTGGTCTAATTTTGGGGGGCTACAAAATGGCAAGACACCAACCCTGGCCACAAAGAACTCACAGTCTGGGAGGGGCAATAGGGAAGCCCAGACAATACAGGGGTATGGCCAGAGAGAGATGGAGAAGCAGAGGTTGTCCACAGACCGGGGAAAGACTCGGAGGAGGTCTTGCAGAAATCCTGAGACTGAGTGTTTAGGGAGGAAGTGAAGGAACGTTAGCGGGTGGATGAAGGTAGCGGGTCTTCCCGGAGGAGGGCACTGCCTGGACAAAGGCTTGGGAGGGACTGTTCTCTCTGCCAATTCCAGTGGCATCTCCTGCACGACTGAAGAAACCATTCGATCTGCTTTGCGATTCTTCAGGACATAACTACTAAGTGGCCTGGGCTCATCCAACACACAAAGGCAGACGGTCTCCCCTGGCATCTAAGAATTCTCTAAGGGATTTTCACCATAATGGGCTCCTAAATCCGGAACCAATTAATAGTGACTGCTTCCCCTAAGTAAGCCTTAGGTAGAGCCTGAATGTAATGGCTTCTGTGTATGTGTAGGTACGCGAATGTGTGTGTCAGAGAAAGAGGGGGAGGGGAATGAGAAATAGATTCAATAGCTAGCAAACTTTACACGATCTTAGCAACAGGCAAAATGCTTGAGTGTGTCTCAGAAAAGGTGTCTGGCTTCTGGACTTTAAAGGTTTGCCCTTATTTATTATTCAAAGAGAACTCTGACTTTGTAAACTTCCTGAGGGAGACCTGAAAAATAATTGACAACTGAAAAGAAAAGGTGATTTGAGGAGGGTACTTGCGATGGCAGCACATCCCATGGAAAAGTGAACAATAGAATTGTCCACCGGTTGTTTTGTTTCTATGACACCAAACATCAGGGCTGTTTCCCACCATTACCGTGTTTGGCACTGCTTAGATGATACATTGAGATGATTCACTTTTTGTCCAGATCTTAATATCCTGCAAGATACATCCTAATTGTCATTTAATTTAAGGCCAATACGTTAGCATAACGATGAATTTTTGAAAGTGGTGTGTTGGCAGCGCTGGAGAAGGAGGTTAAAGGCTAAAATGAGAAAGACTAGGTACACACAAACAATGGAATCTCCTTTTTTTCTCTGCTGTGTATTTAGCTCTTTTCGTATCTGCAGAGTATAATTATTATTCTTAATATCCTAGAAGAGTGTGATATCACACAGTTATGATTTACAGTCTCAAACAATGGGTCATTTTAGAAGCTGATAAAAGACCATGCAACTGTTAAGTCCTGTTTATCACCATTGTCAAGTATGTGCTTTTTGTTATTGTTTTCTTGGTTTTCATTCAAACCTTAAAAAAGAACCTATAACCAACTCAACATTCTTCTCTTATTAAGAAGGATCCTTGTTGAGATTTGAGGTACTAGGTAATAAGAGGGAGGTGACTCAAAGGTTCAAAAGGTCATCTGATGGCTGAAAGGGAAGGTGCCACCCAACCAAACAAGTAAAAACAATACAAAAAAAAAAGATAAGACATAATAATAAGCTGAAAAGTATGTAAAAGCAATCAAGGGATGATGTGGAGAATATTGTACAAAAGAAAAATGATATTTTTACAGTAGGTAAAATATAGATTACAATTTATAACAGGATACAGGAAGGAGACAGGCAGTGTTTATAGGACCTTGTGACAGAATTGCAACAAATCTCTTTTAAAAGCTTTCTCTTTGCCCTGGCATCAAGTCCCGGACAACTCTGGCAGCTCCATTAGATGAAGTAACATGCCCAGACTGGCGAGACTTACAAGGTCTGAGGGAAAGAACTCGATTTGCTCTGAACTCCAGATTTGACTGTGGTCCTTTCTTTGGTCCAGCTACTGGCAGAAGCCTCTTTGCTTCTCTGTCTGAGGACATTAATTGGAGAGAGTTTTGCTTGTGGAAAATTCTCTAATATTTTCTTTAAGATCAGCTGCTGTGTGTGAACTTTATGTTGACCTTGTTGGTCTCTATTCCAATGCTATTATGTCCTTCAAGGTACTGGTCTAAATGAAGATAATAGTTGAAGAATGTTCCCACGGAAGCTTTCCTACTCTATGACTGGACTTGAATTGGAGTTTAATTAATGGTAGTCCTGTTGGCTACCTACTTCATAGAGTTGCTGTGAGGATTCAATGCACATATATTTAAAGAACTAAGAACAGTGCTTGGCACATAGTAAAGGTTATAAAATGAGAGTTGTTGATTTTTTTTTTTTGAGGGCTGTGTCACTGGCCCTCACATGTGGGACCCGAACTGGGGCCGCTGGCTTCCCAAGCCAGCGCTTAACCACCGCGCCACTCGGCCGGCCCTTAATGTTGTTTTTATAAGGCAAGTTAGCTGGATGGATAAAAGAGGCTGCTATGCGCATTTCCACTGTTTATGCATTTGTTTCCATTATCCTCCTCTTACACCCATTCTCTTTGATCCTTTCCAGGTCAAGTCTCGCTTTAAACCCTTTACTTCTAGTCCCATTTATGAATGGTAATGGTTAACATTTATTATGCTCTCACTGTGTGCTAAATATTTTACATGTATCATCTAATTTAATCTTTCCCCCAAAACTTGCGAGGTGGGCACTGTTATTTTTCTCATTTAGCAGATGAGGAAGCTGAGCTCTATAAACACTAAGAGATTTGCACAAAGTTATACCATAAGCACCAACTGACCCAGGGCTGGATTTTAGGGAGTCCACTGTCAGAGCTGAAGAGCTCACTCAGTGTCATTTCTGGTCCCTTTTCTTTCCCCCCGTCACAGTTGGACTCCTTGAACGGTGCACCTCATGCTGTCCTCCGTCTTTCTATGGGCTCATCTCTGACCCCTCACCCCTTTGTCCCCCAGTATCCTCCATCTCCTGCTCTGGTTTTAGCACCTCGGACCTGAACCCAGTGCCACCTGGCCTGGCCAACATCCCCGCCTAAGTGGCCATAACACCCTCAGGTTGTATTTCTTTCATTGACTAGCATATCACCGAAGCTACCAGGAATTTTTTCTTCTCCCAAATCATTTAGAACAAGGGAGTTTTTCACATGGACGTAGAAACAGTAGTAAAATCCACCTCATGACATGCACATGGGATTAAGTGGAGGGATGTAGTTTTACAAATCCCTGCATCTCCTTCCCAGAAATCGTTTTGCACCCTTGGATGAAGTAGAAAATGTCAGTTAATCAGAATGCTTAAGAAATGGGGCTCTCTAAGGCAGTGGGGATCGGTGCTGCTATGAGTCATCTAGAAGGCACAGAGGAGTTCAAGTGGGAGAGAGGTAAGGCTGTGAGTATAAACAGCACGAGCAGAGCTTGTTCTCATGTCCAAAGGATGACCACGACAGGACCACAGGCACCATGTGGACAGCAGATCCACGAGGATGGGAGGAAGGCTGTCCCCTCCGGGAAGACTAGGGTGCCTGCCACTCCCCCTTCCTCAACGGAGAGCATGTGGCCTGGGGGACAGACTGTCAAGTTCAAAATCAGAAGGTGGCATTCCAATTCCTAATGCTTACTTTACTCATAAACTTCAGGAATCTTCCATGATATCTATCTTAAGTATCTATGTGAGCCGAAGGTGTTCGTTATTTTTTATGCTTGCATCCAATTGCTATCCAAAGGGCAAAAGGACAGAAATTCACCCCTGCCTTACCCTACCCCCTGGGATCTCTAGGAGAAAAATATTTATGTCAAAAAACAAAACAAAACACCCAGTGACATTATTGGTCAAAAACTAGGTCCTTGGTAGAAGTCTTTTGTCATTAGTGAAAAATCAGTTACCTATTAATATTGTCATTTTCTTTGAATAAAATCTGCTTAACTGAGCTATAAGGAAGATGTCCTTAATTTGCTGCCCTGGTTGGTGGCCGCCTGAAAAGGGGAAGTGGAACTGCTGGTCCCAGGAAATTAAGAGGGGCAATGTCATGGGGCTCAGCTGGAGGCTGATGTAAAACCGGAGTAATTGCCAAGATGATAAATTATTCCACTGAGTCGTGCACAAGTGTTCTTTTCTCTCCTTTTCACCAGCCAGGCTAGGCCACACTGGTGGGTCCAGCTGCCCAGGCACAGCCCATTTGGTGGCCCCGTTGTCCCCTGCTGAACAATGGGAGGCCATCCCCTTTCCTCTGGAGAATTCCCTGAGGTGTCACCGTGTCACAGCTCACACCCTCTAGCTTCAAGAGAACCCTGTGCATTCCTCCATATTTCTCAGGCCTTGGTGGGAGTATTTTCACTCAGGGCCTTTTTTTTTGCTGGAGGAGGGACAGGGAAAGGCATAAACCTCAGCTCAAGGCCATTGCAGTGATCGTCCCCAGAGCCTCAGCAAATGGGTATAAGTTTCTGTATTCTATAAACAAAAGGATCTGAGGTCAGCTGAGGAAGGTGCTGAACTCATCCAGCTCAGAAGGAACAGGACCAAAACCCACGTCTCCCCAACTCCTGAGCACATTGCCTTTGGATGCCTCTATGGCCATCCCTGCAAACTGAGCACCTAGTTCAATACAGAATGTCTTACAATGGAACCCACATAGATTGCCCTCCCCCAGGAAAAGCCGTATGGTTTCGGTTCCATAAACTATGAAGTCCTATGTAAGGGGAGAGTTGGATCAAGTGTGGGTCCAGAGATGATGTGGTGTAGTGGTCAGTAGCCCTGGCTTTGGGTAGCCTGGCTTTGTAGCCCATGTCCACCAGTCACTACATATATATGCCTGAGTAATAAACTTTACAGTAGTCTTGGCTCAGTTTTCTCAGCTGAGAAATGGGTATGTTAAATAGTACCTGCCTCGCGAAATTATCATGAGGATTAAATGGTATATGAACAGTGCTTAGAAACGGTGCATAGTGACCACTTAATAATTATCAGCTCTTATTATCATCTTAGTAACAATGTATAGCCAACTCATAAGCCACAGATGAGTTTACATAAATGCAAGATTTTGACTAAAAATCAGGCAAAAATCCCAAACAAACAAACAAACAAAAAACAGGGAAAGCAGGGCAGGGAAAAAAACAAAAACGTAATTGATTTGGCTACCGTTCAGGTAAAGTGGCTCTGGAAGTTTGAGCTGGCCATGAGCTAATGATGAGCCAAAAGTCTGATGCAATTCTTTTAAAAAGGTAAGTGAGTGCAGTGAGAAGCCACATACACATAAGCGGAATGTCCTTGAGTCCTGTGCTCCCTACCCCTGTTGGTCAGTTCTGAGCCAAACGGTTTCATTTCTGGGCATAGTCCTTTAAACGGGAAATTAATAACCCTGAATGAGAGTGTGTCCAGAGGCAAGAAGAGGAACTGGCAATCCCCCCATTTAAGGAGCACTGGATGAAAATGAGGAGGTGGAATTGAGAGGCATGACGAAGGGGGAAACCTTGCCTCACTACTGAAGACCATGTTTGAACTACTGCGACTGTCCAGCCTGAGGTGGGCTGCCTTGCTACCTCGTGGGCACCTCATCTCTGAGAAGGTACTTGAACTAGTAGGAAAGGAAGTTGCCACGGAAATTGCTAAGATTGTTGATGGAAATCTGAATTGTGTAAGCGATTGGAAGACGTCTTACCATCTCTGATATTTTCAGATGCTATGACAGAAAGAGATATATTTTTCTCATGGCCAGCTGCCTCTGGTAACAAGTTTCCACATGTACAATTCACCCATACTGACCGGTATGGTCCATTCCCTCTGATTTCCGTGGTGGACAGACCTCTCCCCACCAGTCGCTACGCTGCTCCCTAGGAAACCCACGGATGTCTGCTGCTTCCCAATGGGCTGTGTGCTTTCCAGGCACCAGGTGTACACGTCCCTGTGTCTCTTTAAGCCAGTTACATCTGCGCCTGTAATGGCTTGGTTTCATTAAACATTATGTAAACTGGTGAAATATTAGCGTTAGAAGAAAGCAAGATGTTGTGTCTCTGAAAATGAAGTGGAGTGCTGTGGAAAGAGTTGATGAAAGCGGTTTGCTAAAAAGTAATTGCTGTTAAATTAGGTGTGAGTGAGACAAATGGATAAGATTGGGAACGATCATTAAAATTTAGATGGATTCTCTTCTGAGATTGCTCTGCCAGTCTTTGAAGTTCTTGCTCCACTTTGTGGAAACTGAAAAATTCATCCCTGCTGCTTAAAGGGTGTGATGTAGGCAAAACGAGGATGCAGAAGTCTGATCGTCAGGCCCATATGCAGAGAGATGGGCTTGGCCCTCTATCAAAAGTTTGACAAATTCAAGATGCATTTTGACATCCTTTCAGTTAAAAAGTTTAATGTATGATGTTTCTTCTTTGTGATTGTCCGCTGACTGGGTTTTTAATTCATCACTGACTTGCCACCCGTCATAACTGCCGTCACTTGGCCAACTGATGGCCAAGTGATGAAAAAGGTGGGCCTGCTGAATGAGTGGCATGGCTGAGAGTGGCCCCAGAGCCCCACGGTAGCTAAGGCTCATGCAGGCATTTCTCACCTGGAGATGGGATGCGCAGTGAGCAGCGCCCAGCAAGACAGAAGGAAGTCAGTCGGAAGCCTGGTGAGCCTGGGAAGTAGGTTTCGGATTTGCTCCCTGAGACAAGCGATAGTGGGGTAAACCAAGTCAGTGGAAAACATTGGCTATTGTCAGCACAAGGCAAAGAGTGAAAGTGTCCAAGATGCAGCCAAGAAACAAACATCAGTAATCAGGACCTGAGACAAGGGGGAGAGAGAGAGAGATGAGAGGTGTACGAAGCAGAGGCTGGTGGTGTGGCCCACACGGCACCGCGTGATGTGTCTCAGCTGTTCCACCAGGTACTTGTCAGTAGGACCGGTTCTTTGTTATGATGTAGAAAGAGCATTTGAGGAAGAGGCAACAGAACTGGAGTCCGCGGTCTGGCACGGTCGTGATCGTAGGCAGACCCCGAGGTGAGACTCCTGGCCTCACTTCCTCTCATGTTCTCATCGATCAGGCACATAGCCTCCTTCCCCTCAGGGTGAAAGTCCCAGGAAGTGACAACATGACCCATAAAAAAAACACTTCTAAAGCAGTTAACAAATGTAAACTTTCACTATGGTTTGAAAATATTTCATAACAGAACCATCATGTTGCACTCTGCTTAGAATAGGATTGTCTTCCTGGTGTGGAAATGTGAGCTAAGCTAGAGTATAACCTGACAGAACCAATGAGAAGATTCCAGATAATATATCTGTTTAATTATTGATCTTGTGGTGAACTGGTCCCTGCTCTTTTAGGACTAACATATAGTTAATGCTTCCAACCACAGGGCTCGGTTTTCTGTCTATTTGTTTGTGTTTGTTTTTTTCCTCGAATGTGCTTTTACTAGTTGTTGTAATTAAGATATTTCTGTTTCGTCACATGGGTACAAAAAAAAATGGGAGATGTACTGCAAAGTGATGAAGTATTTGGAAGCATAGGGCAGATCAGGGATTCCAGTCTCAGCGTCAGAGATGCTGAGGAAATAACTTTCCTATTGACATGCTCCTCAGTTTCTTTGCCTCTAAAAGTGGTGATAACAAAGGAAAATTCAAAGGGTTTTCTGAAGATTAAATACATTTATGGTAATGCAGGTAATTTGCTTCGTTTGACACCTGGCACCAAATAAGCAGATATTATAATTAGTTTATATCAGTATTGTTCAATTTACAAATATCATTTTTTATTTATTTCTTTTTTTATAAAGACAATTTTTTATATATTCAGTGTTAGACAGCAGGATTACCCTTCAAAAGTTAAATTTTGAGGGAATTAGTCACTTTACAAAATGTACTTTTGTTTTTTATAGGGATTCATCATCCTTGGACTCCTTTTAATACAATACAAAGCCATTCGATAGTACTTGAAATATCATTTGCCTTACAATTATCAGAGAAATGGCAATTATATGCAGTGATGTACAAGGTGACAGCTTGAAGAAGGTAGATATGAAAAGCAACATAGCCCGTTTCATTTCAGCCTCCTGCTGGGCCCTCCAGGACGAGAGAACTGTTAGAAGGCAGGCATTGCTACTCCAAAGCCCTGTCACTTAGGGGAGGGAAATCGGGGTTAACATTGAAGCCAGAAACAGTTCATTCGGTAAGGCAGCCTTGAAGTAATGATCAAATGGCGTGCTACAAACTCTAAATAGTTCAATCCTTCACGCAGAGTTTTTAGGACCTACTATGTGCTAGGCACTATTCTAGGCATGGGAATCGGAGCAAAGAATCAAATAATCCTGGCGTCTGTCCTCAGAGTGTTTACGTCTAGTTGTGGAAAGACAAACAGCAACCGTGTAAATGTATGCATAAGGTAATTGCAGATGGTGGTAAGGGCTGTGAAGAAAATAAAAACAGGGCATTGGAGAGTGACTTAGGGCTTCGAGAGTGGATGGGAGTTTGGTGACAGCCTTTCCTAGGAGGTCACATGTGAGTTGAGGCCTGAATGATGAGAAGGAACCAGCTATGTGAGGATCTGGGAGCATTACATTCTGAGGGCCACTGTGCAAAGCCACCTCGATGGGCGTGGGATCTAGAGTTAGGGAACCAGGCTTCGGAGCTTAGCATCGCACAGCACCAAAGGCTGTGCAGTCCGGGGCAAGTCACTCCACTGTCCTGCGTGTCCGTGCTCTCAGCAGCGAATGGAAATAATGATAACTGCCTCCAAAGACAGTGAGCTGAAGTGATGTGTTTAAGACACCTAGCAGAGTATCTGACATAGTAAATGCTTTTTATTAGAATTGAATGAAATGATGAGGATTTGGACTCTACAAGAAGTGGAGAGGAAGGGATATATTTAAGAGAAAAGGATGGCATTTTCTTCTTTTTGCTTTGTTTTGTTTGTTTGTTTATTAAAGCAAATGGCATCATTCAGTATGGTGTATGCCAGCGAGAAAGCATGAAGGATGTATTTTCAAGTTAATGCTGCAATTAAGCCCTAAGTTGAAATTGGGTCATGAAAACAGCTAATAATTTCATAAATAACAGTAAAATCTTCTCATTAATCATAAAGAGTAGTTCTCAAATAGTATGAATTGATTGATGATAAGACCATACAAGTTGTGTTTAAAAGACATTTAAAAGCATTCTGGGTGTCTCATAATAAGTGTATACCTCGGGAGTCTGAGAAAGGTTACTTGTTCAGTTAATAATTCTACAGCGAGGAGTTTGGTTTTGTATCTCGTTTCTGTTTCTTTTGACCTCATTGCAAAAGATGGAAAGAGTTCACCATAATTTTGTCTTTGTGTAATGAACACTCTCTGTGTAGCAGGATCTTTTCTTAGAGCATGTCCAAGCACTAAGCCTTTTAATCCTCATGATGTAGAAACCATTGCTAACCCCACATAAGAGATGGGGAAACTGAGGTACAGACATTAAGCAATGGACCCAAGATTACAAAGCGGGTAAGGACCAGAGTCAAGGTTTGAACATTTGTAGCCCAGCTCCAAAACCTGTGCCTTCTTACGGGGTTGCCTTTCTCTCTACTACTGGGTTCTTCAGTGCAAA
The DNA here is from genome assembly GCA_033961575.1 of Aselliscus stoliczkanus. NCBI lineage: Eukaryota > Metazoa > Chordata > Mammalia > Chiroptera > Hipposideridae > Aselliscus > Aselliscus stoliczkanus. The sequence continues at coordinate 28,826,173 of CM066741.1, forward strand.
AACTCACATTGCTTGCATAGATTTCCCTAGTTGGGAGTTAAAAACTCAGAGGCTAGAAGATAGGAGTAAAGAAAAGTAACATAAATCAGTGAGGAAAACAAGGAAGATAGAGGAGTAAAGGTTATAGTGAAATGGAGAGGAGAATTGGACCCATCTCCATGGCAACCTACTGTTTTGTCTGGATAAATGCCCATTAGAACCAAAGCTCTGTGAGGACAAGGACTTTTGGTTTGCAATTGTTTCCCCCACTGAGTTCTACCTGGCACCTACATAGAGTACCTGGAAAGCAGCATGTGCTCAAGAAATATTTGTTGAATGAATAAATGCAGATTGCAAGGATGGTCTCCAAATATACCTAGGTTCTTCATTTAAAAAACAAAAAGCTCGATATCTCAAATCTATATGGAATTTCCAGATTTATATGTTAGTACATTAAAAACAACAAACAAACAATGTGGTAAGTCATAATATACTTGTAGGTTGGGTTTGACTAGTGGGTAGGATTTGGCCTTTGGGTAGCTAAGTTGAGACCCTCATCCCATAGTAAAACGCCATTAACTTTGTGCAAATGGTGGACACTTAGAATCCCCGTATATTGATTCAAAGATTGTTCTAAAAATAGATGCTACATTTGGGAAAAACTCCGGATACAATAAAAAAGACCCATACAGAGTGCATGACTGGGTAGCAGAAAATTTCTTAAGTTGTTTTGCTGCATTTCCAAGTTGTAATTCCAGTTATTGTGCAGCTGTGCTTAACTTTAATTTGTTTGGCATAGAAAAATACTTCCATGCCTTTGATTATATAAAGTGGTTTCGAAGATCCATTTAAGAAGCACTAATATGCCTTGAGCTGCATCATCCTCTTTTTAATTTCAAATGCCAGTAGGAAGGAAAGAAAGCCAGTTTCTACTTTAAGCACCAAGTTCTAGAAGCAAAACAGAAATGTTTGGTGCAATTTATCACCCCAGTCCAACCGGCAGGATAGTGCATTGCCTTGACTATTTTTCTAGGTCAACTATTTTGAAAATGTTCATAGCCTTGAACTCTAGGGTTGTAGCAGAACAAAAGAGAAAAATGAAAAAAAAACCCACCAAAACACAAAAACCCTAGAAGCTGTGGTTCCACGTCTTCTAAATGTAACATGAATTGAGTAATAAACTAAATTTAGCATGGAAGGGACAAAGGAACAAAACTTCAGATGAATGTCTAAGAGAGAAGAGAAAGAAGTTTTTTCTTAGTCATATTCATGACTGGAGTTAAAATATTTGCAGCATAAATGAGAGGAGAGCCCGGCAAAGAGTGGAATCTCGTCAAGGAGAAGTGGGCTAGAGGAACTTTTCCAAGTGTCTTTGAGGTGAATCTTTTTTAGCTGAGCAAAGCTCTTGTTTGACCTGCCGGTTTCACAGCATTGCTGAGGGCTTGCTTCATAGATTCCAAACTTTCTCCTTGCGTTTTATTGGTTTTGGCTCCCCATGACCTCTCGTAGCACAACAGCCTCTAACGTCCTGAAAGACTCATCATCATCACTCACTTTGGGATGAGACTTTTTTTTCCCCCCCAGAGGGCAGCACAAAGAAAGGTGGCTGCTCCCAGCTACTCCTCCAACACAGCCTAAGAAAAATCACTCAACAATCAAAGAAAATGAATACAGAAAAATGAATGCAAGGAGCAAGAGTTATAGGAAGCATATAAACTTTCATGCCTGATTATGTGAAATCAGCACCCTGGAGCTTGAAATCCATGTGTCTCAGTTCTTCCCCAGGTTTTGATGGCTCTCTCCAGCTGGTTACGTACTTTTCATACATATTGGCTACCGCAACTGTAAAATCAGAACAAAAATTGCGTTTACATCTAAGGTTATTGTAAGTATTAAATGAGGAAACACAAGTCACGTATCTTGCACAGAATGTCCACTCCTTAGAGTTTCTGTATCATTTTCATTACATTACCAGATGAGGCCATGGAACCACAAATTCATGCAGATTTACAAAGAAGACACCTTTGAGAATTCAGTCTGTTACCCAGGGCCGCCATCCAGCACTGCCCAGGTTGCACGCTGTCCAAGCGCATGCTGCACCACCCTCATAAATGGCACCCCTTGCTGCTGTGCATCATGGGGTGCCACTATTCCTTCTGATCAAGAATGCAGAGAAGGGTGCCCATGCACTGACCCACCAGAGAGCATTGCAAACTAGTTTACGGCTATGCAGGCGATTCAGGGATTTGAGGTGCAAAGGTCCTATGGATCTCAGTACTTTGTCTAGAATTGAAAGGTCCTTTGAAATTTTAATATGGCCTCTGCCTTGACGACAAATCACTGTTTTGATTCCATTCATAGGTAACATTTGGTTATTTGGGGGAAAGAAGGTAGGGAAGGAAAGAAAATCCAAGTGGACTCTTAGGCTGTAGAGCTGTTGAACAGACCGGCACATTCATGAGAAGTGCTCTGTATGTATTAGCTAGGAATGATCGTAGTAGCATGATGTTTACCCTATTTTAGAAGATGTTAAAGAGAAAACAGTGGATATGATTCTAGTAACAACATCAGATAGGCATACAGCATTTTTTGAGTTTAACAAAAGCAAGTTTCTCTACTGTCATCTAAATAAATAGTGCACCTCCTTCTTCTTGTGTCTGCTTGCTAACTGTGTCTTTTCACCTTTGCAATCTCTGTCCCAGACATACCACCAAAAATTACACACATGGATGAACAGATATCAGCATAAAAAAAAAGTAGGTAAAGCTCATCACATCTCAGTGACTTGGAGTGTGCACATGCAACGTTGGGTTTCTTGCTATTCTGTGTCATTGGCAGCGTTTCATTTTTCCAGTCTTTGATTTTAGCCATGCCGTTGCATGTATAGTGGTCTCTTATTGTGGTTTCAATTTCTATTTTCTTCATAGAAATGATATCAGGCTTCTTTTCATAGGTTTATTTGCCACCTATATGTATTCTTGTTGAAGCATCTATTCAGATCATTGCCTCATTTTTTATATACCGGGTGGTTTCTTTACCGTTTAGGTGTATATATTCTGCACACACTACCTTCATCAGGCATATGTTTTCAAATGTTTTCTTATGGGGCAGGACTAATGGAGGTATGACTTATGCTTGGACTTGGAGAGCGAGTTGTTTAATATGCATTCTGTACGAGGTGTGTACTCCCAGTTGTTTAACTTGCTTGTGATACACTGTGGTTTCTGAATCTATGTATGAAACGTTTCTCTCGAGTTCTGGAAAATTCCCAGCTAGTATACCTTTAAATATCACCTCACCTAAAGAAAAAGAATGCAATTCCTGTGAGCTCACTTAACGTCTTTCTCCCTGGGCCCCCACGTGTAGGTGGAAACGGTGTCTGAATTATTCACTGCTGGGCATTCAAAACCTAACACTCTATCTGGGATGTTAGTGACATCAGGAAATAAATACTTATTCAATAGAACAGTAAGTGAATAAGCAAACAAATAATTAGCAGGTTGCCTGGTGCAAGTTATATGAACGAGAAAGAAAGGAGCTTTTAGAAGGAGGAGATGAAGCTGGAAAGGCAGCCTGAGCAATGATGGTGGATACCAGTCAGATGGGGTTGGGTTTTATTTGTTAAGTGAATGAATGGTTTTAAGATGTGGACTGAGCGAGTCTGAAGTGCTCTGCCTCTGCTGTGGTTGTTTGATGGATGCACTTGGGAAGATGAATTCTGACCATTGGGAATCCTTTAACATGTCTTCCAGTACTCAAAGGGAGAGGCGATGAAGGTCTGATGTAAGGAGGTATAATAACCTGACAAGTGATATGGAGAGATTATGTATAGAGTTTAGAAACTCAGTGAAGTGGAGGAAGGAGGGGAATACCTAAGGTAGAATAGAGGACAGTCTCAGAACCAATGTGTACCATAGAAATTCATGCAAGATGCTTGGATTGTATCCCCTCAAATTCATATGGGAAAGTCCCAAGCCCCAACATAACTGTATTGGACGAGAAGGCCTGTTAGGAGATAATTAAGGTTAAATGGGATCATAGAGTGGGGCTCTGATACAATAGGATTAATGTCCTTATTAAAAGAGACACCAGTGAGTTTTGTTTTGTGTACTCACTGGTCTCTCTCTCTCTCTCTCTCTCTCTCTCTCTCTCTCTCTCTCTCTCTCTCAAGGACACAGTGAGAAAGCAGCCATCTGTATGCTATGAAGAGCACTCTCAACAGAAGCTGAATTGGCTGGTACCCTGATATTAGATTTTTCAGCCTCCAGAACCATGAACCAATATATTTCTGTTGTTTAAGCCTCTCAGTCTATAGTAGTTTGTTACGGCAGCTGAGCAAACTAATACAACACTGGAGAATTTTTGGACTCTAACTCCCATGGAAATCTGTAAGATATTGGCATGAATTTTAGAGTTAGACTGAAAAAAGATTCAGATATAAACCCTGGTTCTTGCAATTACAGCAAGTCCTCACTTAATGTCATTCATAGGCTCTGCAACTTTAAGTGAAATATTTAACAAAACCAATTTTCCCCACAGGCTAATTGATATAAACAGAAGTTCCTACGGAACCTGGTCAACATCATAACGAAATAGCGTTAAACGAAATGACATCATTCAAGACTGCTGGACAAGGTATGTGAATTTTGGCAAGTTCCTTCAATTTATTAGAGCCTCTGTTTTCTCATCTGCACCAATGCAAATGTTATAACTGCTTCCAAGGGTTGTTGGAAAGAACGAAACAAAAGTTGTGTTTAAGTCACCTAAAGTAGCAGCTGGCATGGGTTGGTATTCAGTAGGACACTGTTAAATCCCTTTCTTATCCTAACACCAAAGCCAAGTACCTACCCTACATTCTGTGCCTCTGCTTCCTGAATGTCCTTGAAATGAGTAGGCACAAAATGTCATGGGCACCTTCATGTTTATTTTAGCTAATATTCCCCCAAGGTAATAATGCCTGGTAGGAGTTATTAGTTTAATCCATGGACCCCTTTCCTTTTCAACCCCAAATTTCAAAATGGCCCACTTATTTATTTTGAACTTAAGATGTCTAGCAGCAATGATAGCCACCACTTTTACTCTCTTGTAGGAGAAAAGTAAAATAATGTGACTTATTTCACCTCCCGACAAGTCCGTGAGATGGTTTATGTCTGTCTCTTCCAGTGTACAATTGGGGGAAAATGAGGCTGGGAATGCTTAAGGGTCATTCTCCAGGTCACGGGCCTAGCAGATGGCCTTGTAGGGACCACAGTCAGAGTCGGCTTGATGGCTAAGCCCTTGTTCCTCCCCATCACCATGGCCTAGAGTAAAACTTGAAGGGTGCCTTTGAACGTAGCTGAAGAAGGAGGCGAGTGTTTTCCTGATGCACACTCGCGGTGTATGGAGCGTGTTTCCTAAGGTGAGTTTTCCGTTTGTCCCTGCCTTCCCTTCAGCAGATGTTGTGAAACGGTCACAGCTTAGCCCCAGGTGCTCTGGGCTGAGAAGGAGTTCTTAGAAAGCTGGTATGGATATGTTTTCTTTGTCCTATACTTACAGTAATTACAAATAAGGATTACTTTATATGGTTGTTCCAACCCTATAATTTTGTTTTCGGTTGCCAAGATTTAGTAAATTTGGGGTACAATCACTGGGTTGGATTGCAAACCTAGAGTTATTTTTTTTTTTCTCTAACTTCTCTGAAGTCACAATTAAATTGTAAAATATTCATTGTTGTCATAAGTAGGTTTCAGAGTCTGCTACCTTATTTTCAACTTTTCATTTTCTGCCTCTCTTAGTGTATTATTGGAGGCCTTAGGAATTAATATCTTTGGTTCTCTTTTTCATATAGTCTCTTTTCTCTTTCTCACTCTCTCTCTTCCTGAAGTCAAGCTGAATTGAATTATGTAAAGACTTAAGAGACACTTAAAATACCTGCAGAAAAAGCATTTATCTTATAATTATCTTAAAAGTACATAAAAATGCTATTGATAGCAGCAGTAACTGAAGTATACATGATTAGGGTTGAAAATATTAATATTATGGAGATGACGCATAAAGCTAAAATGGATCTGTAGGTAGTAAAACAGAACTATATTAGACAGATTTCAAAAGAAAACCTTAAACGTGAAGATATATAATATCCAACCCCCATTAAGTGAACTGATAACATAAAAACAAACTGAGTTTGGGAGAGTTGAGTGATGCCGTGTTTGAATTCCAAGCCTGCCACGTCCAGAGTGACGTACGGTGTAGAACTTATCTGAGCATGAGTTTTCTCACTTAAAAAGAGGGATGATAAAGCTTACATCACAGAAGTGTGGTGAATTCTGAATGAGATCACGTGGAAAATGCATGGTACAGTGTGCACAAAACTAAGGCTTTTCTCTCCACAAATGATGGCGCATGACAGGATCAATGGGTCTCAACCTTGGTTTCCACAGTGGGGCACACCTGGTCCCCACATCCAGAGACCTTCTGTGGGGGCATGGCAGATTTCTAACTTTTCCCAGGGAATTCTAATGTGCATCCAAGATTGAGAGCCTCTAGACTAGACGTAGAAGGAGATAGGACACCCCATGCGATGTATGTGGGCAGTTGGTAAGCTATCAGAATGAAAAAAGTTGCAGAATCAATTATTACTATGGAACGGCTCAGCCATTCGGAGGTACAACTGCCCCTGGTAAGTTTGCCTGTGCGTCTCTGTAACTTTCTGCAGCAGTGCCCCTCAGCCAAGGGGAACGCTGACAGAAGCCCAATGATGGATGAGCTCCCTATCTGGGAACGCCACAGAAAGGCAGAGCCGCCGCACTGTTTGTCCTGGGCTATCATTATTTACCTATCTGTGCAACAACTCCTTGGCGGGCATGGGACCCGGCAGAGGTTACCCAGGGAATAACACCTAATACATTAACTGAGAACAGAATTACATGCGACTCAAGTGGACAGTATAACCAGTGCACCCAAGAAACGTCTTGACTTTTTGGAGGGTCTCTTCCCAGAGCTTGCTATGTCCCAAAGCCTTGACTCATCAACAAGTCTTCTTCAGAGCTCCCCTGACCTCACTAAGGGCCTTGCACGAGTGGGAAGATAGGGAGGCCAATTGTCCCTGTACCTTCCAGAAAAGTGGGTCAGTCCTGGCAACCAGAGAGCTGGCAGAATGCCTTGCTAACATGCCTCTGGCACCTAGAAGACCCAGACCTTGGTCTCACCTTCCTCACTACCTGTACCACCCTGAGGGAGTCACTTCACTTGGTCCTCGATGTCCTCAACGCAAAGCGGGGGCATAGGTGACCGTGTGAGCGGCCACTGATTTTTCAAAAGGAAGAGCAGCTGAGGGTCTGCAGACAGCGTAGGCTCCTTGCAGAGAAGGACCCCTGGACAGTAGACATCCTTCCTAGGTGATGGTGGAGGATGCGGCGGTGCCTTTATCCTCAGGTCGGTGATCTGCCGCCCTCCATAGTGGTGTCAGTGATGCAGCCAGGAATTGTGTCTTCCCAGCGTGGGTGGAAGTTAGGGCTGTCTCACAGGTGAGCTGAGGGCTGGGCAGCCAATTAATTTCCTTAAGCTTCTGTTTCCTCTTTGGGGACATGGGCGTCCTAACAGCAGCTCACAGGCACCGTCAAGCTGAGTGAGTCAAGTTACGCAGAACGCCCCACCCAGCGCTGGGCACGTGAGCCTCAGGCCCCGTATCACGCACGCTCTCGAAATCTATCTTTTCTGTGTGTGTGTCTTTCGAACTTCACCGAATTTCATCATCACACACCCGTTATCTCTATCGTAACACGTTTTGTCCTCTCGGGAAAGCATTCCTTTCCTAGTGCCTAGGAAAAAGCTGTGGAAGTATATTAATGCTGACGCATAGCAATGATATGGCCAGAAAGGATAAGATTGGTGCCTTGTGTCTACACAGAACCATGTACGGGTTTTGCTGTGGGTTTGCCGCAAGGCTTGGAGGAGTCATTGATCTGTCTCAGTGTTCCAGAACTCCTGTTACAATAGGGGTGACAAGAGTTTTGAGGAGTAAGGTCAGTGAGGAAAAGTTTTCCTTACCTAGCTGGAAATACAGACATATAAGTTATTTATGCACTTTATAAAGGTTTTCTTAAAAGATCAAATGCCAAGTCTCTTCTTCCCACTAAGTCTTCCAAACCTTTCTCTGCACTGAGGAATTTTCCACTCCTTGCTGGTGAGTCCTCAAGGTGACTTGAAAAAGACACATCTTGCAGACTGGGAGGCGGAGAAGTCGGCTTTGCCCCATCAGCTCTGTGAGTCGTGGCTATACACACACACATGCGCACGCACACATGCATACACGCGCACATGCACACACACACGCGCACACACATGCACACACGCACACTCATACCCACACGCGCGTGCACACGCACGCACGTGCGCCCACACACGCGTGCACACACACGCGCACATGCACATGCACGCACACACATGCACACACTTCTTCAGGAAAATAAATGACTGAGTGTGGGGCTCACATGTGTCTTTGCACACACAATCCTAGTGACCCCCAGATCCTCCCCAAGCCTAAAACCTTTCGGGGGGCAGGGAGTTGCCCAGAGCTGCCAGCAGGTGTGCAGGGGGGCCCCCACACCGTGCACCCCAGCCCCTTTTCCCTTGCATTTGTTCCTGTGGCACTGACTGTGTGTGCAGTGAGCCGTGCTGTGGCGGAGACACCCCAGAGAAAGAGCGAGCCCGAGGGGCTATTTTTCACCATTACATACTTCACTTCCTAATAAATGAGGTCCAGAGCATGCAAACAGCCAGCCCTGTAGATCATCATCTTAGGGAAAATCACAGACCTAGCGTAGCACCAAGTGAAAAATAAATGAACCCAGAGGAGAGTCGTTTTGGTGAAATTTGATGCCATAACTCTCTGCTCAGCACATCCGTCCATCCCTAGAAGTTTGTGTGCCTCTGGGATGCATCGCGGCTCTAATGGTGGCTGAGAAAAGATAAGCGCTAGGGCTCCCTGTGTTCTCATGCCAGCTCATTTTCACCAGCAGAGTTTTATTTCTATGTAAGAGGAGAGAAGGACTCAGCTGAGACGAAGTCATGCTCATATGTCACCTGGTTCGATCCCTGTGACCACTGACTGGAAGCAGCATGAATTAGGAGGGTTTCACCAGCTCCCTATGCCAAGCGGCTCATCAGACCCGGTGGACTGTCACAGCATGTGCACAAGTGGACATGTGACATGCCCACCGATACTCTGGTGCCTGACTTTTGCTGGCCTCCTCCCTTCTCTGGGCTTCTCTTGGATCCTTGAGCATAAAACCCCACATTTAGATGCAACTCTGAGTGTTGAGGTCACCAGCCCTGCTCACTGTGTCAACTCAGGGAATCAGTGGGCAGTAATACAATCTCCCCGCAGGTCCACCAGGGGATATAATATTTCACACAGAAAATAACAAAATACTCCCACGGCCCCGGGGCAATATCCTGAAGTTGTTTGAGGTGAAAGAAAATAACTGTCTTTGGGGCAAAAGAATTTCGAATCTTTAGTGGTAAACTCGGGTTGCCTTTTGTCTTACGCCATCTGAATATTTATTCCGATCTATTCCGAAGGAGGAAAAGGAATGGCTCTCGTGCACAATCCTGGGAGATTTCTTTGCCTTCTTTTTTGTTGGGCCTAAAGCCATCCGCGATGATAAATGAGACCTTTCCAGCCAAAGGCTTGCAATTTCCTAGTACATTTTAGAATGACACCTGGTGGACCCTCTAAGCCTCCAGAAAACTCAGGAAGCTCTGTCCTTCTCATGTGGACAATTCTGGGAGTAAAGGGCGTGCAACAAGCTGCGTGTTAGCTTCTCCACCATGCAGGGAGATGAAAAGCAGCGAGTCTCTGGGACAGGAGAACTAGATCACTACCTGGTCCGTATGTGAGCTGGTTCTAGGTCTTTTCAGTGGGTGAAACTCAGTTCCCTTCTAACAGTTCAGCTTCCTTTCGTTAATCATGATTACTATAGAGATAGGGGAGACGTTTCCTCCCTTGGCTGATGTGACCCAGTAAGCTGGAAAGTGAGAGAGGAGTGAAAAGAAAGCACATACAAGAGTCCTGATAGCCTTTCCTTATGGCACCATTTCTCTTCCAAGCCATCTTCAGACTGGCTGCAGCCTGGAGGGGCGTGGAAGGAACATGAACGGGCTACGATTTCAGAGGCTGGGTTCGAGTGTTTCATAATTTCACAGAAGTCATCTTAACTGTTCTGAGTTCTGCTTTTATATATTAAAAGGGGATGTGTAATCCCTTTGTGTGGTCTTGGGCTGGCCGGGGGACGATTTGGGCAGAGATAGTTTTGCCGCTGGGCACAGAACTTCCATGACAGCTCATGTCCCTCTGGTTGGTTCAGTGGGGCCATGTGACTTACAGCCAATAGAGTGTAAGTGGAAGGATGTGGCTGATATAACCTGAGCCCCCTGCCACACTGATTCCCCAAATGCTCGCTCAATGTAGAAGTTTCCATAGCCCCAGAGGAGGAGAGAATCAATACATTAGGCATCTTGGTCCCACGTCACCATGAAAAAGGCTGTGTCCCAACCAGGAACACCTGTGTTGGACTTTTTACAAGAGTAAAAAATAAAGTTTTTTATATGTTAAGTCACTGAAGTTTCAAGATTTGTTGGTTACAGAAGCTAGATTTACTCTGATTCATACAAAAATCAAGTGTGTGTGGGGGGCAATGGATGTAAAAATATTGTACAGACTCTAAAATAATGGTCACATTTAGGGATTGCTGAAGTTATATTAAAATAAAACGCTATTGGCTAATATTTATTCAGTGCTTATACATAGCTTATGTAAGCTTCTTTTCCATAGCTTATCTAATTTATTTCTTCTAGCTACCATAAGTAGATTCCCCCACTCCTTTTTTCTTAGTTTTATAGTTGAAGAAAATGAGCTTTAGTGAAATTAAGTCCCTTGCCTAAATTCATGTAACTACCAAGGGCTGCGGGCTTTAATTAGAGTTCTATTTTTTGTTTCAAATCTGCTTTTGTACTCTATTATAGTATTCAGAAATTTTAAATGCCTTTTCGAGGACAGTCAAATTGTTTACTTCCTTTATCTCAGAGGAATAGTAGATAGATGTTTGCTTGGAACATTCTGTTCATTCCAGTAGGTCCCAAAATCCTGATGTTGGAAGTGACATTTTTGAAGTCACTCTCCAAGTGTGGGCAGTTACTTTTCACTCAAAACTATGCAGTTCAGGTAATTGAGTTCTCTGTTTCCTTGCATTTAAAGTAATCCAGGACAGCCAAAAGCTTGAGTAGATGAAAGGTTGTTTTGTTTTTTTTCCCCACCTTTCTGTTTTCCTCAAGCTTCAAAAGTTCAGTTGCCAAAGTCGTGTAATTTGAGCTGCTCTTTAAATATTTTTGCCAGGTGAGGAATGCCTGGGACATTCCACTTTGTCAGTAATGATTTTACATCTGTCACTCTTAGCAGGTAGACTGTCCATGGACTGTGCACCACTCTCACATTCATTTTGGATACTACTTACGATATTATTTTCATTCAAGGGCAGGCATTGAAACCAAGCAGATTATTTATTTCATACACTTGGAAACTCTTTGGGGGCTGTAATGAATGTTACAGCCTTGACTGTAGGGCATTTCAGATGCAAAGCCTTCACTATCACACGTGGACTCATTAGATAACCAAAGGAGATGAGGGCTGGGCCATTATCCTTTGGTTCAGAGACCCAACTCCCATCTTTTTGTCCACAGGTAGTTGGGGATGCCTTTCCCAGACTTGAAGATTCAGCTTTGGTTAAACTTTCTGCTCTTCAGATAAAAAACAGCAGCAATTTTCTGCTTGAATTTCTCTGTGACTAAATCCATTGATCATTCGTTCTCTCTGTGAGTGAGAAGTGTGTTTTCCCCTTAATAACTCCTATCCTTCTCCGTGGCTTTTTTTTCCCCTTCGCTTGTTTGTGTTGTGTTGGTCAGTCCTACGCGCTATTCCTCTGAGAGACAGAGAGAGCGCAAAATTGAAGTTATTTTATGCTTGGGCTCCCTCGGTCCCAATTTTCAAATCCTCATGTCAATTTTCACACATCAGTGTCATGTGGTGAATGTTATGGAAATTTCAGTGGGGTCCTTGGGAGGCAATTTATACATGACTCCCTCCCCACGCCCCACCATCCTGTTGTAATGCCTGTCTTTCCTTAAGAATAAGTGGATCTATAATTAATGTGGATTTTAAAATATAACAGCATTGAGAATTCTCATAGCAGGTTTCCAATGCCATGTCTTCTTTGCAGTATAAACACAAAAGCACAAATGCTTGCTAGCTCTCTCTCCTAATAAATGGGCTTGTGTAAAAAGAATAAAAAATTACAGTTTGTTGGTGGTAAAGAGCAACTAATTACTCAGGAAGAAGCATGTTTTTATTTTTCACAACTGCGCTGAAAATGGTTTATCATGCAATAAATTTGCTAATCACCAGTTAGGAAACACAGTGCCATCGCCACCTACCCACAGTGGCTTCCTTTGAAAGTTGGTATGTTACCATTCGGATAGGAAATTATATCCTTTTGAAAATGAACATGACAGAAGACTATTCATTGAATAGCTTAAAACTCCTCAGCAATCAGAATGTAAACTGCATAAACAGGAGCCTTGTCAAAGGGGCCAAAAGACAGCAGCCACTGACCTTGGTTTTGCTCCTGACCAGTCCACCCCTGCACCCCTGACCCCTTCTCACGGAGATAATTATTCATTTCCTTTTGCTCTTTCCCTTTAAATGATAAAAGTGAAAGATTTCCCATTGAACAACACATGGGCAGCCTTGATTTTTTTTTTTTAACTGTCCTCCAAAACTCCTTTACCCTCAGCCCCCTGCCATCCTATAAATGTTGATTCTGATAGATTTGCATTACCTTTTTTTCCAGAAGAACCTAGAGAATCACTTTCTGACCTAGAAAGAGCATTGCTGTGTCAGAGTCAAAGCAGATGTATTGATCTCTGTCGAGTTATTCTGGAATATTTCTGTTTCCTGTTCACAGCTACACCCAGAGAAGTCGTTACGGTCCAATGATTGAAACTTGGTTAGAATGTGATCGATTCTTTTGATTTGAGAAGATCAAAGAGGCTTTCTACTCGTTAAAGTTCTCCCAGTAACATTCTTTCCTGGCCTGCTTTCAAATTTAGGAGCCCAGGGGAATGGAGTTTGCAGAGCTGCTGTCCTTTAGGGCATAGTTAAGCTGCCTTACAAGAGGTCAAGTTCCAGCTTTGCAATGCTTCCATTTTGTGGCTCCTCCTACGTAATTATCTCTTTGAGAACAAGGTGCTGGCCTTTTTTTTTCTTTTCTGCTTTTCAGTGTATGAAGATAAAATTAATCCTTTTACAGGAAATCAGAACTGTTAAGTTCTAAGATCTTTACCCAAGAGGCCCCTGTCTTGATTATGGAATAGTCTCTCACTAGGGAAAAGTGCTCACTCACTTTATGGTTTATAAAAGGGTACCCATGCCTCTTACCTACCACCTGGAAAAAATGAAAATAAATGAATAAAATGTATGCTTTCATTTATATCGTATTCTGTAAAACCACTGCATGCTTCGTATGAATGCTTTGCCCAGGTCTCTTATCAGTAATAAAAACGGCACTCAGGAGAGTGTGGCCCTTACGTGGGCCAGACTTTAGGATCCAATTGTCTGGCTCCACACTGAACCCTCATGAGATTTTTCACGTGCCATTAACCTCTCTGTGCCTCAGTTTCCTTTTCTATAAAATGACTTTGTAGACCTAATTCTTCTCTCGTAAGGTTATTATAAGGTTTAAAAGTAATCCATGTAAGGGCCGGCCGAGTGGCGCGGTGGTTAAGCATGGGCTTGGGAAGCCAGCGGCCCCGGTTCAGGTCCCACATATGAGGGCCAGTGACACTGCCCTCAAAAAAAAAAAAAAAAGTAATCCATGTAAAGCAATTAGTGACAGTTTAAGCACTCAACAGTATTAGCTGTTATCATTACCACTTCTACTGGTAAGTTTCACAAACCAATTTTTTCCACTAGTAGTTCATGAATCCAAGCATGTAGAAATAGGTAGGTTGCCAGGTAGAGCATTAAAACATTGGTGCTGTTGCTGTTATTGTTGGAGAACACAGATGTACAAATATAATAGTTTTTTGCTTTAATCTAAGTATCCGTTTACTCAGTGAATTATTAATTCAGCCTCTCATTGTGGATCCTTTGTAAGCATGTAGAATATCATGTGACTATGCCCTATTAGTTTTTTCTCTTTTTTCCCCCTATGATGGCGACAAATAGGACAAACGTAATACGTGTCAGAACTAATTTACTTACGTGTGTAATTGGTTTGGACAAACGTATGAGAAACATCTCTCTTTTTTCCGCATGGAGGGACCACCACCAGCTCCTCCTCCTTTCTGGCAGGAAGGGCTCATGAACTGCTTGCCAGCTTTGCGGCCTCGGTTTGACAGCTTCACTTTCAGGCCAGCTAGTCATCACTGATGATAAAACATAATGAGACAGCGAGGTGGGGTGCAAAGGAAGGAGGCCACGGAGTGATATGAGAAGGAAGAGACAGGGCTGAAGGAAGCAAAATAATAATAATAATGATAATAATAATAATAATAATAATAATATAATAATAATAAAGAGCCTTAGTAGCTTGGACATTGAAGCACCTGCTAAAGGCACAATGCAATGCAGCTGAGGACCCTTTATCCAAAGGCAGGATATGTCACTCCCATTGCCCTACATCTAAGCAGCTTCCAGCTACCCAATAAACCAGGGAGTCCTATGTGTGCTTTCAGGGTTCTGCATATCCCAGGAGGCCACGGGGCAGCATTTCATTCTGAAGCAGCAATCAGTGGGAAGTTAAATATCTTTGATTATGTCAAAGTGGTGTCTGTGTGCACACTGCTTAAGTTGGTGTGCCTCAACCATGGCTACACGTGTAAGAAGAGAGAATGCCATAATACAGATATATTTATAGATAGGAGGGCATAAGTATAGACCTAAATATTATCTGTCTTCTATATATCTATTGATTTATCCATCATCCCATCATTCCTTCCATCCATGATTCCTTCCATCCATCCACCCATCCATCCATCCATCCACCCATCCATCCATCCATCCATCCATCCATCCATCCATCCATCCATCCATCCATCCATCCATCTTTCCCTTTCTTTGCACCACTTTGAGCAGAGCTCTTTTAGTCTCTGCAGTAAAGGGCTCAGGTATGGTTCACACAGCCTAGTAGTTTAGACCTCCCTTCCAAGCCAGACCCTTGTCCTAATCCTTTTCTTAGTTCTTTCCTTTCTATACAGCTTTGGATCTTTAAAACAGAGTTTTCCTGGACTCTGCTTTTCGCCAGTTCAGTGAGTGCTGGGGAAAGGGCTGGCATGACACCTCCTTGGGGCTGAGTCCCACTGATTAGGGGGTACAGCAGCTGTACTTGGATGACCCCCTCAGTGACCCTTGCCAGTATCCCTCACCCATGACCTGGAGGGATGGTCTCCTGGGGAAGCGAGGTCAGGCTCTGTGTCCATCAGGCTGCGCTTCCACTCGCTGTGTGATGGAGCATTTTCTGATGCTGACACCCACGCCACGGAACCCGGGTGGAGGCTCGCAGCTCGTTTCACGTTGAGCTGTCATCTGAAAGGGCCTGCTGCTTATCCTGGGTTTCACAGCTCTTTCCTGGCCGTGCTGACATTCTCAGCCTGCTGCCCTGGCCACCACATCTGCTGCCATAACTTAAGCATTTGGGGCACTTTCATTCGAGCTAAAGTCTAGAGAATCATTTTTCCTGAACTAAGAATTGAGGTGCGTGAGCACTTCTTTTTTTTTTTAACTAATGTATAATTTTCCTGAATTGTTCCTATCATAACAGGTTATTTTTTCCCCTCTGCTCCTTGTACTCATTTGAATGTTAAAGCATAATAATTAAATGGACCAGAACACTTTAAATGATTTGATTGGCAGGCATAATGACTGTTTACAGAAGTAACTGCAAAAACTTTACTTTTTCTTTTGATTGTACTCAGTTGGCTCAGCCTCGTAGCTCCAATCATGTGGGTTTCTATGTTGGCCGATTGTCCAAATAATTCCACTACAAGGTGAACGCCTTGCATGGACACTTGAAGCTCAAATGCAAGTGTCAGTTGTCTTTTGAGTAACTAGATTTTTTTTTTTTTTGAAGGCAGTGTCACTGGCCCTCACATGTGGGATCCAAACCCGGGCCGTTGGCATCCCAAGCCAGCCCTCAACCACTGCGCCACTCGGCCAGCCCCTAGATATTTTTTAAACATTAATTCTTTCATGAGAATCTTTCATAACATATATACATTTTCTAATATTGCCTTCCGAAGTGAGTGTTTAATCAGAATTTACACAAGTATGGGAATTCCCAAGTTATCTTAATGGTTCATGGGGCTAAAATAATACTGTATTTGAAATTAGGATTATTGTTTTAAAAAATCCATGTAATATAGTTACTCAGCTCGATGTTTCAAGTGCAGAGTAACTACATGTGGGGATTTAAGCAGATGATTAATTGCATGAGGCAGAAAATGTTATGCTTATAGACTAAGTACAGGGTCCAGTTTGGTCAGCTGAGAAATTGAATCTAATATAGAATTTTCCTTAGTTCTGTAACACTCTCAGTCATCTGAGACAAACTGGACTCTTCCCTTGGGTGTCCCCTGCATAGATGTCAAAGATGTGGGCCTTTTCTGCCCAGTTGGACTAATATCAGTCTTGTTCAAGTTCCCCTGCACTGGCCTGACCACCTTGAAGCAGGACTCAGGACCCTCCAGCATTCTCTGTAAATGCTTGGGCTGTAAGTCATAGTAAATCTTTGTGATTTTCTTCTTTCCCCACCTTTTCACTGCTCCTGATCAGCTCCAGAGCCAATCATTGTCTCTTTGAATTGTTGTTCATATTTCCACAAGACAAGATCATGGTGACTTTCCAATTACCTGCTCAAATATGAACTTAGATCAGTGTCTACCATAGACTTTACAAGGCTGTATTGTTTACTCCAAGAGGGCTTGTTGGAATTGTGGGGGTGAGGAAGTGTGTCTGTCTTGGCCTTCATTGCACAATGCCCTCAGCTGGTCCTCATCATGGAATGAGCATTTTACATGGTGTAAGCCAGCTCCTTTGGCTTATTTATTAAAAGGTCCTAGACTAAAATTAGTAGGTATGAATACACTTTTTACATGCACTGAGATCTAGAACTCTATGAAGTGACGTACTTCTAATTTTTACAGTTTGGCAGATAAAAAACAAAAACAAACAAACAAACAAAACCCAGGCAGACGAATGAGTGACTTTTCCAAGGTCATGTTGAAAGGTAGTGCCCAAGTCTGTGCTAGAGCCCAAGAACCAGGGACCTATGCCTTTATTAGGAGTTTAGAAAAATAATAATCCAAAAGCAGCTTGGTGATATCTAAACATTAATTCCTGCAAGTAGAAAGCAAACTAAAAGCAAATAGTTAAAAGTATTTCCTACTTGGGAGTAGTGGCAAAACTGAACGATTGTATGTCCGTGTTGTCCTGTAACTTCATTATCTCATTTAATACTCTCATCATAAGTACAAGAAATATTTTCCTTTAATCTGTGAATGCAGGCAGTCTCAGAGAGGTTAAGTGAGTTGCCAGAGATCACACAGCTGGTAAGATGGTGGATGGAGCTGGAATTAGCAGTTAGAAGAAAATCCTGTCTTTTGGTCCCGCCTACTGCTGCAGAGCACAGACAAGCAGAACTCCAAGTTTAGTTCAGCAACACAGGTGATGAACTAACCTGCCCATTTGTTCTCTTCCAGTGTTAATAATGGCACCTCTTTATCAATGATAGGCTGTTCCAAAATGTGAAAAGGGACATTTGTCAGAAGGCACACAGGGTGAGGCTACAACTTCATTCCTTCTTTCTGAAAAAACCCATTCGAGATTAGGCTGTATGCGTCAGGGGCCACCATGCATTAGGTCTTCATAGCTCACTGGTTACATTTTTCAATTCTTCCGCTCCTTTAAAAGGACTTCTATGTCATGAATAGATACAGAATCCAAACTGCAGGGAACTGCCTGCCCTCAAGCCACTCAGGCCCCCTTTCCAGAGTAACCCAATGCCTTCAGGTCATGGCGCATCATTCCAGAGATACTCTTTGCACAGGCAGGCATGCAGGAATGAATTTATTATTATTTCATACCAGTGGTTGCCTCCTTGGAGATCATTCTGCAACACCTCGTGAATGAACAGCCTCGCTCATGCCAGCAGCTGCTTTGTATTATTGCCCCGTTATCCTCTCCCATGACTTACTGAATGAGATTCATCCTGATAGGCAGTGAAGCTGTCTGATAATTTGCTCTACCACACCGTGCTGCAGTGGACAGTCTCATGCATACAGCTTGGTACCCGTGGGTCAGTACATCTGCATGAATTTTCAAAAGTTTGGAAGCAGACAGAGCCTGGACATGTACATTTTCAATAGATATTGCTGAAAGTACTCCCCCATCTCCAACACGGGGTGGTGGTGGACTTTTTTGACTTTGCTAATCGGAAAGGGAGAAAAAAACAAAATCTAACTGTGGTTTTGGTTTGTACTGATTTTAACATGAGTAGGAGCCAGAGTGCTTTCTTTTTAAATATTACATATGTCAGACCCTTTTGTGTTTCTTTTTTCTGTGAGCTCTCTGACTACATCCTCTGCCCATTCTCCTGCAGCCTGAATGGTCTTTTTCTTATTGATCTGTAGGACCGTTTTCTATATGAAGGAAATTATTGCTTTGCCAAATGTGTATCAAACACTTTTCCCCAGTGTGTCATTTGGCTGTGCTTTTGCTGTGTGGGTTATGTACTGGATCTTTAAATACATTACCACTAATTCTCAAAATCCCTGTGAGGTAGGTTTTATCCCTCTTGTGTATGGTTGGGAAAATTGCAGATCAGAAAGGGTTAAAGGCTTGCTCACTATTACCCAGCTGGGAAGTGGAGGCAGGAGGGAGCTGAATACAGAGCTCTGTGTCCCACAAGCCAGCATTCTTCCTGCCACGTCGTCACACTGTCTCCTAGAGGACACCCTCTTCACTATGCCATGAAGCTCAGCAAATTTTCTAGGTTCCGGCTACTTAGCTTGTGGGAATTGTGTGGTTAGCATCCCTCATGGACTCCGTGAGTTGCAGATTTCAAGCTCTCTGGCTGGGCAGTGTGGTACATGTAGATGCAAAGTAAGCTCACCTGGCTGCTTCTCCAAATTGCTTTCGCTCCGGGCCTTTGCATATGCTGTTCCCACTGCTTGGGCTCCCTTCCCTCTGTTCCGATCCTTGTCACCCCTCCATCCAAGTTCCCTTGCCCTGGAAGCCTTCCCTAACTGCACTAGAAGAAGCAAGTGTGTGTCCCTCCTCCACGATGGCACTAGCTGTGTGATGTTCTGTTGTCCGGGGTGGGAGCCGTATGATCCATGACCCTCTCGGCTCCGGCGATAGGACTGTGTCTTGAACACTCTTTTCCCATCACCTGAAGCAAAGCCTGGCAGATCATGGACTGTGGTTTTTCTGTAAAGTGAATCGGTAGATGGACATATCCCATGACTAAGAGCGTGGGCCCTGGAGATGAAGAACTTGACTTTGAATCCTGTTCCCACGCTTACGAGCAGGGTAACCAGGGGCCAAGTTACTTAAATTCCCTACATTTCACAGTCCTCATTGGCAAAATGATTTTTTTAAGAAGATATACTACCTGCTTCATAGACAGAGCATGAGGACTAGGTTAGCCAGTCCTCTCGAAAGATCTACGATCATGGTGAGTGGGAATCATTGTTTAATTAGCCTGAAACTCCCGGGGAACTACAGTAGGAAGATCAAACTTCTAATCGTAGCTTTGCCCTAAACTGGCTTTTGTGACTCATTTCCTGAGCCTCCTTACCGCATGGGGGATGTTCAACTTTCTCGTGACAATTCTCAAGTCTGTAAAGTGACTTGATACATGTGGTTCAGTTTGTTGTGCTTTACAGTTGGTCTTTTCTAAATGGCTGGAAGGCATAGCCTGACTCAGAGTACCAGTTCACTACAGTAATAGTAGGAAATGATTAATATACATGCATATCTACGTAACTACAAACCTGATTATATTTTTAAATACTTAAGGAAAATCATGAGTTGGTCATATCAAACTAAGCTAATGAGTTATTTTAAAGCAAAATAATAACATGAATCCTAATGTCTGCAGCACTCTATAAATTCCCATAATCACAGCATTAACCTCATGCAGTTCTACATATCAGATGTGCAGGTTTCCAGGCCTTACTTCCAGGCCAAATGATTTTTTGCTTTCGTGTGGTATAAGCTCAGGAATCTGCATTTGAAACCAGCCCCCTACATGCTGCTCAGGCTTTGTGAAGTTTGAGGACCACTGCCTTAGTTAGAATGCTTCTCCATGCTTTCCAAACATGGATGATTTCCTCCCTTTATTATTTAGAAATTCTATAGACAACATGATGCTTTGGACGGACCATCCAGGGGTTTCTGCATTCCAGGGGAACTGCCAGCAGGAAATTGCAATGGTTTGCATGATGTATTACCTCTCCAGACCTGGGCACGGTGCACTTTATGGGATGGGGTGGGCTATGTGGACTCGAGTTCCTCTTCCTCCAATCTGAATGGTTAGGTCATGTCAAACTAAGCTAATATAAATGTCAGTGTGCCTCTCTCGCTCGTGAAATCCGAGTTGGTTGCAATGCAGTTCATTTTCCTTCTTCCAGCTCTGTGGATGCTATCAGCTGATGTGTCTGACAAGCATTTCCTACGCCAAAATAAAAGCAATCTCAGCAGTTCTCCTGAGTGAGTTTCCCCGTGCATGTGTGCACGTGTGCTGGTGAAACTCACGTCACATTCTCCCCAGGGCCCCGATGAGCTGGTCTCCACGGACCCCTGAGACAACCAAGCCGGAAGCCCCAGAGCTGTCCCCAGGAGCCATCACACCAGTCCATAATGACCGCTGGAGTATGGAGTTATATAGACATCCAGTGGAGGAATTAATTATGGGGAACATGAAGTCCCTGGAGGAGCAGACTGGAAACTAAACATCTCCCAGGTGAATAGGCTGCCATTAGAGCTAGGAGGCAGCTCTGTGGGCTCAATGCAGCAAGAACCTACTCCACATAACAATGGGCCAGAGGCACACCTGATTCAGCCACCTGGGCCCTGGCGGGGCCCGTCAGCAATGGCTTACCTGGCAGTGGACAGCAGCCAGCTGGCAGGGCAGGCCAACGTTTGGCTGATTTTTCCATTCATCTGTCACTTGTTTCATTCTTTCTTTCCTCCCCTTCTTCTTCTAGTTTATGCCTTTAACCTTTTCTTGGTGGTTTCCCAGAGAAAATAAGTGCCTGAGCCCGTCTCGGCAGTGAATTACAACGATTCCCCAGGCTCTCTTCACAGGAGTCAGGGTATACACTTAACTTGGCTTGTCAGATCCCCATCTAAATATTTTCAATCAATGGCAGCTCCGAGTGATGGAGGGACACATCCTTCGCATCTGCCATATTGCTTTTCTTTCTAACACAGCTGCTCTCATCCAAGCCGAGGGTTGATCCATTTTGTGGGGAGTTCGGGCAATTCTCGGGGCCTTTCCTGATGTTCAGGTCAACCTATTAATGTGCTTTATGATCCCGTGTCATGAATGGTGTCATTTAAATGTGTATTATTATGCTGCAGACACAGGAGCTAGAGAGGCAGAGGAAATACGATTCAAAGGGGGAGAAAAGAAGAGAGAAAAAGGAAAGAAGGCAGGACAGAAGAAAGGCAGGAGAGCAAAATAACACAAATCCTACAATATGGAAATTGCAGCCTTATTATTTCTGAGACTTGCAAAGGGTAAAAAAAAAAAATTACTGGAGTTGTCATCTCTTAATAAAAATACTAGAAACAATATCTCCAAAACAAAGCCTCCCTGCATCAACATGGCTAAATAAAAAGGTGCTTGGGGTCAAACTGGATAAATGCAACAGCAAACTTATTAGTTACACGCATTGCTTTTGTGAAGGCAGAGGTTGCCCTGTATGTGGGTATCACTGGAGACTCAGTTACACATGGGAGTGAGCGTGTGTATACACACACACACACACACACACACACACACACACACACACGCACCCAGGCTTTCCCCTCCTTGCCTGTAGTCTGTCTCCAGTGTCCTTTCTGCCAACATGACCCTTCAGCACCTCCCCAAAATCAAACGCTGCTGATGGAAACATGCAGACAGCCAGGCGGGTGTGGGAGGCACGTGTCTGACCGATGGTTTATGTCAAGGTGCTGAGCAGCAGGCAGAACAGAAAGGTTTCGTCGCCCTGTTCACAGACCTCCCACACCCCAAAGGTGCTGGGAACATACATTTCTTTCATTGCTCAATTGTGGTATGTCTCTAGTGCATTCCAACTGGCAAGTACAGATACATGAAGAATTCCTGTGACTCGGGAGGGGCCAGAGAGGGAAACACACAAGCAAGGCCTTTAGTTGTTATAAAGGAGATCAGACTGGAGACCGTGGGTGGTGTGTGCGTGCTTGTGTGTGAGGTGTGTGGGCGTGCGTGCAGGTGGACTCCATGCTGCAGCCCAGCAAGAATTCCTGGCTCTGTCCCGCGCTCTCACACTGAAGTCCTACCCTAAGCTGGACCGCCTTCTCCTCTGCCCACTGGCTTCTCTCTCTCTCAGCGATCAACCGACCAATTATTTCCTTGAAGTGTCAGCAGTACACCAGACACACCGTGATATAACCTTTACTCAAGTTGATGCTGTTAAACCATTACTTGAAACTGAAGTCGCAGTTGTCAACTGCGACTTCAGTCGCTAATAACTGCTTCAGAAGCACGCGTGATATCTGGGCTCTTAATGCTAGGACCCAGGGCTCCTGGAATGTCTTTTCAGGTCATTTAGAACCATCCATCTGATCTGTAGCAAGATCAGTCAATCTTTCAGCCGGCTGCTTTTCTCTTTCTTCCCCTCACTGCCAGGGCTTTTATTAGTTCTCTCAGGGCCATATTGGGGGATGATCTTAGGAAGCCATATCGACATATCGACCACTTAGCTTGTAAAGACTTGGAGCTCAGGGCACCGCCGCATGCTTGGATTCCTGAATTCTGTCACTTTCCTGGGAGATTCTGTCTTGCTCTCTTCTCTGTGGCATTATTGGGTTCTTGTTTAAAAAGACTTTGAACCAGCCCTGCATGCATGACATAGCAAATCTAAAAAAATGGCCCCGGCTGTCTGTTGATAGGGATGCCATGGCTGGTCTTGGTTTGGGAAGGTGTGTGGTCTTATTTGGCACGTGGTTAGAGGGAGCCCTCATCTCAGGCCAGGTGATTTTAGGGGATTTTTAGAAGCTGAAATAGGATTTGTAATTTCGATTGATCTTTATTTTTATTTATTTATTTATTTATTTATTTATTTATTTTATTGTATTTATTTTATTTATTTATTTATTTTTTTATTGGGGAATTGGCGGAGGGGAACAGCGTTGGGGAATCGGGGAAGGGGAACAGACAAGTTGCTGTCTGTTTGTTCTTCAGTTTAGTTGCGGAGGATGTTGCTTCACTGTTGGTATCGTCATTGCGCTCTTCCTGGATGAGGCAGATCGGTCGCTGGCCTCTGGATGTCGCTCACCGCGGCTATTGGCAGCTCACGCTTGGCTGCCAGCCGCTCACGCTGGCTGCGGGCCACTCACTGTAGCCTATGGCAGCCCACTGCAGCAGGGGCTGTAGCTCACACCATCACCGGGGCTCGCACAGCCCAGCTCCAGGTGGAGCTGTTGTTAGCTGTAGAGGGCAGTGTCACTGGCCCTCATGTGGCATCCGAACCGGGGCCGCTGGCATCCCAAAACCAGCGCTTAACCAATGCGCCACTTGGCCGGCCCTGATCTTTATTTTTATATTGGAGTGTTAGTAATACTAATAATACCAGCTAACGATTATCGAATATTGCAGTTGCTATATCGCTTAATGCTTGTGTGTGCGTGCACATACACACACACGTAAATAAATTCTATCAGTTGCCCATTTACAGATGAAGTAACAGGGTGCTTAAGTAACTTGCCCAATATCACCCAGATAGGACCTGGAAAAATGAGAATATAAACCCAGGTACTTGACCCTCCCTCAACCATCACCCAATACTTCTCTCTCGTAATAAGAAGCAATTATGAATACTGTATGAACTGAAATGCTGTCACAATTATATGTGGAATAGTTACTGAAAAGTTAGTGCAACTGTGAGAAACATGTTAGCCCCATCTTTGGAGTGTCGATATGCATCAACCTGTCACCTAATGCAAATGCAGGGATAATATAGTAGAATCACAGGATGAATTTTTAATGCCAGACGGGTGTCTGCCAAAAAGTAAGTGGATTGGAGAAGCAGACAGAGAGACCGAGAGTATTGATAAAGGTGCCTTTATGTCTGTCTGTCTACTTTCCTTTTTCTGCCTTCTCACCTTCTTAAAAGTCTCCCCGCCTCCATTGCCCTCTATAGAAGTGTTGGTATGTAAGGGCAACACTTTGATTGTATTCAGAGAAAAATCTTCTTCCTCTTAATGTAAGAGTAATGATATTAGCGCTGGGACTCCGGCGCCATTCCAACGCAGGTAATTACACGCTGCCTTTTTCAAACCCCTCTGCAGTTTCTGTTGAATCTATTTTTTTCTCTACTTCCTGTCCTAAACTGTTGCACCCCGTTGCTAGGCTGCTGTTCAACATCTGCTTTCCCAAAAGCACTACACTTTAAAAGTGAGTGAAATTATTTCTCTTTCATGATGACTTTGCTGAAAGGAACCTGACAAATGGCAGGTGCTGGAGTGCTCCTTTGATTTGGGTCAGGGGACAGCTTGCAGTTAGTCTGGGGTCACATGAGTTCCTGGCCTGGAACAAAGTACACAAACGTTCTTGGAGAGACAATGAGGCTTGATATTGGACAGGATGATTGACTGGCCACCCGCGGGTGTGGGTCAAGGCAGGCATTGACCTCCTCAGTGGAGGGGCTCGCCCAGATGCCTTTCAGAGGACACCGGGCCCCTCTTGGAGAGAGTCCTCTCAAAGTCACTGAGTCCCAGGCCCAGTTCTAGTCTGAAACCTCACGCGGGTCAAGCTTTGGACCTTCTAATGTTGTTTCCAAGGTCTCTGCTCACAGTGATCTCTCCTTTCTTGGCAGAAGCACCCAAAGATGAGAGAGTCGTTTCCGATTTCTGTCACATAATCACTTCTCACAATTCCCTTTAGACCCAAGGGGCCCAGAATGGCAGGGTGCTTATAGTGCTCCCTAAAACCCTCACCAAATCTTTTCATGCTAAGGGGTCCCAGACAAGGCCAGCCTCTTCCCCACATTTCCAATGTGTTCTTCTTTCTACACCCCTTTCCCAGTTCTCCAGCATTTCCACTTGGTTGTGTTTTTCCTTTTTTTTTTTTTTAAAAAAAATCTCAGTACCTTTGTTTTTAACTAACTAGAATAAAAATTGGCAAATAACACTGGTCCCAACCTTACCTATAAGTTTACTATGTCAAATTATCTCTAATAGAATGTCTTGGGTTAAAAACCGGGTGATTTGTGCAGGGAAATTCATGACCTAAATCAGAGAAAGAGCCCAAGATGGAAGAAAAAGAGAAAGACAGAAAGAAACAGTTCTGCAACAGAGGATTCAAAAAGCCTGCAAAAAATAAAATTATTTTGTTTTTCATAGGGAAAAAAATTCTAATTACAATCTTTTAAAGCTTTCTGATATACCCAGCCACATTTTTTTTCCCTCATAAGAGCAAGTATGACTTGGAGACAGATAATTCTATTGTATAATAATTGCAATTCTTTTGGTATTCTTTTTTTTTCTTCTTTTTTTTCTTTTTTTTTCTTTTGGTATTCTTTACAAGTTTACCTTCTAGGTATATCTTAGATCTAAAAGAAAGCAAAACAAGCACACAAACAAAATGTTACAGAATGGCTTCTATTGGCTGGGGGAGAAAACAATTTGGTCAATGGAATAATATTTTCTAGTACCAGTAATTTTTCTAATAGGTTTTCTGAAATTACCAATTGCAAGTTCAGAAGAGGGAAAATGACCTTAAAATATACTAATAACTAGAGATATTTCAGGTGTAAACTTTATATATTATTAGTGACCAAACCAAACATATTGTCTTACTAGCTCCAATGTAGACAAAATACAGTATGGAACAATTGCCAAAAAGGGGACACCCAGCCACCTTTGTGGATATGGAATCAATACAGTAATGCACCATCCTTATAATTTCAGTCATAGATGTTTTGGCATAATGCTTCTTTAAAGTTGATTGATTAAAATGATGATGAGATAAATCTATGCATTCTTTTCAAACATGCATGGAAAGATGAAAAGTTCATGCCCTCAAAAAAAAATACACAAACAAAAAACCCTTCAGCCATTTAGTGTTTTAAAGTTGTTTCTACATGAATTAGAGGGTTTGGTGAAAGCAATGCCAGTTACAGAAGCCCACTCTTGCCTCCGTCTAATTTTGTCTCAGCAGTTCTTGGAAGCCGCTAAATCGGGGTTTAAAGTATGATGATTTTGTTTTCTGATGGTGGGAAACAGCTGCTGCTGTTCTGATGAGAAGCCCATTTTCCATTTTATTTCTGCAAGACGTTGGTACATCAGGCCTAGTGAGGCAGGCAGCTGAGGAGAGCAGCAAAGAAAGGACAAGGGGCCCCTCTCCGAGGCAGGGGCTGTGAACTAAGCCTTCCGCTTGAGATCAGAGCGGTGACTCCGGGAAGGATGAATTACCCATAAACTTCACAATCCACGCGGACTGTTGGTCCTTCAATGGAGAGAAAGACTCATCTACTGGATAAAAAATACAACTTCGCCTCATCCTTGAAGAACATCACGCTTCGTGTTCCCATGCCGTTTTTTGCTCAAGTCACAAACTCGCCTGTTTAGCCTAAGGCTGCAGAGTGTCAAAAACGAGAAACTCGTGGTTTCTGACTTCTTGTTACTAAGCGAGTGAGGCAGACATCTATGTGTCTGTGAGGCTGGAGTTGGTGGCTCTGGGTGGAAACCACTTTCCCGCTCACACGACCCTGGAGAAGCGCTGCCTGGCTCTGCGGGAGCCTCACTGTGTCACCTCAGAGATGAGGGAAGCAGCTTCAGACAAGGCTCAATGGTGTGCACCGCTTCACCCACCCTGCTCTCCGAGGACCCTTCCCTTGGAGTTATGAGCTCTGCCTCCGAGGAGACTCCTTTGCAGTGACCATCACATGGGAAGGTTTGAAAGGGCAAGGCTAAGGAAGAGGGGGAAATGGGTGGAAGGGGCATTCATCGCTCCATGGGTTGGCAGCAGGCCTCCCATGCTGGTTGTTAAAAATAGTCACTCCCTCCATTCCAGCTGGCAAATAGTTGCCGCTCCAAGCTCTGGAAATCCCTACCCACCTCCACCCACAGCAGCAGCTTTGGCCGCACCCGTGGGGACCGGTTAACGACTAGCATACCAGGCACCTCTAAACCCTGCTCCAACATGGTAGCCAGTGTCAGTTCAGATTAGTGGGTGCCTGTACCCTCCCAGTTTTAAAATATTTTTAATGCCATCTGCTCATCGAAGCCAATGAAATCACCTGTTACCTGGAGCATAGACGGGGTCTGGTTGTGTCTCCCACTTCCTTCCCTCCTATCTCTGAGTCTCCTGCCACTCACTCCCTCCTCACCATCCGCCTCACCAGGATGTCTTTTTTTCCAGAAGTTACAGGCAATTGAACAGCAGCAGGCTAAACTATTATGGAGCGCTTACGCTGCTGGATCTTTACAAGCTCAACTTGATTACATCTGAGCTCGAAAATTTCAGAATGAGAGAAGGCGCACTTGAACGTAGTTAGAACATCTTGTGTCGGTGTACGTAGGGTTGTGTGTTGTGGTTCCTGTTTTGTCCCTTTTGCTCCAGTATCTTTCATTGCATTCAGAGTAGTATAGGCCCCAGTTATTCCTTTGTTCCCCTTTTTGGGGGGCCATTAAAATGAAATTTTTTTGGCCATTTTAGTAAACTCTTCTAAGAGATATTTGTTTTCCTTGACACTAACTAGTTATAATTGTATTTTCCTAGTTGACAAAAATGCTTTAAAAATTATCTGACAGAAGTGAGCTCTGTTGACACAGGATGTATGCACACTTTCTAGAAAATGTTAGCATCCTCTTCTTAGTCTTTAAATCATCATGTGTGGTTCAGATGACAGTTTGCCTCCCAGCAGTTTCTGTTTTAATCATCACATTGAAGATATGGGTGTGCCCCTGTGCAAACAAGATGCTAAATTTGGAGTCCATAGACTTGAGGTTAATTTTTGTCATTGATTAAACTGGGTGGCCTAAGAAAAGTCCTTATTTATGCCTAGAATTGCTCATCCATGAATGAATGATCATCTAACTGATAGTCTCATTGGACTAAATGATCGTCTCAGCTCCCTGCTAGCTCTAAGGTTTTAGGATTCATAGATGCTATTGTATTTTCCTGTTCTGAAAGTAGCAATCATTATGTGGACAGAGTGTTTAACTTACATCATCTCAGTTGAACTTTACAGCCCCGCGGACAGGCAGACAAAATGAACACAGGGTCCCTAGCAGCTTAGAGCTTGAAAAGAAAAAAAAAAGAAAAAATAGAAAATTCATGAATTACCCTCTCCAAATTCAAAAATTACGCATTGGTTTATGGCAGTCATTCTTTCTGCCTCCATCACAGGTGTTAGTGTCTGAATGTGTTGACTGAGCTTGGCGTCCTGGTGTGAAATTATAGTTTCACATCTAGTTGTTAAACATATGTGTTTGTGTGTAAACATAAATATGTATATAAACACAGTGGGAGGTGGCAGGGGGTGTCGTCAACCAGGAGGATGAATAGGAGGAAAAAGACAGAATTACCCATTAGCATGAGGAAGGGAAGAAAGGCATCTAAGATGTATTAAGTGCCCGATGTGTGCTGTTCACGTTATCTCCACATCGATCCCCTGTGAAGTGCAGGTTAACTTACCCATTCTAAGGACGCAGAAACCTAAATCCAGAGAAATTAATTGGACAGGTCAAGCTATCGTAGGTTAGAGTCCATATCCCCAGAATGTCTTTCCACTGCGTCCTTAAAGCAATTCATTTGTCTCGTCACCCATTTTTATTGAACAGTTAGTATGTGTCAGCCTCTGTGCTAGGCAGTGAACGAAACTCCACACCAAAAAGATCTCGGCCCTAGTGGCATGTTGGTTAAGAGTTGGCTTGAGACGCCAGCTCTGAGCGGCAGGGCCCCGGTTCTGATCCCACATAGTGGGCCAGTGATGCTGCGCCCTCTACAGCTAAGATGGTGAACAACAGCTCAACCTGGAACTGGGCTGCTGTGAGCGGCCGGCAGCTGGCGTGAGCTGCCAAGAGCCTCTGCGAGCAGCCATCCAGAGGCCGGCGACCGATCTGCCTCAGCCGGTAAGAGCGCAATGATAATACCAACCTGGGCCAGTGAAGCAATGTCCTCCACAACTAGACTGAAGAACAAAAGGACAGCAACTTGTCTGTTCCCCTTTCCCGATTCCCCAACGCTGTTTCCTCTGCACCCCCCAAAAAATCTTGGACCTTTAGGATTGACAAATCCAACATGCTTGAAATCTGTGGCTTGTATGGAGGTGGGAGGGATTAGAGGTTAGGGAAGGGATAGGATCAGAGGTGTGCTGGTAAATGTTAACAACAGGCTCTTGGAGGGAGGGTGCCAAGCCCTGATTTGTAGCACTGAACAATTTCTGTGTATAGATAACTCCAAAGATAGCCTATTTCTGTGACGACAATGAAATCACTGAATTCAGAAAAGAGATCAGTCTCCCGAGTTGAATGAGCCAGCTCCAGCCCACTGCTGGCTGGAGGAGAAAGGATGATAGAAAGAGCCTCCTGATAACTAGAATAAGGATACCGGACTCCCCATAGGCACAATAATATCTAACATTTGCAGAGAGCCTTAAGATTCAGGATATTTTCTCTGTTCATTTATCGTTTGTAATCCTCACAGCCCCCTGAAAAAGACATTTGAAAGATGGGGTATCTAAGCCACCCTGAGGCTGAATACCTTCTTTAATATCCATACCCCACAGTCATTAAGAAAACGATGCCATGAAACCAACTTAGTGTAAGGCTGAGAGCCAATGAGCAATAAACTTCTCATGCACCCACTGCGAACTGGTGACAGTTATACTACCAATAGTTAAAAGGAGCATTTTGTGAAATTAGCATTTCCCATACCGGCTTTTCATTTGGTCTCGTTGGCTGTCTCATCTGAGCAGGACCGAGTTTAAGTGAGGGTAGACATATTCCATTTCACAGGTGAAAGGAAAGAGCTTGTTGGTCTCAGGTCACATAATAGAAAAAGGTGCAGCTAGGTGTGGTCAACCAATTCAGGGCAGTCACCACTTCCTAGATACTCACTAGGGGTTCAGCATTCTGCTAGAAACTATGCAAAGATATATAAGGCCGGATTCTTTTCCTGCAAAAAGATCTAGAAAATTCAGTAATACGCCAGGCAGCTACCCAAAGAAGCAGACACTGCTCTGACGGAGGCAGATCCTAGCTCCTGGAGTGACAACCTCAAGTCATTGAGCTCTAGCTTCCCATCTGTAGATCTCCTTTGAAGATACTTAACATGTACCTTCATAGCAACAATTTAATTGATGGTAATCTTCTTGTTGTTATTTTCATGTAAGGGAAGTTGGTGCGGGGAGCACTGGTGAAACATCATCACATTGGAACCAAGGATAAAACAAAACAAAACAAAATAAAACAACCCATGCATTTGTCCTGGAACTTTCCTCACTGAGGCTCCATTCTTTTATTTTGGTTCTGTTGAGTTGGATCCATCCTGCCTAGGCCAGTCCAGGTGCCATGCCCTGAGAGGTGGGTTAGAACCTGTGGTTCAGGTATTGGAACTTGGCACGCTGAAAAAATATACAGGAAACATCTAGTATGTTGAGTTGCTTTGAATTAAAGATGGATGAGATTCATTAATTTCTCTTTAGAGAAATAAAGAGTATGCTATATTCTTTATAACTGCTTGCTTTCCTATAAAGCACATTTTTTTCCCCTCAAATAATATTTTCTATATTAACCAATGTGACCCTCAACAGCATCTTTGTAAAGTGGGTAAGACAGCTAGGTATGAATTTTCCCATTTCATAAAAAATAAAACCGAGATTAGGCAAAGTATAGGTTTAACCACTGTGTCTCAATATTGATTCTTTAGCATCATTTATGTTTCAGGATTACCTTTGCCTATTTCCTCCAGAACACTAGGTCTGCATATTAGTTTTTGTACTCATTACTTTATATATGATTTACCATAACCTATCAAATATATTAGTATTAGAAATATATCTGTCATTAAAATTGCACATTGACTTACCTGTTTTTTTTTCAATAGAATCTGATACATCTAGCACTTCCTTCTAAAACTCTTATTTTCTAAAATTGAAACATTTCCACCACAGAAAGGGAAAATAACTGGTAGGTTCCAATATGTATTTGACAGTAAATAAGCATAATCTCATTTAGTGAAAACAACAAAGATATGATAAAACTAAATCTGTAGATTGCATCATGAAAAGGATTTCAGATCACTTAATCTCTTGCTCCCTCCTATGTATTTGAATTAATATGAACCTTTGTCAAAGGCACCACATTTTTAAATGAAATTGGTATCTTGTTCCCCACCTGGGAGCAGATTTTCTAGGTCAACAGGCCCTAAATATCATGAATTGCAATGTAAATGGCAGATGACACTTGTCAAAGGCTCAGTGATCAATTCAGATACAAACCTGATTTGAGGACTGAAAGACTCCGAATCGAATCGATGTCCAAGGTAAAGTCCAGGTTTAGCCTGGTGACATGGTGAGCAGCCCCTTTCCTGGGACAACGCTTCTGGGCCCCCACTGAGAACGACACTCCCAGGCCTCATCATTTCTCATGAAGCTGGTGGCTGTGTCACTTCTGTTTTCTTAGCACCATGTTCATTAGGCTTTCCGTTAGGTAGCTAAGTGGTGGTGGGGGGGGGGAGAGAGAGAGAGAGAGAGAGAGAGAAAGGAAGGAAGATTGAGGGAGAGAGAGAGAGAAAGGAAGGAAGAGGGTGGGCGGGAGGGGGAGAGAGAGAGAGAGAGAGAGAGAGAGAGAGAGAGAGAGAGAGAGAGAGAGAGAGAAAGGAAGGAAGGAAGGAAGGAAGGAAGGAAGGAAGATTGAGGGAGAGAGAGAGAAAGGAAGGAAGAGGGAGGGAGGGAGGGAGGGAGAGAGAGAGAGAGAGAGAGAGAGAGAGAGAGAGAGAGAGAGAGAGAGAGAGAGAAAAGAAAAGAAAGAAAGAAAGAAAGAAAGAAAGAAAGAAAGAAAGAAAGAAAGAAAGAAAGAAAGAAAGAAAGAAAGAAAGAAAAAAGAAAAGAAGTACAGCCAACGTAAACCTATTTGCCTCCTTCAAATTTCTGCAACTTTGGCCCTATGATGCACTTTTTCACACAAAGGGGTATTGGTTATCAGTGGAGACCCAGCAGTGAGTGACGGACTGAAGCCAACCTCTGGCTGGCACATCTGCAAGCAGACTGGGACCAGATGCAAATGGAGGGCGGCCATTCTGGCAGTCCCCCAACTGCTGAGATTTCTACTGCACCTGACATTATGAGTCAAGAGACAGAAGTCTGATAAAACGGTGTGAAACTCTGGAACACAGGGGCCATATTTTCCAAGTGACAATAACCATCTTTAGGGAGCATTTTCTACATGTCACACACTTGACATGACTTTTATATTCATTATCGCAAGAATACTCACATAGGCTCTCTCCTTTAGGTGTTGTCGTTATTCCCATTAAAAAAAAATTTTTTTATGTACTTATTTCAACTACATTTGACGTTCAGTATTATATTAGTTTCAGGTGGACAGCGTAGTGGTTAGACATTTATATAATTTATGCAGTGGTCCCCACCTGGTGCTAGATATAGTTGCTGCAACATTATTGACTATATTCTCTGTGCTGTACTATATATCTCTGTGACTATTTTGTAACTACCAATCTACCAGTTTGTACTTCTTGATCCCTTCATGTTTTTCACCCAGCTCCCCAACCTGCCTCCTGCTGGCAACCATCAGTTAGTTCTCTGTATCTATGAGTCTGTGGAATCTAAAGAAAAAAAAATATTATTTCCATTGTAAAGATGAAGAAAGCAAAGCCTGAGGTGACATGACCAGGAAAGCAGGGCCATCTCATCCCCACACTTGTAACCATGGCACCTGATTTTTTATCCACCTCTATACTTCATGGTACTTTCC
This sequence comes from Aselliscus stoliczkanus, assembly GCA_033961575.1. Lineage (NCBI taxonomy): Eukaryota > Metazoa > Chordata > Mammalia > Chiroptera > Hipposideridae > Aselliscus > Aselliscus stoliczkanus. Next base: position 28,859,435 of record CM066741.1, read on the forward strand.
ACAGTAGGTCTCAGAGGATTGGATTAGGTAGAAATAAGTGAAATTTAAAAGTTTCATTTGTCACCAACTCTAACAAGATCACAATGTCACTCTCAGTAGGATGAATTTCCAAGGAACTATCTTTGATCTATATGTCTTAGAATTAAAGAATAACTTTCCTCTTTCATTTATTCATTTACTGATGAATAAAGAAAAATATGTATTTGGTGACTATTCTGTGCCACATGTGCTCAGATGCCTGGAGATAACAGTGGCAAATGAAACAGGCAAGGTCCCTGTTTTCATGTAGTATAATTCCAGTGGTGTTAAGTGCTATAAAGGAAATCAGTTATGAAATAGAGATTTATGTGGGGAGGTGTTTTTGGATAGGATATTCAAGGAAGGCTTTTTTGAAGTGACACCTGAGTTGAGACCAAAACAAGAGAGAACCTACCATGAGAAGAGCTGGGAAAAACTTTATAATTAGAGACAATGCAGCAAGTGAAAAAGGCCCTGGGGCAGAAACTATCTGGGTGTGCTCGAAGACTAGAATGGCCAAGTGGCTGGCGTGTCCCAAGTGAGGAAGGATGCAATACACAGAGAATCACAGAGGAAACAGGGGCCCAATCAGGCAGCACCTATGGGCCCAGAATCCAGACTATATCCTGAGTATAATGAAAACCTTTGAAAATATTTAAGCAAGAAAGTGATAGAATTTGGTTCATAGACTATTAACAGAGATGTGATCACCCAATGAGAGGACACAGAATCAATAAACAAATAGCTAAGTAGCTCCCTATCTATTTAAATAACTCACTAACTAAAACCAGGAGACAGCCCCAGGGATCCATCAAAATATAGAGATTTGCAGAGGAAGTGATATGAGCAAAAAAGAATGGGAAATATTGGGCAGTGAAGAAAGAAGACAACTCCAAATAGAGCTGCCAAGTGACTTTCTAGGAAACACCGGAGAAGGTGAACAATGATCAACTTTGGAACTGAAGACGCACACTCAGTGAAGGAATTTTCTAGAAGGCTAGACCACCTGGAGTGCATTTTACCTAAAGGAAAATAATCAATGAATTCAATGTTCATGGAAGGTCCATAACAAAAGAGGTCATACAACAGTGCTGAACAGCAATTGTATCACTTTTCAGGGCCTTTTTTCAGTCCATCATTGGACGTTTATTTGGACATATGGCTTAGTTTCGTTCCTATATAGTTGTGATTTTTTTTGGATTGCTTTGTTTGTTATGCATCATCTTTTTGTTCAGTGGGAGAAGATAGGACGTAGGATTACTCATTAGATCCCTAGCATTTCTAAACAAGCCTTTTCCTTCCTCTACATACTTTGTAGTCTCTCTGTATTTTCTTGGAATGGTGTCTGTGCATTGGCTGATTTTTTGCATCCGTAAGTTGGGCCATTTAATGTGCCCGTAGGAAGACACAGCATCATATCTCTATAACGTGTCATCAGGAAGCAATTTGGGTGGCGGTTGCCTACCGGAAGGCTCCACAGCAATGCCAGGGAAAGTGGGTGCAGTGACGATGGGATGAGGATGGAGTGAAGGATGGGGTTTTAACTGACAGGTTGCTGAATCGGGAACCCTGACACTTGTGAAGTACTGTGTCAGGAACATTAAGTACCCAAAAGTGATAAAGCTTCAATTTGCTAGTCCATTAGACTAATTACTGCAATAATTAAGTAACTACTTGATTAGAACTAATGGGTACCTAATTATCCAGGAGAAAAGTATCAGGTGGCAATTATCAGGTGGCAATTAATAGACTGGAGTTAATGTCTTAGCACTGCCTTTGTATGAATTCATAAGCAAGGTAAAGAAAACAAACAATAACTTATTAATATTTATTGGTGCCACTGTGTTTTTCAGCTTGTTTCATTTGCACAGAGCCAATTAGTGGAAAGACCATTAGAGTTTCAGAGTTGAAAGGGACTGAAGCCGAGTTAGCTTTTTAAAGGTACAGGATCTCATTAGCAATAACGACTAACATTTAACCAGAATCAACGTGGGATTTTAGCTTTGTTGTTGTAAATCTATTGAAACAGGATCACAGGGGGTGAAAAAAAAAATCAGTACTCATGATAATATCGATGGGAAATTGGCTAATAGAGTGAAGTCAAGGCCTAAGACTTTTCTTGGTCCATTGGAAACATCTTCCCTTTATTCTCCCTGGTATCTTTAAATGACCGGGGAGAGAGATGAATGGGAAGAAATGTAACTTATCAGAAAGGAAACTTTCCTTATCAACATCTATCACGGGAGAAGCCTTGGGTTTCTTTTAGTAGAAACGTTATCTGTCTAAGCCAGCTTGATTGTTAAGTGTTGACTGAGACCTGCTGCTAAGATCTGAAAATATTTGTTATAAAAATAAGACGTTAGAATAAGACTTTCATCCATGGCCATGTTGTCCTGTGGTTATAACCCTAGATGCCTCTGCCTTGGAGAAACTGCTTCCCTAGAAAGCATTAGGCAGAGTTTGAAATGCATCGCTCAAGTTTATAGGAGAAAACAGGTCAGCTATTTATTTATTTATTCTTTAATTCAGGAAAACATGTGCTGCGAGGTTGTCAGGCTTCTGGGCAAACATAACAACACGAGCTGAGCTCAGGATCACAAGAGTGAAAAAAACGCTCTCCTATTGAACATGCTGCATTGAACATCCCAGCTGCATCATGAAAATAACAGCTCCATCCTTCGTATTTTCTTTCCTTAGTTCAATGAAGTCTTTTTTTTTTAAGACCAGTATTTTTAAAAATTCAGGAGAGGTGTGGACCTGTGTTAAATTTATTAACATCTTAAAAGTCATATAATTAACCCTGCAGTCGAGGAAAACCCCATCTACTTTTATTTTATTTCCTTGCCCAGTATAAATAATTGAAATGGGTTTTAATCATATTTTAGGGGAAAAAACAATCACCTTATATTAGAATGCATACAGTGACAAATGGAGATAAATCTAAAATTTATAGAAAGGGAGCATTTGCATAAACTGCAGAATCCAAACATATAGGACATTGCGAATAACAGTTGTTACAAAAGGCATGAAAAATTCAACTTCGGTTTCATGATAGGAGTCCGGATTCCTAGCATGATTAAGATAATACATCACGCAGCCTTCTCTTATTAAAGGCATAATTGTTGTTAGAACCAAAAGTGGCGTTAATGCTAATCTAGCTTTATATATGTACAAATACAAAGAGAAGTGAAGTTGGAGACACTGGCTTTCGGTGATCTGTAGGCATTTTATTAATGTTTGAATAATAACCGCCTAGAGGGCCTGTTATAAATTAAAGGGACGGATTGAGATATAAATTTTTATGAGGACTAGTTATACATTTCCATTATGTGTTTAAAAATGAAGGAATTACTGTGAGCGCCGCCGTCCTCACATTTATTTGAGGTGATTTGGACGGGAGGGACAGTGGATGTGAGCTGTGGCGTGCCGGCTGTGAGAAAGATGTATCTGTCCCTTTGAACAGATACATCATATGTCATGCATGAACTCTGTTCTACTAGAGATGGTCCCCCACTGCCAAATCTGCATGGTTCTTCCTGTGACAATAGCAAGCGATGATATAGCGTGAGGTTCAGGCTACTTAGGGAACTTCTTTTGGTTAAATCCTGGAACACTTGGCTGTTATCTATCTGCTAATGCAATAACAGAGGTCATCCTGATTCTCCTCCCTGCTCCTGAGGTACGTCTAGGGTTTCACAAGTGGCCTTTGGAGAAGTGGATCCCACCCAATGACAATTGCCCTTCTTTCTTCGTGTTTTCTGGTCAGTTTTCCCAACGTTGTCTTCATTTTTATAGCTATGATGGAGCTATGAATTTCCATCATTTATGAGCTATCACCCCAAAGGGTTTAGACACCTGATAAGCTCCTGAGAAGTTTATACACACACACACTTATGAACATAATACAAACCCTAAGAATATAAATCTACATTATAAAATACTGCTTTTGCAGTGTCCTGCTCCTGCATCTCCACGAAACCTTTGAAATCAGGCAGCCCAGAGGTTGCACCCCAGCCAGCCTGCTCATGAAATGGTAATTTGAACAAATAATTTAACTGGTAACTCCCAGATCCCTCATGCACAGAATGAGAAGCTTACCGAGTTACTGGGAAGATTAAATGTCATTTAATTTAAGGTGCCTGGTATACAATAGAAACTTCATAGATAAACGTCTATTAGGACTGCTGCAATGAAGTACCATAGATGAGGGGACTCAAACAACAGAACTGTATCATCTCTCAGCTCTGGAGGCTGGAAGTTCAAGACCAAGGTGTCGATAGGAATGGTTCCTTCTGAGGACCAGGAGGAAAGAATTTGTGGAAGGCTTTCTCTTTGGTTTGCAGGTAGTCGCTTTCTCCATTTCTCTTCCTATCATCTTCCTTGTAGGTATATTTCTGTATCCAAATTTTCTTTTTCTTTCTTTTTTTATAAGGACACCAGTCATTTTGCATTAGGACCCATCCTAATGACCTCATTTGAACTTGATTACATTTATAAAGACCCAATCTCCAAAAAAGGTCACTTTCTGAGGTGCTGTTTGGGGTTAATTACTTAAACATATGAATTTCTTTTTTGGTGGCGGGATGGGGGACTTCTACCCATAATAAAATGTTGGTGAATGAATCTAATGACTGAATGAATGTAAAATAATATCTTTAATGATGTTGCAGTGATAAAAAGCTTTCAAACATACGGGTTAGTCTGCAGTCAGCACGTGCCCTCTCCCCGGTCTATAGCAATCTGGATAAGACGCGCCAAGTTTCCACACTGCTAATGGTCCCCCACTTAGTCTGACAATATGACAAGAATATGGTGAATATTTCTTTTTCTCATTTCAAATTGGCATGAACCAAGCCCAGGGGTAGCAGGTGATAACGAGCATTACATCCAAGTGGTGGGCACTCCGCTACTCTCCACCCTCCCTTGTCCCTTTCATCTATGGGGGTCCCTAGTGAAATAGAAAAAAAAAAAGATCATTGCTTGAATGATTATAATGATGACCAAATAAAAGAAGCATGTAGGAAAAAAAAAAAATCCGAGCTCGATGTGCTGATTTTAAAATAGACTGTACTATTCAAAGGCATCTTTGCAAAACCCAGAAAACTCCCTAATCATAGGGCTATTGGAATGTAAATTTCAGAGCCTGAGCTCATCAACAGCATCCTATTTAACAATTTTAGCAATACTGTTAAAAAGGCAACGAAAAGGTCTTCCTTTCCCATCATTGCGCAGTGCTGTCAGGTCAAGGCCCAAGGAGCAGTGGCATGTCCTGAAAGTGTCCCTCCCCTGGTGCTCTTTTCTGTGACATCAGCTTCCTCATCTCTAGATGGTACATGCGAAGGCACAATATATGAAGTCCTTCACACATACAGTGGTACTTGCAGTTATTAGTTTCGTATCGTTTTCATATACAGGACTGACGACAGAAGGGACAAAAGTCATTGGTGCCCCTTGAACCTTCCTTTTTACTTCATCTCAAACTTCCGGTTTTAATTCAGAGGCAAGCTAAGTGGCAGCAATAATGTAAATGGGCTGTAAGCGCTAGGCTCCTTGAAACGGTGTCTTTGAAAGCATCAGCGATGGCTTTCCCTGGGGCGGCTGGAAGGAAGGGCAGTTTGCGGGTGAAGCATGCACCCCCTACAGCTCCACATGACCCACACCTGTAGTTCTTGTGCGGTGACGCTGGTCACACAGAGGAAATTGGGGTCTGAGAGGTCTCACAAGGAAAAGGGGAAGGGCTGCCTAGGCAGAGGCCATCACTTCTGAAATGTCAGTGTTTAATCACCCACCTCCTTCCACACATACCCAGGGGTAGTGCCACGCCATGACAGAGGAGGGGAAAGTCCTTTGTCAGCCACGGGTGACGGCCGGGCTATTCAATGGCTGTAGATCAGGTGCAGTGCCCATTCACCAGCCATCTGACACAGATTGCTTTAGGATGGTCTCATAAAGCACAGATAGGAGAGAAGCACCGCAGTGTTTGATCTGCCCAAGTTTGTGTGTAGAGATGATTGAAACCCAGAAGATGGGAAGATGGGAGTTTGAGCATGGGTATAATTTAGTGCATTTAACCTTCTGGAGCTGGAATTTGCATGAATATCACTATAGCTATATCTGTAATCTGTCTACCCAACTATCACATATACATGTATCTGTATCTATATCCCATGTGTGTATATATATATATATATATATATATATATATATTTGGACTTGTGTGGTATTTCTAGCAGTACTGGGTTTTTGCTTTTTTCTAGTCTGGAAATAACCCTAGAAGAGGCCTTGTCATGTCTTCATCTTCTCCTATTGCAGGGGTTTTCTAGATGTCAGAGGGGGCAAAATGAAAATGTCATGTGATGAGAGGGAAAAAAATGGTACAAGGTTCAGAATTTTTGTTGCTGTTGTTCTTCTCCTTAAAAGCGTTTGATTTCACTTTGGCTTAGGTGAAAGTTCAGTTTGGATCTTATTTTATCCACACCATTTGCCCATGCTTCCGGAGAACTTCAGCTCCCTGAGTCCCTCCGCCATTCTCTTTGTGTTCACTTCGATCTTCCTCATTCCTCTGTAATGCAGTTCTGTTATGATGTTGGGCCCTGGCCCAACATTTAAAACATGGCCTGTCTCATATCCCGGCCCCTTGAACATCAAATCCATTTGGTTCTTTCTTGTTCGGTACCTCCAAATCCATTGCCCAAATTTTGAACTTTGTTATTTTATTCTTGCTGCAGCAGAGACGAATGCTGATTTTAAAAAACTGGGTAGGCACGTTTCTCCCCTCTTCCGCTCTGTTACTCATTATTTTAATCAACCTAAGGAGGTGAAGGGGCTCCATTGTGAGGTTAGAGGAAAAATGGATACGAAATAAAAGGTTAATTTCTCTACGGGTTTCCATATTTTGAATGAATAGTTGAAAATCTTATAGAAAATAAAAAGAACACTATTATTAGCCTGAAATTGAGACTTAACATACCCTCAAATTGAGGAATCAGGCTTCCTTTTATCTATGAAAATAATACAAAGAAAAAATTATTTGACATATTTTTCCAGTCATACAGGCTGGATACAGGCTGTGTGTACAGGCTCCTGCTTACCTTTGTGGATGAGGTCATGTGCTGATGTGTATTTGAGATAAGAAAGCATCTGTAACCACTTGGACCCGTGGGTCCTCTCCAGTTAACTGACAGACCCAGTCTAGAACCCCCTTGGGGAAAAGAGGTGAAGAATCATATACTCAGCGTACTCATACAGCTTTTAAAAAGTCCTATTGTTCACTCAAAGACTTTAATCCAGCATTGCCCCACCTCCTACTCCCCATTCCAGCCCTTAACTTCCTATCAGGAATTAAACAGGGCCCTGGAGGAAGGTACCAAGTCCGCTATTTCTTCAATGCCCTCTATAGAAGCTCAAAAGCATTTTTCCCTGAATAGATCATTTAATCTCGTTGTACTGCAGCATCCTCTCTTGTGAGATGGAGGTCATAATACTAGCATATTTCACAGGGTTATTGGGAAAAACTATCTGGTTAGCCATTATGAAGCATTTTACAAATATGAAGTGCCTTATATACAGTCTAAATAATGCTTGAAAGCGTAAAATTTTATACAGTCATCAAGTATGATCATTATGGCCTTTCGATTTCTCTGGCCATTTATCTTTGCTTCCTTTTCTACCTCCTCTTTTCACGTTTATTATGTAGAGAAATAGAATTCCTCCTCTTTTCCCCAGGACTAAGGGTTTGAGAGAGTCTTCTGGGTGGGAGAGGACAGCTCTTAGAAAGATTACTTGTCAATTCAAGTGCAAAAGTTTTCAACTAGAGAATTGGCACCAATATGTGAATCTGAATGGCTTCTAAAAAAATAAGATTTAGAAGTTAGATTTTTAAAAGACCCAAAAATAAACTTCTTAGAAAATAACATCTGACAAAGAGAGTCTGTTGTTATTAGCATATAAGGCTATGGTATAAATATTTGCTCATCCATGTCAACTGTTTGTTGAGTATCTATTATATGCTAGGTGCAATACGTATTATTTTTATTCTGGGCAAAAACACCAAAGAGTCTTTCATAGATGAGAGATCGGCCCTAAGTCCCATGGTGAAGGGAAGTGAACCCCAACCTTTAGGAATCCAAAATATGGGCTCTGTTTTCGTTGCCTACTATAACATATCATCTTGCCATTATCCACTCACTACTGAGTAATGTAGACAAACTAACGTGACCTATTTGCATATTGATCAAGTTTCTAATTTGTATGGTTGGGCGTGTGTCACCTTATTGACTTGTTGGGTCCCTACTCAGATAGCCATCCACTGCATGAATACAAACAGCGCCGAAAGTCAATGTTCTTACTTTATAACTTTTCAAAGCATGACATTCTCAATATTAGTAAATGTTGGCACTGTGAAATTTCTTTTAGAAGGTGACCAAAGAGAGACAACTCTAGATGGAAGCACACAATTGAGGAATTGACATACTTCTTCTGGATGTGATAGTTACTGGAAGGAACAGAAATGATTTTCCTATGTCAAATCATAACATTTTATAATTGGGATAACTTTGGCTGAGAGCCCTAGTATGACTGGTAAGATTAAAGAGATATTTATGTAGGAATATTGTGATCTCTAAAAGCGTGGTGAACCTCTCTGCCTGTTATAGCTAATGTGAAATCATTGCATGGGGAAAGACATTTTGAGCTACTAGGATAGAGAAAGCAATTTAAAAATTTCAGTTTTTAAAAGTACATAATCAGAATATGTACATATGCATAAAATGTAATGGACGTCTAGAGAAGAATCTCCACAATGAAAATATTTTGTTTATTCTAACATATTCAAATGTGTACTAAGTTTCCAGTTATTGTAAGAACTATTAAGAAACATATATTGCCCTCCTAAAGCCTCAGCTGTTATCATTGTTAAACAAGTCTCATATGCAGTCTCTAGAATTATTTTCATGTCATTAGAGGAAGTTACTCATTAGTAAAGATACTTCTTTTGTTTCTTAAGGCATCAAATAACCTCTGAAAAAGTGATCCTATATCTTTAACTACAAGTACATGTCACCAATAATCCTATGAAGTAGTACCTGATCTCAGATGCCTGTTATGGAAATCCAAGTTTTTAATTCCTTATGGTCCCCAACAGCATTATCCAAGGCAGCACAACTTACTTGAATGGAACAGATAATTAATCTAGACAATAGTAATGTAAACAGAACTCTAATTCGTGAATTGGCGATTACTGCCCCCCTCCCCCATTCTTTACCCACCCTGCCAACACAGACCACTGGGGTATTAGCTCTTTGTTTGAGACTTACCCTGTGTCATTTACATACTATAAGAACAAAGAGAGTTCTTTATCTTTAAAAAATGTCCATTCAGTTCAGCTTACAGAACAGGGGAAAAATTGCTATATTTATCAAGGTTGATTTTGTTTTCCAAGTCTCTAATTCGTAGCTGAAGAATGCAAGACTACACACATCAGGTGTTTCTAGCAAAATAGCAGCAGCAGCAGCCGCACAGCCTAGACATTTGTCATTCCTTAGAGCTGTCTGACAGTTCTGACAATTCATTAGGCTGAGCTGAAAAGAGGTTTAGAAAGCAAAGACGGGGCCGCAGGTAGGAGAGTTGCTTTTGCATGATCCAGTAATGGCTGATTTGTATCATTTGGGGTGATGGATACACTGCTCAGATTAAACTCAGCAGGGTTTGATCCCTTCTCTCTTTCCTTGATGTCCCCCCATCCCAGCTTCCTTCCTCTAGAAGCCCACAGGACATGGAGGAAATACTGCCCCCTCAGTAGCATTGCGTCCTTAAGAGTATACCCCCACATCTTATATCAAGAAATGTCCCCTTCCAAAAGAAGCTGTGTCTGAGCTAGAGGGAGCCAGTGGGAAACAGGGTGACAAACCCCTGCCTCGCTTCCCAGTTCCTACCTGTCATATGAGTTTTCCTCCCCCTCAGCCTGTGCCCACCAGGGTCCTATGCATCCAGTGTCCTTGTCCCTGACTAATGAGCCTCTAACATGCCAGTAACTGATCTTGCCCCCAGCTCACCATATGGACCACACTTCCTAACAAACGGGGACACAGGGTGGTCCTTGGCCACCACTTATGTGTTCATTCTTCAGGGTAGGATTGGGGACTTAGTCCAGGCATCGTCTTTTTGGTAACCTCTTTCACACACAGGTTAGGAGACTTCTCATTTCTAATTCTGACAAGCAGCAACTGGAGTGAATAAGGTTTTTTTGTGGGTTCCTTCCTCCTCTTGGTATGTGCGTCACAGTACATCAAAAATACTTCCAGACTTTTGTCGCTGGTGACTGCAATGGGGATTACCCAGCTGAAGAAGGTTAATCGAAATTGATCGAAATTGGTTACTGATGGTCATCGATTTTGTGTGCAATACTTTGGGGGAGATAGAGACACACAGGCTGTAGCTGTAACATTGCCACATATACCAGGATTTCAGCCATTCAAAAAAACTTCTAAAAATCCATGCTACACATTAGGCTACATTCCTCCACGTAGTTGCTAACTTTTTAAAACATTTCTCAGTCACCTTCTAAGCATCCAGGAATTTCTCAGTAACTGGAGATTATCCTAGTGAAAAAAAGAATCCAGGTGTGTGTTCTCACAGAGCTACCATATAGCATAGAAACAGTTCTATCAGGAAGTAAAACTAAACATTAAATAAAAATTGTACATTGAGATGAGTGTGGCTTAAAGTCACCAAATAATAGAAACTGTCTGAAAAAAAGGTAGTATTATGGACTGAATATTTAAGCCTCCTCCCAAATTCATATGTTGGAGCCTTCAGCCCCCACGTGATGGTATTTGAAATGAAGGCTTTGGGAGGTACTTAGGTTTAGATGAGGTCACAAGAGTGGGAGCCTCATGATGAGGTCGGTGACCTTAGAAGAAGAAGAGAGAGGAAAAGCCATGTGAGCACACAGGAAGGTGGCAGTCTGCAAGCCAGGAAGAGAGCTCTCGCTAGGAACTGAATTTCATGGTCCAAGCCTTGACCTTGGACTTCCCAGCCTCCAGAACTGTGAAAAATAATGTCTGTCATTTAAGCCATCCAGCCTGTAGTATTTTGTTACAGCCACCTGAGTTGACCAAGACAGATGGGGTTGTGGCTGAGATTGGGTCAGAAGGAAAGTCTTTTCTGAGCAGGTGACATCTGAGATGAGAATGAGAATATCTGTCATGACAGCCTCCAGGGAGAGTTCATTTCCAATTCCCCATGTTTTCTGAGGACCAAATGAGGCCCTGAAAAGACTAGAGTAGAAGCTCGCTGATGCTAAGGACCTGGCTGTTTTCACAGCCATATTCTCGATCCCCAGAAAAGCACATGTCACATTGTACATCCTCAATGAAGATTTGTTGCTAATAGAAGAAATGAAGGGAGGAGTTGAACAAGATGGAGTTTGGGGGGTATATGGGAGCCCGAGCACAGAGGGCACTGTGGGTAGAAACGAGTGTGAGAAGCTTCTATTTCATTCTGAACGGGCAAGGCTTTATTTAAGTAGAGGAGTGACACAGTTTAACTTACACTTTAAAAAAGTGGCTCCAGAGAACCCAGTGGATTAGACCAATGCAAGATATTATTTGAGACCATGTTATTTCCTGGTCCTTTGTCTTTCCTTATCCTGCTTCATTGTCTACCTTGTAGATTTTTCTTTGGTCTAAAAGGGCCCTCCCTCAGTCAGTCATGTGTCTCTGAATCCTTACCTCAGGCTCTACATCTAGGAAGCCTGACCTAAAATAACTCATGTGGGGAAAATGAATCACAGGACAAAGACTAGTGTCAGGGACGCCATTTGCAGATGCAATGTAGAGCCAAACCAGAATTCCAGAAGGTGATGATGGACTGCAAGCTAAGGAAGTTTTCGGCATAGGGTAGGCTCCATCAGGGAGGAGTTTTATGATTAGGATAAAATAGCAAAGAATTTGAATACCACCAAACAATACTCAGCTATAATTTTTTAAAAAGAAATTTGGTCATTCTTTCCCCTGAATTCTCAGAAGAGAAAGAGAAAGAGAGAGGAAGAGAAAAAGAGAGAGGAAGGAGAAGCATGGGTGCCCGTGTGTGTGTGTGTGTGTGTGTGTGTGTGTGTGTGTGTGTGTGTGTGAAGGATGAAAACTGTTAGGCAAATAACATAATGCTCATGGGATCAGGATTGCAGAGAAAGCCTACTCCAAAACGGGGTTCCTGAACTTACATTTGGAAATATTGCTAGTTTGTTTTGACTCTGAAAATAAATAGAAGGAAACAAATCTCACCAAATAACCAAGGATGTGGCCCTTTAAAGTCAGTGTTACTATGAGAAAAAATGGCAAGACTAAGTAGGATGCCAACTACAGGACATGCCATCTTCTCATCAACTTAATTGAAGTCATTCTGTCATGAATGACAATCCATCAGATCTTCTGCCCGTCAGTATGTCATGACATTACATATAATGAGAGGTCTCCTAAAACCCAAAGAGAAAATCTACTCAGTTTTCACAACTTTACTTTTTCTTTTTGAATTATCATGATACTACTGTAAATGTGTGCACTTTTATTGAACCTCTGAAAAAGTGATCAACTCAAAACTCAAAATATTGACATGTATTTGCCTAAGACTTAAAAAAATTTTTTTCAAATGTGCAAAATTCTATTCATATTATTGACCTTGTTATTCTTACTGATATGTTATTGGATGCATATCAGATGTTTTTCCTCATGTAACTTCAGAAACCAAGACACCATGAGTATTTTTGGTTGGGAGAACGTTGATGAAAACCAAACATGAAACATTCCATAATTTGAAAGTGAAAGCTTGGACAGCTTCGCCTCCAGCTATGATGATGTAGCTTGATGCACACCATCCTTCCCATTGAGAAAAAGTCATATATCAATATACAATACCAAAAATATTGTATTTGAAGGAATCTAATGGGGCTGAAGACAAAAAGTCAAATTTGGGCTTGCCAAATCAGTTAGGACGTAAGAGCCCATGACCCCAGAAGAAAGTGAGATATAGTGACATGAGTTTGCTATTTGGTGTCAGTTTTCCCCGTGAAGAATTTTCAAATTCTCAAGTTGCACAAGACAAGATGCTAAGAAGCCAGGCAAAAGGTGGTTAAAAAGTGAATAGAACTTTCACAGCACTGGGGAGATAAAAATTGGAGAACCCACCAAGGAGACAAGGCCCCGACAAATAACTTTGGGCTCTCAACTGAATCATCTGACAACTATGCCCGTGCAATAGGGGTGAACCACAGGTAGAACAATTTTTTAAAAGCCTTAAAACTTGACTCCATACAGTTTTTTGGAATAAGATGATCTGATCTTCTAGTAGCTGTCTGCCAAGAAATAGAATGGATCCTCACTAGAAAAGTAAAAATACACCCATAATTGGAAGAGTTACTACTATTAGATATCACAGCGTTATAAACTTTGAGTAAGTAAGAAAATGCTGTGTTTTCACTATGATAGACAATTAAACCAATGGGGCAAAAGAGTATGAAAGAGACCAATACATATTATGGTGACTTACGATAAAGCTGACACTGCAGCTTAGTGGAAGCAAAGATTGTCTTCTCAGCAAGTTTTGCCAGATTCAATGGATATACTTAGAGAAAAAAAAATGAACCCAATTCCTACATCCTACTCCAATTCCTGATGAATTGAAGATGGAAAGATGAAAATGAAAACAATGAAACTTGTAGACGATAACATAGATAACATGGTGGAATATCATCACAGCCTTGGGCTAGGCAACAGTTTGTTAAATGAGACATACAGTGCGCTAAGCAAAGAGAGCAATATTGAAAAAAGAGACTACAACCAACAATGGAATAGGAAAATGAAACACTTCACAAAAGGGGATATCCAAGTAGTCAAGAAATATAAGAAAGGAATCCCCATATATTAGTCTCATGGTAAGTATATCAAAACCACATTGAGATGCAGTGTGCACCCATCAATGTGGCTGAATTAAAAAGATGAATCGTGACAAATGTCGGCAATAAGGCGTTACAATTGAAACTCTTATGAACTGGGAGCGTGAATGGATGACACGGTTTTAGCAGATTATTTAACACTATCTACTGAAGATGAAAAGACGCATGCCCCATGGCCCAGTGGTTCCACTACAGGTGTATTCCTAACAGGTATATACTAATGTGTACTAAGACCCATGTATGAGGATGATTATAACAATATTATTTGTGATTAAAATTAAAACAAAGTCTGTCAGCTATAGATCATATAGATATGATATAGATATAGATTGATACGGTATGATTGATATGATACCTATACGATATCATATACATTTAGATTGTGGTCTGACTGATCAATGGGATATTATACCGCAATGATAATGAGCCACAGCTAAACATAGCAGTGCGGATCCATTTCACAAACATAGTGTTGAGTGAAAGAAACCAGACGCCCAACAAGACAGGCTGTAGGGTTCCATCCATGCAGGTCAAAGCAGGCGATAGTACCTGATAGCTGGAGGTGTGAGGCTGTGATTGGAGGGAGGCAGGAGCGGGGAGCTGGTGCTGACAATTTTCTGGTTCTTCCTCAGGGTGGTCGTTCTCCAGGTGTGTTGGCTGTGAAAATTCATCCAACTTTACACTGATTATCTGCACACTTTCTGTATTTTCATAATTCAGTAAAATAGAGTACTTTAAAAATCGAGGCCTTTAAAAATGAAAATATTTTTTAGACTTACATCCATGTTTTCAGAACAATTTCTCACAGATGGGGAAACTGTCATACTCTAGCTATGCGAGATTTTTTCTTTCCCTGTGAAAATTTTAAACAAGGACAAAAATTAAAAAAAAAATAAAATAAAAAAATCAAGTTTTGCCTCAGGCAAATATATGAAAATTCTTGGGGCAGAATCCCTGAATGTGAAGTGTGTATTTTCACCATATGATTCACAATGAAAAGAGGAGCTTTATTTAGTGGTTAAAATTTTAATTTTACTAACTTTGGCACAAGAACACTATGACATCATCACTCACTGCAATGTAATATCAGTGGTTTATAGAAAATAAAAAAAAAAAGATTTGTCTCTATTACTCAATTTATACTATTCCATTCCTGAACACACACACACACACACACACACACACACACACACACACACACACCCCTTACATGAACTTCTTTTCCTTGCTTGTAAGATAAAAATTTATATTTTCTTATGTGACTTATTTATAATTGTTAACTTGGAGCTATGATGTTTTCATGAGTTATACAACCCCAACTCGACAAATATCGATCAGCTTCTTTGAAATACATAGCATTCTGGAGTTCTAATAAACTGAGGATAAGTTCATTTAATTTCTCTGTCTTCGTCCATACATATGTAGACAGAGTCAAACATATGCATTATTACACGCATGCTTCAGTAAAACTGGGCAGTTTATCTTGAATAATTCATTGTTTGTGGAACTGGTAATTGGGATTAAATTTAAGCTCTGTCTTAGCAGCCACTGAACAGTATTTGAAAATAGAAAACGAAACACAGGAATCTGTTGTTTCCTCTTCAAGATGCCATCAGGCATGTCCATTGGCAAGCTGCATAAGCAATAATGTCACAGCACCGGACAGCTGAAACGCTGACAGGTACTTGCAGGCACAGCCCTGATGAGGTCAAATACCCCCAAACCTGCCTTGTTTCCTGATCTTTTAATCGGATTCAACTCGACTGTGGCCATAGCACAAGGCTTTCTGACAGTATGTGACAGCATCTGACAGTAAAATATTTTGATTTTTCACCATGTGATGATATTTCAGATCTCTTGTAGTGGCCCCGCATAAACTAGCCCAGTGTTTTATGGAAAATGATACAGGCAGTTAATTGTCTTGGATGCTTGCAATGTCCCTTGGTTTCCAGCTCAATCCTCTAAGTTAGTGAATGCATCTTACATTTTGAGAGTAACGGGCCTCAGTGACCCCAGGCCTTTGCTTAGGAAAAGAAAAGAAAGACAGAAAGAAAGAAAAAAAAAGTATGAACTCAGAGCCCAAAGCCCAGAGTTGTCAGAGGGTTCAAAGAAATGTGAACATCTTTGTTTTCACCTTTCTGAGCTTCTTCCCAACGATGGCAGAAGTGACTTCTTGGGCAGGAAAAAGAAAAATGATGCAACTTATCAATATTTTGCTTAAATACATTTAAAAATTCTTCTGAGTTTAATCTGTTCATAAACTCTTGGGGGAATGCGACTAACCATGATTTGGGAGGGAAATAAAATGAGAAAAGTCCAGTGGAAAACCGTTTCTAATAAGCTCCCCATAACCCCCTAAACATTTCAACAAGTCTTTCCCCATCATTTATTTACAAGATTTGAATTCTAAACAAAACAAAATTAAAATTTCATTAAACTTTCATTATCACAGAAATTATTTTCTAATTTAAATTCATATCCTTTTAGATGTTGATCTTTTTAATTGTCTTGAAATAGAACAGATGTATCCTCCCTGGTTTTCTATTGAGCTTTGAGTAATGTCCACAGGTCCTTCTCGAAGACTTCCTGTGCCTACTTCTTCCTCTCTCAGATCTGGCTATGCTGGCTTCTTGGCCTCGAACACAACCAGCTCTTTTTCACCTAGGGCTCTGCACTTGCCTGCCCCCTGTCTTGAGTGCCCCCCTCACGGAAATGATCACCAGCTACACAGTTTCAGTGGTAGGTTAAGTGGACGTAACCATATAGGTTATTGCTGAATTCATACTTAGGGCGATTTTCAGCCCGATTTCTGAAGCATCAAAAGACAGAGATTAGACCTCACAATTCACATACCAAAATAAAGCCACTTTCAACTAGAGAATAGACAATAAGTGATAACGTAGGGCTTTGTGTGGTACGTTTACATTACTAAGAACTCCGGAGAAATGTCCAAAGACAGACTTATCATTATCTAGTTTAGAAAGAGACTAACTCGATTGCCATGACCCCTGTGAGAGGCCTTAATGGCCCTGGGTGTCATTGCCTCAGTTGTACTTTTCATATCCCACGGGGTCTCCTAATTGGCCTTTGTCCCATCTTCCTGGAGGCAAGAAGCTTTTTTCATAACTACTCTCTCTAAAGTGCCATACATGTGTAAAATAGACTTACTGAAATAGAAGCACCGAGGACAGAAAAGGACCTTGCTGGACCGATCTTTGGAACACAAGGGCCCCTGGCAGAAGGAGAGCCCGTGGTGACTATGTGCACATTACAGAGTGTCAGGGAGTGACGGACAAGGACCAGTTCAAGAGCTCCTGTTTCGGGGATGGGGAGAAGTTTGCTTTCTTTGTCTTCACTTTCTCCCCCATGATATGAAAAAATGAGTGTCGGCCTGGTGAAAGAAAGGGTATAAGGGTTGACTTAACATGAAATGCTTCTCACCACTTAGGGGTGTCAGGAGGTACGAGCCTTATAAAAAAGTTACAAAGCACTTGAGTTGTGGTCTAAGGGCTAGCCTATAGGGGCTTCGGAATTCTTTTCCATTTTTGGCATTGGAGACTATTTTTTTGAACCAGCGAGCACCATTGTAGACATGACTTGGAGTCATCCTGTACAGTTAGATCACAGTTCCATGACTTCTTAGTTGTAGGACCTTGAGTGGTAACCCAAATTCCCTGTGCTTTGATTTATTCTATGAAGCAGGAAGTATAGTTCTGATTTCACAGAGTGGATGTGATTGAAGCATTTAATGCCACTGTAAGGAAAGCTCCTAGACCAGGGCCTGGTATGTAGTAAATATTCAATAAATATTAGCTCTTAGTTATATTTATTGAGAGAAGTCAAAATCATCACCAGTACTTTACCTTGTTATCCGTCTGCACCAACCTGAAGAATTGCTAGGTTGGTACAATTGGTGTAGATTTTACAGTAATTGGACTTCTAACCCACAGCATCATTTTACAGTCAAGCTGATGCAAATTCAAATCTCAGCTCAAGTGGTTGATGTCACTTTGTGAACTTGTGAAAGTTTTCTTCTTCTCTCTAAGTCTCAGTTTTCTCTGTCTACAAAACATAAAGAACAGCGTTCACTCTGTGCTCTTTCCACTTGAAATAATGCATGCATGGTACCTAGTGTGATGTTTGGCACCTAGAAAAACACGTTGCTGTAAGTTATTATTCTCTGAATGCTTGTTATATGAATAGAATTATGCTTGTCTTTTAAGTGTCTGCATAAGCAAAATGAGGTAAATAAGCCACACTTGAAAAAAATTGTGTAATGATTCTTCGTGACAGTGTAGATCTTATCACAGCCTATTGATGTTTTCTCCTGAAGATGTTAATTCCCACTCATCACCCGTATCCTGAGCATCAGTATGTGCTGATACCCCAGTTCATTTGTATCGGCCCCAATACGCATCACATGCTGTCCTGCTTTCATTAGTATTTGCTGAGCAACATGTATGTACTATGAGGGAAATAAACATATGGAACCATGAGGACTAACATCCCTTATAATAAGGCATAAACAACTAACAAGTAGAATCATAAGTGAGTTGGAAAAAATTACAGCACAGAAACTGTCCAAGGTCAGGGCAAGTGCAGAAATGGAAGTGGGAAGAGGAAAGAGAGAAGTCAGGTGAGGAGTTTGCTGAGCATGCTGGCCAGAGCTCACTCAGAGGGCACCATGCTGAGCTCCACGCATGAGGTCTGGAGTGGCCATCAGATTTTGTGGGAGCACACAGCCTGTGGTGAGGGCGGAAAACCCCAAGGTGTGGTTCCAGAGCAATGGATAGCGTGATTTAGAGTGGATGGCTGGGAAGGTGAGGGGAAAGTGGAGTCATATCAGGAATGGCTGTGAATCTTAGATTAAGATGTTAGTGCTTTTAGTCAACAACAGTGAAGTCATTCAAGAGTTTGGACAGAGTGACATAGACTGAACAGGGCTCTGCCAAGATGAATCTGGAAGGGGCTGGAGGCAGGAGCCACTGGAATGCAGGAGGCGTTTAAGATGTCATTGTAGTTGCCCAGAGATGAAATCGCTAGACCAAGGGAGCTTGGAAAAAAGTCAAGGTGAAAGCCAGCTGACAGAATAAGAGCCAGTAATTCGGAATTTATTAGATAAGGGAGTAGTTGGAAAGAAAATCAAGGAAAGGAATAAACAAGACTAGTGACTGGGTGAGTTGGAGAGGAACACCAACCAACCTTATCACAGGAACGGAACTCTCGAAAGGCCAGCTGGTTTAGGAAAAAGATCTGTTCCTTGGTGCATTTCTTCACTCGCCACATGCTAACATCCATGTTTCCATATGCATTGTCTTCTTCTGATTCAAACTCTTGGGGGAACAGAATTTTACCTTTCTTTGGAGGAAACCACAAGCATTGTTTCTTGTGCGGAGTCAGCCCGTGTTTTTATTTTTGTTTTAATGGATTGAGAGAAAGGAAGAGAGGAAAAAGTTGAGTTTGAAGGAAGGGTTGGTTTTCCATCAAGGTCACAACCTTGTCCCTAAAGGCATATAAAGTCTGGGACTCCTCTATCTAATTGCTGGCTGGATTCCCAGGTAAGGAGTAAGTGGGCCCACCTGGTGGTGGGGGCGGGGGACATTGGGTTGTAAGGACTAATACCATCTCTGATATGTTTTGAACTCTACCTCATTTATTCAGGATTATATCTTTTTTTTGTTTAAGTGTAATTTTTCAGATTTGGTAAATTCTACAGCTAGACAATATATGTGAGTACATCAATGTATATCAATATATAATTTGGATAGCTCTAAATTTATACATATATTAAGTATCTTAGGAATTCAGAAGGAAAAAGAAACCCACGGGGAGAATTTTTCCCCATTTCTATAAAAACCATTCAAAATGGAAAGGACTGTCCACTAATTTCCTGTAAGTTACACAACATTGTCTGTTGTTGTTATAATTCTGTAGGCATCACACTCCTCTAGTAAGATGATGTATGGAGCAATCGTCTGGTAGGGGCTGATGGGATGTAAATGAAACTAATTAAGGAAATGTCAAACATAATTAATAAAACAGGTTTAAGTTGCAGAAGCCCTGTCAGCGGAATGAATGGAGCCGAGCGTCGCTCGCCCATTGATGGGTGCACTTTTCCCCTCTCGCCTCTCCTCTGCAGGCTTTATCTAGTGCCGTTCAGTTAGATCCTGGAAAGCTACTTGAAGCTCTCGTTTCTCTACCTCACCTTCTCTTCGCTTGGTCCCACGGAGAGGAAGGAATATAAATTTGCTTGTCGGCCTGCTGCCTGGGAAAAATTAATTGCCAACTCCTCATCTTTTCCAAGTACTACAGGACATTAACATAAGCAATTTACGTGAACTCCTCACTGGCTGCCTAATAGAGCATCGGACCAGCTGATAAAAACAGGGTGTTGCTGAGGCTACCTTATTATTATTAGCATTTTCATAATATCCAAGTATTACAGCAGTGTGACTCACGGGCTCCATTTATTATTGATAAGAACAAAAAAAGGAAGGTGTGGGGGGTGGTTGGAAATAACAAAGCGGGTGAGCGACCTATAATTACGACAAGCAAATTAGGGTGTGCGGTAGACTCGGTTACATTTGCTTAGGAGTAATGATGCCCGGGACCTTTGCCTTCCCCTCCGGGATGAGAAAAATAATGGATTCCCTTGCAGCTGCAGATGGGGTAGGAGAATGCTGTCATCGGGACAATGTTTACATAAGTTAGGCCGAGCCACTGGCTCTGAGGCCTGCCTGTAGCCACCCAGTCAGCTCCAATCATTTCAGCCCCTGGAGTCTAAGTCACTCAGAAATCCACTAGTTTTTTTTGGGAGGGGGTGGCGGGGGATAACAGCAGTGGGAGCCCAGGACAAGATTCTTGCTCGAAAGTCAACAGCTGCCTTGGTGAGGAGCATTTCAAGTCACTTCAGTTCTGAGACAAGGGTGATAACCTTGAAAAACAGAGGCCAATCAGCTTTTAAGTGGAGAGATAAAGATGAAATGTGGTTTCTGTTAACTACAGATCACCGCCTGTCCTCATTGCAGGTGATTTCAGTTCAGTTTATGGACACACACACACATGCGCGTGCGTGCGCGCACACACACACACACACACATGCACATAGAGCTGCTTGATACTGAATGCCATTTGACAAATATTCATTGAACATCTATATTTGCCAGACCCAGTAGGAAGAAGAAGGGAAGACATAGTTCATGTACTCAAGAAGCGTAAAGGGTCAATTTTGAATTCACATGTGTTAACACAAACACACACAGATTTTATTTGAAAACAGATTTTTCTAGAAAAAAAGCCATGTATGATCGAGACATTGAGGTTTGATTGATATCCACCAAATCAGAAGACAGTTTCAAAAAATAACAGTAAGTTGGCTCACACCGGTGATCACATCGAAGGTACGTGCTTGCTTTCACTGAAAAGTTAGTCAAAATGTGTTCCACTGGGCAGAGAAAGCATAGTGAAGCTGGGACATCAAGTTATGTTGGAAAACAAGGAAGTGCTCACATACAATGGGATCAGGCCCAAACGACACAAGATCCAGCTTGGAGCGGCTGCTACCAGCCAAACTGGAGACTGCAACCAATCATAACATGTTAAACTTCATATCCTATCATGGAAATCCAAAGCGATACGAGAGAGAGAATCAACAGATCTTATTTATGTGGAGATTAAACATGATCTTTGTATGATTCTTTCCACTTCTCCCTGTCTGAAATTCCCTAAAATAAAAGGTGTCGTGGAAAAACTTCCATTAGTCCTGAATTATGCAAGTTAATTAATCATGTAATTTGGTAAGAGTTACATCAAGGTCCATTTTGATTGAATCTGGTTAATCTATGGGCCCAGACTCTGATGCTAAGAATTGGGACAATTAATTTTTATTAAATATTGAAAAGACTTAAAAATAAACAGGTTCATGATATAAAGAATGATGGTAAGCACAACTTAGTGCAAGAAAGAACATGAGAACATAACCATTACTCATGGAGCCCGCTATGTTTCCATTCAGTTGTGCCCTTTCTCACTTCCTTTAGAAGCAAATACTATTCTGAATTTTGAATTATGTCATTCCTTGGCTATTTAGCTTTCAGATAGATATTTCAAATATACCAGGGTGCCAAAAAATGTATACACGTGATTTGTATTCATCTTTTGTTATTGGTATATATTGAGTATTACAATTTTAATACATTTTTTTCCTTTCTTAAAATGTGTCTACATTTTTTGGCACCCTCTGTATGTATATTTGTGACTAAAACAACATATTGCTCATTTTGAATGTTTTTGAACTTCATATCAATGGAATCATACATGTAATTCACAGCTGTTGGGAATTTTGCTCAAAACGATCATCTTAGATTATTCCACATTGTTCCAAATATGGAACATATTTGCAACTCATTTATTTTCACTGTTAGATGGTACTCCACTGTATGACTATAATGTTATTTATCTGATCACTTTTTTGATAGACATTTGTGTTATTTTTTGTTTATTACACAGATATATGTTGTCTGGGATATGCACCTAGAAAAGCAACTGAAGATGTATTCTCAGCATAACCTTGTTCATAACAATTTCATGTTTAAATGTCTGTAACAAAAAGAATGTGATCTTTCTGATAGCAGTCCTTTCCAATTCACTGAGACTTGCTTTCTGGTCAATGTGTATTCAATTTTCATAAATGTTTAGCGTGTCCTTGAAAAGATGGCTTATTCTACAGTTATTGGATATAGTATTTTTTATACATGCCCACTGGATGAAGATTCTTAATTGTGCTGGTCAAATCATTTTTATAATTAGCTTTTTTTTTTTTTGGTCTGACATCAAATTTCCCAATTAAAACAAGGTGGATTTATGTATTTCCTTTGGTCCTGTCCATCTTAGTTTTATAGATGTTATTGAATCGTTTCTTTTTTCTTTTGAGCAATGCCCAGATTTATCAATATGTAAATTGTAAAATCCTTCTTTTATTCCTGTAAGGCTCTTTGACTGCTAGTCTGCATTTTTTTATATTAATATAGCTATACCAGGTTTATTTCCATTCTTTTACTTCTCTCTGTATTCTGATGTTTAGATATCTCCTTTATTAACAGCATAAAATTGGGATTAAAAACGCATAGTTTGGCAGTTCTTGTATTTTAATGGAACATTGACTCCATTTCCAATTATTCTGATTTTGATATGTTCGGATTAATTTGTACTTTCACATTTTGAGTATTTTTTATCCAATGCTTGTTTCCTTTTTCTCTCATTCCTTGTCTTTTGTATTCATTCAATAGTTTTTCTCATTCTCTCTAGCAGATAAGAAGTTACTCACACAATATCTGTTTGTTATAGGTTATCTTAGAAATTTTACCATCCATACTTATCAACGTGTAAATTCATCAATATATTTAACTTTTTTACAAACAATTCAAAACTCTTAAAACAGTTGAACTTTGATCACTCTCCTCTTAACTCAAACTCTATTTTGTCCAATGTTTTTCAATCTTGTCTTTTAACCCCACAAATTATACATCATTATTTTTGCATTATACATCTGCTATTTATTTAGATTATAAAGTAATATATGTATTATAAACATTTTACAAATTCATCATTCGTTTTTCCTTTCAAAATTCTTTTTTGACATTCTTTTTTTTTTAACCTGAAAGAAATTCATCCTTTAGCATATACTTTTGGATTTCTGGCTTCCATTTTGACTTTTTAAAAAAATTAGTTGCCAGACTTCTTGACACCCTCTTGAAAGTAATCTCTCTTTTCTTTGTGGATGCAATTAAGATTTTGACTTTTTATTTCATATTTGGCAGTTTCACCATGATGTGTCTAAACTTGGATTTTATTTTCTGTTTGTCTTACCTTAATTAGGTTTCCTGAATTAATAATTGATAGTTTTCACCAGTTCTAGAAAATTATCAGACTTGTTTCTTCAGACATTGCCTTCCATTATTCTTTCTCTTCTGTCCTGGCGTTCAAATTATATTTTTGTTAGACCCTCTTACTCTTTCTTTCATATTTTAAAATCACTTTTTGATATACCTCCCTGTTTATTTCTCTATACTGCATTCTGGGTGCTTTCTTCAGCTTTCTCTTCTTTTTTAGGAATTCTTTCTTTAGCTCTGTCTTATCTGATGCTAAACTGGTCCATTGAATTTTAATTTCACTTATTATATTTCTTCTTTCTATAAATAACTTTTAGTTATAGTTCAAATATGCATGATTTTTTATTATCTCTCTTTTCTCATATTTTCAAATTTGTTAATTTAAACATATTATACATATTTATTTTATACTTTGTGGCTGATAATTCCAAAATTAAGAGACATCTGCATTCTAATTCTACTCATGGTAACTTTGTTTCTTTGTGGTTTTGTTGTTGTTGTTTTTGACTGCCATATAATGTTTTTTGGAGTTTTATCACAGGGAATTCTTTGAGTACTGGTTTGACATTGAGATTTATGTATTTATTTATTTGACATTGAGATCCTTTAGGGAGAGGTTTTATTGTTTTGCTTTGGTTTGACCTTACTTCTGAAAGTGCCTGAAGACATTACAAAGCCAAAGTACATTAAAGTGAATCCTCAAATTGAAGGGTATTTTTTAGGTTATTTGGGTATCACAAATTCAGGCTTCAAATCCAGCTTATAGGTACAAATCTATGGCGGGGTTCTTTTTCTGTTTCCGTGTTAAAATTTGGCAAGCAATTTTCCTTACTAGTTGCTGAGTGATGGGTCTTTATGAATAATTTTCTTTCTTAGTCACCCTAACAGTGAAATGTAGGACACTGGAGTCCCAACTTTATATGTGGGTGTCCTATTAGACTCCCCTCCTTGGTTGGGCTCTTGGGCTTATCTCTTGTTCCCCAGATTCAGTGAGTTCCTGTAATCTTGAATCAAAATTTCCCTGGTTTTGCACGTACTCTCAAAGTTTTAGACCAGTTCAGAACTTTACTTCTTTGGTGTTTAGTTAGATTTTAGCTTTTGTTTTCCATAAAGCAATTAAAATTATTCAATGAGTGTTTCTGTGTGTGTAATAGTTCATATAATGTGTTCTACATAAATTTATATGATATAATAATAAAATTGTATTTTTATATAGAAGATAATTTTAAAATATCACACACACTATTATGATTTTTAAATCCAGTAATTTTCATTTTCTGCAACATTGCTAAAAATCTCAGTGAGATTTTTACTGGTTTTATTTCAATCCTCTCTAAATTTCTGGTTTCTAAGACTGAAAAGGAAAGAAAACCCTAAATAACTATTCTGTGCAGCTCCTATTAAAGCCAGGTAATTCTAATCATAGTTAAAAATGATTAGAACTTAGACTACATACATAAGCTAATATCTGTCATATCCCAGGGCAGGATCTGACAAGACAGGAATGATGACTGTCACCACCAACATCACCATCATCACCATCATCACCATCATCTACCTTTCATTGCCTTCTCTCCTGCTGATACAGCTGACTTTATGAACTCAAGAAATCGATTTTCTGGATACAAAAAATTTCAGTATACACTATGCATTTGAGAGGCATTCAGAGAGGCTTCATTCATTCATTCATTCATTCATTCATTCATAGCTAACCAAGAGAGTGCACGTCATACAGTAGCAGTGAGTCCACTGAGAAGAAGGTGTCTCTAATGGGATTGAGGGACATTGGGATAGTACTATCTAGGTCCTGCGTTTCGCTGTCAACCTGTACTGTTCTTCTGTGGAGTTTTGCGGAGTCAAATTGCCATTTAATAAGAGGCTCATTTGCAGGTGCCCTTCCCACACGCTTGCATAGCAGCCTTCGCTTTATAATAGTCCAGTTTCAGTCTCCAGAGGTGCAGTCCTCTGTTAACAATTGCATCCCTTGCAAAAGCCTCTTACTACACATTACCATGTTAGTGGAAGCCAGATAAGACTCGTATTTCCACCACTTGCAGAAGCTTCGTTAGGTCTTTGAGTTGATGTATAAATTGCATAATTTTGGGGCTTTACTTCTTTGTCTAATGCATACATATTGGGGCAGTGCTGAAAATAAGCTTAAAGTTCACCTTTCATTTGTGGCTTTGACCTGAAAGAAACCTTGAAAGAAAATTTTAAGTATATCTCATTCCTTTTCATCTTTTTCCCCCCTCTGCCTCGTCTCACAAGGATTATAAAATCTGAAATATTTATACCAGGAGAAATTAGTTTGAACTAAATGTTTACCTTGGCTGAAATAAAAATTGCTTTAAAAAAAAGAAAAAAAGAAAGCCAATCATGGATCTGTGGGAATAGTTTAGCAGATTTAAAAGATTTTTAACTGTTAGGGAATAATCTCAATTTATCAAATTATATCAATTAATAAATTTTTGGTATTAAGAATGGTCAATTTATGGTCATCTAAACTTTTGTTATTTAATTGCTTAAAATTAAGCAATATATACGTGATTGGCTATTGTATATGGAGAAGTTTTCCATTTTTCCTTGTTTTATCTTATATGCAAGTTTCCTTCAATAGACTGACTGTAGAGTATCCCCTATTTAGAAAGTACATCTGATCCTTATAAATTATACTCAGGCTTTTGTAACAATGTTCTCATCTTATCTTTTACTTCTAATAATTTGTTATCTATTTCCAGCATTAGGATGTCATGGTCAATTGAAGGGCTGAATTACAAAAGGCATCTGTTTCATAGAAGTGATAAGTGTTGATCATTTAGTTTTGGAATTGTTGCCAAAGAAAGTGTTATTTGAAAGTAGTGAATTTTCGAGGTTTTGAAGTGCCATCCACTTCTGTGAATATACATCATTACTCCCTTGTAATCTTTATGGGGGCAAAACACTCAAAGCATTATATGAAAACTCAAGAGCTTTGAATATGACCTGGTATTTCAAAGACCGGATTTGCTTTCAGCATAGTTTACATGCACACATAATTCTTTGATGTTGGTATCCCCCAATTTGGTGAAACAGATACTTGTATAGGTAGGTCAGTAATCAGATAACTAGATTTGCAAAGTGCAACTGACATCAACTAATTACCTTCAGCCTATGTGCTTTTTCTTATGTCAGCACTTACTATGCCAACTTATTCGATGGTCACCAATGTCCCACTATGTATCTCTCGTTCATTCATCTATCCGTTTTCTATGTATCTATCTATCATCTATCTATCTTATCATCTATCTATCTTATCATCTGTCTATCTATCATCTATTCTTCTAGATCCTTATCTGTTTGTGTCTATCTGAATTTATACCCATTTAGAGTCTACTGAACCTCAGAGGGGTTGATCCTTACCATAGATCATAGATCACACACAGCCAGTGAGTGAAAGAACCAGAAATTTAATTAAATTTTGTTTTTCATGTTCTAAAGGTACACTCTTTCCCCATGGAGCATATTGTCTGTCCGTCACAACCATGGTGTAACATTTTTCTAAGGACAAAAAACTGTTTTAGGAATAAAAATGGAGACAAAGTTATTGGTGTATTATATAGGACAATCAAATTTAGAGCTGTGTCTGGAAACAGCTTCGAGTAAACCTGAAATTCAGGCCAAGCTGACCTCCTGCACCTCCTGCCTTTTCCTTGGGCTCTCCTCCTGCGTCCTCTGTGGTCTCCAGTGTTTTTCTTCTCTTTCTCCCGTTATCCACTATCACTCTTTCCTATGAACTTAACCCAGTATTTATATTACCTCTCTGTGGGTTGATGTCTCTACATTCAAAACAGTAGAACTAAGACCCAGATGAGCCAATAATTTGGCATGTGTTTATGGTGAGCCTGGCTGTTCTCAGAGAGCTAACTTCTCTATATTAGCTGGCCTTTTAACATTGGCTAGAGCCACAAGGCTTGACACCCTCATGGGCTTACGTTCTAAGATCTCTGGTAGCAGACAATGATTGCAGAAGTATCTCTCCAAAGGTTGCTTGTGCTTTACATTAATTTGCCCAAAGAAAAGGAAGACGGGGGGAGGTTCTGGGGGAGGAGATGGAGAGGAGGAAATGTAGAGGAAGAGAAAGAAGAGAAGAAATCAATTCACCATTGAGAAGTATGTTTTCCCAGTTTTCTTTTTTCTTTTTTTTTTTTAAAGATTTTATTGGGGAATTGGGGGAGGGGAACAGCGTTGGGGAACCGGGGAAGGGGAACAGACAAGTTGCTGTCCTTTTCTTCTTCAGTCTACTTGCGGAGGACATTGCTTCACTGGCCCATATTGGTATCGTCATTGCGCGCTTCCCAGATGAGGCAGATCGGTCACCGGCCTCTGGACGGTCGCTCATCGTGGCTATTGGCAGCTCACACCCGCTGCCGGCCACTCACGCTGGCTGCTGGCCACTCACTGTAGCCTATGGCAGCCCACTGCAGCAGGGGCTGCAGCCCACACCATCGCCAAGCCGTGCATCCCAGCTCCAGATGGAGCTGTTGTTAGCTGTAGAGGGCAGTGTCACTGGCCCTCACATGTGGGATCCGAACTGGGGCCGCAGGCGTCCCAAAACCAACTCTTAACCAATGCGCCACTCGGCCGGCCCTCCCATTTTTCTTGAAGAGAAAAGCAAGGAAGAAGGAGGAGAGACAGAGAGAGAGAGAGAGAGAGAGAGAGAGAGAGAGAGAGAGAGAGAGAGAGAGAGAGAGAGAGAGAGAGAGAGAGAGAGAGAGAGAGAGAGAGAGAGAGAGAAAGCCAAAGCTGTATTTATAAAAACCTCGTGAAGTTGCATTTTGGACATGTAAATTCTTAGCTGAGGTAGTTAGTTTTTAAGACTGAGCTGTTCCATGATTTGGTTTCATTGTCAGGCATGGATATGACCAGAGGACACAAATCACAAAGGAACTTGTAAAGGAAGAAACAAAAGACAGATGAGTCTGGTTTTAACCGCATCTTGTACCTCCAGAGAGCAGTAGCAGGCTGTGGAGAGGCAGGCGGAGGGAACAGCTCACTGGGGGAGAGCAAGGTATCACAGAGAAGGAATCAGATTACATTCTGGCCTTGTAAGTTTCACTGTGCTTGGGAATACAGAAATTTCCTCGGTTTTGTTACCTACCTGTATACAGAGAAAGGAGAGCAGGGCGACCAGATCCTGCCAGATCTCTCAATCTCTCTCCCTGTCTCTCTCCCTCTGTCTCTGTCTTTCTCTTTGTCTCGCTCATCAGCCTTCATTCTAATTAACCTGCTCCCCTATCACTTCCCTCCCGTTCATTTCTGTCATCTCCATTTCATAGTATCACTTGCCCAGTGAAAAGAGGCTCCGACACATTCTATTTAGAAAGTGAGTGTCTCACTAGGGGTGACAAGCCTCTTTTGGAGGTCATTTATCTAATTGCTCTTTGCAGATAAGAATTAATTAGCCCGATTATTTTTCTTAGTTTTTGGATGGGTTCCCCACCTGAAGAGAAGAAATTCCTTGGTGTCAGTGATTAATTGCTCAGCCAGAAGCTCACTGCCTCACATTTGTAATAAATGCCGACTAGCTCTTTAGGTCACATTAGGAACTAAGCAGGTTGCGGCATAGCGTACAGGATAATAAAGTACTCGTATCAATAGAGGCAGCAGCATTTGATGTTGATTAAATATTTTAATACATCAAAGGGTGAAGGAGTTTCGAGGTGCTGAAGGTAAGAGCCCCCATTTCGGGCAGATTTTCTCTCTCCTTCATGAGGCCCAAAACATGGCCAGGATCAACAACAGCAGGCGGCACTTCAGTGTAGGGTTCGTGTGCAATGATCCCAGTGATCTGTGGGGTTTCTCGTTTTGGTTCTGACTCCCGCTTTTATTTTTATGTCAGAGAGCGCCTAAAAATACAAACACAATCAGATCCCTTTTATTTCTAGAATGGAAAGAAGAGAGCCTTCTCTTGGTTTACGTCCAAATTAGTTGTTGCTGGTGTGTGTATATGTGAGATCCCCAAACTATGAAATAAAGCAATTAAATGAAAAGGTGAGCAAACCAAGATGCGATCAAGTCCTGCCAATGTGAAATAAAAGTGTCAAGAAGAAAACTCAAATCTGTGAGTGAATTTAGAGGGTGTCGTAGCCCATTGGGCTGCTCTGACAAACTGCCGTAGGCTGGGGGGACTAAATAGACATTTTTCTCAGGGTTCTGAAGGCTGGGAAACAAGATGGAGGTGTTGGCAGGTTTGATGTCTGGTGAGGGCTGCTTCCTGGTTCATAGACGTGCCTTCTCACCGTGTCTCCATGGGGTGAAAGGGGCAAGAGAGCTCTCTGTGTCCTCCTGTATAAAGGCACAAACCCCACTTCTGAGGGCCCCGCCCTCATGACCTCGTCACCTCCCAAAGGCCCCACCTCCTCCCAGCATCACACCTCCTCCCAGCATCACACTGAGGGTCTCACATATAAACTTTGGAGGGACAATATTGAGTCCATCACAGAGGACAAGCCTTATGTTCTGTGGGTAGCTCAGGATTTTAAGGAATCGAAGAGTATTGCTTCCTCTTCAACATTTATAGTAGAAGTCTGTAAATACAGATTTGTGTGTGTGTCTATGTGGTTATTTTAGGATAAAAGAAAATAAGCCCAGCAGAAATTAAATGCTTTGTCAAAGGTCATGCTCACTGAGCAAGGTGGACAGAACCACATCTAGAACAGAATGCTTCTGCTTCTCAGGCTAATTTGCTATATTTGTGTTAATAATAATATATGAAAAACTAATGAATAAAGTGGACCACATTTCATATTTATTTGTTGATGAACAAGGTAGTACTACTCTAGCAGTGACCTGTAGTGTTTATTAAGATACAGGTGTTGACTGAAAACTATTTTTGAATAAAAAATATTGTCCAAATAGAGCAGTATTTTCTCTAAAAAGGGTACCTCAATGAACTGAATGATTTGATTAGTAAAAAAGATGTTACGTTTTTTTTTTTCCGCAAGAGGGTAAATAATAGAACATTTTCTCTCATTAAGTGACATTACTGAACATAATCAAATCTAACATGCTTTCTTTCACTTTGGGAAGCCCAACGTGTAATTAAGAAACTTGTGTGATGACCTACTTAATAATTTTTATCCTATATTCTATTTTCCTAAGGTTCAAATCTACTAAAAAACAAGAACCTGCACATAGCAAGTCCTTAATAAATATCTATTGTTTAGGTGAGTGAATGAGTTGAATAAATGAAACCTATAAATGTGACTGATGTGGCAAAGTTAGGTGAACTTAGTATTTTATCTTCTATGCCTTATTGCCCGCGCTTCTTCTCTCAAGTTAGAATAGAATAGAAACTATTATTTCAGAAGGCCTCCAGCTTACCTATTTTCTTGGTAACTTTCTTAGATACAATCATATGGATACTTGCTATCTGTTCTGTATTATTCAGGTATCAAAATAGGAAGACCTCTGGGCTGGCCGAGTGGCGCGGTGGTTGGGCGCTGGCTTGGGAGGCCAGCGGTCCCGGTTCAGGTCCCGCATGTGGGGGCCAGTGACACTGACCTTAAAAAAAAAAAAAGGAAGACCTCTTCCATGTCAAAGGAGGAAAGTCTGCTATGAACACTTTAACAGAACAAGGTCACCCATCCACCAACTTCAGGTTATTCATATTGTTTTAGGAATATATTTCAAATGCCATTTATTGGTTTTGTTCATCTTCAGGAGGCTGTTTTTATGCTATTTTGTAAATCTCCCCATAATCCTTGAGCTCCCGGTTCATTATAAATAAGGGACTTTTCTTCATCAACCACCTGTCAGGATTTCTAGGGCTATTCTACATGAGGGAATGTTTCTGTTTTCTTACACTCTCTTTTCACAAAAATGATGAAATTAGCTACCAAGCTGTTGAGCACAGATATTTCATGCTGCATTCTCTTCCTCCCAGGCTGTTGTAAAAGGATCGTGGGCAAGGGTGACGTTGTGTACAGTTTACACCAACATGTTTCAAATCGCCTCATCTCATGGCAGAACTAATTGTTCTGTGATGAATCGAAATGGACATTTGTTCCATAATGTCTTTTCTTTTTGGTTTAAATCGATAATGTATTCAGAAGATAGTAGCCAGAATGTTGGAATTCAAAATACTGGCAAATCTGTTGTTGGTCTAAAAAAAAAAAAAAGAGTCAAAAATAATATGATGGGAAGAGTGTAGAGAAGTCTTCAGTGGTCAAAATGCAGAGCAGTTAATTTATCAAGCTAATCTTCTATCCATAGTTTGAAGAAAAACCATATTAGCAAAGGGGAGTATTTCTCTGTCTTATAACCTTCCCAATCCATTTCCTTTTCTCATTCAATTTTAAATAAGCTTTCAAAACAAAAATTTCAAAAATCAGATTGGGTCAAGCATTGTGAAGATTCAAACAGAACTAATAATAGCATCTGCCTCCTAGGGTTGTGATGAGAATTTACTGAGTTTATAAAGTGCTTTGAAAAGAGCTGGCACTTAGCTACCATTATGTAGGTATGTGTTAGATAAAAGTCAAAGATTCCTTCAAACCTCTCTGGCACTTGCACTTTGAATCTATATGCCGAACTTGGAAACCAGATTAAATGTGTAGACTAGATCATTCCAAATTTATATTTTACAATGGTAATTAATTATGCAAATTGTAATCAACCATCTTTGACTGAAGAGCTATTCAAGAAAAATAAGCTATACTAAAAGGGATTCTATTTCTCTATCAACCAAAAAACTGTGTCAGACACACCTGTGTCATGATAATACCATATTATATTGTAGGGAGTCATGATTTGGGTAACTTGAGGCCTCATCTAGAAATTTGCAAGTCGCAATATATGGCATACTTTCCTTTCGCAGAAATACAAGTTCTAAAATTTCCCATGAACAGAAACTTTGCAAATATTTTTTCTTAGTAAAGAATACTTCTTAAAATTAAACACACACACACACACACACACACACACACACACACACACACACACCCCTAGTTTGTTGGTTCAGGGTAGGAAAAGTAATTTTCCCTATATCCTTCTTGGCTGAGATCCCTATAATAAAAGACAAATTAACAAAAGAAAATCAAACAGAATTTGATTACCATGTATACCTCATGTATAGGAAAAATAACCAAGGAAAAATTAGTAACTCTCAGAGGTAGCGTAGAACTCCATCCAGCTTAAATACCATCTTCATGGGAAGACCAAAGAAAGAAAGGTATGTGGTAATCAGTTATGGGGAGGCTACCTAGGAAAGCAAGATAAACAAGAGTAAGGTTTTTTATGTAGATTTAAGTCTGTGCCTTCTCTCTGTTGCCCAGGGTCTACAGTTGTCTCCCAGGAGTAACTTTTGTCCTTCCTGGTAGAGAGGGAAGGAGAGACACCTTTGCAAATTTGTGTCCTGCTTTTAGGCAAATAGAAGGGCAGGCAGCTTTTCTTGTATTTGCTTGTTACCAATCTCTGGACTATATTTGGCCATTTCCTCCACTCCCCACCAGCATGCCTACCCCACCCCTTACTGGCCCCTGCATAGCTCTTTCCTCCATACCATTCCAAGTATTTATCTGTCATGTTGGTTGCTGCATTCAGGAAAGGAAGGGAAGGGGAACAAAGAAATTGGAAGGCAGGAAAAAGATGTGAAGGGAGGATTCAAAGGCAAAGAAAAATAGGAAGAGAAAATAAGAAGAGATGGGGATTAATATATGTGTAAAATATATCATCATATAAATGAATTACTAAAAGGAAATGAAATGAAAAAATACAAGCTGCAATTTTTGATTACTAGATTCAATAGACGTAAAATTGCTCTGCCAAATTGCTGTAAATATTTCTAAATGTTTCCTCTCAATCTCAGTATTTATCTTAGTGCAGATGAATAACCCAAACAGTTCAGGGGTTGCTCACGAGAAGTTATAAACTTCAAAACAATTCGTAGATTTCTACATCCAAATTAGACTTTTATCATGGTTACATTACTCGATGCACATACATTAGCTTAATTTTTTTGAGTGCGTGGTTTTTACAAAAGCAAGAAGCTATCGAGTAATAGCAAAGAAAGGCTGTACAATGTTAAATATACAAATCAAGTGATGTTATTTGATTATTTTACTTTCAAAAGTTTGCACTTCTTTGCTAACAAAATGATATTTTATGTTTATAGTTGACTTACATTTTTTCTCTCTGGAGTGCTCGTTCATGTCCCTTGCCACATTTTTTTAAAAGGATAGATATTAAAAATGGATTGGTAGGAACACTTTATGCATCGTGTCCAGAATATACTTTGCAAATGTTTTCCTAATGTATTGTGTGTCTTAAAAAAGAAGTTAAATATTTTTTTATTTGGCCAAATCTACCCATTTTTTTTTCTTTGAATATTTCTTACCTTCCTATCTTGCTTTAACGAGTCTTTGCTGCATCTAAATTTTAAAAATATTGTCCAAGGGCCTTGTCATTAGTTTTTATCTCCCATTCAAGTATTTAATCTATTAGTTGTATTTTTTGTACCTGATGTTACTTAAGATGGGTTAGTCCTAATTTTATTTTCAAAGGCCAAACCAATTGTTGAATAATCCATCTTTCCCTCTCTGGATGGAACTTCAACCATTATGAAACACACAGTCCACACAAACATGGCTAGATCTCAGGAATTTCTATTATTTTCTAATGATCTATCAGTACCATGCTACTTAATTACTATCGCTTTACAGTAAATTTTGATATTTGGCAGAACAAGTCCTCTCTCATTATTTTTATTCACAATTGTCTTTCCTATCTTCATGTATTTATTCTGCCAGTTAAAAGTTATTATCAAGTTGTCAAGGTTTAAAAAAAAATATGTTAGGATTTTGACGTGAGTGACACCATGTTTATAAGATGATTTGGGAGAAATTAACATCTTTACGATCTTTAGTTATCCCATCCAGGAAGGCAGTATCTTGTCAGCAATTCAGGTCCTGTTTTATGCCCTTCAGGAACATTTTATTTTTTATGAGCCTTGCTTATTTCTTATTAAGTTGTTTCTAGGTATTGCATTACTTTGGTTGCTATTCTTAATATGAACTTTAAAAGTTACATTTTACAACTGGCTTTTCATTTTACAAAGAAAAACTAACTTATATTAACCTGGCTACATCACAATACTCTTTTGGTAGTAATAGTTTTAATAACTTTTCAATCAATCCTCTTGGAAATTTTAGGGATGTAAATATAATATCTTAATATAATAAGTCATCATGTTATCATTCCCTGTATAATATATACCTCCTTTTTTTCTTAACTTATTGCATTGTTCAAAAACTTGAGAGTGATGTTGAATGGTAAAAGAAGTTTAAATGGAAAATAAAAATTTAGTCATCAATACATATGATGCTCAGCAATGATAGCAAAAATGGTTCCATGGTTTTCATAGGATGAAAGCCTACTGGCCTCATTAATCCAGCTGCATTCATGTAGCACTTCTGACTGCATCAGTGTGGATTCCTTCCCTGCACTGAGGCTGGAGGTAGTAAGGGTTAGGTATCCAAGGACTAAAGAAGAAATAAAAATAGTAAGGAGAGGGGGCCAGCCAGGTGGCTCAGTTGGTTAGACTGCTGGCTCTGAGCAACAGGGTTGCCAGTTGCACTCCCGCATGGGATGGTGGGCTGGACCCCCCACAACGAGATTGAAAGTGGCCACTGGACTTAGAGCTGAGCTTGTGCCCACCATGATTAAGGTTGAAGTACAACAACTGTACTTGGTGCTGATGGGTCCTGAAAAAACACAGTGTTCCTCTCCCCCAGTTCCTCAACACTGTTCCCTTCCCCAATTACCCAATAAAATCTTTGGAAAGAAAGAAAGGGAGAGAAAGAGGAAGAGAGGGAGGGAGAGAGGGAGGGAGGGAGAGAGAGAGAGAGAGAGAGAGAGAAAGAAAGAGAAAGAAAGAAAAGAAAATGATCAGGATGGTTTCTCTCTAAGTCTGAAGATTGGATTAGTTGAGGGGGTCGGGGGAGGCGGTCACTAAACACAAACAGGTCTTAGGTCCTACAGGGTCCCAACTTCTAGTTGTATCCATGTAGTTGTATCCGTGTCACCCCAAGCTAAAAATTATTCTCTAGTTATTTTCACTTTTGATAGTTCCACAGGTAAGCATGAAGATGAAGCCTCAGAAATTTCCACTGTGACTAGAACTACATGAAGGGTTTATTGCAAATTAGAGTTAGTAGACATCTTTTGACCCAAATTATAGATATGTTTTTTCCAGGACCACGAATTACAGGCAATTTACCCACATTACAGTAATAAGGCTATATGTTTGGTGAGCGCACAAATCACTGATAATGATGTGTAAAGCTTGGTGTTTCCAAATAAAAGGGTGTTCTTGCATAACAGATTTTGTTCTTGATTTCCTTCTTTTGTTCACTGATTTGGCCATCCTCTTTGGGCAAATGGCTTTGAGCAGGAAAAAGAAAAAAGGCAGGATATCACATGCAAACACGATCCCATAGATAGGAGAAGCCAGTGTAAGCTGTACTGAGCATCATTCCACAGTCTACATAGGGCAGCAAGGAGTGGGGCTTGTGGCAGCCTCACTGGGTATATAGCACATCTTCATCCTACATATTAACAGTACAAGGTGCTTTGAAAAAAATTGATATGACAGAAAATATTTATCTGGCACCTTCCGTGTGCTTACACAAGCTGCTATAAAGTGTCTTGGCATTCTCACCTTAAATCAGAGATTGCATTTTACAAGTCTAAGGCCTTTGTCCTTCCCTGTCTAACCCGCCTTCTTAAAGCTTGTAGTGGTCTGCTGGTCACTCACACTCATCTTCACATCTTACTGGAAACATCCTCACTCGAAGCCTTCGCACTGGTTGATCATTTTCATCTTTTTGCTTTTTTTATGCCCTGGTTTTACAATGCAATGGACCTGTTTCTCTCTCTGAGGTTTACATTGTCAATCAATAATACATCCTTCTTCTCTCTTGGCTTTTAGTATGCCTGAATTAGCTTCTATCTCCTGTTAGTTACCCCCCTCCTTACCTGGCAATTTTAAAATCAGTGGTTCTTTACCCTTGTGGATTCCTGAATCTCTTTGGAAGTCTACAGATCCTCTTCTCTAATATATATATATATATATATATATATATATATATATATATGAACAATTACTATTTTTCATAACATTTCACAGGGTATGCTTCCATTCTCTCACTTGGTCATCACAACTGTCTTGTTAAACGTCCATATTATACCCGCTTTATCGATGAAATCAAAGCTCAGGGAACTTAGATGACACACAGAGAGAGACTGACTTGGTATGGAGCTAGGTAGGCCAGAGAATCAACAATTAAGTCTTGAGGCTTCATTGCTGATGCAGCAAACTGGCTGATATAAGACTTTGCAGTGACAAAGACCCCCATCAACAAAGCCTTTTTTTTTTTAGAAAAATGGGTGTGATTCCTGGGACAACAGCCTCAACCTACATACTGTATTTTCACATTGATCTTATAATCATTATCTCTGGCCACAATGCCATTTTTTCTGCATATCTGCACATATTACCTTACCTTTCTTTTACTTATGAAATCAACCTATTTTATTCCTGTTTAAATATTATATTCAGAGGTTAATCAAAGAAGCATATTTTGTGGGCAAGGATTTTCATCAGAGGCAGAATTACCTTTCATTCAGCCACCCATTTACTGTTCTATCAACTTGTTTACCTGGGTTATTTATATATGATATACCTATCAATCAACTCATATTAAAAAGCTGTAAAACCTCTCTTTCAAAATTAAATATATAGAGCAAAAGCGAAAGACAATTTAAACAAAGACCTTAACGTAATAAATTTCCCTGGGATCATAAAACCTTGAGCAGCAAATGGAATCTCCCTGGGAAATCAGTGCTATGGTTTATAAACTCCTTCCTAATCTATTCATTCTTACATTTACTTGAGATTTCAGATTTTGTTCCAGAGATGTTTCTCTTTGAGGACTGTGATAAAGCAGCAAGAGTAGGACTCAGAGAAGTTTCTGGCAGCGGTAAAGGTTTAGATTATTCGAGGGAAGCAGGCTGAATGCTTTCTGTTGAAATAGACTGTTAAGAACTTTGTCAAAGAATGAACTCTTTACTGTAACCCACACCTCATTTGTCACCCTGATGGGCTGAGGAAAAGTGACATTTACAAACTGAGAATGAAAGCACATCCATTTCGCCAGTCTGACACCCTGATATAATAACTATTTACCTTGAGAAAGAGGCACTGAGATTTCCGATTCTTGTGAATCTTCTCACTTTGGCACTTATTTTCTCACTCTGTCAACCAGCCTCAGATTAATGGAACAATTTGTTCAACAAATCATATTAGTAGAATGCACAGAGGGTAAAGAGAGAGAGGTGGGGGAGCAGAAAATTTTGACTCATTCACAGCAGTGGTATCTGTGCAAATAAAAATGTAGTTATGCCTGACATTTACAGAGGGACAGTGTGAAAGGGAAAGAGTGTAATGACTTTGGGCAGCGGAGAGATCATTTTGTGAGAACAGTGGTGCCCAAAGGGGAATAAGATAAAGTTACACATAACATCTAGATTGAGCTTCCTTCTAGAACATATCTGTCAAACACAGCAGGATCTGCGTGTGTCCAAAAAAAAAAAAGTTTTCCATTAAAATTAAGCACCTTATGCTTTCTATAGTGCACAGATACACAGATATACTTCTTTTCAGCCACACTTGGGAAGTCTCAAAGAGTTCCAGAAACATCTTATTACCAAAGAGATGACTCAATACCTCAGAACATAGGTACATGGGTACAGGGTCTTTCAAGAGGCTATGTCATTAGGATTAAGATCATTTGTTCTGATGGGCCTTCAATTTACATCTCAAAGGCAAAAAAATAGAATAATGGGTAGAGATAGTACAATGCATACGTGCTGTGTCTTCGTGCCAGAAAAGAGCCTAGTGTTGGCTACACAAAATAGGTCTATTTAAAAATACAGTAAACCCTTGGATTGCAAGTAACTTGGTTGGCGAGTGTTCTGCAAGATGAGCAAGCATCTCTAATACATTTTAACGTGGTAAACGAGCGATGTCTTGCGATACGAGTAGTTTGTTTCCGTACTGAATTATGTTCGCAAACCAAGGTATCACTGCATGTTGCCTATTGCTTTTCTTCACACACCCACAAACATACATAATGCCATGTTTTCCCCACTAACTTTCAAAGGACACTCAAAGTTGACTGTGGTGTTCATTTATTTGTGTTAGGGTTGTCACACTGCTATTATATCTTATATCCGCAACAGAAATTGACACTTACTTGTCCCGTTTCTGTATACCATGGCCTTGGGTGTCAAGGAAAAATATTGCTCTGCATTTTTGCTCCTTTGATTTCTCTTTCCTTTCTCTTTTATTCCTTTTTTTTTTTTGAAGGTTCTTGACATATTTTTTGAGCCATAGGAGTGATCCCAAACACCTCTTGACACAAAATTAGTTCCTGGAAACCCCTAACTAACTTACAGACAATGCTTTCCCTTTCCTGATTTGGAAGTTTCAATTGGCAAATGATCTTTTTTTTTTTTTTCATCCCAGGTTTATTCTAGGTAACTTTCCTAGGTTGATTCTAGGAAAATCCCAGGTTGATTCTGTTCAAATCATTAAGGAATAACGGCAGCTCAACTAAAGGCTCATTCCCAGTCGGGTTTACTGGTAATAATGATTTGAATCCTCCCAGGTTATCGTTGATCTGATGGCCTCCAGGGAGAGTAAGAACCCTAATCATAGGTATTCATTCTATAGGAAAATATTTTGTTTCAGAAAGTTCAGGCCGCTCTGTTTCAGCTTACTCACCCTACTTTTCATCTAGTAAATATTTTATCAAGGAGGCTCAAGATAGTGTATGTTTTTCTTCAGGAATCTTAGGTCCTAAATGAACAGAAAAATCATTGCTATGCCAGATATCGAGTGATTGTTTCTGTTGATATGTATGTGTGCATGCAACATATTTATTTTAAAGAAAACATATGTTCATGTTACAAAATTTGAAATGTATGTAGAAAAATAAAAAATGCAAGGCTCTTCTAAGTGTATAAGTATATATGTATCTGTGTTTATATGGATATGTATCTATGTCTGTCTATCTCTTTTATCTATTATCTATCTATCTGTAATTTATCTATCATCTGTCTATGTATCATCTCTATCTATCTATTTATCTATCTATCATCTATCCATCATATAAAGGTAAGAGATGATTGTCTCAAATCACCTCAATAAGTAGAGATGTGTCTTAGGGATATGCATGAACTAGAACTTATGACAGTTCATCTCCTGGGTGCAGATACCCCTGTAATTGGCTTGTCTTTTCTGTCTTTTTAGCCCAGTCATATCCCCATGGTTTCTCTGCTACTTTTCTTGAGTTTGTTCCAGGCTATCCCTATTTCCCTATAACTTAAGGTGATTAATACAGTAGAAGTTTACTACTCACTTGAGAAACAGACCCATGCAGGAACCCAGGTCAGGGAGCAGCTGTCCTGTGCTTGTGGCTCTTTGGTCCCTTTGGGCTTTGAGATCTTCTGAGCCTGGCAATGTAACAGAGGAAAGACAGGAGCCTAACTAAAGGCCCCAGCCCACGGGTAACACATTCATTTCTGTGGGTGCAAAGAGGACTGGGAAATGTGGTTCCTGGCTTCCAGGGACAACTACCCAGTATGGAGAAAAAGGTGCAAAGCCAGTAACCTCTGCCACATAACCCTCTGGTTAATTCATTTTCTCCACATATCACAAAACCTTCAAGAGAGCACCAAATCACGTGGATTTCTCTATTTGGTTCCTGAAGCTTTATGACCCAATTGGGGTCCTGGTTATAGATGACAAATAAACATCTCTTTCTCCACATGGATATAGACTTGCCATTTTAGTGTTCCCTCTTTAGTCTGCTGCCACCTCAGGAAACAGAACACATCCATGTTGGAAGAAGAAATTTTGATTCCTGGTGGTTTCTTTAAAAAGAGGGTATCAGTGGCGCATTGGGTAAGAGCTGGCTTGGGATGCCAGTGGCCTCAGTTCGGATCCCACAGATGAGGGCCAGTGACACTGCCCTGTGCAGCTAACAACAGCTCCACCTGGAGCTGGGCTGCTGTGAGTCCCTAGAACGGCATAGCTGCTGCCCCTGCTGCAGTGGGCAGCCATAGGCTACAGTGAGTGGCCGGCAGCCAGCGTGAGCGGCCGGCAGCTGGTGTGAGCTGCCAATAGCCGGGGTGAGTGGCCGTCCAGAGGCCAGTGACCGGTCTGCCTCACCAGAGAAGAACGCAATGACGATACCAACATGGGCCAGTGAAGCAATGTCCTCCACAACTAGACTAAAGAACAAAAGGACAGCAACTTGTCTGTTCCCCTTCCCCGATCCCCCAACGCTGTTCCTCTCCCCCAATTCCCCAATAAAATCTTTTTTTAAAAAAAGATGGAATCAGAATATTTGTTTTGTCTATGAAATATGTTACTGCAAATCAGGAATTATGGTCATAATTAGAAGTTGAGTTTAATTATTTTGATATGCTTTGTTGAGAGGTACCATTTATTGAATTTTTTTTTTTCTTCCCTGCTGGGCACTATTCCCAGCCAAATGTTACATTCATTGTTTCAGTTCCCACAACTTCCCCAGGTAGATGTTTTCATCTTTCTTCAGATGAAGAAGAGATGGTTCAGAGAGATTATTTTCCTTGCTGAAGGCCCCACCACTAAACACAGGATCCAAATGTCAAATTTAGTTCTGCCTCTAAATCCTATTTGTATTCTATGTCCACAGCCCCTCAATTAGAATATCTTGTATTATCTTGCTCTTCCCTGTATCTTTACCCAAAATAACTAACAGAATACAGCAGGGTGCTATAGAGTCAACTACCATTTCCTGAACAGCAGTAGCACTGTCACAAAGACTATTTCATTTATTTGCTCAACAACCCTGGTAGGTAAATATGTTTAGTCCCATTTTATAGATAGGAAAACTGAGGTTCAAAGCATTAAGTAACTTGCTTGGGCCTCAGTCTTTAGGTGGCAATGTCCAGGATTTGAAGATAGAACCTCTGGCCCCAGTTCTAGGATCCTTGACTTTTCAGCAGTTAAATCAAAATAATTCAGAGACAATGATTGCTTCCCTATTTAGCTCCCCACTATAATAAGCTCTCAGTTATTGTTCTATATATGTAACCAACAAATTAATGAAATTACCTCTTGCATCTAATGCTGAACTAAAACTGTCACTAATTTTTTTTTTTTTGCTGCTGCTTTTCCTTCATGCTTTTCTTTTGATGTGGTGCTACTTTTAATTGGGAGGTTTGATAAAAGATAGTTTTCAGGAAAAGAATGTTTCAGTGTTTCAGAGGAAATCGTGACTGTCATTCAGATGTAAATGGAAACCAGGACAATCTCATAACCAGTTCAAAGGAAAATTCAAAAGAGCACAAAAGTATGAGGAAAATATATATACAACACACACAGATGTCTAAAGCAATTGCAAATGGAGATGAAACTGGTTTTTCCACAAGGGAGGCTGGTGTTCAATGAAATCTTTACTAGATAGGATAGAATTTACATTCCTATCAGTACAGAATTGCCAAATAGCTCAAAGACATGAATGAACAGGGTCTCTAGAACTGGGCAGCCAGGAAGGGTGCATATATATGATGCATATTTTCCCATTGAAGTATCTATAGAGGGTGCCAAAAACTTGCATACACATTTTACGAAAGGAGGAAAACACTTTATTAAAATTGTAATACTCAATATTTACTGATAACAAAAGATGAATACAAGTCTTGTGTATACATTTTTTT
The DNA here is from genome assembly GCA_033961575.1 of Aselliscus stoliczkanus. Taxonomy (NCBI): domain Eukaryota; kingdom Metazoa; phylum Chordata; class Mammalia; order Chiroptera; family Hipposideridae; genus Aselliscus; species Aselliscus stoliczkanus. The sequence goes on from CM066741.1 coordinate 28,902,098, forward strand.
GCCCGGTATATTTTTTTCAACAGGCCCCTGGGGTGGTCTTGAAGAGCTTACTTAGGTTATATGTAGTCAAAGATATTATAAACAGGCAGTTTGAAAGAAACATAATGTGAGAGTCCCATATTAAATTGATGAGTGAGTAGGTTGTTCTTTTCTAAGCTATTTCCCTGATCCTGGTGGTGTCTCTGCGGTTAAATCCCCATAGGTTTGGTGGAAGGGAAGCACAGAGAAACCTACCAAAGCAGAGAAAATGGGTTTGAAGTGCTTCTACTCTGGAAAAGGCAGGGAGGGGTAGCTATCAGACAGACCTTGCTCTCTTAGATCCACCAGTTCAAGTGCCTTGAGGATGGCCTGGAGCAAGGAATGAGGGTAGAAGGGGTGGGAACCCTTTGGTCCTGGCCTGCCATCCCTATGGGGTCTCAAATTTCCACTGTTAGAATCCCTGTGGCCTCCAAATGCAGTTGAAGAGATGCAAGAAAGAAAAATGTCATCATACACCTTTCAATGTGTGTGTATCCTCCCCAACCACAGTTGCTTAGAATCTTGTCAATAGCACCATGATATTGATGGGTGCCCCTTGTGCCTTTATAGATTAAACAGGTTCATTTGTGGAGCACGTTTTATTTCGGCGTCACAGGATGCATTTTTGTTTCATTCACCACAAGGCTCATGAAGGCGAGTGGCCTTGACTCTTGGAGAACTGGGAACTGACTGGTCCTAGGCTGGCCCCAGGCCAGCAGCATTTTCTCTGGCAGATCACTGGAGATGCGATCTGTGCGACAAAGCTCCTTTACAATGAAATGCCTTGGCTTGGTGACACCTGAGGGCCGGCCCCCTCCACCCTTCCGCTTTGGGAGGGTGGACAGCCGGTCCTGGTGGGGGGTGTGCGGGTCACAATGGCCAGTGTCTCTCCGGAGGGCCAGCAGCGGCTTCCAGATGCGGGCGGGGCTGCGCATCCCCGGGGCCCGGGAAACTTTCACTGGGCGTCCGCGGGGGCGCAGACAATGGGCCGGGGAAGGGCCTTATCGGGGCGCGCAGGCCTTCCCTGAGCGCAGCGTGCAGGCGGCGGCGCTTCCTCCCCGCGACCCCGCGGCCTCCGGCAGAGGCGCGGCCGGCGGAAAAGCTTGGTGGGGTGGCGGCTGCAGCGACACGCGCGGCCGGGCCCCGGGAAAACAAAGGGGGGATGTGTGCGGCCGAAAGTCCGGAAAACGGGGCGCCGGTGGGGGACGCGGGCGGGCGGGCGCAGCTCTCCGTCTCCGAGCCTATTGTTTGCGGAGCGCACAGCCACACGCGCGGAACCAGAAATGAGCACATCCTGCCACCTCTTATCAAGCCATCGGCCGCCAAACACGCTGCGCTATTATTTTGCCCGGGGAGGGATTTTAATGGGATGACCAGGCCCGAGTCTATCTATCGGAGGCCCATCCTAGAAACCTTTCTCTTTGTTCCTCCACTGCCCTTGATGCCATTTCTGATTCACAGGCTCCTATGACTTGAGCTTTTAAGGAAGGTGTTACTGTTGGGAAGCGGGGAGGTGGCGGGGGTTGTCTTTAAATTCCTTAAGAGGCAAAATTCTGAAGGTCCCCAGAGTAACACCATGATGATGATGGTGGTGGTGATGGTGATTTTGGTGCCAATACTAACATTCATCTGATCTTACAACGTGCCAGGCACTATTTTGAGGGCTTCATACGTCTTTTTTTCTCCTTTAAAAAAAAAAAAATTAATTGTATTTATTGGGGGTGATAATGGTTAGTAAAGTTACATAGATTTAGGTGTACAATCCTGTAATCCATCACCTATATATCACATTTTGTGTTCACCACCCCGAGTCAGTTCTCCTTCCGTCATCATCTATTTGATTCCCTTTTCCCTCATCTACCACCCCTCTCCCCGAATACCTTCTGGTAACCAGTAAACTATGTCTTAATTCTTTATTCTCCAAACCAACCCTGTGTGTTCCGTGTATTTTTATCTTCATTTTCCAGATGAGGAAAGACAGACACAGAGGAAGCCCACGGGAACACAGAGGTACTAGGTGGGGTGGCCAGGATTGCAACTCAGCCTGCTGGTTCCAGACTCTTCAGAATCCCTGCTCTTCACTTCTGAACGATGTCTTACAACTTAGTTTTTCACCTGTGTGTTGCCATGGTTTTGATTTTAATTTTATTTTCTGATTACTGAAATAAAGGACATTTCTCCCGCCTATGTTCTTGCTGAACCAGCTATCTCAGAAATCTTGAATCAAAGCAAAATTTCACGGATGGTCCGAGAAGCAGGGAACTTCTTTGAGCATATGTTTGTTTGTTTGTTTCTTTATTAATGACTTTCCACATGTTTTAGAAATTAGGCGCTCTCTGGGCTTTTGAGAAAGGGTTGTTGAATTAAAGTGGAATTTGTCCTTTCTGTGAAAAGTAGATGTTGTCATTGCTCTAGTGTTCAAGTGGAAAATCGAGCAAAAGGAGCACCAATAAGCTTGAAACCAATTAATTAATCAATCTGAATACTTAGTTCAGAGTTTCAGTTTTCTGGTTTATCCACATTGGGTGAATGTGGTCTAAAGTCCCCACCAATGAGTGACTGAGAATGTTTCGTGGAACCGGGACCCTGTGCGCTGTTACAGAGAAATATCAACCCAATGTGCACATTGTTCGAGCCAGCCTCTTGTAACAGTGGAAGTCACCCCAATTAACGTGGGTTGACTTCTCACGAAGGCCCAAACGCACTTTAGGGACAGAGGATGCATAAACGAATAAGATGCTGTTCATATCGAAAGCAATAACTCGCTGGCTGGCCAGGGCAGATAATAACCAATAACTAAAATTTGATGTGATCAGTGCTGTATAATATGGAAGGAGAACACAGATGAGAGATCAGTAATTCCATCGTGGGGTCAGAATGGTACAGAGAGGTTCAAATGCTTCAAAACACTCTGATTGTCTACAGAGGATCTTTAAAGAAATCATTCGTTTGACAACTATTTATTACTAGCCAAGGCAGGTGCTGTGTGAAAAGAAAAACATTTATGGATCCTAATTTCGTGGAATTTGTAATCTAGTGGAGGAAGATGGAAATGAGTTAAATAATTATGTGAATACATGAATATTATAATTACTCATTTGTCTGGGAGGAGGTACATGATCTTTTAAGGTATAAAACAGGATTTGAACTCATTAGGGCAGACAAGTACAAGAAAACAGAGGATTCTAGGCTAGAGGAAAAGGCATGTGACAGTTACCTACTGAGTCTTAGGGGAGAATGAAAGGACCCCCATGTGGCTCCTGGGGCAACGGGGAGACAGTGGTGGGACATGAGTCTGAAGAGAGAGTCCGGTGACCTGTGCACACGCTATAGGATGTTAGACATTTAGGTCTTCATCTCATGATAAAGGAATGCCATTTAAAAGTCTAGACAAGGCATTGAATATATACAGAGGGTGCCAAAAAAATGTGTACACATTTTAAGAAAGGAAAAAACTCTGTATTAAAATTACACTGATGGGAACCACTTTGAGCCCCTCTTGTAACTGGTAGAAGTCACATGTGACTTGTATTCATCTTTTGCTATGGGTACCTATTGAGTATGAAAATTTTAATACAGGTTTTTTTTTCCTTTCTTAAAATGTATATACTTTTTTTGGCACCCTCGGTATGTATATCCTTTAAAGTATCTTTGACTGCTCTGTGGAGAACAGAGCTGAGAAGTACCTTGTTGTTAGAAAGCTACTGTATTAATTCAGTTCACTGATGATGACTGACTCGGTTAGGGTGACGAAAGTAGCAAAACAAAAACAAAAAAGGGCGGATTGAAGAAATAGGTATTTGGAGGTTAAGTAGACAGAACGTGATGAGGGATGGGAGGAAAGGAGATGTGACAAGATGACTTTAAATTTCTGGTTTGTGCAACTACAGGGAAGATGGGGCCATTCCTAAGAGTGGGAAATGTGGAGAGGAGTCAGGTTTGGGGGGTTGGTTCTGAGGTAAGTTTCAGGCATATGGAGTTGGGGTCGAGTGTGGCGAGGTTGGCGGTGGGTCCGGGAGCGTCTGCACTCAGCCTGTAGCCCTTCACCACGTAGGTGTAGGTGCCGTATAAGTGTGTGTCCTGCTCCAGCGAAGCACAGCTTGGGGCTCGTATCTCTCTGAATGTGCTTGCCACTCCTGATTTCATGGCAGCAGTTTGTCCTCGGACTTCAGATCCGTGATGCAGCTAAGAAAAGGCATTGGTTTCAGGGTTGTTTGTTTTTGTTTTGTTTCCTGCAGCTTTTTCTTGTTATAACGACAGGAGCCACAACTTCCAAGGTCTTTATATGCCAAAGCTGAAACTGGAAATCCTCCCATTGATAGATTTTATTTTATTTTTTAGTGTTAAACCAATATTGCATTTTTAGGATGACCATCACTTGGTCATGAGGCATAATTTTTTTTTTATATATTCGTTGGTTTGATTTACTAAAATTTACCTAATCAATTTTGGGTATATATTCATTATTGGGAATGTTTTATACTCTCCGCCCCACCCCCGATTTTGGTGTATCAGACTAATACTTGCCTCAAAGAATAAGGTGGGGTTTCTGAAAAGGTTTTTTTGTTTGTTTGTTTGTTTTTGTTTTTGTTTTAGAATTGGGATTGTTTTTTTCTTAAAAATTGGCTGGAATTTATAAGTGTGTGTTCTACCTTTTTTGCATGACATGTTCTGCCAAAGTCAGTTAGGCTCAGTTTGTTTAAAACAGTACTCAAGACTTCTATTTTTACTGACTTTCTAGTCGTCCTATCAATTACTAAGATAGGAGAGTGGAAAGTTTCAATTATAGCATTTGTTTATTTAGCTGTTCAGTTCTGTTAGCTTTTGCTTCATACATTTCAGAGTTATATTATTTGGTACACATTTAGGATTGTTATGATCTTCTGATGAATCGACCTTTTATTATTCTTAATCCCTGGAACCTTACTTATTTTTTCGTCTGACAATCAGATTTCTTATGCTTAGTGTAACTTTTGTGTGTTTTATACTTTAAGTATATTTATTGTAACTGGGATATAAGTGGCTCTTTTTTACTCATCCTGACTGAGAGTAGAATCTCTATCTTTTAATTGGAGTGCTTAGAATATTTACATTAAATGTAGACATTGATACAGATGGCTTTAAATGAACAATTTTGTTATTTGTTTTCTAATTTTCTCCTCTGTTCTTTGTCCCCCCATCACTCTGTTCCCTGCTTCTTTTTGATTAGTATCCTAGTTCATCTCCACTAACACCTTCTGATGTTATCTTTTAGCTATAACTTTTTGTGCTTTCTTTGCTATTTTTCTACATTTAACAATATACACCTTTAACTTATCAGAGTTTATCTTCAAAAACCATTATATCATTGCATAAATAGTATATTACTTAAGCAGCATAACTCTATTTCCCTTGACCTTTTCTTTATATATTTTTGAGGGCAGTGTCACTGACCTCTTATGTGGGACCCGAACCAGGGCTGCTGGCTTCTCAAGCCAGCGCTTAACCACCGCACCACTCGGCCGGCGCTTTCCCTTGTTTAATGTTCATATATCTCCTTATGTCATCAAGTCAGCTCAAATGCACTTGAGATATTAAATACTACCTGTGTCAGCCCTATTGAGTTCAAGAGCAGAGGTATTGGAGGAGACAAACTCCAGTGTAGGGAGTTCTGTGTATGGAAAAGTATAGTTACTCCCTCCTTACCCCACTCAACAACTCAGTTAAAATCTTACTCTCAGCCCCTTCCCCAAACTAGAAACTCCCTACACTGTAGACTATCTACCCTACAGATTTGGAGGAGTAAGGGTGAGGAAGAGAGAACCCGCAAGGCTGTCTCACCCTGACCTTCTTTTTATTCTGAACTTCTCCAAGTCCTGATGATGAATATTTGCTTTCCAGGAATTCCATTCTGTATTCACCTAAAACCATCATCGCTGTTTGCTCAGACTCCTCAAAGGGAACTCCATCTCGTTTGGAGGGAAATCTAGAGTCATAACCATGATCCTGGAACCCTTCCCTGATTTGGCTGACTCCTTTTCTCTGTCCTCATCTGCCACTGTCCCCAGCTCATTCTGCCCTGGTGACACTGCCCTACCTACTCTGTCTCCACATAGTGTACACCCCAACACACACTTTGTATTATTTCTTTCGGGAACACTCTACCTTTAGACATAAACATCACTAGATCCAGAGTTCCTTCAAGTCAACACCCAGTTGGTACCTATAGTTTTCTCTGAACACCTTACATGAAATTACTGTCCTACCCTACTGCTATTGGCTATCCCTTAGATCTTATTTTATTTTTTGTTTTTGTCATAGCACTGGTCATCGTCTGCAGTGTTATATGCATATTTCTTTATTTGTTCATCGTGTGCCTTTCCCACTAGGATATATGTTTTTAGGGGCAAGACCTTAGTTTTCTTGTCCACTGCTGCCCAGCACCTACAATAATGCCTCATACATAGTAGGTGTCTTGATAAAATTTGTGCAAAAATGACCATTAATACAACTAACCACACTGCAAAACATCAAATTACTTTCACAGAAACATTACACTTATTGTGCAAAAATAAATTGCTCATTGATACAAAATGAAAACTTTTGTCAAATCCTCACCCCCCACTTTATTTCCCAATGAAATATGGAAGATTTAAATGTAGAATATGTGTTCATGTAGGTTATAATCTCCCACAAGGCTGAGATTCAGTTCTTTTACATTTGTTATAGGAAATAGCCTATTATGAGTGCTGAATTAACATGGATCATGATTGATTTAAAATGCATGGTGTTTTACACTGGTATTCAACCAACATCTATATTCAATTAAATAATCATTACAGTTGCCTGCATTTGTGCATTCTACTAATGGCAAGAGCTATACTTACAAAGGCTGGGTTTTATGTGGGATGATACAGATGCTATTCCAAGCCTGGGAAGATGCAAAAATTTTAAATTCTGTCTTCATACATTAGTTTGCAGAGTGGAGAGTCAGCTCCTAACAGCACCTGATTTTAAAATCTCCTTGTGCACGTAACAGACAACAAAGGAATCCCTCATTTCTACTGAGTTTGGATGATCACTTGGAGAACAGGTTTGCATTAAATTTAACTGTAGAATGTGTCACTTTTCCTCATCATTGAATCTGCAGGCAGCATACCGTTCTGTAGCTGATTCACCTGCTCTGCCAGGTGGCCTCACCCATCATATGTATAAATATTTGTCTAAATCCTTCCTTTTTTTTTTAATCATTGTGTTTTCGTGTGTATTAAAGAATCAGAACCAATTTTCTAGGAAAGAGCAACTTTTCTAGCTTTCTTTTGGCTGTTGATGACTTGTGTCTCTTTTTTGTTTGTTTGTTTGTTTGTTTTTTTTTTAAAGATTTTATTGGGGAATTGGCGGAGGGCAACAGCGTTGGGGAATTGGGGAAGGGGAACAGACAAGTTGCTGTCTTTTTGTTCTTCAGTCTAATTGCGGAGGATGTTGCTTCACTGTTGGTATCGTCATTGCGCTCTTCCCGGATGAGGCAGATCGGTGGCTGGCCTCTGGATGTCGCTCACCACAGCTATTGGCCGCTCACGCTGGCTGCGGGCCACTCACTGTAGCCTATGGCAGCCCACTGCAGCAGGGGCTGCAGCCCACACCATCACCGGGGCTCGCACAGCCCAGCTCCAGGTGGAGCTGTTGTTAGCTGTAGAGGGCAGTGTCACTGGCCCTCATGTGGGATCCGAACCGGGGCCGCTGGCATCCCAAAACCAGCGTTTAACCAATGCGCCACTCGGCCGGCCGGACTTGCGTCTCTTTGAATAGTCAGCCCCTCTTGTACTTGGCTGGTAGGAAAGAACTTTCTTGGAGCTAAAAGCAGACTCAGCACGTTAAAAAAGGAAAGACGAAGGTAACCTATTATCTTTCTAAGTGTCTCAAGTTGCAGAGATGTATGAGCATCTTTTCAGCTTGTCTTTTCTCTGGCAATCATTTCACACTCATCTTTTTTTTTTTTTTTTTAATGTGGTGACGGGGTTATTGGCTTTGAAGTCTGCTAGACTTGGATTTGAATTTCACCTTTTTCACTCCATAGCTCTGAGATCTTGAGCAAATTGCTTGATCGCTCTGGACCTCAGCCTGCTCATCCATGGAAAGTGCAAATGTGCAGTGCAGACTTGGCCGTGCAGCTCCCGCTCATAGGTCACCTTCTCAGCAAGGCCTTTGCTGAATGCCCCATGCAAAAGCACAGCCCTGGCCCAGTGCATAGGAAGCATGGAACATGGTGTCTGCTCTACGATGGATTCCACGTTCATAAATCCACCTTTATCTTGGCAGAGCTAACAAAAGTGGGTGCTGGGACTCTAGAACCTGGTTCGTTACCCCTCTGCTTTGCTGGATTCATGAAATCAGAGTATGATAGGTCCAATGTCGACATACATATTTTTAAAAATGAGTGAGTTCTGTATTTGCACAGGGAGTAGGGGAAAAGTAGACCCCCAAAACCTAACAAGCAAGCAAACCAATAAAAACAGTGAACTCAACAGAAGTCAGAAAGTTGAATGTCATCAACCAATGTTCAAATCAAATCACTAAATATGTGCTAATCCCCTGTTTAATTGTTGCACAGAAGGAAAGAATCTTACCTACCCCATTGTTGGTTATCTTTTGTCATTGAATTGGGTTTTTATATGGGTTTTGTCTGGAGGCATTTTGGCGCAGTGGGAAATAGTACTAAACTAGCAGTTAAAAATGGGAGTTTAGTTCCTTCTTCCATTAATTAGCTGAATAAAATTAGGAGGGTTTGCAAGTCATGTCCCTGAGAAATAATCTTGCCTCATTTAATTTGTGAATCATTATTATTATTGAGAGACAGAGTGCTGTTTAGTCTGTTTCATCTCTTCAGTCCTCAGCAATTGTTGCCTCCTCTGCTGATTGGAGCCCGGAAAGTTCGGAAAAAAATCCAAAACAATAGGGCTGGTCCTCAGCCAGCTTGACTTATCTTGTGTAAACTGGATAGAAGTTTTAGGAACTTTCTTGACATCATTATGCAAGTCTTCTAAAAATGTAACTTATTAACATTGAATTATAGCTGTAAGTGAAAGGAAATTATCTGTAAAGGCAGGTAGGATTTTCTAAAAATCATGGACTCATTAAGTATCATTTGTTTGGACTGGAAAGTCAGTCAATATTTCTGAGTTTCACTTTTCTCATCTTTAAAACTGGCATATAAATGTCTAAGTTGTAGGGTTACAGGTTGGATTGGCTTAACTAATATACACACTATATTGAGCCCAAAGTTCCTGGACTGTTTTGTATCTGATTATTTTTAAGATGAATAAAAGAAGTTGGTAGAACTTATATTGTATTACATTGGAACTATAACCTAGTACTTAGGGTTCTGGTAGATGTTTGGCTCTTGATTCCTTATAAGATGCAACTTCATTATTTAACTTGTACAACAAAACACAAATCTATTTACATGTGTTTGGGTCATAGAAGTCTAAAAATAAAATATAAATAACATAAGCTTGCAGGCCAGCTAGGTACCACATTTAAACTCTTCCTGTTTAATTGTCTAGAGACAATTAAACTACCTAATTGTCAAGAGAGATTTGCTGGTTATCTTTTAAGGAGAATGATTTGAACATCCTAATATCTGTATTTAGACTTTCCTTTTATTCCTTTTTATAGGCCAACCAGTATTCTCAAGCTCAATGTTCTTGAGAATTCCTCTGTAGATTATATATGGCAGATTGGTTTTTACATTTCTCAATGCGGTTTTTACAACAGATGGTTATGAGCACCCTTTATGCAGATTGCAGGACTTAATGCTCTGTGAGATGTAACAGTTCATCCCAGTAAGTATAGCAAATAATTCCAATGCTATGGGAATAGGCATATTCCATGTTTTAAAGAGTCTCATGGCACAGGCTTCAGTGAGCATCAGTCCTCTTTAAGGTCAGATCTGTTTGGCTTTCCATTTGCTCAAGTTGAATACTCCTGATATTATTAACTCATTCTTCAATCTTGTTCAGCCTTTCCTCTCAGTTCTAGTAAGGCTTCTCCTTCTTTACTCCCTGTGGCTAATTCCTTACGTTAATAACCTTTTCAGTGTCTCAGAGTTTTGTATTGATTTTTTAGCTGCCCACTGGTCCAAGGACTGCCTCCTTCCAGCTATTGTCCAGACATCCCAACTCTTGCCCAGCTGGACTTCAGTCCATCGATTATCAGCCTTTCTGAAACTCTGCATATCCCTATCACTAGCGTCCCTGTTGATCCTATGAACCCTATTGGAGTTTCTCTGAGGTCACGCCGCCCTCTCGCCTGATCTACACACACATACTCACCTCCTTACCAGACACTCAAGAGAAAAAAGACGGAGCCTGAAGAATGCTTCCATTTCCTTGGGAGGCTCATCTTTTCATTAATTCTACTTACAAGTGAAGTAAGGGAACCCTACTAGAGAGCTTTGCAAAAGAGTAACCATCTGACAGCTTCAGTGATTCAGCTCTCCCCGTAACTGTAACGGGAGTGACTTCAGCAGCCAAATTCTAAGACGAAATATATTTGACTCTGATTCTCGTAAATCCATCTGTTCAAACTGGCTGTAATACACCAGCTACATGTAGTTTTCAATTCGTGCACATTAGGCCATGCAGCTTTCTGGCTACACATAGGGATGGTACTAATGAAAAAAAAAAAACAAAAAATTATTCAGTTTTTCATAGTCCCCATTTAAAACAGTAAGCTGGGCTCCTGGGAGAGCCACAGTCTAAAATCCAAGGGAAAACAAACCCCAGGTTAGAAATCAAAGAACACCCAACCACTTCCATTTTTAAAATTCAACTAGGGTATAGTATAATATATGTATATAGGCCGCTACCTCTGTGATGGCTAACTAGCATGCCTTGGTTACAATCCTTTTGTTTCTCTCTGTTTTCACATTTGGATGTCTTCCTTTGCCAAGTTGAACAAGGAGGGAAAAATAAATTAATCCTCTAGAGCTGAAACAGAAACATTTGGTTCTTCTGTAATCCTCAGTCCTTAACCTAATGTGGCAGCTCGTAGGGAGGCTGTCGGATCCACAGTCCTAATTACTCTACCTCGCCTCCCACATGCACACATGTAGCAGTCAGGAGTGAGAGTGTGCTGACAGCTCCTCTGTTCCGTGGCTGTGCACACCCCTAACGTGAGTGGGCTTTTATCTCTGTGGCACTTCGGTAGGCTCCATCAGCGCACCCATGGAGTGGGAGCTAGTGTATTGTGAGAATATCCCTAATGGGTCCTGAGACACACATGAACCTATGGCCTTGAATGTTATGTGTGGCATGTGTGGCGTGAATCCAGTGGAACAGTGCTTCTGCAAGGCCATAGTCACCAAGACTGACATGGAAAGTGAGGGACCCCACTGTATATGTTGCATGGAAAAACTCACAGACACAGACAATAGTTTAGGGGTTACCAGAGGGTAAGGGGGGAGGAGGTGGTACATGAGGGTGAAGGGGTCAAATATATGGCGATGGAAGGAGAACTGACTTTGGGTGGTGAGCACACAGTGTGATATATAGATGACATATTACAGAATTGTACACCTGAAACCTGTGTAACTTTACTAACCATTGTCACCCCAATAAACTTTAATAATAAAAAAGAAAAACTCTAATAACTATATAAGAAAGTGGAATACAACCAAGAAGTGGTCCGGTTAACACTAGTCAAATGCTAGTGGGGTGTGGGCTTTTATTCTCATTTTGAAAACTTTCTATGGTGTTTGTGTGTATCTACCCCCCTACACACACACACACACACACACACACACACACACACACAGCACACAGGATTGTTTTTAAATCGGTGTGGACAGATAGCAAGTCCTCAATCAATGCTCGTTAGCTGAAAATAACACCACATATAACTGACCTGCTGTCACAGATATTTTCTCAGGTTACCCTAAGTGTAACTGGTGGAGGGATTGAATAGAATTGACATGGTCACTTATGCTGGGGTAGAAAACCTCCCTAATCTAGGGCACTGGAAGTTGGTGAGACATCTTACATTTGTTGCAGGACTGCGACTCTGTGGTGATTATATCTTTGAACAATTGTGAATTAGCACACAGGGACCTTTCATTTTTCTAATCAAAGGCCAAGTCTTTATTGACCATAATAAAGTTAATAAGTCTATTTTGTAGCATGATAAAGTATTAATAAGCTCCCCTGTTTTGCCAAGTGTTGATGATCAGATAGAGAGGTCAGCCCCCACCTCACTGTCCTGCGATTTTTAACCCCCAGCTCATCCCTTAGTCTTCCCACTCAGTCCTTATAGAAAGCAAATGTTCTCCACTAGTCCTTTTCAATCTTTTCTACTAAAATTCTTGTAATAGCAGAGGAGTCTTACCTTGCCCTCCAGGAGTCTGGAAGACAGGGAGGGTGTGGGCATGCACTGCTGCCTTCCAAATTTGTTTGAAGTCTTATATATGATTTTAATGCATTCATGTAATTTTTACATTTAAGTTGATTACATATGTGTATATTTTCGTATTAAATTGTCCCCCTCCTGACAAAAGGACGTTGATTGTTTACCATGGTTATTTGATGGCATTGAATACACTTTGGCAGGTGAAACAATGTATGCCCATTTTGAAATTTTGAACTTTGATTTTTCTAGCTTCTCGTCTATGAGTGGTTCACCATAAACCAACTCTGTGACAATCCTGGGTCCGTGGGTCCATCTGCTTATGTCCTTTGGTAATCTACCCACTCTGGGGCTCAGGTTCCATTCTATCTTAGGGCTGAGTGCTTCCAGTTATGATGAAGGAGAAGTAAGTTTCCTCCATGTCTTGTTCAGGTTCAGAGGAAGCCCTAGACCCATTCGGTATCAGCCCCCAATGTCAGGCAAGAGCCTGCCTGACAGTGTTGCTCCCATTTGATGAGAACTCCCTCTAATGAATCACCCTGAGACCTGGTGTAGCTGGTCCTTCCTGGTCCCATCAGAGGTAGTGCAGCCTGGGTCAGGTAACAGCAGTGCCGACGAGTGCTCAATGAATCTTCTTAGTCATGGCACTGTACATCTCAAGTGTCCTAATTGTCGTGTTCAGTGGAAACGTATTTACCGATCAGCTCTCATGTAATAAATAACACCCTTTGCTTCACAATAGGATTTCTGTGGTTTTCCATTTATTCAAAAATCTGGAGGACAGATGGATAGACCCACTTTTGAAGATGGCCTATTTTATCTATGCTTGATTGCATATATTTTGTAAAGTGGAAATAGAGTGATTTAGAATGGGAAGTTCAAATCATCTCCTTCTCTCGTTCTGTGTCTCTGAGGAGTAATCATCTGTCATTGTGTAGCCTACTAGACAATAAAGACCCTGCCTTACGTCGCTCTGTTCCCAGAATCTAACACAGTGCCTCTTAGTGGGCGCTCAATAACCCTTTGTGCTTGGGCAGATGAATGGAGTCACACTCCTAGCAGGTATATACACATATCTGACTACACTCTGGCCCAAAAGGTAGAGGAAGAGTCTGTAACTGATTCTGCAGTTACAACTCAACTGACTACTATCGTCTTACTGAGATGAGAAGAGATGCTGATGGATAATTTGGTATGATTCGATGAAACGTAACATGGACTAGTTATGTGGGTCCCATAGCTTTTTTGTTCTCCTTGCTGGGAGGAGAAATTAGTATTCATATTTATTATTATCATCATTAAATGATTTGATGTTAATCTATAGCTGAATTAACTAGACCTTATAAACATAAAAAAAAAATAGACAATTCTGGCTAGGAACAACATTGATATCCAAAAAGATTTCAAGGATTGCCGTCCTACACAGAGTTTGGATTTATCGACAGTGTGTGCAGAGTGCGGAATATCATACATGTCCTCTAAAAATATCTTAAATGCTGCAACATTAGTCACTTGCTTATAATTAAAGTATGTTGCCATTTCACCAAGCTTTCATTTACAGGAGAAAGTTCAAATTCCATTCCCCTTGAACTTTAGCTATTTCCAACTTTTTTTCTTTGTTCTTTTCTTTAAAGCTTTGCGACAAATGCATCCCCATATGCTTATATTAGTTAATCTAGTATTAAACATATTGGCTGTGCAAAATGTTGGCATCCATTAATAAATGTTTTCATTTTTTCATTTTCTCTCTTTTTTTAACTTTAGATTCTTCCTTTGACTACATAAGCAACAGCTGTCTAGCTACTTGCACAAGACTAGATCTAATGCCTCCACAGAAATCTAGGTCAAAACACTTGGAATGCATGAATATCAAACAGAGTTTTGAAAACAGCAAATGAATACATCTTTAACTGGTGACATTTTCCTGTAGCATATGGCTGCAAGCTCAGGGGACTGGATGCTTTTTTGATGAATATGTTTCATCAAAAACTAAAGGATGGCAGTAGGCTTTTGCCACCTTCTGTTTTGTCTTATGAAATGATAATGCAAATGCATAGAGAGATATAATGACCACAAGGCTTTTACCTTCAGACTTATTCCAAAGGTGCTTTTTGTTTTTTGTTTTTTGTTCTTTGAATGAATCGTTTTGTCTTTGGGTGGCTTTGGGTGTATACATAGCTGTCAAAGGTGACACCCCATGGGAGCAGTTGTTATTCTTGGGCAGAATTTCATTGATGGGAATTTTTTTAAAAATGGGACCGAACAGCAAATATTCGCCATAAAGAAGAGTTGGGAATTTAGTCACATGAGTAACTTACAGCCACAGCAGCAAAAGGTTGATACAAATCCCTTGTCAAATGTCAGTATCAAGAGGCCAGATAATCATTTCTGAGTGAGGAACACAGAGAAAAGTCCTGGGAGACTGGAGGCTGGCTCCGAGGTCCTGCATCTGCCACCAGTGTGTCACATGTGACCTTGGATGTGCCCCTTCATCTCTGTGCCATCACTGTCCTTCTATTGTGTCACGTGAGACCCCAGGACTATATTATGTGTAGGGTCCTTCTTAGTCCTAAAGTTCCAGGTTTGTGTCAGGTTATGAGGCTGTTTTATTGTTCATTGCATCATGTTGTTGGAAATGACATAGCATGGAAGAATAGGCTTTCATGTTTTGTTTTTGCGTTGTTGTTTTTTAGCTGAGCCATCCTGCCACCTGTTGGCAGCTCAGCTGCAGCTCAGCTCAGGCCGTGCATCGAACTGCTGTTGCTCAGAGCTCAGCTCGCACTCTTGAGTGGACTCTTAACCAACTGAGCCACTCAGCCGGCCCCTACGCTTTGATATTTAATGGGCTGAAGATTCATTTCTTAAAAACAAAAATTACCCAGAATCCCCCCTCTTCCCATTTATAAAGTAAACAACAGTGGAGCTATTCTGTGCCCTTGAATTTCCTGTCCCCCGCCTCTCCCTGCAGCACCTGACACCTTTGTGTGGAAAGCCACCGACTCCGCCAAACCCAGCTTGAAAACTACTGGCTCAGAAAATGAGTGTCTCTCTCTGTGTGTGTGTGTGTGTGTGTGTGTGTGTGTGTGTGTGTGTGTGTGTGTGTATTTTGTAGGAATAGTGGTGATGCTGAAGTGTTGGAAACTGCACTCTTTTTAAAGATTTTTTTGCATTGAGCAAATTTGTATTAACCTTACAGTACCTTGAAGTTGCAGGTTAAACTTGAAGCTTCATGCATGGCTCCTGGTTTGCCTTTTGTTTAAAAAATAACCAGCCGGGCTTGTCATTGGCCTGGGAATCCATGAATGGGCCCCTTTGATTCACAGGGTGTACTTGCTCTCCTCACCCTGATTTGGTAGTGTCCCCAGTAATATTCTTGAAATCACAGTCAGAAACATACTCATTATTTTAGAATTACTGGACGAGAGGTGACTTCTTCCTTCCATCGCAGTCACTGCATTCCCAAGTGTCGTTTACAAAAGCTACCACTGGTACCAGGAACTTGGGTACCCCCTCAGAGCAGTCCCTGCATACACACTGGTGTGTATACATGATTGTGTGTGGGGGACTGTGCGTGTATATCTTTCTTTTTAGCAACGTGGCAGTATATGCTACATACATGTAACACTTTGTTTTTTATGCTTAATATGTCTTAGATAGCATAGCCTAATACAAATGTATAATCTGCATTTTTCTTCCCCCAAAGTCTTCATAGACCCTTATTGTGGATGCACAATTTTTTAAACAAGCTCCTTTTTTTTTTTTATCTTAAAGGTTTTACTGGGGAATTGAGGAAGGGGAACGTGTGTTTTTCCAGGACCCATCAGCTCCAAGTCAAGTTGTTGTCCTTCAATCTTAGTTGTGTAAACCAGTTCCTTTTTAAGGGCATTTGCTTGGTTTTGTTTTTTTTCCTATTTACTTATAAGGTAGCAATTAATATCCATGTGTGTGTGTATTTATAAGTATATGTGAGAACATCTTCAGGCTGATCTCCTAGAAATAATATGGTGGGTCAGAGTATTGTGCACACTTAATTTCGGTGGACAGTACCAAATAATACTTAACTGTAGCTATTATTTGCATTTTAAAAAATAATATTAAGATAGTTGAACGTCTTTTTATGTGTTTAAAAATTACTTATATGTAAAACTCTGTTCATATCCTTTGTCCACAAATGGAGTTAGGACAACTTAGTAGCCATCTGGAAAAGAAAAAATTGTATTTCCAACACCAAAATAAACTCCAGATGGACCAAAGATTTTACGCTAAAAATAAATGCACCAAAGTACTATTAGAAAACATGAGAAGATGTTTTTGTCAGTAATCCAGAGCTAAGGAAGGTCTATCTAAACATATTACAAAACCTATAGGGAAGGATTCTAAAGATGTATAAATTAGTGTCAGTGTATTTTGAAAATAAATGAAAAGATGAATGATACACTTAGATGAATAACAATGACACATTTGACAAGAGTCAATTGCTTTAAATGGTTTGTAGCTTTAAATGGTTGTACCTTCTAAACTCAGGATGTTGAAAGTTGAAAGACTGCTGTTCTCACCCCAACAAGCAAAACAAGCAGGATAAGCTACAGAATCATAGTTTATTTAAAAACCATCAGAGGGCCAAGAACACAAGAAACCTAAAAGAAATTAATTGTAGAAAATGAGATACCTTTATAGGCGACCATAAAGCCACAGCTGCTATCATCCCTGCCGGAGAGGTCAGGGTAAGGAGAAACTAGACTATGTTTTTAAAATTTATTTTTCAATTATAGTCGACACAACAATATTATATTAGTTTTAGGTGTACAACATTGTGATTAGACATTTCTATAACTTATGAAGTGATCCTTCTGACAACTTTTAATGGCTCTGTGTGGGCTGGTGGGCCAGGTTAGAATTCCACAGTGTCTCAGCCTTGTCCCAAGACTGTCCCCATCCTCCGGTTCTTCCCCCATGTCTTTACTGACTCCTCGACAAAGGGTACTAAAGGTTGGTGACATTTTATGGTACCTGAGAGTGATCTCTACTGATCAGAAGAAATGAGGGAAACTGCCCAAGACATACAGCCCTTCACAGAGAGCAAGGCAACCACCATACACAGGCGCTCCCCAAAATGGTACACAAGTGGACACTTTGGTCAGCATTGCTCAAGCAGTAGTTCGCCGTCATCAGAAGTGTCTGGACACTGATGGGAACCATTTTGAGCACCTCTTGTCATGGCAGAAGTCCAACGTGACTTGTATTCATCTTTTGTTATCGGTATATATTGAATATTATAATTTTAATATAGTTCCCCTTTCTTAAAATGTGTATACATGTTTTTGGCACCCTCTGTCTGTAGATACTCATAGATACAGATAGATATAGACAGATATAGATACAGATATAGATGATATAGATATCAATACATAAATATATTGTACAGCTTTGCTTGCTTTGAACTTTGTCAAAGGGCTATATCATTCTATTAGTCATCTTCTGGACTTTTCATTTAAATTATACCAAGAGTCATTCATAATATTCAGTGTGTTTCATTTCATTTTATTTCATTTCATTTATCCTCACTGCGATTTCTACACTTCAGTGTTTTTATCCATTTGCTTGTAAGTGAACCCCTCCTTGTATTGTTCCTGGGTGACCGAAGTGATACAGTCAGCGGTCTTGTCCATATCTTCTGGTGCACATGTCCAAAAACTTCTGTTCTGTTACCTAAGTGTGGAAATTCTGGGCTTGCAATCACCTTTACATGATAATGGCAAGTTATATTAAAACTTATAGCAGTTTGTGCTAAAAGTATGAGGTTACATTGAGTCACACCCATTTATTTACTCCTTATCTTCCTTTATCTTTATAGACATCCTTATACCTTTGGGCTCATTGAGAGCAAAAGAGATGTCTGTAAATGTGTCAGTTTCTCAAGAACAAAGACATTGTTCACGTAAAGGTTGAAATAGAAAATGCAAGATTTTTGAGATGGAAAATGAATCAGCTGCCTGAAATTAATTATAAGTAACAACTTGAATATTAAACTCAAAAGCAAATGAATGTCTTCTTCCTTCCCTTCCTCCCTCCCTCCCTTCTTCCTTCCTTCCCTGCCTCCCTCCCTCTCTGTCTTTCTCTGTCTCTCTGTCTCTCTCTCTGTCTCTCTGTCTCTCTGTCTCTCTCTCTCTGTCTCTGTCTCTCTCTCTCTCTTTCTCTCTCCCTCCCATTTTATCCATTTGTTTAATGATTCAAACAGTAACTGTACAACAGAAGGATAAATATGATAAGCTCATAGATGGGAATATGGAATTAGGAACTTGTATTTTCTTCTTAGGGAAGATGCTATCAATGTGAACCAACAAAGTTACTCATTAAATAGTGGTCGCCTCTGAAAGTGACCTCAGAAATCATCTGCTGTCGTTTCATAGATGAAATCTTAGCTTTTCCAAGGTCACACAAGTAGTTAGCAAAGGTGCAACAGGAATCACATTTCTGACTCTCAGTGCAGTAGTCAAAACAATTCTCTCCAGTGTCAGAAGCCTAATCATTAGCTTGTTGCTATTCACTCTTAAGTTATGTGATTTTTATTAGATTCCCTTGGCATATTAGAGAATATTTATACCAAGGGGGCAAGATGGGTTAGGAGATCTGAGACGGTTGTCAAAAATTGGAGGCAGAGAGGGTGAAAAAAGAGAAGTGGCTAATTCTGATTCCTGCCTCTTGATTTGGGTCTTTCTAAGGGCGACAGAATTTACCCATTTCTGTTTGAAAGCCACGTCTTGGACTTGACAGATGCTGATGGATTGGTGGGAAACAAGATATGCTTTGTAGGATGGTTTCCTAGTGTGGCCTTTTCAGGGATGCTGGAGAGAGAGAGCGCTGCAAGATGAGACCAGCGCTGAGTGGACTGATCCATTTAGTGGCTATTAAATAATGTCTGTCGTCTTTGTTCCTGGTTCCTGGAGGGGAGACTAAGTCCTTGGAATTTCCCAAGTATTAGGTGCATCTTTGCTATTCATGCTGTGCCCCTCAGACCACACCTGAGTTTATGCTAATCGGTTGAACCCATAGTGGGCCCCCAGATGTATCAAGATGGGGGCTAGTCATGCCAGTAAGACCAACCATATGATTAGAGGGTTGGGGCCTTTGAGTCATGTGACAGTGACCTGCCCTCCTAAAATCCAGAGAGAGAGCAGGGGTCTGGAGGTTGAGTTCAGTGATGTAGCCGATGATTCAGTCAGTTATGTCTGTGTAGTGAAAGCCCAATAAAGACTCTGGATACCTGAGCTCAGGTGCACTTCCCCAATGGATAGTCACACAGGGATGAGCTGGGAAGGTGACATGTCTTGAGGACATGAATCTTAGCATTATGGAAACCTCCCTCCACATTTTTCATTGGCTGGTCCTGATTTATATCCATTATAATAAAACTGTAATAATAGTGTACTGCTCTTCTGAGCTTTGTGAGATCCCTTAGGAACTTACCATACCTTA
This sequence comes from Aselliscus stoliczkanus, assembly GCA_033961575.1. NCBI lineage: Eukaryota > Metazoa > Chordata > Mammalia > Chiroptera > Hipposideridae > Aselliscus > Aselliscus stoliczkanus. Next base: position 28,921,970 of record CM066741.1, read on the forward strand.
GGGTCATGGGATTACCCAATGTCTTAGGCGGTTGGTCCAAAGTAGAGCTGACCTGGGAACCTCTGTGTTTGTGGCTGGTGTCTGAAGTGAGGGCAGTCTTATTGAGAACCATGCTCTTCACCTGTGAAATTTGACTTAAGTCCCAGTGGTGAGTGTCGGAATTATGTTGCACCAAGAAGTAAACACGTGCTCATGTATAGCTGTGGAAGTGAACGCATGCTGCGAGAGGCATGGTGGCTAGAATCCGAGGCTCTGGTGACAGGCTTCGAGTCCCAGACCAGCTCTGCCACGTCTCATCTTGGAGCTGCCCTTCCTTTCATAGCTTATAGCATCCTATTACATAGAAATAGTAGAAGTAACATCTTTCTAGGGTTATTGTGAAACTTAAATGAATTTGTATGCCTAAAGCATGCACAGCACTGCTTGGCACCCATAAAGTCCTCTTCAAACTATTTAAAAATAACATTTCATGGTTCTTTTCACCAAAATAATAGAACACTTAGAAAGTATCACCTAAAAAGTAACCTTTTAGTTCCTCAGCAAATTGCCCTCTTACGATGATTGAAACAGTTACAGTGGAAATAATACATTAAATATAAGGTGCCATGTTTATGTGAAAATTATTCATATCTTTGGAGTAGAAAAATGTACTAATTATTGAAAAAATGTTATCGTCTTACTTAAGTTTCCCCTTACCACCTCCATAAGGAGTGAACTTTTGTTTTGTGTGTAACGTGCTCTCTTTGGTCCAGGCAACACTCCAAAATGGAAGACCTCACTCTTGAGAAAGTAAGATAAACAGGAGATGTGCAGGCACGTCTAATCAGGGATAGCTGTGCTGATTTATGTTCTGTGCTTATTTAATTTTATTTTCTAAATCAACATTGAGAAGGAAAAGTTGAAATATTAATTACCCGTTTACTGTCAATGTAGCGGAAAATGTAATTTATAGCTTACTTGCAAAAAAAGAAAAATTGGCGTGCTTAATTTAAGAACTCAAATTGTTCAAATAACATTTTTGAATTTGATTATTCATTTAATTGAATTGTTGCTCTTTCGGTCAGAATTGCTTTTGAGATCCCAATTTCAGCAATAGTTAACTAAGAGTTCTCAGTGGAAAAGACAGAGGGGAAATGCACAGATCAAAACGCAGGAGCAAGTAACTATTTGGCGATTTTACCTGAAAGAGATGGTCAAATTCATTAGTAGTGTTTTTTGTTTGTTCGTTTGTTTTCCTTCATAGAAAGAAATCAGTCACCTTCAGACTTGAGTTGAGGAGAAGAGAAGCTCAGTATCCCAGGGTCAGGAGGGTCAGCCTCAGAATGAGTGCCCCTGCCTTCTTCCTGCGATAGCGGTGTCTTGTGGCTGGCTATGCAAGCAGAGATCTCTACTCTGAAGACTTCCACACTGAAACCAACAAGCAAACCAGCAGGTACAGCAGAATTTATTATTTTTAACATTATTAAGGTATAATTTGCGTACAACAAAATGTGCAGTTTTTAACTGTACACTTAATGAGTTTTCGCAATTGTGTACTGCCATGTGACAAACACCACAGTCAAAATATAGACCCTTATAGGACTCTAGAGTTCCCGCTTGCCCTTGACAGTTGATCAGGGCCTCTGAGCTATAGACAGAGGTGACCACTGATCTACCCTCTGCCATTATAGTTCTGCCTTTCCTAGGATTTCAGATGTTAGAATCATGTAATATTTTGTCATTTTGGTTTGATTTCTTTGACTTAACATAATATTTTTGAGACTGCATCCATGAATGATATCGACTTGCACACACACGAAGTCATTCTGTGAAGCTATGCTATCATTTCCTTTGGGTAAACACTCAGGAGTCAGATTGCTGGGTTATATAATACGTTTAAGGTTTACTTGGTAAGAAATTTTCTTCCAAAGTGGCTCTACCATTTAGCAAAATCATATGAGGTTCTAATGTTTTCAGTATTGTAAGACTTGAATTTTAGCCGTTCTAGTAGATGTGTAATGGTATTTCTTGGTGTTTCTAGATTTTTTTTTTTAGCTGAGCCATCCTGCCACCTGTTGGCAGCTGTTGGCAGCTCAGCTTGGGCCAGGAATCGAACCAGCGACCCTGTTGTTCAGAGCTCGCACTCTTGAGCAAGCTCTTAACCAACTGAGCCACTTGGCTGGCCATTTTGTTCTAGTTTTATTGAGATATAATTGATGTACATATATTGTGAAATGATTACCACAATAAGTGTAGTTAGCATTCATCATCTCACGTAGATACAATGAAAATAAAAGGCAAGAAAAGGGAAAAAAAAGTCCCCTGTGTTGATAATTCTTAGATTTACTCCTTTAATAACTTTCATGTATATCATACACCAATGTTAACTATAGTTACATCCCCAGGACTTATTTATCTTATAACTGAAAGCTCTGTACCTTTTGACCACCTCTATTCAATCCCCCTTACTTCCACCCCCACTTCTGGTAGCCTCAAATCTAATCTCTTTTCTATTAGTTTGTGTTGCTTGTTTTAGATTCCACACATAAGTGAGATCGTATAGTGCTTGATTTATTTCTTATTTCACTTAGCATACTGTCTTCAAGTTCCATCCATGTTGTCACAAATGGCAGAATTTCTTCTTCTTTTTTTTTTTTTTTTTTTTTGAGAGCAGTGTCACTGGCCCTCATATGTCGGCCAGCGGTTAACCACCGCGCCACTCTGCCGGCCCAGAATTTCTTCATTTTTATGGATGAATAATATTCCATTATTTTATTTAGATGGATATATATATATATATATCTTTCTGATTTGTATCACCCTGATGACTAGTGACGTTAAGTGTTCTTTCATGATTTTTTGCCGCTCATATATCATCTGTTGTAAACTATTTGCATAAATCAGTTTCCCACTTTTAAATTGGGTTATATTACTCAATTCTCAGAGTTCTTTATAAGTTCTTGATATCATAAGCCCTTTGGCAGATATATGCTTTGCAAATAATTTCACCCTATCTGCGGTTTCCTTTTTTCTTTTCTTAACTGCATTTTTCAAAAGCAGATATCTTTAATTGTGTAGTCATTATCATTAACATTATTTTCACTTGTTTGGGTTGTGCTTTTTGTGTTCTATTTGAGAAATATAGCCCTAGCCCAATATCACAAAAATTTTCCACAATGTATTTAATAGCGTTATCATGTATAAACATTTGTTTATGATGTGAGGAGAGTGTTGACATTGATTTTTTTTCCCATGCAGATACTAATTTGTTCCAGCACCATTTTTTGAAAGGAGTATCTTTGGCCCCATTGAATTCCCTTGTCACCTTTGTCAAAAATCAATTGTTCCAATTTAAGTCTTAAAATCCATGAATCTGTTATATTTCTGTATTATAAAGGGCTTCTTAAATGTTTTCTTTTACAGTGTTATGCAGTTTTCAATGTATAAATCTTGCATATCTTTTGTTGAGTTATTTCTAAGTATTTTTTCTATGCCATTGTAAGTGGAGATATTTTGAAAATTTCATTTTCTAATTTTTCATTGCTAGCATACAGACACAATTTATTTAAAAATTATTTTTATTAGACCTTGTACCCTTCCAACTTCCTAAGTTTACTTTTATTTCTAGAAGTTTTCTTTTTTCTTTTCTAGATTTCTTAGAATTTTCCCTACAAGCTATCATGTCATCTGCAAATAGAGATAGTTTTATTTCTCCCTTTCCAAACAGAATACCTTTCCCCCCTTAACTTATTCCTTTGGCTAAGAGTACAGGACAAAGCTGAAAATAAGTGGTAAGTGGCGAGAGTAGACATCCATGGCTGTTCCTGCTGCTAGGGAGAAAGCATGTATTGACTTACTGAAGATGATTTAACTGTAAGTTCTCCAATATCTCTTTACTCAGAGGAAATTTCCTTTTCTTTTTAGCTTGTTAAAAACTAATTTTTTTTTCCTATTTTTAGTTCATTTAGTTTTTTTTTTCCCCCATAAGTGGGTGTCAAATAATTTTTTTCTTCATGTATTTCAGTGGTCATATGGCTTTCTCCTTTATTCTATTCATTTGGTTCTTTCAAAACCAACTACGCTGATTGGTTTTTCAAATGTTGAAACGACATAGAATTTCTGGGATCAACCCCATTTGGTTATGATATATTATCCTCTTCATGTTTTGGTGGATTTAATTTGGTAAGATTTTGTTAAGGACTTCTGTGTATATTCAAAACTGATGCCTTTATCTCATTTTAGTATCACAATTCTATTGCCCTCATAAGATGACATTGTATTTCCTTCTCTATTTTCTGAAAGAAGTTTTGTAGCATGAATATTATTTCTTCCTTATGTGTTTGATAGAATATATTAAGGAGGATGTATATCTAGGTCTGGGGTTTTCTTCATGGGTGTGTAGTAAAGAATTTGTCTTATCTGAAGGTCTAGCCTTTGATCTTAGCTCCTGGGAAGTGCTCTCTAAACCTTGGAATGTCCTGCCTGATAAGAGTTCCATTGTTTACCTGGGAGTTTTGGGCCAAAGCAGATAACCTTGCAAAGTATTTTATGGTGGGGCTTTGGGTCACAGGGTGACAGCTCCACTTTCATAGGTGCTAGAGTCTGTAAAGGTAGCCACAGGGCCACTTGTGTGGTCACCCATATCTATGTGAGTGACTGAGCCCAATAAGACTTGATTAATAAGGCTCAGGTGAGCTCACCGGGTTGGCAATACTCAGTTTAGATCAATATACATTGTTGCTGGGAAAAATTAGCACTGTCCATGACTCTACTGGGAGAAGACAATTTGAAGCTTTGCTTTCGGGAATTTCCTGTACTTTGTACCATAGGGGTCTTTCTCTTTGGTTGATTTTTCATCTGCACCTTTATACTGCAGTAAATCATAAGCTTAAATAGTACAGCTTCAGTGGGTTCTGTAAGTCCTTCTGGCAAATTATCAGACTTGAGGGCGGGATCGGGGACCCTGAGTGAGGGTGCTCTTGGGAGCCCTCCTCCCCAAACTCTGCAGTGGGAAAAGTTCTTCATTTAGAATATAATTTAAAAAATTAGAGTTATTTAAGGTTTATATTTCTTTCTGGCTCAATTGGTAGTCTGTGTTTTGGAAGAAATTTCATCTAGATTGTCAGGTTTATTGGCATAAAATTGTTCATAGTATTTCCTTATACTTCTAACAACTGCATGATCTGTAGTGATGCCCCTTATTTAATTTTAAATTTTGGAATCAGTTTGGCAAAATATATTTTTTAAATTTATTTATTTACATATTTTTTTAAATTCGCTTCAGGTGTACAACAAAGTGCAATAGTTATACAAAAATATGGAACACTTCACGAATTTGCGTGTCATCCTTGCGCAGGAGCCATGCTAATCTTCTCTGTATCGTTCTAATTTTAGTATATGTGCTGCCGAAGCAAGCACTAAAATATATTTTTTAAATCTTTTCAAAAATCTAGCTTTTGATTCCATAACTTTTCTATTATTTCTTCACTTTCTATTTCATTGATTTCTGCTCTTATAATTCTTTTTTTTTACCTTCTTTGGGTTTAATTTTTTATTCTTTTACTAATTTCTTAGGATGGAAATTCAGATGGTTGGATTTAGATCTTTCTTCCTTTGTAATACAAACATTTAAAGCTATAAAATTTCCCTAAGTACTGCATTAATAATATCCCTGAAGTTTTGATACAGTGTATAGTCATTCTAAATATTTTCTAGCATCTCTTGTAATTTTTTGTAATCTAGCGGGTTATAGTCTTATAATTTCTTGTCTGTCATACACACACAATGAATAACAAAAAAAGTTGCAATTTATCTAATTCAACTTTTAAATGAAATGAAACCCCCATCATCTAATTTTATTTTTTGATGTCTATTTTTATTTTTCTATTTTCATTTATTTTTACCTGTCATTGTAGTATATTAAATGGAAGTCTAGAAATCTGATCTCTTTATATTTTTATAAAATGTATTTCTTGAAACTCTGCATAGTTTGTACATGAGACCCATTAAGAAACACCATTAATTTAAAAGAAGCAAGGAGCACCGACAGTTCTTATCCAAAACAAATGAATCCCATGAAGATGAAGCTAAAGAGGACACTTTCTAGTTACCTAAGCTAGAGAAGCCGCAAGGATAAAGGGAAAATCTTTGTCCTTGGTTGCTGAAGACATGAAATGTTACTGTAGAGTCTGGCGTAACATTTTTACATTTTCTTCTCTTTTAAGAATACTAACTGACATTTTCATGGAGGGCTAGTCTGACTCATTCTAAATTCCCTTCTATGCTGTCATTTCTTACCCCAATGCCCCTTTTGCCAGGGAAGGGTTAAAAAGGCTTCACAAAGCTGTAAATGGCTGACATTTAGCTATCCAGTATGACTCTGCAGTTAAGACATCTGTGCAAATGAGTGTCAGTGTCTGCTTTTTAAATATGGAGCTCTCTGGGACCTCTCCATGTGTCCCTCTTTTTCTATCTCAGCACTTCATTATGGAACGGGACAAATTGTAGTAGGTTTCTTTTCCCCTCTGTTCCAACCCCCCTCAGAATTAGACTTTACAAAGAAGGTTCTCTTTCTGATGCTAAAAGCCCTGGTATTTCACCCGACAAATTAAAGGTGGAATGAAAGAGAAGCCAGCCGCTTCTCTATGAAACGTTTCTACCTCCGTCTGTGCAGCCAGTGGCAGAAAAACTGGAGAGGCACAGCCAGCCCGGGGACCCCCGTGAACAATTTCAGTGTCTGAGTGGCAGTTGGGGACAAGGCGCTGACTGTTTGCCTGCTGCCCATTCTGGCATTATTAGGTAAAATGAAAGTCCTGTTCTCTCTGAGAAACTTTTTTTTTTTTTCAATAAAACAATTCTCAGTCATTCACAAGTCAAAAGCAAAGAAGAAAGAGCCTCAGTGTAAATGCTGTAAGCTAGCACATTGTCTTCTGTCATTTTCTCACTATTCACAGCTGAAAGGGGAAGAAGATGAGAAGGGGAGGAAGGGGCGCGTTAAGGCATCTTTCCGCAGGAATGTCTGATGGCAGCAGCCATGGGCCTCCAATCCTGTTGCTCATTTGGGCTGCACAATCTGTTCCGGAGTCTCCAGGCCTCCCTCTAGGCCTCATCCCACCCTCTGTCGCCTCAGCCACTTTTCCGTCTCTCAACTCCCTTCATTTTATCCCATGAGGCAGTGCAAACATCTAGCCCGTTCTCCTGTTTGAGGTATTCTAATTCATGGTTTGGTTCCACAGGTATCAGACCCGGAATACATCTCATGATTCCAGGTGCTATTTTTAAAAGCCTAGCTTAATGCGTTATATCCTCATGGTGGTTCCATGCAGTGTTAGTTGGGTTTTCTCGATGGTGACATTTACATCTAGATAAATTAACAAAATGATAAAGGATTTAAAACCAGTGGTAAACAGACCATAGATGTGTCCCTTCTGCATATTGCTTTATTTGCATTTCTGATCTTGCTCATGGCAAGGTATTTGCCCATAACTGGTGTCCTCATGGCCAGGACCCCCTGTTCCAGGAGGGAGCCGGGTCACAGACCATGAATGACCATGATGAAGATCTAGGCTCCAGATCTGAGCTCCAAGTCTGACACAGGCCCTGACCGTGGGCAGCTGGACCCCTGTCACCAACTCTGAGCTTTAGAATTTATATTTGTTCGTGGGCTGCAGCTGGTTTGTGTTGTGAAGCCAGTGGTAGCTTGAAATCAGCCAGGGTAGAAATACAAGTATTTACACCACAGAAATTGGCAAATGCTATATATATCAGGGCATTGGTTTATTTGTTTATTATAGAGAGCTGGCTTGCTAGCACACCACTGCTTAAAGTGTACCATATTTGAGACAGGGCCACCAAAAAGACTCCTGAGATTCTAGGGATGAAAAACTAGTAGTTCATCTTTGAGGAAGCAAACATTCTAGAAATTCTTCCTAATGTTGTCATCTGCTTAAGCCTTGAGACAGTGTCTTTGATCAAATGGCCAATCCTGGGTTGGCCTATAGTTATCACATATTGTGAATAGCCCACGTGATGATGAACCAAGCCCTTAACTGGTTGCCATCCAAAAAGATTCCGCAAGTTTTTCTATCCACCAGATTAATTGCTCCCCTAATCAAGATTTAAAAGCCTCCACTGAGTGAAGGGAGTCACCCAGTTTCATTTTCATGGTGCTGCTCAGCCCAAGTCAACAGCCCATCAATTCAGACCCGAATCTTCTTTTTCAATAGCAGGAACATGGGTTATTATAAATGCTTATGATTTTGTTTCCAGAAATACCTTTTGTCTATGATTTTCTTACACATTCTGCCTTTTATTATAATGGCATGTGTTGCTTTTTCATGACAGGTTTACTAATATATTGGGAGCCAATGCAATTAACATCTCATCTTCATGGCCTAGTGGACTACCTTGTATGTACTGTATACTTGATATGTATTTGCTAAGTGGAAAAGAACAGAGGTGTCCCAAAAGCCAAGTCCCACCTCTGTTGGATCTATTAAATAAACTTCATTATATTGATAGCATACTTAACTAAAACCAGTTTCCCAGAGACCCAAATAAGTACTATACAGAAGCAAACAGAAATGAGGTCAGTTTTTTGACCTTGAAAAGAACTCAATGCTCGTATTGTCACAGGGTGATTATGCTATAGATGTCTAATATGATTAACATAGGAAAGAGAGAAAATGTGGATGGACAGTGGCTTGCTGCAGGAGCAGCTCGTCACAAAATGCAGAGTTGCTGTGGGGCTGAGAGTTCTGTACAGGACGTTGTCCTCGTTTCGTGGCCATTGCTCAAGCCTGTCTATCGGTTGAGTTGCTGTGAGATTTTAATTCACTAGAGGGAGCTTGTGGGTAGAAGCGATGCAGTTCTCACACAAGGATGATCGATTGCCTTCATTCAATCCCCACAGCCTGAAAAATACTTCCTATTTATTTTATTCAGGAGCTTGTTGTAACATATCCCAGAGTTGCCTAGTCATTTTTTTCCACTAGCGAAACGTCTAATTTCCTTTTCCATTTTTTATTCCTCTCTGCAATTCACTCAGTCCCCATAATAGCCTCACATTCCACTGTATTTGACTCTCTTAGCTCTCATCAGGTCTCATCACCAATGTTCTTTTTATCCCAGGGAGCAGCCAATATAAGAGACAATCCAGTTGAGGTGCTTACCTGTTCCTTGTGTGAGAGATGAACGTTTTTCCTGATTGTTCAACCACTGTTCGAACAGTAAAAAAGATTGACTTACCTTTGGTTTGTGATAAATCTGACATACCTTCGTTACCACTTTAACAGTATATGTCAAGTATAAGGGACACACATGTACCAGCTTTGGGCTTTTTACTTGTTTATACATCAGATTCAGAATGAGAAATTAGTATAATTTAACAACTAGATATAATTAACTAGTACAATTATTTATACCTTACCAGTCAGCTCAAGCCAAGTAGTAAACAGCAATTCAGATATCAATCATTATAGGCTTAATTTTGGTATTACATATATGCATTTGTTTCAAAGTGTGTTGACAGAATGTTTGTGTGTATATCTATGTGTGTGTGTATATGTGTTGCATGCACATACATTCCCATCAAACTTAGACATCTTTCTCTTTTAATCTGATTAGTGCAAAAACCACAAGCCAGAGTTAGAGTTAACAAAGACTTCTTAATCATCAATATTGTCTGGTAATACTTTGTTTCATCTCTTCTCCTAAGTTCACATCAGAGGGAACTCTTATTATCACTCTTTTCAAATTTTTTTGCAAGTTTATTTGGTTGCACTTGGCTTCGACATTCCCCCTACCCCACCCCCACGTTTTGTTCTGTGCCATATAAACGAGCAGATTTGTCAGAGGCCCCAACGACCACACTCAGGCTTGACAAATTTCTAGAACTCAAAGGACTTAGAAGAGTTGTTATACTCATGTTATTAATTTATTACAGCAAAAAGATACAGATTAAAATCAGCAAAGGGGAAAGGGACTATCTTAGTCCATTCTGGCTGATACAACAAAATGCCACAGATTAGGTGGCTTGTAAACAACGGAAATGTATTTCTCCCAGTTCTGGAGGCTAGAAGTCCAAGGTCAGGGTGCCAGCATGGTAGGATGAGGGCCCTGTTCTGAGCAGCAGTCTTCTCATTGCCCCCTTGCTTAGAAGGAGAGGTGAGGGAGCTCTCTAGTGATTCTTTTATAAGGCACTCATCCCATTCATGAAGGCCTTGCTCTTGTGACCTGATTGATCATCTCTCAAAGGCCCCACCTCCTAACACCATCACCTTGGTCATGAGGATTTCAACATGCAAATTCAGGAGGAGCACATAGGCCAGGAAACACCCGAGTGCTCCCTCTCAATGGGACCAAACAAAACCATGCTTTATGGTATATGACAACACATGTGCAGCTGAGAATCAGGGAAACTCGGTCAAGCCCTGGTGCCCAGGGTTTTCATTGGTACCCAGTCACATAGACATGCAATACCCGTGCGTCGTTTGCTGCTGGAGCCTGAGTTGCTCCTCAGATTCCAGCCCCACTGGAGCAAAGCAGGCCTTCATCACAGATCACATTGTTAGGGCCAATGTATCTGGACAAATGGCTCCAGTCGGCCCAAGGCCTCAGGCGTATAAAACCACTCTCACCGTGCAGACTATTATAAGGGCTCAGAGCTGCGCTCTCATGAGCTGGCCAAGGGCCCACCTGGAAGACAGGTCTTTTCTGAGAATGTCCAGGATTTGAGCCACCGAGGCCTGTTGAGTTCACCTTTTCTTACTCAATAAGTGTTACTCGAAATTAGATTTCCTTGGCCAAATATTTTGGACACACTGAATTAAGTAATAATAAACAGCTTTCTCTGTCCACTGCCCCTTTCATGCTAAGAGCCTGTGCAACACCGAAGTGTGTGAGTGTGGGTGTTTATCTTCACTATGTCTTTCAAAATCTTTCCCCTCCCTGGAGATGAAATGTTGTTCTAAGTGATTCTTCACACTTGAGCAAAATGTCTCTGTCCAGTCAAATACAATGTTAGTTCAAGGGGCCAATGGAAAGACAAATGGAAGCATGAGTTACTGATAAAACGTCCATAGTTTTCAAATACTTCACAAATCTTTATCTTGATAGTGTTTTGTAATAAAAGCAATGTAGTTTTTTAACTGATGTCACTTGTGTCATAAAAATGGGTATTGGGTTAATGTCATATGTATAGGAATAGATGTCATGTTAATACATAAAAAGTATTTAAGTATTAAAAGTTAACAAAATGTCCTAGAAAGATCAGTAGTTCATGCTGATTAGAAAAAAAAAAAATCTAGTTTCTGAACAAAAGGTGTCCCACATTTTAACTTACTGATTCTATTTGAAATTGCCCAAATATCAGCTAGAATTGACTGAGCCTACTACTGGGACATTGAAATTCTTCTTATTATAGTTGTTACCAGTATTCTTATTCTGTGAGATCTATAGCAGAGCCACATGAAAAAAAAAATGGGCAATGTAAAAGGCATTTGAAATTAGCAAGCAGCTATTTGAAAACTTGGTTTAAAAAAGTCTTATGGTCCCATTAATACAGCATAGTGTGAAAACACTCTCCCCAGCATTTGTCTGACATAAAACCATGCAGCACACACATGGATTCTACAGAGACAAAAGGAGAAATGAAATCAAGCCAACTTGTTCACAGGAAAATGTCTCAGGGTTCAAGGATTATGAATCATTTATTCAGTTCTGAAATCTAATAAAACATCTTTATGAAAATGAAAGCATGTTTCATTACCAGGGAGAGTTTTGATCTGATAGCCAGCAAGTTTGCTCTTATTTATGGAGCATATGCATTACATATGTTTTTTTTTTTACATAAACATCAATGCCTAATAAAATAAATACTATCCAACCAGGCATATTTAATATGCTCTGTGTTGTGCATTACATGGACACATTCTAAACACATAAGAAGCCTATTATAGTATATTTAGCATGAAATATAAAGTATTTTAAGCTCTGTCTGATGTTATGTGTATTTTTTCCCATTACTGGTATCAATGAAGGCAAACAAAAATACATATAAACATCTTTTTACTTTTTTTTAAATAAAAAATTCATAGAATCTGAATTCTCACAATTTTATTTTAGAGAGTAGAATGTAATAATATATCTTCATAACAGGTAGTGTGATATGTTTAATCAATTGATAAGCCTTGAAACTCAGCAATCTCACACTTAAAGATCTCACTATGATCAACAAGAACAAAAACCTACAGTGCACAGCATTTCTTAATGTACAACAATATGAAACAGAAATTCAAACGCACACATGAACAGGGCATCATATGAAGAAAAGCTGGGAGAGGGGTGTTTCTCAGACATAGACATGAAAGCTCCTCCATGGTCCCCAGGCTGATCCCGGCTCTTTGGGACCTTCAGTGGCTCATACAGGCCCTCAAATATTTGACTAAGCTCAAAGTTTAGATCTCCTTTATCTTCCAACTCCAGCCTGCCATAGGATTTAACCTCAAATTAAGTCTCAAATATAAGTACTCAAAATACAGTAGTAGACAAGAGGGGCCCATCAGGTCTTTTGCAAATGATAACCCCTAAGGATCTTGGACGATAGGACGTGTGGAGGGCCTGAACTGGGATGGACAGTGTTCGTCTGAATCACTTGGGTTGAAACCAGCCTCCAAGCCATTTTATTATTTCTTTACCTGTATCATATCATTTTTTAAAAATGGAACATATCACATAAAAATGAATTCAGGCTTTTCCTGCGGAAATCAGTACCTTTGGTAGCAGCTGGCATGACAACATCATGGGTGACCCACATAGAAGCTAGCCCCTCTGAAAAGACATAGCCATTCGTTTGCCCGTACAGGCAGTCATGGCTTAATGCTGTCAATAGCTTCTTGGAAGCTGGGACTTCTAGGGAAATGATGTATAATGAAACCAATGTACCCATAGGAAAATTAATAGAAACAAAAGTTGAGTTTCTCCATTTCATCAACGGGGTAACAAGATGATGTTGAAGGGAATGACATTATTTGAGGACCCGCTGTATTCATCTCTGTTACCTGTCTGACTTCCATAAACATGTGTGCTCATGGTTCCTGGATGAAGTTCACCCAGGCACACTTCAGAATAAAATAGAGACAAACACATTAAAACTAGTGGTGTGTGGGTATATATGGGTAAATATGGAATAGGTACAACTGGTGGTCTCCTGGGAAATCGAACATGGACTATAATCTATTTTCCCTTAATAAGGATAAACATCTGATTTGTCCCTTATTTGGGGCTGCATGTGCCCATCTGAGGACTGACATTAATAATATCTCCTCCAATGGGAAGGGGGAAATGTAAAATGAGAAAAATAAATTCCTGAACTCGGGCTTTTGAAATATGCCTCGCCTGGCTTAAAGGTTGAGAGTTAAACCGCTCTTGCATTTAAGGGTAGAGACATTTGGAGCTTTAGAGTAGGTTCCAAAAGTGTGAGACTGGCTCAGTCATCATTCGGTTTAGTGAAACATTTAAAATATATTGGTGCCAAACTCTGAAATTCCTCTAGAAACCCTCAAGAAGGGGAGGACTTTGCATCTGATGTGGTTTGTCTGCACCACCCCAGTGCACTGTATTTTGGTGAGTTTTTACTGCAATTCTCAGTATACCCTGTTCCATTAACTTGCTTAGACTTGGAGCTCTTGCCAGCTTTGAGTAGTACAAACACACATACACACAAAAGGAACCTAGCTTCCTGCTCCCGTAATTCTTTATTTGCCTTTTCACTTGCAAAAGATGAGCTTTATAATCGCCCCAACTCCAGCCCTCGGTAGAGAAACTTGGTGACATGTTGAGTGAAATGCTACACTGTGTTAATAACGGTTTTGAAAGAAATCAGGAAAGTTAATCATGTGTGGACACAGGGTTAAGAAGCAATGTAACAGGCTATTAAGCTTAATATAGATATGTGATATAAGCATATGCAGGCAGCCATTAGCATCAATTCACGTTACAGAAGAGCAGCCCGGCATGCCACTCGGTGGGTTCATAATGTATGCAAGGGCCCGGATGGAGATCGATAGGAGAGGAAATGGGTCAGAGAATCCATATACAGGTCCTGGATCGGGTTTATAAAACCACGGCAAATTATATCCACATTATTTTTGAATGGCATTATTGCCTGACTTGATTACACAGATGAGTCAATTGAAGGGACATAGCAAGCCAATCTCCCATGGTTTCTGGTGGGTTCAGCGTGAGAAATGGGCACCTCTTGTAGATAGAACTAACTTTCTATAATGCTTCCAAACATTAGGCTGCTATTGAATAAGTTTTATAGACAAGAAAGTAGAATATTTAGCTAACTTTTTAGGGGAAAGTTTGTAGAGCTCAGTAATTCTAGAGGTAGCTGTATCTCAACACTTTGCTTTTTCACAACACATCACGCCATAAAAATTGCATATGACCATCAAGCAAACTTACTCAAGTACTTAATATTTGTAAATAATTCTTTTGGGGCTCTGCCTTTCAACTACAACAAGCAAATAAATTATTTTCACTCAGGTTCAATCAAATACCCCTTATAAGACTACTGTATGAATTATTTCTGGGAATTCCCATCTTGTAGATGTTTCACTTTTTTTTGTTTACATGGCGTAACAAAGAATTTTGTCCTTTAGAAGATTTTAATAGATCTGGAAAATAAAAATACCTTGAAGAACAAAAGAAAGCAGTTATCATCCATTATCACGGCGGAAAATTTTACTTGGATTGGATCACAGTCTATTTTAATTGATGCCTTTTTTCTGTTTCCCCAAATTTCTTGGAATTGAGAAACTTCTGAGAAATCCTCTTTCTAGCTGACATTTTCTTAGACTCAGATAATCAAAATAAGAATAAGCTGTTTCTGAAGCTTTTGAAAACCATCATCCTTCCCGTGTTTTCTAGGAGAAAATAAAGTTTGCAGTAGGTTTAGTTATCAGGCAGCCTCGCTCCCTCCCTCCCTTTTCTTTTTCTCTTTCTCCAAACATCTCTAGTGCCTATACCTGGTATCAGAGTGTGCTGCAGGTGGCCGCCATCATTTCCTTCCCGAGAAGCTGTTAACATCCTTTAGGTTTGTCTCTTTCCTCTCTCCTGGGCAGCTGCTACCTCACATTCCACTGCCTGAACTCTATCCCTTTGGCTTCTAGTTAATATCTTGTAATATATGTATTGCTCTGGAAAGACCATCATTGAAAGCTCTTATCATTGTTTTACTTCTCAGGTTAAAATATGGGGGTGAGAGGAAATGAAAGGCCAGTGAGGGCAAAGCCAAGAATATGAGCGAAAAGAGAAAAGTCAAAGGGAATCCGTGGAGCAAGGAAGGGAGAGAATCATATACGTGGAACACCATGAGTACTTAAGAAAAAGCTTTCAACATTGAAAGCAGTAACACTGATGCTAATATTCATGACAATGACCATAGCGAGCATGTCTGCAGAGACAGCCTAGCACTTTACTGTAAGTTGTATTTGTGTGCCATTCCCCTGTATCACACAACAATATTCATGATCCCCAATTTATGGATGATGAAAATGAGAAACAGAGTTTAAGAAGCATCCTTCACTAAAACCTCATGCCTTTTCCATATTGCCACTTATTCCTAATCATGAATGAGGAAGTCCAAATCACAATTTTAGACCACAGGCAAGAAGGAAGTTAAGGGGTCCATGAAGATGAAGATAAGCTTCTAATGGAAAGGATGGTTGTACACAGAGAAGCTAGGGTCGGCTTCAAGATGAATGATGAAGTTCATCCATCTGTGGCGAGTTTTTAAGAAGTTTAAATATGCACCATGAGTTTTTCATTGATTTTTTTGGCAAAAGAAGTTATAAATGTAACAGTCTTTGCTAAAGACCTGGACAGTAAAAAAATAAGTCACTCTAGGATTTGAACTCAATGGGAAATAAGCAGCAGAGATTTAAGCTGTGTATAATATAGTTTTTCAATTGGAATTGCAGTGTGTGTGTGTGTGTGTGTGTGTGTGTGTGTGTGTCCACATTTGCATGTGTGTGCCAGGTGGTTAGTTAAACTCAAGAGAGGTAGCTAGAATGAATGTAGTATGACTACTTATGCCCACTTCTATTAAAATTTGGAATGAAATGAATTTAGTAGTTTCAAGATATTTTCAGAATCTTGGCTGTTTCTGCAATATGTTTTCCACATTTGAGGAGGGGAGACATGGTTACAAGAGAAAATGGCTGTTTCTTTAATTTCTAAGTTTTTATGAGGAATTTAAATTGCTTAAGACTTGGACTACTAGGCACTAGTGATAACATGAGAAATGCTTAATGGCTTCCTCTTTTATCAGGCATTTTTAATTTAAAGTTTTCAAAGGGATCTTTTTATAACTCAGTGACTGGCTGAGAACCATTGGTTCTATTGTAGTGCACAAGGTTGAAGGTAAGGTAGTAAGGAAAGGATTGATCGAAAGTAGGTTTTCAGTGATTTTGCTGCTGGGCAATGAGTGAGGAATTCACCTCGTCTATCTCTTTCCAGGTTAGTGTTGAAATGCCCTTCCTTTCACTTTTTGAGCTTTTGGTTGTACATCCTAGATTTCCTTAACGTATGATGGTTTTCTTTTCCAAATAGTAGTTATACTGCACACCTCTGGCAACCAGTAAACAACAGGCCAAAAAGAATGAACATTGTCTTTAGCTAGTAATTTGAATGTATCTATTATCTTAAATGAGACCTTCTCAAGATAAGTTAAAAATATTTTGTAAATCTTCAAAGTCATTGGGAACCCTACAGTTGACCCCATGAACCCTGACAATGAGAAGTATTGGTGAGAACCGTCGGGCTGCAATGGACCAGGGGTGGTTAGTGGCGTCCCCTACGGAGAGAGCGGGAACAGGCTCTGACATCCTTGTTCTAGGCCACTCACCGCCATGCTCCAGGTGCCTTAGAGGGACTATAAGAATGTGATCTAAGAGGTCTAGAAGAAATTCTGCTCAGGCAGAATCACACCCCAATTTCCTGTCAGCCCCCTGGCCATTTTTAGTTACCTCTGGAAAGGGAGATTGCTTACTTCCCTTTAAGGAGAAAGCCAAGACAGGGGCCTTGGTGCATTCACTTTTGGGGTCACAGTGAAGGAGACTGTCAGCAATCCTGAGGAAGAGCTGAAGCATCAACATGAATCTGTGACTATAGACTGAGCCATAGGAGCCTTACAAGCTGCGCTGATGCTCACGGCACCACCGGGCTTAACCAAATGGTGGATGGACATCCCTCTTTGATTATTAAGTCTCTCAGTTTGGGAGAAAGAGGAGAAAGAAGAGGAGAGGAGGAGGGAGTGGGAGACAGAGAGGGAGGGAGGAAGGGAGGGAGGGAAGAGAGAGAGAGAGAGAGAGAGAGAGAGAGAGAGAGAGAGAGAGAGAGAGAGAGAGAGAATCCCCCAATATTCAAAAACAGCAATCATCTGTGAACTGAATTAAATTTTTGAAGCTTTTACTCAGATGCCAAACAGCAATATGTGTGACGTGCATTGCTTTTGCATACAAGATCAATATCCAAGAAACGCTGGGCGCAGCCCCATGTTGCCAAGTAGAATGTAATATGCTCTCTGCAGTCAGATCGCAAGCTAGGGTTGCTTCTTTGCTAGGAATATGTTGAAATTCTTGCAGAAGTCCGGAAGAGTACCACAGGGGCAAGGTGCTGCTCACACAAAAACAAATGCCTTCAGGGACCCTCCAATTAAAGAATACAGCAGCTCATAATAGCAGAGGAGCTGTGGCCATAGTTGGATGACAAGTAAACAGTCTGTTTTGTAGGACATGTAGACATAGTATGACTCCCAAAGAAGACTGACCCTCATATACCACTGTCTTATTGTCATCCCTTTCCCATTTCTTATGGGAATTGCGAATGTTAAAAGAAAAACCAAAACCAACAAACACACACAGCTTCCTCTGGTGCTGTTGGAAAGTATTTCCATGTTCCGAGTTCCGCCCTGGGCCTCTGTGGTGTGGCCTGGCAATCAATGGGTTAAGTTGGATCACTGTCACATGTTTCCTGACCCTGGAATGCTTCATCAAATGTACTCATTACTGATTGAGCAAGGGAATGAATAGTTGTGAGTTTCAGCTTAAGCGCTGATGGGATTGTGGGTAAGCCCTAACGTGGTCGAGGTATTTAAATTTTGATTTTTGTAATGGGCTCTGACATGTTTCATTTCCTCCGAGGGAACACTCGAGACCTCTGAAAGTAAATGTTGCTAAAAAGTCATCAAGGCAGAATATTAAAATGCCATCAAATGAAAATTTCACTAATGCAATCCGGCTAGAGATTCAGGTAGTGGAGCGCAAAGGGGAGTGTCAGAGGTCCAGGTTCTGTTGGCGAAGCGTGATTTGTTCCTCTTCACTGACTGTTTCTCCAAATAAATTATTTAAAGTCTTATTTCTCCTTTCTCCTGGGCCTCTTAAAGTTCAGCTGTACTGAGCGGTGGCAGGAGA
The DNA here is from genome assembly GCA_033961575.1 of Aselliscus stoliczkanus. Classification (NCBI taxonomy): domain Eukaryota; kingdom Metazoa; phylum Chordata; class Mammalia; order Chiroptera; family Hipposideridae; genus Aselliscus; species Aselliscus stoliczkanus. The sequence continues at coordinate 28,940,425 of CM066741.1, forward strand.
GGCAGGAGAAGGAGAAAGACATGGCACAGCTAGAAAATCCAGAAAATGGTTGCATGGTGAGCACCTTTGCTTTTGTGAGCTGTTCCCTTCATCCCACGAGCGCTGTCCAGCTGCAAGGTCAGGTGAGAGGGTAGGAGTCCCCACTTTTCATAACTCAGCAAGGTGTCAGGAGTGTGCCAGGTCATCACAGCATCTTCACTTAGTGATGCGTGGACAACATTCAAGTTTGGGAAAAGACACTATTATTTTTCTCAATGGTTTTATCCAAACATCTTTGGTATTTTCCTAATAGTTGAGCTTTAGGTAACTTTTATAGTGATAGATGTGTGGCCGAGGGAAATAAAAATGAAATTCTCTTGATCCCTCCTTTCACAAATGGCATTTAGTAAGAAATGACTGGCCTTATAAGATCAGTAATTCTTCTGGATTTAGTTAGCAATGATTTCTTAATGAGCATTATGATAAACAATATATATTTTTCTTTATTTTTTTTCATATATAATTGTTTATTTTCATATATAATTGTTTATTTTCATATATAATTATCTTCATGTATAATTGTATATATATATATTCTAAAATGCCTACTTACATTGAATAGTTCCTGGAAATGGAAAAACATGGGTTTCCCTAACTTCATTTATGACAGGGATTTCCCTAAGTGTAAGGGATTCTATCTGCTTATCTTTGGGCTACTGTTCCTGTGGAACCTATAATTTCCTCATTTCTCCTGCTGGCTGGCAAGATCTGTGCCCACTAGCATCGGGCCTCCTATTAACTCAGTTTGACACCTTCAGCTCTGTCCATCTAACCCATAAGACACATTACTGTATTGAGCCTGTTGTGTGAAATAGCAGGTCTGCCATTGGGAATCAAATTTCTGCCCATTGGTGAAGCAGCATCATTTTAAGTGTCCAGAATCAGAACTGTTGGCTAGAATCTTGAGTTGGTTTTCCAGTCCTGTTGGAAAACAGGACTTTAACAATGTGTGTTTTATACCAAAAGATGACGCATTTTTATGGTTAAACGTGTGACCTCTGGCCTGATATTCTCTGGGTTTATTTTCCAGCTCATCTATTTTTAACAGTGGGACCCTGAGCGAGCTGGTAAATCTCTAAGTCCCACCAGCTGTAAAACAGTACTAATAGTATTTACTTCATTGGCCTGTCGTGAGACTTAAATGAGATACATATAAAATGCTTAGCACAGTAGTAGATGTAGGAAGCCACTTAATGAATGAAAACTGTTAGATAGACCACTGAAAAGGCAGAATTCACAAGGCATTGTGGTTAATGTTTTTGAGATGGCATGTTGCTTAAGAGGTTATGTACCAAAGACAGAGAAAGTACATCTCCTGATATGCACCTCTCACTGTCTTTTCAGATAAGAGGACTTCATCTTTGAGATAATTGCTGGGGCAACGAAGGCATACAAATAACCAGTCTTACAATAGCCAGGCAAATGTTTCCACTTAACCTTTGAGAAAACACTTTCAAAACTTCAGTTTGAAGTAATTTACCAAATAGAATATGGTTTTAAGAATCTTTGAGAAATTCTAAGAATATTACCATGATATAGAATCCACACCTTTGCTACTTTGAAAAATGGCTTTAACATACAGCTGCCTACTTAACTATAATTTTTAAAGAAAACTAAACATGTGTTGAATTATATGTGGCCAAGTAATTGTGTTAATTAGAAATCACTCCAATGAGTACTTATTGAACACCTACCCTGTTCAATGTTGCATTATCAAAGCTCAGGAAGATTTATACATATTTACTTGAATCTCATGGTCATCCATCTAGCTATCCCTTCCAATATGGCTTCAAGAGAACATTTTTCATCTCCCCAGTTAACTCCAAAATGGAGGAGAAACAAGAATTGAAGCATTGGATATGGATTTTCCACAACCTTCTGCTATCTGGTCATCAAACATAGAAAATAGTGAATGCTGTCTTGTTAGTCAGCTGCTGAAAGTTCTTGAGGGCTCCTTTAATGAGGCACCCATAAGAATAGATAGCGAGGACTCACATCTCTAACTTATTTACTCTCAAAGAGTCAGGATATTCCTCAGGTCATGACTTGATGGGAGTGTTAGTATGAACATCTCTAAAGAAAATCTGTCATTGAGGATATTAATGGTCCTGAAAAGCGAGGGAAACAATAAATTAGAGAAGCAGTCTTGGGCGTGGTCTCTGGACACTACAGAAGAGAAGGTACCCAGGCTCTTGAAAGTAAGTGACACTACTAGGCACCAGGTTGTCACGTTGTGTGGCATCCACCATTATGATCAAATACGCATAGATAACATCCCTTGTTCTAATCCCATGACCTCCAAGCAATAACCTTCTGATTAAACTTTCCTGCATAAATCTGCCCACCGAGAGAGAATATTGTAATTCTGTTTGGTAGTTATAAGTCTTTCTGAGGGTTAACAAATTGACTTTCTGGTTTTATCCATCAGTTTTCGTATGTATTTATTTGCCATCATTTAGAACACTGGAGTCTAGTCACCCCTGAGCATACTGAGAAAATTGAATTGTCATGACTATAAAATTGTCATGACTATAGACTTTGAACTTGGTAGCTATATTAAAATACTATATAACTGATTGCAACCCAATCACTGCCTCTTGGAACAGATGAAAGGAATTCTCTGAACACTTCATTTGTAATATATAATAGCATTGCCAAATAGATAGCATCTAACAATGATGTTCACTAGTTACTAATTGCAATTAGTATATAAAGATATAAAGGATAGCTTTGGCCTTCATAGTTATATCATTATCATTATTATTATTTTTATTGACAATGGGGAGTTGAGAGTAGAATGATTTGTGGTAATGAATGAAATATGAGGATGCTGAGACTTCATTTTAGTTCCCTGATCTTCTGACTCTTGCTAGAAACTGAAGGAAATTGTTTGCAGAACAGTATTTTCCAAAAGAGCATCTCAGATCGGTATAGGACAAGTTAAATTTCTTCTCTCTGAGGATAATTTTCCTTCTTTGGTGTAGCAGATTATTTTTCTTCCAAGTTTAGGGTACCTGACTCTTCACCTCCCAGATAAAACTTCCAGGAAAAGCTGGAATAAGTGAAACGAAACCTTTGGCTTGTGAGAAATCATATATTCTGTGACATGGAAATTTCTCTGGGCTGATTGTCTCTGGCTATTTAGGATTTCATCAGATTTCTTAGGGCAAAAGAAAGTGTACTGAGTAAGATGCATTTGTCTGATTAAATATCAAAATGTATAAGCATCTATTATACTTTTCTGGGGAGAAAGAAGTATAGTCCTGAGTCAGCAGTGGTTGGGTAAATGAAATTGCTGATGAGAAAAAAAATCTTTCTGAATAGCAGGAAATAGAAACAGTATAGCAGAAGATGTGCCTCAATAGTTCACAGGTTTGGTTTTGGTAATCCCTCTCAATTCCACAATTTTATTTGAATTACATCAATTAGGGGTCTGCTGTGGGGATCTTTTTTTTTTTTTTTTTACAATTTTCTGTATTTCCTTATTCTGAGGAAAAAAATACTACTACTATATTCTTAATATGTCTAATTGGTGTGAACCCAGGCATACACGATTCAGTGTGTCAACTACATTTTAAGGAACATTTAAGATTCTTATTCACATTAAGCTTAATGAGGGACTTAGATTATGTCAGCCTAAATCTTCTTTCTTCACCTGCTATTGATTGATTTTCAAAAATTATTATTCCATTTTGTCTCCATTATTGGCCTATTGTACCCTTTTAACAATTTTTTTTAGTGGTTGCCCTGTGGTTTTCAATAAATCAAATGATACATTGTTACTATTTTGCTTTAACCAGTGAATAATTTTTTTAGAGTAATATAAAATATGCAAAAAGTCTTTTATTTAACTTTTTAAAAAAAATCTTTTCCAGAGCTTTTCATTTCTTTATGCAAGTCCAAGATTTTTTCTGATGTCTTATTCCTTCTGCCTTAGGGGCGCCCTTTAATATTTCTTGAGGGTAACACATTGACAATAAATTCTTTCAGCTTTGGTTTTTCCCTGAATGCAACTCTATTTTACCTTCACATTAAGAGATATTATTACTGAGTATAGAATTCTGAGTTGACAGGACTTTTTTCTTTTAGTACTTCACAGATTTCACTTCATTGTCCTCTAGATAGCATGTATTAAAAATTACTTCCAATTTCCATACAGTATTTGTATTTTTTTCCACTAAAAGAATAGGTTGCTATTTCCCTTTTGCTCCTCTCCTCCTTCCCCTTCTCTTGAGTTTTATGCTACTTTATATACTTTGGGGGCACTAAGCCCATGACAATTGCATGTGTTGCAAATATTGTCTGTTACTTTGTGGCATTCACCTCCTGTCATTTTTTAGTTTGTTTTCATGTTATTCTTCTACCTTTTATTTTAATGTTCTGAAAATTTCTTAGCCATTATATCCTCCACATTTTCTCTACCCAGTCCTTTCCTTTAGATATTGCAATTCAATATGACACATGTTCTCTTTCAATTCTTCATGCTTTATTGAACCTACCTTTCATATTTTATATACGTACCTCTGTTTTCTTAGCTATAGTTCAACTTGATTTTTCATTTATATCTTCTAGGTCAGTATCTTTTTCTTCATCTGTACCAAATGTTCTGTATATTTCATTTGTATTTTTTATTTTCAACATTTTGTTTTATTGTCAGAAGTTCTCTTTAACTTCTATTTAATTCTTTCTAGTCATTTTGATAAATTTTTAGGTATTTGTTCATTTTTCAATAAAATTGTTATTTTAAAAGCATTTTATATATTTTTAAAATCTAAATTTAATAACGTAAAAATCCGAGGTCTTTTTAGAGCCCCTAAATCTGTTGTTCTTCTAAATCTGCAATTTATAAAAAGTGTGCTAATTGTCATAGACAGTGGTTTGTTTCCTTGTGTATTTGGCAATTTTACTATTTTTATTATTATTTTCTAATATTTTACTGGGTATTTTCAGGATACTAGTTTGAAAATGTTCTGCTCTTTTCTCTATAGAGAATTGGCATTTTTTTTCCTCTGTTATGTGTGATGTTGACATTAAACAGGAGCCACCTTAATTTCTTCACCTGGGATTCTCTGAAGTTTGGTGATAGGAAAACCTAGTGCTTGCGTTTTTCAGGCTTGTAAAATCAGGCCTGTGGTTATGCATTCTCAGAAGAGGCCATTTTATTTCCCACCTGAAGCAAAATCACAGTCAAAATTTTTCTCAGCCTCACTTTTTTTTTTTTTTTTGAGGGCAGTGTCACTGGCCCTCACATGTGGGACCCGAACCAGGGCCGCCGGCTTCCCAAGCCAGCGCTTAACCACCGCACCACTCGGCCGGCCCTCAGCCTCATTTTTCATTGATGGTTTAACCCTATTAAATATCCTTTCTATACATGGTAGTCTAACCCTTCAATTCATGTGGGCCCAAGGCATCGTCTTTCACTTTGGAGTCACCAGTAATTAGAAAAGTTTGTTTCCCAGGTATTGTTCTCTCAATAGACTATGATCCCCTGTGTTACATTTGCCAACATCTGTGTTTTCAGCTCACTCTCTCGTTCTTCAACGTCTCTTGTCTATTCAGAAATGCGTTTAAAATTCCATCCATTAAAAATCATTCATCCTCTTGGTGTTTTGCAGGAGTGAAGAATAAATCATCACGCCCACTTTATCAGGTTGCAGGAAACGTAAGTCCTATGACTCATGTATTCATTCAAAAATAATTTGGGGGCACTCACCCCCTAATACTGTTTAATTCCTCCAGTGTGTTGTTAAGCTTATACTAGCAGTAAAGCTCCCATCTCTTTATGGAGTCTTAGTAACTCGTTTAGTTAACAAATGTTTTTTGAGCACCTACTAAATGCCAACACACTGTGCTGGGGCTGAGGAGTTTATGATAATAGAGAATGGCCTGGACCCGTTTCTCAGCCCCCATGACATTTAAGCGTAAAGAGTCCAAGGTGAGGTGTATTTTGTAACTGGTATAGCTGAATGACCAACCCATAAGGGAAGAAAAGCTATATGTCCTATCTGTCCCCAAAACTTCAGGGAGATTTTAGAGAAATGAAATATATTTTCACATTATATTTGGGATGAGATTTCGCAGCAAATGTTAATTTAAGGTCATAGCATACCCTGTAGGCCTTAACTCACTGTCATGACATGACTGGTCGAGTACTGAGAGTAACAGAAAGAAATAAAGAATTGGCCTTATAAGATGAGAAATTAAGTAGAGAAAACATGTAAAGTGGTATGGTGTTTCTAGGTATAGAGTTTCTGCAAGTTTTCATTTTATAAGGATACATCAAGTAAAGGGTTTACTAAGAGTAAGGTTTTAATCCAAAGCTGATATGCCATCCCAGATGTTTGGGGCAAATCCTGAAATCTACTAAATATTGAGAAAATGTCAAAAGCAAATTTATTCTGTCTACCTTTTACTTACTTGGCTGAACATGGTTGTAATCAAGAGCATTCTGAAAGATTTTGTTTTTACTTAATTTTTCATTTAAATATCCCATGGCTCTGACAATGGAGATGGGAAAGTGCTATTTTTTAATTATTAAAAAAGTATCTTATGTGAGCAGAGTATTATTGATCTGCATTTCATTGTGTTAGGCTGGATAAGAATGATTCTAAATCTTAATTTGTCCCCTAAGGCTTACTCCATCTTTCATTTTCTTCATATGATGAGAGAGAGAGAGAGAGAGAGAGAGAGAGAGAGAGAGAGAGAGAGAGAAGAAAGAGAGAGAGAGAGAGAGAAAGAAAGAAAGAAAGAAAGAAAGAAAGAAAGAAAGAAAGAAAGAAAGAAAGAAAAAAAAGAAAGAAAGACACTAAACTTCTTTGAAAATAAATGAAAAAGTTTAGGTCTGTTAACAGTAAACCATTAGGCAACTTGACTGGTGTGGTAGAAGTTTCTGAATGAGCAAATAACAATGTGAAAATAATCAGTGCTGGGACCCTGGCAAAGAGAGGGACTGAGCCTCAGGGTCTGCGGGGTTCGTACTGATTATGGAAGGTGCTGAGGAAGCATGCAGGGGTGATCTTTATTCATCCCAATGTTTTATTGTGCACCTGAATTTGTAATTGGGTCTTAAAAATCAAACGAGATGTCACTGCCTCACCCTCTGTTGTTCCAAAAGGAAGAGACACCCTTGAATGTTGTCAAGGGTCACTTTAAAAAGATGAACGCTTGTCGTGTTCAAAAGCTGTTCCTGCAGCCCTGTCAGTTGATTTTCCATTTCAATAGAAGAAAAATCGAGGGATGTAAGTAGAGAAGTTCCTCACAGCCTTGTCTTTACTGCTCAGCATCAATGAGAAGATGTGATTTATTTCTGCGTGCTCTTCTCACTTCCTCAACACCCCCTTCGTGATGACCACTTACTTGGGCTTTGAGTTTAGAAGGAGGAAAGGCTACAGTCTTCCACAGCCAGGCCCCCCCTGGAAGGGTGGCCATTTTGTTTCCGGTGGTGACCCTTTAGCTTTAGAGGTGACACATCTAGCAGGGTGTTGCGGTGAGAGTTTCACATAGAAGTTATGCACTATGTGATTGGTGGAATGTCTAGTAAAACATGTACACTTTTCTTGTCTTGATTTGCCAGTGTGACATCTCACTAAAACATGAAAAAATAGACACACATATTTTCAGCGTTGGTGTGGTATTCTTTAACATAAAACAGTTTTATTGCAATCATTTTATTGTCCTCTGAATAGTATTCCAACTATGTGTGAGTTGTAGATCAAATTGTACATACATGTGTGCATGTAAATATTTTTGTAGTTATGGCTCAAAAACATATGCATATATTTATTGTATCACCCATCTACATCTGCATACAATCATGCATGGATAGACCTATCCAATGCCATGAGAGCAAGAATCCCAACAAAAAAACATGGTCCCGCAGTGTGATAGGCCATTTGTTATTCTTCTGTGATCTTCACTCAACTGTAAAGCCAGGTTTCTGAAGTCAGAAGGCTCAAGACACAAACCCAGTGTTTCATGAGCAGGGTAGAGATGGGGTGGGGGTGGGGGGATGTTCTGACCAATGAGCTGGAGGGGTCTGCATCTGTCAGAGACCTCAATTTTAATGGAGCCGAAATCCATCACAAGCACGTAGCTTTCAAGTCACAAAGCCTGCATGTCCCTAAATTGCACCATGAAGTTCCATGGGAAAGAGCCCTTGAATGTCTGCATTCATGCAGGAAATTTCTGCCTACCACCGGAAGTTGAAGGGGTAGCCATTTTTTCCTTGTTTTCTACCTTTCCTACCTTCCTTCCCCCACCGGTAATCCCAGGTGAGGCCATTCTGAGCCTGACTGTCTGAACAAAGCATGGAGGAGGAACACTGGAAGAAATAAAAGTCAGAGTTCCCAATTCCTGCACTTTTCTTTCATGGAATTTTAATGTATATCTGTGAAAAAGTAATAAACGGGCTATAGTCCATTAGGCAAGAACAAATTTCCCCCTGTAATTTTATCTTTGTTTAATTGAATATTTAATTAGTATAAATATAAAACTAATTTTGACGCGTGTTCAGTACATTTAGCAGGCAGGGCTGGTGCTGGGCTGTGTGTTGAGAAGCACTTGTACCGAGGCGGCCGGCCAGCGTGCCCTCCCTGTCCTCCTCCGCATGTGACAGAAGCGAGTGGGTCATGTGGCATTAGCAGAGGAGTAAGTTAGCATTTGCACTGCGCTGGGTCTTGCCAGACTGTGCATATTGGAAGCTGCAGACAGAGGCTGCTTTCACGTTGATGAATGGGTTTTTTCAAGCGTTCTGCTCCCTAGTTATGAGAAGGGTGACCCGGTCAGGAGACAACTTTATGAAGCTATAAAAAATGTATGTCACTTCGGACTCTCTAATGTCACAGGGAAAAAAAAAAAAAGAACCTGTGCAAAAATGGCAGAGTAATAAGGCTGTTTTCAATGCTCAAAATGGCTTTCTGTCTACAGTCATATGTAGCCCTGAAACTGGGGCAGTGGAGAGCTCCCACGAAGCACTGTTGTTGGGTGGATTAGGGGGAAAAAAAAGAATTTTTGGCTTTGTTTGGCTTTGCTTGCCTTCACAGAAATGCTTCTGGCGATGACAATAACAGCTTTCCGAGTGCAGGTCCGGTAGCTGTGTCAAGCTGGAGAAGGTGCCATGTCTGTTTAAAGATGCTCAGGTGGTAATGACTTCCAAGTAGGCCCAAGAGCCAGAAAGGGACTCGCTGCAGAGCAGATGCATGTTGAAAGGGGTCTTTTCATCTCCTATCTTATAAAGTTGTTGTTGTTTTTTCCTTCTGTATCATAAAGAATCAAAAAAAAAAATTAAAAAGATTTTGCCAGATCCACTTGCCCCTCTGCTTTCTGGTGAACACCGTGGAGTTTACAGACAGTGACACATAGATTGTAACAAGGGCAGTCCCCTCTAGACCCACAATTCCGCATTCATTGAATTCTCTCTTGCCTCTCATCAATATGCACATTTTGTAGTATCAGGTGCTATCTTTTTTCGATATGTCACACCCCATAACTTGTGCTCAAATGTTAATTTGCACAAGGTAGGAACCCCAAATGACCAAGGTCAGAGGTGTCACCTTTATTAGGGCTGGAATGAATCACAGGTGAACTTGAGAATGTCCCCACTGGATTCAAACCCTGGCTTGCTCATGGTTGAGTGGTACAACATTGGAGTATCCCCTTCCAAACCTAGGTGCCCTTTGTCATTTCTTTTCTGGGACTTGTAAATCTCCTCTATCAACACACCAGAAATGGTGGGGGGAGGAATATATATATATATATATATATGGAAAGCTATGAGGTCAGTGCTTCCGAGACAGCGAGTGTCAGGCTCAGAGATGGCTCTGAAGAGGAAGGGGGTGGATCTGAGATTTCCACCCCCAGAACATGAGCTTGGCATTTTTCATCCTCTTCCTGCTGTAGGTTTCTCTACACATCAGACTAGCTTCCTAGCGCAGCAGTGAGGGCAGTCGGCCATCTCTGATTCTCTGTGTACTGGTCACTCTACTTTCTACCATGTCATCTTTCCATCCCAGCCACAAATAACCAAAGAGCTCATAGAATATCTTGACCTAAGAATTCTCCCCAGTATGTAGACAGGCCCACTGCACCCCTCAGTCAAGTCTACACTCTATTGAAGGTGCTTGAATGAAAATGCATAGAAGGAGTCAGCACTTAAAAGAAGCTGGCAGAAAGAAAAGGAAAGACAGGAGGATACTGAATCCCAGGGTGGACAGAGATGCTGAGATTTTTACAGTACCCCAAAAAAGCGGTAGTATCAGAGGACCGTCAGGACTCCCCAAGCCCCGACTAACTGACTGCTCGTCTTCACTTCTTTGGGCGTTATAAACTCTGATCGCCTGTGAAGTCCGAGCTGTTTTCTCTTTGTAGCCTGAGCGAGACAACTTAACACAACAGCATACATTCATATGTCAAAGGAGACCTCATATTACTATAGGGTATTTATGAACTTCACATAAAAATAAAAGAGAAATAAAAGGAGAATCATTAAGTGCTTGTCTTTAAGACGTTTTAAAGAGAGGAGTGCTCATACTCACTGAAGGCTTCAGATGGATTATTTACCATTGTAACCTGGAAACCAAAAATAGTTGAACAGACTTGGCTTTTCTACCTAAGTTTGTTTGTTTGCTTGTTTGTTTTCACTTTGCCTCTTTGGACGCATCGCTTTGGCTTAAGGTAGCCCTGAACGTTAAGGTGTGAGGTCCACCATGTGAAAGAAAAGTCAAATCAGATTCATGAAAATGGTCGTGAACACTGAATAGCACAGAATCAGTGATGCTTTCGCACCCTGCTCTCCCCCTGCTGAGCAGATTCCCATGGTTTAATCTCATATGAAGGGGCTAGTGGGCAATGGGTAAGCTGTGCCCCAGGAACAAATAAAAGGGGGGTGTATTGTCTGCAAAGAATCAGAAAGCAATAACATCACTAGTGAAAAGTAGATTCGTTTTGTGTCATCACCACCGTTCCCTCCCCATCCCCAACCCTCAGAACTCCAGTGCTACCATGTTTCTCTGAAAAGAAGACCTCACCGGAAAATAAGCCCTAGCATGATTTTTCAGGATGCTTGTAACATAAGCCCTACCCCAAACATAAGCCAGTTAAGATCATCAGCCAGACGTGACTGTTTGAATAAATGTAAATTTTTGTAGATGAATAAATGAATCAATGTACAATAGATTGTTGGAGCAAAAATTAATATAAGACCTGATCTTATTTTCAGGGAACCATTGTATCTTATATACTGAAAACTAGGCATCTTCATAATACAAAACTAAGAAATTCTTGAGTAGAAAACACATTCTGCTTTTTAGCCGCAAGTGATCAGAAGGCCTAAATTTGTCATAATGAGTGATGGGCACAGAGGTGATTTCTTAAGACGGATATTTAGAGCTCAAGTTTTCATTATTCCCGATTCCCCATGCTCTCTAAGTCTTTGAGCCCAACAGCATAAAACAGATATTTTTTCAAGAAAAATTCCACATCACTTAAGAATTTATTAACAATTTACATAATTGCTTAAGTAATCTGCATGATTGACAGAAAGTTTAATTTGACCCTGGTTCAACTGTAACACTTATGGTTTTAAATTGAAATTGGTATAATTCATTTATGAGAGTAATTAAGCCATGGTGTCTAACAAATACAACGTATGCTGCCTGAGGCCTCTAAGACCAGAACATGCTATTAGAATGTTTTATTTAAATATGTAAGATCTGTTCATCTCCACAGTCACCCATGTTAAACTAGAGCAAATGGCTTATTTGACCTTGAGAATGGGGCTTCTGAGAGAGGGCTTTGAACACATCATTTAATGGCCTTTCTAGAGAAACCCATGAGCTAAAAAGTATTTAAAGGAGGCCTAAACTTTACCTAGTTTTTGCTTCCAGGAAGTGTTTATACATATTTGATTCTATATGATAATCACAAAAAAAACTCAGTTTTTCAGAACAGGACTGAAAAATGCCCCAGACTAATGGATTGTTAGCTTATGATAAGATAACTAATATTCATAACAGTGAGGGAAGTGGAGAATCTGTCCACCTCTCCTGAAATGCATGCTTTTTATACTTACATGCATAATTAATTCAGCTAATTGAAGGGTAGTCATCCCAAACAGAAAAATAATAGCGCTGACAAGAGCTACTGCATTTATCTAGTGAAGGGCAGAGATTCAATTCACCAAGAGCCTATAGCACACAACATCTCTTCTCGTTCAAAATATCAGATCTCGTGGCTTTACTTTGTCACTGCCACCTGTGCAGCCTAGGGGACCAGAGGAATATGGACGAGGGTCAACTGCGAGTGACATGGTTATGTAGACAAAGTCTCTCTTGGGCACACTCAAGATCCATCCTTTTGCAACACTCCCAGGAGTGTTCTAAAGAAAATCCTATAATGCATCATCATGCATGACACCATATTCCAACACTCCAGGCATCCGCCTCCCTCCTTCTACTCTTAGGATTTATTTCCTGTTCCTTTTTGTCATTGACCCTTCACTCTCTTGCTCAGTTTTCCTGTTTCCCTCAGTTCTCATTTTCTCTCGTTTGCTTCCTTATGAACCCAAAATCTCCACTCTGTCCTTGAGTTTTGCATCATTGAGTTGATAGTTATCATTGTTGTTCAACAACTACTTGTCCAACTGCCAAACACCATGCCAGGTGTTTGACATAATTTATCTCATGTAATCGCCATTGCAGTCTTGCAAGTTATCTTCATTGTGCAGATAAGGAAATGGAGGGTTTAAAGGAATTAAATGACTGGCCCAAATCCCACACAGCCTGGGCTGCAGCCATGACCATATAACCATGTACACACTCACTTGAAGAGTTCCACTCTACTATATAACATCCGGGATTGTGACATCATCTCCTGCTGTATTTCATAGCAACAACAACAAATTTAACACAGAGAGAACCACACAAACAAGCTTACAGCTTAATAAACTATCATAAAGTAACAGCCTTGGATTAATCATCACCCTGGTCAAGACACTGAACTTCATTAGCTGCACCAGTGCCCCATGTGTGTCCACCCCCTCATCACAGCTCGCTTCTCTCACATCACAACATCATCCCTTCCACCTGACAATCACCATTTCTTTGTATTTCTTTCATTTTATCATCCTTAAGATGCTATAGTTTAATCCCTTTTCAAATTAATGCCTCTTCAATTTATTTTAGTCTATAGGTTTTGTCTCTACCCGTTTCCTATTCTTGTAGTTTAACTAGTGAACGCTTATAGAATTTCCCATGGTCTGGATTTTACCGATTGCAGACTGAGTGCCGTTTTTCATGCTCCTATGTTCTCTGTATTTCCTGAAAATTGGCAGAGGACACTGAGGCTTGATGAAACTCAGATTTGATCCCGTTGACATGAGTAAAAGTGGAACTCTGTTCTTTTGAAAAGGCATGTAGTGTTAGCTTGTCTTTTGGTGAAGTTATCCATCATTGATACTCAGTACCTAAATCCATTGATGATTCATTGGGGGATTACAATGTGGGAGCCGTTCTAATTCTTTCAGTTCTTTTTTTTTTTTTAATGTATTATCTGGAATACTTTTTGAAAGAGATGCTTTTCCTCTTTGTTTATGTATGGGACTGTTCGTTCACGTAGGAAGGCAGGATAAATGCTTGATTCTTTCTCCTTAATTATCAGTTTTTATGATAACCAATATGCTCTTAATGTTAACTGAATGGGGCCAATTATCTTGTTTTTAATATCAATATGAGCTAATTTAAAAATATTTGTTGGGTTTCAATGCATTATAATTATTATCCTTACTGATGCTCAAATTGTCATATCTTTGGCAGTGGAAGCATTTTAAAATTGGCTTTGAGCTTGTAAAACTTTTGGTATGTTAATCTTTAAGTTGTCAAATAAATGCTCAGCTTTCTCCAAATTATCATCAGCCCAGCAGACATCATGTTTAAGCCATTGTACACTAATCTTTCTAGCACACTGCCATTGATCTATCTGCGTGTCTTTCCCTCTATCAATTTCCATAGCTCTATAATACGCTGATGTCTTAGAACTGGGTAAATAGATTCCTCCCACTTCCTTCTTTCCTGCAATTGTTTTTGCCATTATAATTTTCTTGATTTTCATATAAATTTTAGAATAAGCTTGTCTTTGACTATAAAAAGAAATCTTGCTGGGATTTTGATTTGAGTTGTGTTAAACCTATTTATCAATTTGAAGAGGACTGCCATCTTTACCATATTGAGCTTTCTAATTCACAAACACAGTATGCCTCTCCATTTGCTTAGACTTTCATGAATTTCTTTCATAAAGCATTGGCAGTTTTCAGCATAGACGTCCTGCCCATGTTTTGTTAGTTTTGTACATATTTCATTTTAGATAAGTGTTGAAAGATATAATACTTTTCATTTTGGTGTCTACATGGTTATTGCTAGGATATACCACTGTAAAGGTTTTTCGTATGATTATCTTGTGTCCTGTGAGTCTGCTGAACAAATAGTTATTGGATACTTTTTATATTTTTGATAGGTTTCTTAGGATTTTCTACACATAAAACCATGCCATCTGCAAAGAGAGATAGTTTATGTTTCCTTTCTAATCTGTGTGTCTTCTATATCCTTTCTCTGCTTTATAGAGCTCCCTAGAACTTCCAACACTATGGAGCATAGCCATGATGAAAAGTGCACATGCTTACCTTATTCCTGATCTTAGGGAAAAAGCATTCAGTCTTTTATAACTAAGAATAATGTTAGCTGCAGATATTTGGTAGATAACTTTTATTAAGTTGAAGCATCTCACCATTTGCCTCTGGATGATAACTGGCCCAGCCAGGAGCTATTCTTGGATGTCCCCAGCCTGGCTCTCTCTCCCACCTGGCCCTGACTTAGTCTGTGAGAAACGTTTACTCATCATTGCTTTTTCATGAGTGTAAGTGTGTTCGGCTCTAACTTGGACCATTCTCCCCTTTTTCTCCTTTAGCCAGTAATCACAGACTTTTCTCTTCGGATTTTTCACTTGATTGATAGTCTACCAAGCCTCATATTTTTAGATCTAGTCCACTGTGCCCTACACCTTCTCCTAAACTTTAAGAATCACATATCAAACTCTTCAAGTGATCTCTTTGAAGGCTCTTTCACCAGGGTTGAGATAAGAGAGAAGCACACTCAATCCTACATCCTGTAGAAAAGGGAGTGAGGAAAGAGGTGATAGAATTTTAAGACTTTCTTCAAAGAAACTCTCCAATTTCCAACACCTTTCACTGATGTCCTAGACTTGGGTTTTATAATCTGGAGGTGGGTGAAGAGAGAGCATGACAAAACAAGTTTTTATACATGTCCTTTGCAAATCCTGAAAAGACTGCCTGATATCTCTTTGCTTTTTCGAATGTAGATTTGGTGGATGGTGTTGTGATAGAGGAGGATAGGACTGAGCAGAAATGGAGACAAAAGAAACCCATTTTAATACCCTGATATCCATAGTACACATATGAAGGAGGAACAAGTGTGATGAAATTGTGTTTATCATTGCAAATCCCTGCTCCAGAAGATGTGAGTTTTTAATTAATTATTGATCATTTTGTAAGAAGTGAAGTAAGATTAGGAAAATCACGCTGGAACCAGGACAACAGGTCACCCTCCAAGGGGGCAGTGATAAAAGTCCTTGATGTGAGAATAAAATCTGTTGTTTGAGAACAATAGGAAACAATTGACCAACAACAGTTGCACTCCAGTCTTTCCCCAGTCTGGACGCAGTGTTAGAGGTACTCCAGAAAATTGTTCCTGTGATAATATAGAAGCTACCGAAGGCCTTTTCCATATCCTGAAGGAAGACACTTTCAGTAAGGTCAAGAGTCTCATTTTCCTATGGAAAAAAATATTCCACCTGTGCACATTAAAAATTTTGACTTACTTTTCGTAATGGAGAAATTATGTAAAACAAAATGCTTTTTTATTGCACTGATCAAGCCAGAAAAAATACACTTTGATTTTAAGTGATATGTCTAAGTGACACCTCTTAGTTATTCATTATTTGGAATCGGCTGAATCTAATTGTATGGTACTAGTATCATAATTTTTCATTTTAAAAATAGAAACAAAATATTAGAATTTCTTAATGCAACTTTACATTCTTCACTTCTGCGGAAAAAAAAATAACTGAAGGCATATTATCAGGACATTGCAAGAAATTATTTTCAAATTTGGCACCACAGGTGAAGAAATGTTTTTCAGAGTTGAGTGCAACTGAGGGAGGATTAAGAATCCAACGCAGCCATTTACTATTCCAGCTTTGACTGTCAGTAGAGATTAGACATGGCATCTGATAGTGTGATAAGAGAAAACTTTCAGTGAGAAATATTTTCATAATTTGGGGCACACTTTAGATCTAAATATCCAGAATTATGTGACAGATGCTACAAAACATTTGCTGACACATACTACAACAGAGATGAAATTTGGGACTTTACACTGTATGATTCTGCTTATATGAAGCACCTAGAGTAGTCAAATTCATAGGAATAGGAAGGAGAATGGTGGTTGCCAGGGATTGAGGGGAGGGCGGGATGGGTGTTATTAATGGGTATAGAGTTTCAGTTTCACAGGTTAAAAATGTTCTGGAAATTGACTGTACCACAATATAAACACACTTAATGTTATTGAACTGTTGACTTAAAACTGGTTAAAATAGAAATTTTGTTATGTGTATTTTACTAAAATTAAAAAAAAAAATCTTAAAAAGAATTTTTTTGGACCAAATTTGCTGTTAGAATCTGCCATCAGCTTGGTCTTTTATTATACTGAGTAGTTTTCTAACAGTCAGAAACATCAATTGTTAACCACTGTCAACCATTATTCCAAAGGTCCTAGAAGTTTATACATTTATCTACATCGAGGCTCTAAATGGTCTAGAATAATGGCTTTGGCTCTCGTTACTTCGCTTGTCTAAGAAAATTGTGTTTATTCTTTACTTTGACGGAACTGGGAGCTGGAGAAAGAAAATAATGGAAAGCCTTTCCACCAGGAAATTAAATGCTGCCTTGCGCATTATTTGTGGGTCTGAGATATGTACGTTTATATCGTAGCCATATGTATTCAATATGTGTACATCAGCGGACACTTTACTCGTCGTATCCTGTTGTGCCTAAGATTTCAAAGCACTTTATGAATAACAATTTCCTGAGATGTTAGCTTCTGGAAGCCACAATCAGTTTTTCTGATAAGAGGACGTAAGCTTCCTCCTAAAAGGTGTAGAAGAATGTAGAAAAGAAACCTTATCATGTGCAGGGGCAGGTTTAGGGAATGAAGTGTGATGGGACAGGAAGAGAAGAATGCCTCCCTTCGGCCTTGAGAGGTAAAGTTTATATAAAGAATACAATAATGATACTAATAATAATGGCATTTAAAAGTGTTAAATCAATAGTACCTTCCTTGAATAAGGTAATGAGTCCAAAAATGGACAAGTAAGCACTGAGCACTTATTAGGTGTTATAAATTGTGAAGCAAGCTAGGGTATGAAAATGAAAAAACACCTAGTTCCTGACATGAAGACCTTCTTGTGTGTGTTAGTTTTCTGTTGCTGTGTAACAAATGACCACGAAGGGAGGAGCTTAAAGTAGCACAGACTTATTCTCTCGCAGTCTCGTAGGTCGTAAGTTCAGGTGCAGTCCAACTGGGTCCTCCTCTTAGGGTCTCCCAAAGATTCGATCCCCACCCAGGGCTGGGGGCCCCTCACTGGGTTACACCGACCCTGAAGGAGATGAAGTAACACAAGGGGTGTACACGATGGGGCAGGAATCTTGATGATCATAGAATTCTGCCTCCCATATCACCTGAGAGTAAAGAGAGAGAGATGTGCATGGATAGACAAGGTACCACTTAAAAATGGTAACGCTGGGAGCCCTCTGAGGCTCAGAGTGGGGGGCTCTTGGCTGAGTGTGAGGATATGAGAAACCTTGGCCAGTATGCAGCCAGTTGAATCTTAGAGAGATATGCGGACTAAGATGGGCACAAAGTTTCAGATGGGCATGGATAAGCTCAGAAGAGAATGGAGAGAGAAAAGGTGTGTGTGTGAGAGAGAGAGAGAGAGAGAGAGAGAGAGAGAGAGAGAGAGAGAGAGAGAAAAGACCATATCAAGAGCCCTAGGGAAACAGTGCTTCAAAGGGGCAAGAAGAGAAGGGGATTAAGAAGAAGGATCAGAGAAGCACAGAGGGAATAAAGAGTAACACAGAAGCCAAAAAGGTCGAAAATGGTAAGGAGAAATTACATTAGTTTCCTAAGGCCGCTGTAATGAAGTACCACAAGCTGGGTGGCTTAAAACAACAGAAATTTGTTCTGTTATGGTCCTGGAGGCTGGAAGCCTGAAATGTAGGTGATGGCATGGCCGTGCTCTCTCTGTCAGTGGTAGGGGAAGAATCTTTCTGTGCCTCTTCTTAGCTTCTGGTGGTCGCCTATAATCCTTGGTTTCCCTTGGCTTGTAGATGCATCTCTCCATTCTCTGCCTCTGTCTTCATATGGTCCTTGCCCCTGTGTGATTGTGTCCAAAGTTCCCTCCTCTAATAAGGACACCAGTCATTGGATTAGCCCCGCCCCCAATCCAGTATGATGTAATCTTGACTTGACGACACCTGCAAAGATCCTATTTCCAAATAAGGTCCCATTCACAGGTTCTGAGATGAGAACTTTTACGTATTTGTGAGGTGGACACAATTCAGCCAATGACAGTAACTGTGATTAAGAGGAGTAGAGAATACAGGAAAAATAAAACATTGAAAGGTGACCTCTTGTTTTGCCAGGGGCACTCAGGGGTGAGCTCTGCCTGAGGCCTGGGACCAGAAGCCAGATCGTAATGGTTGGTGCATAAATACAGATACAGAAGGAGAGGAGAGTGAGGGAAGAACCCAGAGGAACCATGTCTGGGATAAAAGAGGGGTGCTGGCAATGTTTAGACAAAAGGGAAGCAGAAAAAGATGGGTACTGAAATGACTACACCTTTGGAAATGTCTGGTAATTGCAATCACTCTTCATGGCCTCAGTATTCTTCATGAATTAGGATTTGGGGCTGACGAAGAGGCCACCAGTGATGGATTGGGCTCTTGAAGAGGGTGGCATCATTTTTAAAATACTTGCTCAGGGCAACGCAAAAGAGAGCTACCAAACGATGCTGAGGCCTGGCCAAAGTCAGAGGCTGCAGTGTGCGGTACGTTTCGTGCAAGCAGCAGCTGCAGCCAGGAAGGTTCAGTGTAAAGATGACATGATTCAACCAAGTGCAGGCCTTCCGCTGGAAGGCTGAGGCCAGGACTGGCCCCTTAATTTGTAGGACCTTGTGTGAAATGAAAATATGGAACCCCTTGCTCAAAACGGAGGAAACAAGCCTTTTCCTTTCTTCCATGGTCTTTCTATTGACCTGTCATGGTGTTTTTTTATTGGCTGTTTGAGATTGTGGTGCTCCCTCTGGGTCCAGGATACCTATGGGGTGAGCTTAGATACTCCCTGGCCCCCAGAGCCCCACCCATACTCAGGGTGCAGGTAGCATATGCCCGTCCCCTATCCAGGACCCACCAGGGATGGAGGGCCACAGTAGTTGCTGGGTAGGGAGTGGGAACAGGCAGGTAGGAGCCTGTCCCAGGGAAGTGAGGGGGTGGCAGCAGGTGGGCCCAGGAGCAGAGGTCTGAAACCCCTGGCACGTACAGTGCTGTCCCATCAGATTTCATCTATAAAACACTAATGCAAAGGTAGCTATATTAGTCCTTTCAAGATGGTGACTGGAGAACAATCAACCCCAAGTAAGGGGCCACTTTCTGATTCTGTGGTCATGTGTGACTACACTGGTCCCATACCTACAAAGCCAGCCCTAGCTGACACATAAGGTGGTGAGTGTGGGACAATGAATAACCCTGGTTCAGTGATATTTCAGGGAAATTATCCATAAGGTTCAAGGTTGAGCCCAGAGAGAAGAGATGTCAGAAATATTCTGATAGAAAGAGTGAAAGGATCAGGCACCAGAAGTCTCCGTGATGTTGAGAAGAAAGGAGCGTGTGAAATCTGGACTGAATAAGAGCTGAAAAGATAGGAATTTGGGATCTGAGACTGAAAGGTGAGAGTGTGACATGTTGTTGGCCATGGTCCAGGAGGCTGAAGTAGAATACAAAGATAAGCATTCTGTTTGTGTACAGGAACCCAGAGGATGGGTATCCATGGTGTCTTATCATCTTCATCCCTTCCTCGTTTTCCTCCAGCCCTCATCCTTCTCTCTTTAGAAAGTCAGGGAAAAATTGAATCACAATGTTTTAACTTAGTAGCATTACTATTTCTAACCATCTCATCCAGCTCCCAAAATATACAGACACAAATCATCAATTTGTGTGAGTTAATCATGTGAAAATTTCCCCTGGAGCTAAAATATCACGCAACTGCTTTATTTCATTCTAAAAAGAAATCACAAATGTGATGTTGGAGACACATAAATGCAACAATTTGTTATGTGGGTGACCTTTTTTGTGTGTGTCTCTAAAGGCAAAATGGAAATGTAAACATACATAGTCAATGTAGCCTGTGCATTTAAGAAAACAGAAAAATGCTTTAAAATATTTCAACTGTGTAATGGAATAGCAAACATTCACATAAATACCTTTTGTGTGGAAAGGGAGATGAGAGCATAGGGCAATATTATCTTCTTCTGTTATGTTTTGTATTAAATTTTATTTTAGGCATAATTGATTAATATCACATGTAACAAATGTCTTTAACTGGAGAAGAGGCCACTGAGGAAACAAAAAGTTATTTCTAATGATTCTTTCAGGATGTTTTCTTACTGTCAAGGCTCATAAAATTAGCAAAACATTGGGAGGAAGTATCTGAGAAAGAGTATTAAAAGCAAGGCAGATGACTACATAACTATACGAAAGAAAGAAATATGGTGGAACCATAATTTCCTTATACTTTAACATTTTTAAAACAGTGCCCACTTCAAGCATCAATGAGAGTTTATTTGCATTTCATTTCTACCAATAGATGAAAACATTTTCCTTAAAGAGAGGCCAGAAGCCCCACTTAACATCCAAATATATAAAAGCTTAAAGTTGAAACAAATTTGTTAAAAGAAGTCCTGAGATTCCACTGTGGCACTTTTTTCTTATGGGAGTAGGTTAAGAGTGCTCCATTCAAAGACTTAGTCACCCACAGAGAAGAGCATAGAAAGGGTCAGTGAGAATGTCTTTTTTTTTTTTATGATTGGGGAACAGTGTGTCATTCCAAGTAGTTGTTTCATTCTAGTTATGGAGGGCGCAGCTTGGTAGCCCATGTGGGAATCGAACCAGCAACCTTGGTGTTATGAGCACTGCGCTTTAACCAACTGAGCTAACCGGCTGCCCCTGAGAATGTCTTTTTTTTATTGCCATCAGTCTGTGAGTTGCACCTGACTGGACTCTCCCATCAGTTAAACATTTCAAATAGACATTTTGATGATAGGAAGAAGAAAGAGGAAGGCAGCAAATGATGACAAGATCGCTGAGCCTTTTGCATACCATCTGGATTCCTAAGTGTGACACTATGATTGTACTTTTCTGATGGTGTAAGACAGCAGTAGGGACCCATTAGGAATCTCTGGTCTACCCAAGGATCCGTTTCACAACCTCTCCTAATGCCCTGGATGAATTCCTTGTAAAGTTTAAATATCACATGGCCCCTGCTGTGTACTTCAAAGAGATGTAGAAAAGCACAACTTAGATTAAAAAGAGGGCAGAAGAAAAACCTGCTGCATGGAAGATTCTAACGCTCAAGTGTCCTGGGTTTCTGTTCTGCTAAATGATAGGATTCCTGAAGAGGAAAAGAAAACCTCCTTCAGATTTTAAATCAAAGTGCCATTCGCTGTATTTGGGTGACATAAAAGTTTGATTTAGAGGTCTAGCCGAGTGGTGAGTTGGTTAAGAGTTGGGTTGGGATGCCAGCTCTGAGCAGCAGGGCCCTGGTTCAGATCCCACATGAGGGCCAGTGATGCTGCGCCCTCTACAGTTAAGGTGGTGAACAACAGCTCAAACTGGAGCTGGCTGCCGTGAGTCGCGGGCGATGGCATAGGCTGCAGCAGGGGCTGGCCAGCAGCAGGCGTGCGCTTTTGTGAGATGCTAAGAGCCTCCTTGAGCAGCTGTCCAGAGGTGGTTGACCGATCTGCATCATCCGGGAAGAGCGCAGTAATACCAACATGGGTCAGTGAAGCAACGTCCTCCACAACTAGACTGAAGAACAAAAGGACAGCAAGTTGTTTGTTCCCCTTCCCCAATTCTCCAATAAAAACTTTTAAAAAAAAAGTTTGATTTAGGAGAAACGTGTGTTTATGTATCTGTATAATCAAAACATAGAACAGAAACAGGTCCTGAAGAGTTGCTATCTTCTTGCAAGAAGGACAAGCTTTTCCAAAGAGCATCATAGCGCGTCCTCAAGCCACATGCCTGTTGTTCACCTAACAGAGTTGGGAAACATCCGTCAACTCATCAGACAGATGTGAGGCGTTTAGTGCACGTGAATTCTGTTCAGCTCATTTTGGTGGCTCCAAGCAGGCAATGCGCTTGCCTCCCGGCACCATTAGATGGCCTGGAGTCTTAATTACCAAAGAAACGGAAAGTCGCTGCCTGGTGCCGACAGCTCCTTTGTGGATCCTTCTTCCCAGAACATGAATGATTAATGGAATTTTCCCAACACAGTGCAACTTGTTTACTGATGGAATTAAAGCTGAAGTTGGCAGTGTTCTAGGAGGAAGACGTTTTGTGTAATGTCAGGGACCTGCCAAGCTCTCCAGATGAAAAATAGGAACAATTAACGATGGCCCTGAGTAGTTTGAGATCGTCTCAGGGCTTGGTCCCAAGTGAAAGTCATCTTTACGTGGATGTTGTGTTGGGGGAAGGCACTGACCTTTGATCTTTCTTTGTGGCTTATAAACATCAGTGACAGGGTGTGTGTCCTGATGAAAGCACCGTGCTTTTCGTCAGTAGTAGTAGTAAGTAGGAAGGTGGCCTCTTTCCAAAGTCTGAGCCAGAGAGAGCTATCCAGGTCCGGATCTGTTTATTTCAGCCCCATCACTCTCAAAGTCCCAACACATTGCTGCTTAAACTCTCCCGGAAGGGGACGACAACTAATGTTAGCTAATGCTTAGCTTTATGAAGAGTTGTGGCTCTGGGGTGGCCAGTTATCTCAGGTGGTTAGAGTCCAGTGCTCAGAACACCAAGGTTGCCAGTTCAATTCCTGCATGGACCAGGGAACTGCACCCTCCACAACTAAATTGAAGACAACCACTTGACTTGGAGCCGATGGGTCCTGGAGGGACACACTGTTCACCAATAAAATTTGTTAAAAAAAAAAGTTGTGGCTCTGGAAACACAATCTTATTAGTGATTTAGATAAGGGGGAAAAATGGTTAAGCCTAAAAACATAACTCACCAGGGCCCTTCTGTACATGGTAACACCCACCGAGTGTCAGGTAAGATTCGTGCTTCGTAGATGTCATTGACGCTGGTGGTGGTGTGAATAACAGGATATCAAAGCATTTCATTAGTTTCAATTGGTAATACACCCTGCCAAGTATACTGGACACCACTCTGTGTTGTCTTCCTGTTGCCTCTTGAAATCAGCTCCCGGAGAACTACAAAACAAAGGACACATTTTGATCTTCCCAAGAGCTCTCTGTGGAAGTTCTATGGTCCGTGCATTGCAGACCTTTGTCTCTGTGAGTGAGCTGGTATATTTTCACAGCCTCACCCATTCCAGTGACAGAGCTGGGCACCATGCGAGCAGGCAGATGCCAGGGTGATTAGCTAGAAAGCCACATAGATTAACCTCCACTGTGAGCATGCAGTGCCAGTTTGGAAAGGGCCGTGTGAGTTCCTTCAGTATGTTTCCAACACCATCAGAGACATATAATCATCCCCCTGGGGGAGAAGAAGGAGCAACAGATCGCCAAGTAGCTCTCATCACCAGGGGAGTAGTTATTTTGTAATCATCGCCTCCTTTTTTTTTTTTTGCATCATCCTACTAGCAGTTCATAACAACAAATGACTTAGGCAAGCCAGGGTGTGAAGCACAAATTATTTCAGTGAGAAAAGACTTCACATTCTTTTTCCCGACTCAAAATTCAACTGTCTTTTTTTTTTTTACCACAGCCTTTAAAATTTGGCTCGTGACAAGAATGAGCTGAACATACCTAATGAATCAGGCAAACACTGGGAGAGCAGGAGAATGTGGTTTCTTTCCTCTGTAGATTTGTAGATGCTGGTGAGTAATAATTTTTAGAGATGAAGGTAAGAATCAGAGAATATCCAACAGAGTACAAACAAATGATGATCAAGCGATTCTTAAAGTGAAGTCCTCAGATAACATGCTTTTATACCCCCTCTGAGGTTCACACTTTATCAAGCTTAACTAATGTCTGAAGGCCTTGATAGAGCAAATAGAGGCCTGGTGACCAAGAGAACTGAACACAGCTTATTAGTCGTGTCACTGGGGAAAGTTCATTTTATTCTTTGAGCTTTAATGTCCTCATTAGTTAAGCAATCTGTATACTTGATACACAATTATGGTAGTAATTAAATGAAGTGATCTCTGTGACTGCAAAGCCCAGTGCTTGGAACATAGTAAGCCATCGATAAATTGGCAATTGTATTGCCATTCTGATCATTGCCATTATTACGGAGAGAAAATTCTGGTTCTTCAGTAACTCTTCCATACTGAATGGCCTAAAGTTTTGTTTTGTTTTGTTTTGTTTTTTTTGCATAGAAATAACCAAATTGACTTAATGATACATTTAAGGGTGTGTGGGTGTGTAAACGTGTGTGCGCCAAATCTGAGAGCAGAGTTTAGCACTCGCCATGGTTTGGTTAACATGATGATAGAGAGTTGAGGCCTCCAGAATAAAAAGCCAGTGGGTTTTTGTGCCCAATGACTCCATAAAACTTATGAGTCAGAAAGAGGAGGGAATGAGCCATTCTTTGATCTTGGACTCTCAGAGATAATTATTTAAATTAACTCTTCCATTTTACTTTCCTCTTCTTGCCACAACCAAGTTTTTTTTATTTGAGATATTCTGCAACTGTGCGTCCCTTATCTTGTTTGTTTATTTAAAAACCTGAAAAACTCATGAGGGTATTTACAATGAGGAATCAAGGCTGCCGATTCAACATAAGCCTTTGGAAACTCTCCATCCAGCAGGGTGAACGGAGCCTGATAGGAAATGCTACCTTCTCCCCCAGGCCTAGAGGGAGGGAGCTGACAGGAGAAATTATGTTGATAGATAGGATTAGGTGAAGAGAAGGAATTGAGGAATTTTTCTCTGTAGCAAATTTTGACAAAACTCTTTTTGGAAAAAAAAAAAAGGAAAACTATTACAAGCTCTGTGAACTTGGGCAGGTTATATAACCGCCCCGTAACTCAGCCTTCCTCATGTCTAAAATAGGGATAATAATAAGTTTCTAAGTCATCAAGTTGTGAGGGTTATATGAGTCCATTTTTGGAAACACTTAGGACAATGCTTGGCACAAGGTGAAAGCTATATGAATTTTGTTAAACAAATACCAGCGGTGCCAAAAAAAATGTATACAAGTGGACTCTTTGGTCAACATTGCTCAAGCAGTAGTTCACCGTCATCAGAAGTGTCTGGACGCTGATGGGAACCACTCTGAGCACCTCTTGTTATTGCAGAAGTCAAACGTGACTTGTATTCATCTTTTGTCATTAGTATATATTATTATAATTTTAATACTGTTTTCCTTTTTTAAAATGTGTATGCATTTTTTGGTATCCTTTGTATATTAATGAATCAAGTAGGAGAACAGAATTATTATATGTATTATTGATTTTCTTCCTATAATAATGCATATATTATGTATAGATACTCATATATATTAGAAGATACCCAGGAAATATGCATTAAAGAAGAAGTTCATTAATTTTGAGTCAGAAATCTAAACCATAATTTTTTTTTAAAATAATTTTTTGGAGGTAGATCAGTCTTTTTCTTTTAAGATTTTATTGGGGATTTGGGGGAGGGGAACAGCATTGGGGAATCGAAGAAGGGGAACAGACAAGTTGCTGTCTTTTTGTTCTTCAGTCTAGTTGTGGAGGACATTGCTTCACTGGCCCATGTTGGTATCGTCATTGCACTCTTCCCGCATGAGGCAGATCAGTTGCCGGCCTCTGGATGGTCACTCATCGCCGCTATTGGCAGCTCACACTGGCTGCCGGCCGCTCACACTGGCTGCCGGCCACTCACTGTAGCCGATGGCAGCCCACTGCAGCAGGGGCTGCAGTCCACACCGTCCCCGAGGCTCGGGCAGCCCAGCTCCAGGTGGAGCTGTTGTTAGCTGTAGAGGGCACTGTCACTGGTCCTCATATGTGGGATCCGAACCGGGGCCTCTGACATCCCAAAACCAGCTCTTAACCAATGCGCCACTCGGCCAACCCTCTAAACCATAATTTAACTAAGTTTTTTTTCTTTTTTATCCAGATCTAAATGTTTCAATGCTCTAAATTTGGTAGACATTTCCAGAACTCTCTTTAGAGCCCTAAGAATGTTCTATCACTTCTCTGAACTAAAGGTATTCATCTTTGAATTTTTCTAGGCCCCTTTGAATTCTAAAGATGTGTGATGGTAACAACCGTTACTGTTATACAGAAGGCAACTTGTGTTATTTGCTGGCGTTATATTCTATAAAGTATTCACTCTGAGTCCTGTTTGTTAGGATCTCTAATGGTAATCACCTCCTCTATCCTACAAAGGCACTCCTGCATTTTTTGTTGGTATTAGTTTGTTCTCTGAAGTGATTGGTCATGGCTCCTGTTCAGTTAGCAAGAATGAGATTCATCTCCTTTGGACTCTTGGCTTCTTGAGAAACTGAGCGAGTGGAGTTTCCCAAACCCAAAGTGACATGGGACTTATTTGTTTTATTCCTTATAAAGGAACTAATCAGAAAACAATAAAACAAACAAACAAAAAAACCCAATCAATCAAGGAATTCGTGCTAGTCTCATCTTTCCTTGGCTCCTATTTCTTGGA
Organism: Aselliscus stoliczkanus; assembly: GCA_033961575.1. Taxonomy (NCBI): domain Eukaryota; kingdom Metazoa; phylum Chordata; class Mammalia; order Chiroptera; family Hipposideridae; genus Aselliscus; species Aselliscus stoliczkanus. Next base: position 28,967,473 of record CM066741.1, read on the forward strand.
AAATGTCTCCCTGGACCTAATGAGCTGCCACTCAGGCTTGCTTATCATGGTCATATTCTGATAAGTATGAGTACCTAAGACTCATATCTGCATGGAGATCAGGAGAGAGTCAAGTAGAATCTCAAGGGCCTCTGATTTGAACCATCCATCACTAGGGACCCGCCATGGTTGTTAAAAGTTAGAGGAAGGGCCAAAGGTGAGGGAAATGAGGGGCAGAGGCCGAGAGTACACTAAATATTATTACACAACCTTTGAGATTGTTCTGCGGCTCATCAAAATATCTTCTTCGTCTAAGACATTTTGATCATGTGATCCCACACCGAGAACTGTGTCATGCAATTTAAAACATTTAAAACACGCATCAGCAGATACGACCATAAAAATAAACCAGCAGTGTCTATAAGCTTTTAGTTGTTTGTTTGTCTTATTTGTGAATGAAATCATATGGCTCATGACTTTTTCTGTCTGATGTACTTCATTTAGCACGATAATCTCAAGATCCATCTACAAGACAACCAACCAAAAACTCATAGACACAGACAACAGTTTAGTGGTGACCAGAGGGTAACTAGGGAGGGGATGGTAGAAGAGGGTAAAGGGGGTCCAATACAAGTATATAGTGATGGAAGGAGACTTGACTTTGGGTGGTGAATACGCAATGCAATATACAGATGATGTATTGGGTTGTTGGAAAAGTCATGACGCATTTTTTGCGATGAAAACCATAGAAAAAATACGTCATGACTTTTCCGACAGCCCAATATTATAGAAGTGTACATTTGAAACCAATATAATTTTATAAACCAGTGTCACCCCAATAAATTTAATTAAAATTTTTTTAAAAAGATAAATGCAACAGCACATTTAAATTTAAATAGCAACCACTGTGAATCTACCCAACTCATTCCTCCTTTTTTTTAAAGGAAATGATTGGTTACAGAAAAAACACAAACAAAGCAAGCCCCATCAGAACCCAGACTTTCCGCCGGGGTGGCGAAAAGCCTTCCAAAGGAGAACCACCTTTTGAGTAGAATCATCCGGACCAAGTTCCTGGTTTTTCATCTCCCTGTAAAGCTTGACCCGATATTCATTTTTAACTCCCAGTGGTAAGCGTAAAGTGCGGTATCACAACAGCTGTCAAAATGTTGATTCTCCTCCCCACTAACTGCTTTGGCGCTATAAGGCACCATATCAGCGAGCCACACGCTGTTACTGCACTGCTAACTCTTGCCCTTGGGACGCTGGTGAGTGAGGCTGAGTAGTTGGAGACTCCCCCTTAGGTACTTAGGATAGAGACCTACTAATGCACCTGCAGGCAACCTGATGTACACATTCCATGCTAATGCCAAACTGTGTTTCTTTCCAAATCATCCCAGGTTAGCACTTCAGAGGCACGCTCTTGGGAGTATTTCCCTAGCCTGACTCTGTTTTTGAAATGTAGCTGCTAAGCTTTCATTTGGGCTGGTGCTGTGCTTTCTAACAACTCAATGTACTTAAGTTCTTCATGTGCGATAAGTAGATATTCCATCAAGAGGCTTCTGTGCATTCAGCAGTGAGCTGTCAAATGCTCACTGCTGAACAGAGAATGGGAGGAAGGTGGTGACAGCATCTTGGATTATTGGATTCATTGCTCAAAAGGCTTTAAACAAAAAGGGACGGTGCACATTTTTCTTGGGCTCTGTATTATTGGGGACATTAGCTCTCTGTGTTTGCCCAATTGCAAGTTGTATGGTAGCGAAATATAGCTTTAAATGAGTACTTAGGAGGCCAGAAGCTCTAGCTGTCACTCTGATTGGATCAGTCTTTTTCACCTCTGTGTTCACCATCCTTAACCTGTGAAATGGAAATTTTGGGATAAATCCACTTAGAACTTTAGACAGTAGTTTGTGTTGGTTTATGATACAATGTTTGTGATAATTTGTTACTGCCACAATTGAAAGCACATACAATAACCCTAGAGAGTACTTGTCAATTGCAAAAGGAAACATGCACTTTTGCAATGGAAGTATCCAGTAGTTATCACACTAACAAAATTAACAAATCTCACAGCCTCACCAATCAAAGGACCATTTGACATGATGCAGTTCCTGATCTGATACCTAATGAAATACACTTCACCTATGGAGTAATCTTGCCAAAAAAAGTTTAAAATAAATCTAGTTCATCCTCTTTATCTAATTTCTAGTTAAAAGAAATATGGGGGATCTGAAGGAAAGGTAAATAACACCTTGAGAAAGCAATAAGACATATCTAAAATGAAGCCTAATCTACGACCAACTGTCCTACCATCTTTAAAAAGTCAATGTCATTAAAAAACCCAAAAAGGTAGGATAGAATTCTTCTAGTTGAAAAGAGACTAAAGAGAAAAAGATCAAATGCAACAACCTCACAATCAACAAAAGTAAAATATTAATATGAACTCAAGAGCAATTAAAAACCAAGGACAACTCACTAAGACACTAATGATGCCCTGATCACAAAGCTCACTTCCTGGAAACCGTGGGAATTCCAACCATCTGCCTACGTACCTACATGATGGGGTCCGCACAGCACTGCTCAGCTCCCTGGAGCAGCCAGACTTCCTGGCGCCATACTGGCCATAGGTCCACAGAGTGAACTCTCTTAGCGTGCTAATTTTAGCTTATTGATATCATACGTTAGTACTTTTTCATAACTCATTGAATAGCTACCAGTGGAATTTGATGTCATTTGCACATAACCAGTGCACAATGCATTTCAAATTTGGAGGTTCTAGGACCCTCCAGAGGAACTTAGAGACCATAACTGGACCAAAGATTTCACTTTGAGAAATACTTCTTCAGAGCCCAAGCATTGCAACAGAATATGGGTTACTCTGTACATTTCTTTAATTCACACCTAAGGTCAATTTGAAAATAGTAGAATATAGAGAGTTGCATGCATTTGAGTCAGGCCTATATATGATGTAAGGGTTCTCACTACTTTTTTAGGAAAGGTTCTTTCAGTGGATTATTCTTTCGCACTTTTTGTTAATTTTCTCTTTTGCACTTTCTCATGAATCCCAACTCTAATAAAAAGAATGAACATCTTCAGATCAGAGCTAGCATAGAAATGATCAAAATTGGGGGTATTCATTTGCCTTGAAACAGGGCTCATGCTTATTTTAACTTTATCCCAGGCAGGAACCACCTGGATATAACTGGTATCAACTTTTTTGACCCATTTTCATTACACACTTTGGGATTGTTTTAATGATCTTAATGAGCTCCCTATAGACATTGCCTCTGTTGCTACATAGGGTTTCTAAGATTAGGAGTTCTGTCTTAAAAGAAAAAGAAAAAACACACCTCTCACTAGCGACTACTGTATCCTGTCCCTTTTCAAATACAGCATTGCTACACTTGAGTGAGTATAACAGACTTGACACCTCTGAAAGTAATGGGATTACTCTGGCACCACAGTTCACTGGCTAGCCTCATTTTGGAAAATTCATCTCTGTTAATGTTGTTACAGGAAGGTGAGGCAGCCTTAACCTATGAGAAGTGAGTTCTGATAGTTTGCAAGGGAGGGGCTGCAAGTAGCCCTGCAAAATATGCATGAACAAGCTTGGAGAAGCAGCTGAGTAAAACCATCTAAGATTCCCCACTAGGCCCAGGAGAGTCTGGTTTTTTCATTGATATGTCATAGTCACTGAAAACAAGTAAGAAACAGTGATGAGGAGAGAGGGAGAGGGAAAAGGAGAGGGGCGCAGGGAGAGAGAGAGAGGGAGTTTGTTCACAGTGTACAGTATGGGGAATGCAGACCTTCACAGCTACCCAACTCTGGATCTGGTCAACAGGGAGTATGTGTATGGGATACCCTTTCCTCGGAACTGTTTGGTTTAGCAACCATTCGTTTCCCATCTACAATGTCACAATCGCTGCATTGAATCAAGGAATGCATCGTATACCCTATGCTTGTGTTCACTGACCAGTAGGAAAGGAGACTCAAGCAAATGTCTCTAGACTGTAATTGAGTGTGGTGTCGTGTCAGGGTTTGTAAGGGGTTGAGTAAGGGATTGAGGAGGGGAAAGGCAGAGAAATCAGGTAGTCTCCTCTGAAGATGGGATGCTTACTTCTGTGGGGTTTGGAAGGGTCAATTCCAGGCAGAGGGAACAGGCTGAACAGCTGGGGTGCTGTCTGAAAACCAGAAGGGATTTGGGCTCGTACAGAGGAAGGAGGTAGTCAGAGCTGATGATTAGACTCATGAAGAGCATTGTGAATCACATTCAAGAGTTCAGGTGAAGCTGAAATGGGCAGATGGCATTTTAGGTACATCCCTGGGGCAGCCGGGTGGTGGCCAATGGGAGTTGGAGGGTGGGGATCCTAATTAGTTGGTTGTTCATGGTAAGCCAGGAGAGACCACAGGAAGGGCTGACCTAAAAGCAGTGCTTGTGCCAAACGCATGGAGAAATGAGTACAAACAGACACAGAAAAGCCACACCGCACACTCAAGAGTCTTTTGTCCTGGTCCGGGTGGAGATGGAGGGATAGGGTGTGCTGGTATTTAACAGCCGCAACTATTGCCCAATGAACAAGCATAGCTTGTTTCTACTGGATAATTGCAGATAAAAGTCATGGCTCTATGACATGAGTACAGTTTCAGTTCCCACTGCAAGTCAAGAGAGACGCTGATGGCTCTTATCCAAGAAAGGATGGTAAATGTCCTAAGGTCCTGCTTCTATCATCAGCACACCCCAGGGACAGTACACGAGGCCGAAAAGAGGAGGCCAATTTGGGGGATAAAAAGAGCCCGGCTTGTAGAAACCTTATCTATAGAAATGTACGCATGTGAGTATTTTCATCAATACCTGAATACAGATGTCCATTTCATCATTGATGAGAGAGTGAAAAATCAAAAGCAAGCTAAACTATTCATCAAGAGAGGAGCGATATACCTGTGTGTGGAACTCCATGCAGATGTTTATTTATTATTATTATTATTATTATTATTATTATTATTATTTTAGCTGAGCCAACCTGCCACCTGTTGGCAGCTCAGCGGCAGCTCAGCTCGGGCCGGGAATCGAACTGGTGACCTGTTGCTCAGACTCGCACTCTTGAGTGAGCTCTTAACCAACTGAGCCACTCGGCTGGCCCATGCAGATGTTTAAAGAATGTCATTACGGGACCAAAAGGGAGAGATGTGTGAGATATATTTTCCAGAGAAAAGGACAAGCGCCTGATCGGAATATAGAAAATAGGGTACTTGGGGAAATGCATAGGGAAATGTGAAGAGCCTATGCTAAAACCTTAATGAGCACTTTCAACTGGGAAAGGAATGGGAACTTGTGGGCTGGGGGGTAAAGGGACATTTTCACTATAAACCAGGATGATAAATGGAACCATTCCACAATGATGACAACTCAAGATGTGGAAAGTGTAGCCAAGGAACTGAACTTTTAATTTTATTCAGTTTTAACTAATTTAAAGTCGCATGTGCATTTCTTTTGAAATTTCAATCACAGCAATAAAAAGTGAGCGAGTAGGGCAGAAAGACCCAATGTGGTTTGTAAATCTCTGAGTTCAAATTCCTTCCTTTTTACTCATATAAAACATAGGTCACATTGCTTGGGAACTACATGAATAGATTAAGGTGTTGAAAATACATATACATGAGTGAGAGGGACTTACAGAAATGCCCATATGGAGAAAGGAAAGAAAAAAATCAAAAAACAAAAGTCTTGGGGTATGATATTCTCCTAAGTGCTATCATGGAACCACATTTTTTTTTTTTTATGTCCCAACATCCTGTCGTGGACAGCTTCCTAATTGGCTACCTAGGTCAGCTGAGAGATGGAGCCAGGATGTGGGGGCATCTGATGTTAGACTATGAGGGTGGAATTTCTCTGGTCACAGATAGGGCCACTGTGACGCCCATACCCTAGTGATCTGAGTCGCTCAGCCGCAAATCTCAGAGAGTGGAGAAGTGGGGCTCCGAAGCTCCGTTATCCTTACAAACGTTACACGCGGCCCGATGACATAAACATCCTTCTCCAGCTCTCAATCTCTTTGATGGTGGCAAGCTATCTATTTACTGCCATAGTGTCTAAAAGGTAACCGTCACCACGGCTTTCTCAGTGATCAGTAGGCTGATCAGAAAGGAGAGGAAGAGAAAGGGAACCCCTAGAAGGACCTTGCTATCGGCAGGCAGTGTCACAGCCCAGCCAGTGCTAAGTGGGTGCCTATGAAGTTCTGAGTCAGAAAAGTGGACTTTGTGAAGTTTAGAGGTACTTTATGGAGCCATTGGAGGTTCCACCACTTGCTAGAGAAATTGTAAAAAAAAATTAAAAAATCACAGGTTATTATAAGAAGGAATGCCTGAACATGAAAACATGATTTAAAAGTTTAACAGTTGCAATAAGAAAACCAAGTTGCATTTTTTTTTTGCCTGGAAAGGGCTAGAGGTGTTCAGCCAGGTCCACTGTTCATAGGAGCAGGACCTGCCCCTGTTCCTTATAAACACGAAAGAGACACAAACTTGATACTGCAGCACAAATGCTGGGACCACAAGCAGTTCTTATTTCGAAGTAACATAAGTCAACAGGAAACAAGTAGCCTTTCAGAGAACAAGCTATCATCCATATTTTCAGAACCCAATAATCTAAGTCAGTCGACTTTGTGATAACAACATTTACATTTGGTTGATGTATTGGGCTGCAATATTTGCAATTGCTAATATGTCTCACAAGCTGTTTTATACATGAAAACAAATGAAACCTGCCTATTGTAAAGAAATAACATCACTATAGGAGCTATTAAACACACACAATGTTTCCTTTTAAGTACTTTCTTAAGGCAGGCCTTTGGGAATATATGAGAAAGAATGTGAAGTTTGTTGCTTTTTTTAGCCTTCGCAAAGCCATTTATATTTGCAAATGCCATTCTGAGGGGCCTCTGGAGTGGAAATGTCATCTTCCTAGTGTGTATAAAAGCCAGCCTGCGTCTATGGACGGGAGTGGGGCATAATGCTGAGAGCTGATGATCTAACAGAGTAGTTACTGGGGAAGATGAACCTTTTTCCCATATTAGGCCTCTGTGATTAGGCACGTTAGAAAGTATATTCAAGGGAAGTCACCATTTGTATCATCAATCAGTTTAGCATGTTTGGAATGTTTGTTACATTAAAAAGGAAGATCCTTCTACACCTGGCACTGTACATGTTGTTTAAAAAAAAAAATCCCATGTTGAATCCGTCATTTTTTGAAGTGATACATCGCATTTGAATCCCCCTTAACTCGCATGACATCCGGCCCCGTGGGAGAGCGCTGAAATTAATCAAGGTAATTCTGTTGTATGACCTGTGCTGGCATTTTCATCTGACAGAGCCAGGAAATGGGCTGGCTAATAGTCCATTTTGGAGTCTTCTAAGATCTTAGCAATTCCATATTTAAGGAGGTTAATAGGATACTAATTGGGGCCTAGGTGAAAAGTTCATGAGAAAAATGAACTCACCTGGATATGGGACTGTGCACAGTCCAGTGGTCCCCCCCTTAACACTAGTCTTCTGAACGCCTTCCCCTTGGAGCTCAGAGGGGAACAAGTCTCGCACCTTGGCAGATTTGCACAGCCAGCATTCCGCCTCCTGGCCCCTGGGTAACAATGGCTGGCCCAACGCCAGGGTCACAGGCCACTAGCAAGATCAGCATTCTGCTTCTTATGAAACGGAAATAAGGGAAAAAAAACACCAAAGGGGGAAAATTCACATCGACAATAAGGCCTAGTTCAGAGCTGTTATGCACTTTCAGGAAAAGCACATGTTTTGTTCAGACTGAAGACATTCCAATTAAAAAAAAAAAAAAAGAAAATCAACTTCTATTTATCACTTCTGCAGAAGTCGAATTAAACCATTAAAAACAACAACAACAAAAACAACCCATGAAAATCTAAGGCCTGGGTCATTATTATCGACTAGCAAGGGTTTCTGTTCTTCAAGACTAATATGGAAGCGATGATAATATTCTTGCTCAGTTTTCTTCCCTGTAAATATTTGCAATAACTCCCGGGTGACTTGGGACATTTACCAATATAAAAAGCAGTGCTCGGAAACATTTCAGGCTCTCCCGGCTGCCTTGTACGCCCTCTGGCAATGTGAGACTCTCCTAACAGGCCTCAGTATTCTCATTTCTCACCTTGTTCTCATTATGCTGCATCCATGGATAGCACGCTGTGATTTCCTTAACATTCCCCGAGCTTTTTATGTGCAGAAAGAGTTAAGGATTTTTTTCTACCCTAAAAGCAATGGCACGTCTTTCCGCCTCTCTAACTCAGTGTGCAATCTGTCTTTCAAGTTTCCAGGAGTGGCTGAGATTTTTAAAAACAGCTGTAATCTGCGGTCATTGATGGTGGAGTAGATTGTTGGCCAAACTATTACCATAACTGTCACCCGAAATCAGAAAACTAATCTCATTGCGCTGGACAGATGCGTTTCCTGCATTATTGATATAGTCACTCCAGAGTAATAGAGAAATATAAAGCATTGTTCTATTTACAAAAGGAGATTGGCCAAGTCCTTGAAAGCGAGCATGAGGGACAGGCATTTACAGGAAGTGAGATATAGTCAAGTCGGGAAAAGTTATGTGTCAGGGCCACGTGACCTCTACAGTCAGCAGTAGAATCTCAGAGCTCTCTCACTCCCCACCCCCAACCTGGCTTTCAGGTCAGTTTTGTGGTTTGTTCTCAAACCGAAGGAGTTCTCAGAATTCATGGGTGGAGCCCTGTGGAATTTGTGGTGAATTCTTTCTCTGTCACCCCACCAGTGTCCCTAAATATGTAAACTGTTCTTATGCATTCATCATGCACCCCTGGGAAGCCAGTGAATTGCTCCAGATCAGGACATTACAGAATAACTGCGTTTGTTTATTTCCAAGCAGATGATCCCAACATTCCATGGGAACAAAGAGTTAAATATACCTTCTGCCTTCTGGCATTGCAGGAAGGGTCAGCCACAGCACCATGATAATTTGAGTGGTGAATAATGCCGAATGATTCTATTTGTTGAGCATACACACCGTGAAGCACTGGGCACTTTTCACATTTATTATCTCTAATCCACAGAACAGGCCAGCCAAGGTAGGGATATCTTTTTAAATCTCTCTTGTACTGCTAAAGAAATCAATGTTCAAAAGGCTTTTGTAGCTTGCCTGAGGTCACACAGCTCTTAAATTATTGACCTGGGATGGGACCCAGTTTTAACTCCAGATCACAGGTCCACTAGATCTCGTTCCCTTCCATTTTACTGAGATAGAGGCTAGAATACATCATGCTTTTGGAGTATTTGTCTCTCTCCGAATACATATAATAAATAGCACCCAAAAAAAGCTATTATAAAGTTATCTTGAAATCTCCTAACAACCCATGAGATTTTGAATTTATAAAGTTTTTACAACTTCTAAAATGTATGCTTTTGAAATTTAACACTTGAACAAACTGGTTTCCAGACAGTTGAGCTAACCTGCCTACAATTATAGGCACAGATGCAGATCCGAAATTCCTATTGCCTCGTTCCTGATGCCAAACTATCAGTCTTTCCCATACTCCAGATGGTCGGATACATCTTCTATCATCTTGTTGCCTAAAAACACTTATTTTAGTTCAAAACAAATAGACTACAAAGGTGCAAATATAACTCGGAGCACCTTGGGTGCAGTAAAAGTGGCAAAGTGATTTCTCCTTAGGCAGACGGTGTATTTTCGCCTAAGCTGGTTCCCAGGACTTGTCTCTTATCCTGAGCACCCAGGTAACATTAGTAGGTCCATTGCTGGCATGAAATAAAGACAAACTGACTCATCCTCCAGGTGAGGACAGAGTTAATTGCTCTGCTTGTGGGCACCACACATTATCACTTGGTACATTTTCTGATAACCCACGGACAAGGAAAGGAAGTCCATCTCATTGACAAAATTTGGCTTATGTACCCAGAAACAGGGCATCCTGCTGATATACATATGGAACTGAGCCCTGGGGTTAGGGTGCTGGCTACTGACTTTCTCGGTGGACTTCAAGAAACACTACCTGCCTCAAAATGTCGTTTTCATTGACTCTGAAAATAATATGTTCTCAAAAGATAGATAACATCTACAAGATAGCTTTAAAAAATGTCTCCTTCAAAGAATTGGGAGAGGATCGTCCTTTTTGTCCCCACACGACTATTTCTGAAACACGTAGGAGAGACTCACAGAAGTTACCAAAACAATTAAGAATTGATGCAATTAACCTTTGTATCTTGGTTTTGACCCAGCCTTTATAATGGCCTCTTAAACTCTGGAATACCCCAGCCCAGAATGTAGGCGTGTTTGTTTATACATGCACACACACACACTCACACACAGACACGCACGCATATATTCTTACGCAGATACACCCACTGCAGTAGCATTTTTCTAATTGAAAAGCATAAATTTGGACTGCTAAATCTATTAACGATTTGTTTTAATTAGGAACCCAGCTGCTTCCTGAGATTTTGCAGTCTGGGTTTCAGAACTTTTGCCATACTGAAAATGAGTCTCAAGTGGCTTGCTTCAGCCTCTCAGATCAGCATTTTTAAAGACTTGTTGGAAAGGGTAATGGCGAACGCTCCTCTGCTGTGAAATGACAGCTGCCTTCGTCCTTGGGTGAGGATGGGGCTGCCTTGTTCTGGAGCCAGCGCCCTGCCCTTGACCTCTTCTTCTGGGCATGCTCCGTATAGGAGGCGGCCTGATCTTTGGATCACCTTGTTGACTTGCCAACTTGGCTCTCAGAGATGCAGCCTCATGGTTGATGTTGAGAGGGCCCTACCTATTCCACTGTCGGTAGGGGGAACTGTGCTTTAATAGAAGTCTAAAGCATCGAGTCTATCTGTTTTATTTTTTTTGAATACTTCACTGAGCATATAGCTCTGTGCAAGTTGGTGTACTGAAGGAGGGTCTGAGAAACAACAGCATTTTGAGCGCGTATGCAATGTTTAGCCATTGCCAGCAAAATAACTTGTTATTTGGGAAACGTTACATGTAATATCAGGTATTCTATTCATCAGTCAGTATGGAAGACGTCTCGTAGTCTACTTGCTTTCTCATTTGCTCATTGTTTTATTCTTTATTGGTTGCCTACTATGTAAAAATACAAGGGGCTAAGAATCTAAAGATTATGAAGGCACTGCTTCTGCCCTTCAGGAGTTTATAGCCTAATGGGTAAAACACAGAAGCAGAAAGAATAATTACTGTAGAGTATGATAAACGGAGGTGTGTACAGAGTGCATTGGGAACATGGGGCAAGACTAGGCATGGTTGGGATGGAAAGAAGAGTGTCAGGAGACATTTTGTGTCCTTGGTACCTGGAATATGCTCCCTAAATATTTGTTGCATTAATATTGATAAAAGGAAGAATGAATGAATGTAGAAAAAATGAGCAGATTGGAAAGTTGGGTGAAGAGCAGGCAGTCCAGAAAAAGTGGTGTGAAGAAAGGCTTAATCAAAGGGCCCGGTGATTGGAAACCATGAGACTCTTGATAAGGTTAGAGTAATATAGCATGGAAAGAGATACAGCTTGCAAGAGAAAAAGGAAACTTCAGGAGAAGCTTAAGAGACTGTTGGACCAGGGCAGTGATGATGTCAGATGTGTTTTATAGAATGGTCATTCGAGAAATGGTTTACACGATGGTGTAGAAATGTAAGACTAGAGGCAGAACAGAAAAAAAAAAGGTATTTTCAATAATACGAAACTTATCTAGACGTTTGAACTAAAGATTGTAACAGACTGGAAAGAGACTTAGAAAACAAATCAGTAGGACCTAGCAGCTAATCGAATGTGGGCCATTAGCCAGGTTTCAGGAAAAAACATTCTCCACTGTACTCTTCAGTAAGGACAGACCCACATCTCTGTGGAGAAGCATGTTTCTAAACACTGGTGTGCATAGATCACTAGTGGATGGCTTGCTCTCTGTTTGAAGAAGTTCCCTGAAGAACTCATACAGCAATTTAAAAAAAAAACGTAACGACAGAGTGTAAAGTTTGTGCTAGCCAGTGTCAATATTTGTATAAACTGAAGTATGCATGGAATATTTAGAAACACTATATTTGAATTCAAAGAGCCACTTACGAGTTCATTCAAATGTATATATCACTTCATTTGTCAAGAAATTAATTCAGCATTGGTATAATAAAAAATAAGTATAGAATGGGACTTGGTTAACCACAGCCTATGGAGCATATCCAGTGCTCACCCTTCCCCACCTCTTTTTGTAAATAAGGTTTATTAAATAAAAAGCTTTCTTGGAACACCCTGAAGCTCATTCACATATGAACTATGGCTGCTTTCATGCTGCAGGGACAGAGTTGAGTAGTCGAGGCAGAGATTATATGGCCCCCCAAAACCTAAACTGTTTACTATCTGGCCCTTTATAGTAAGTTTGCCAATTCTTGAAATATTGGGTTGTCAGAAAAGTCATGATGCATTTTTGCAACGAAAAACATAGAAAAAATATGTCATGACTTTTCCGACAACCCAATAGAATATCAGAAAGGTCTTACCCTGAAGAGTGTTGAAAACAGGAAAATCAAAGGGAAAAATGCATCACTTATTTGGACAACCCAGGTGCTGTTGTCCCATTGTTTCTGGGCTCTGGGGGAAACTGCTCAGAATTTGTTAATGGGACACTGATTCGTTCAGTCCATTGGTTGGCATGAAATGGAAGGTCATTCAGGCATATGAGGCCAAGAACAGCCAGTAAGCATGTGGGGGGGACCCACTTGAAAGGTCGGTAGAACCTATAGGCATAAACAAGCTCTGGGCACCCCAAGAAGCAACCACAGGAGGGCAGCAAAGTCACATGACATTAAAAATATTTACATGAACGCAGGAGTCATCAGAAGTGTGTAGATTCAAAAACACCATTTGGCATTTAATGGGTTGGGCACCCATCTCCAGTGGAAATTTCTTGAGCATAAATATATATGCCCGATAATCTCGGGTGGATCCAAATTAAGAAACACTCAGACATGAAATCGGCTTTTGGGAGAAGCCAAATGTGTAAGAGAACAAAGCACTTTGATTAGGAAGAGACATGTCAATATCGGACTGAGAATTTTTACTTCATAGAGCGACACTGATGTGTGTCCTTTAAATAACTGGTGTTATTTTGACTGACTCACGGAAGGAAAAAGGTGAACTCATCGCAACACATAGCCCTTCCATGGAAAAATATTAATAGTGTCTTTATATGTTTTTTAAAAAATAATGAGCATTGAGAAATAGCACCTTTTTTTCTTTTTCTGCCCCTCCACATTTATTTATTTTGTGGCATATTTGTGCCAAACTGCACTAGAAAAGGGGGATCAAACATAAGAGTCAAAAGAGAGCGATGGAGTTATTTTATAATTTTAAAATGTTACCCACGCCAAAAATAATAACCATCTCTAAAAAAAAAACAAAAAAACAAAAACAAAAACAAAAAAAAAGCGTGATTTAAAATTTTAGTTTTGTTTTTCCCTCCATTCCCTTGCCCTAACTGTGGCCGTATTAAACTACTTCTTAGTTTCGAAGCTTAGTCAAATGTTTTCAGAATCTTTGGTTTGGTCAACAGAATGAAGTTTTTAATTTTAATGTAGACAAATTTACCCTTTTTTTTTTCTTGTTTAAGGCATTTTTTTAAATATGTATTAAATGTGTCACTAAAGCTGTAAGTCATTAGGATGCTGATACTACAACTTAACAAGTTGCTTCTTGGCTATGACCTGACACTGTTGACCCTTCCCTAATTAACTCGGGTCACTGGTAGGTGTTTCTCGTTTGCATGTAGTGCATCTACCATAAATGTTTGCTGAAACAACTATTTTTTTCTCCCTAATATTCTAAGGGAAACATTAATAATTATTTGCAACTTCTTGATCAGGGTCAAATTTAACCAGATCTTTCCAAGTGAAGGGAAATGATTAGAAGCTAATGAAAACAGTTAAAAATGGGAACATTTTTCTTTGACTATTTCAATAGTTAGAGCCTTAGATATTGGGAACTAGAAGGAATTTTAGTAAAAATAAGGAACTTAATAAAATTGTGGATATGGGGGAGAGAGAGAGAGAGAGAGAGAGAGTTATAACTATCTATTAGTTATTAGTCATAACTATTTATGGGATAGTCATAAAAAGCTGTACATAGGTATTTATATCTCATATTTGTTGACCACAATCGTAAGCTGTAGGAAAAAACTTTGTGAGAAAATAGCACATTTGATTGCTATATACAACTCCCTTCCCTGCTTTGCTTTAAATAATTTCTCCAGGGTAGCATGACTTTCTCATTTGAATCCTCTGAGATTTTCTTGTAGGATGTTTTGTCAGCCTGATGGGGTGAAGAACTCTCAATTTCGGCATGATCTCCCAGCACCCCACTGTGTGTAGATTAAAAACCCATTTGACATCTTGGGAACTTAAAATGGGATATTTGGATTCCCCCAACCGAGTTCCAAGTAAAAGGGTCCCTAAGCCTGAGCAAGCAGACAGAAACCTCAATAAACATACGATCAGGGATTTTACTAGCTAGGCAGCCCATGTGCAAAAAGACATGCGCATATCACAAAACATATTACTGAGTGGTCTCTTGCAAAGTCAGTTTATCAACGTGTAATTTTCCTGATTCACTGAAATCTTGATGTCTTCATATATTCATTCCTCTGTGACAACTTATAGTCATACTTTCTCTGATAAAAAACAAAAATGAAACAAAATCAGAAGAAGAAGTGAAAAAAGAGGAAAAGAGAGGGTATTTATCAGGAACATGTGCAAGCTTTGGACTCAGAATGCCATCAAAACGTTTCTTGAGCCCCTTCAAACGGGAACGTGGTTTACAATAAAAGCTAAGGCTCTACTTTTGAGAAGCTTATACTTTAAATAAGAAAAGATAGAGGTGTATTTCATTGCATGGTGATATATGGCATTTGGACTTAAAAAAAAAAATGTCCTGGGAGTCTAGATCGGACAAAGATATATAGCTATTAGGAAAAAGGAGAGATTCTGTTTTCTTAGCAGCCGGCCAACATATAATATATGTATTTACATAGCAGATAAAGATATGATGCCTATGTTCCTGCAGAACTCGAAGAAAAACTAGGACAAAAAAAAAAAAGGACCTTATTTAAGAAATTAATTAGGTCCTTAATTCAAAAGCTTCATCCAGTTATTTGTGTTGCTAAGGGAACGATTAATAAGAGGCATACAGTTTTTAAAAATGAATTTTAGCAGCATTTAGTTAAATTGAAAAGAAAACGCCTGTTGATATTTTGATTGGGATTAAATTGCAATTATTTAATACTGTAGGGAGATCTGACAAGTTTACAATATGGTCTTTCCAGTTGAAGACAAACTATTTCTTCCCATTCATTTGTGTCTTCTTTTGTGGTCCTTAAAAGAAAAGAGGTGTGGGACTGGCCAAGTGGCTCAGTTGGTAAGGAGCTCACTCAAGAGTGCGAGCTGAGCTCTGAGTAACAGCAGTTCGATGCCCAGCCCGAGCTGAGCTGCCGCTGAGCTGCCAGCAGGTGGCAGGATGGCCCAGCTTAAAAAAAAAAAAGAAAAGAGGTGTGAAGCTTCCTTTGTGTATATAATAATCTAATTGGAAATATATATATATATAGTTAGTTTTACTTTTTCCATTATATTTTTATCTGATTATTTTTGCAAATATTATAAAAATTACATTTGAGAATTACTGAGATATTTCTAAAAAGAGAATAGCTTGAGGCTTGATTAACTTACGTATATAATAAAACATAATATAATAAAACATTTTATACAGGTACAATTATTATGCTGGTGTGATACAGGGATACAGGTAGAATACAATTATACAGGTACAGTAATTAAAGCAGTTTGGTAGTAGGGCTAAAGGATATACAGATCAAAAGAACAGAATGGAGAGTCCAGAAATGAATCTAATTGCATATGAGAATTTAGTAGTTCATTAAAGTGCCATTTCAAATTAGTGGGAGGAAATCCTTAACATCAAGTTCTTTCTAAAGCATGACACATGAGCCAGAAAGGAAAAAATAAATAAATCTAAGCACATAAAATTTAGAAGTTTTTGATGGCAAAATACCACAAATAAGGTAAAAATACAAATAGTGAACTGAAAAAGTTATGACAGATGGAAGACTAATTTCATCAATTTACAAAGAGCTTCTAGAAGGCAAAAAAAATCAAATATAAAATTGAGCAAAAGATTCAAGAAGGCAGTCCTTAGGAAAATAAAAACAAATGGCTAAACAAAGGGAAAAATGCCAACCTTATTCATTTTGAACAAATGCAAAATAAAACAAAAGTATATAACGTGTTCTGCCCATCATTTTAAAACTATTCATTATACTTACTGTTAGTGGATATATGGACAGAAAATCCCTTTACTCTTACAGGGGTACCCATTGTGGTACTATTTGGATAATAACCTGGAAATATTTATTAAAATTACAAATCTACATGCCCTTTGACACAGAAAGTTCAATTATCCTATAGATATATCAACACAAGTGCTGAATGAGTTATGTATAAATATATTTATTGCAGTGCTATTTGAAAAATCTAGCAAAGAATATTATTTTGTACATGTATATGAGGCCAGTTAAACAAATAATGATGGAAAACTATGCTTGTATTAGAGCATTATGTAAGTGTATCCACAGATTGATTTAGAATGGTATCCAGGATATACTGATAACTACAAAAAAAGCCAGTTCCCCAGCAGCAGGCGTGATTTGATTGTATTTGTGTTTAATAGACACATCCGTGTAGTTACTAAGGTCCAGGGGTGTAGTTACTAAACTCCAGCAGGAAGGAGTTCTGGGGAGTGATGGGATTGTCCTGTGTGTCATCCGTTATGCATCCTGATTATGGTGGTGATCAAACAAATCTACACATATGTTCAAATCCGTAGAACTGAGACGTGTGTTAACAAGACAGCAGGCATGGAAGCTATAGACCCTCGTTTCTCCATGGAAACACGAACTCAGCAACTAGAAAAAAACACTGTAGACCAACTGGACCTAACAAATATATACAGAACACTTCATGCAACAGCAAAATACACATTCTTCTCAAGTGTACACGGCAAGGATGTGGAGACTTCAGAGTCCTTGTTTGTTCACTGTTGGTGGGAAGTCAAACGGTGTGGCTGCTCTATGGAAAACAGTATGGTGGGTTCTCAAAAATTAAAAGGAGAGAATTACCATATGACCCAACATTTCCATCTCTGGGTATACACCCAAAAAGAAATGAAAGGAGGGACTCAAAGTGACATTTGTACATCCACATTCATAGGAACATTACTCAGAACAGTCAAAGGTGGAAGCAACTGAGATGACCATCAGCAGATGAATGAATAAACAAAATATGGTGTATATTACACAAATAACAGAATAGTATTTAGCTTGAAATAGAAAGGAGTTCTTGACAGATGTTTCAACATGGGGAACCTTGAAGACTTTGTGCTAAGTGATGTAAGCCTACAAGAAAAGGACAACAGATATTGACTGATTTCCGTACGTGAAGTATGCAGGTTAGTGACATTCACAGAGACAGGCCATAGACTGGTGGTTGCCATGGGCTGGGTGGAGGAGGGGATGGGAGTTTATTATTTAATGGATGTGGAGTTCCAGTTTTGGAATATAGATGTTATAGAGATAGATGGTGACGATGGTTGTACAATATTGTGTATGTGTTTAATGCCACAGAGCAGTATACTAAAATATGTTTAAAATGGCAAATTTGGTGTTATACATATTTTACAACACTAAATAAAGCAAAAAAAAACATCATAGAGCCATACAGCAAAAGAAAAAAAACAATCAATTCAACAATATGGTTATTACAAATAAAAACTATAGACCTGTTCTTAAAAAATATCAAAATAAGCTTAACATCATTAATGTTTGCTATCTATGCAGTTCGAGAATGGACCTGGAATGGGCTTGTGTATTGTTACTGTTCAGTGTTAATCCTGTTTCTTCGTATTTAAAAATCATGAGCATATTTTTTTTTCAGAATTTTAAAATACCTTATTAAAATACCCATCCCTCCCTCAAAAAAAAAAAGAAGTGGCGTACATCTTAGCAATGTATGTTATTCTTATTTGCATTGGGCTCAAAAGGAGCTCAACTTTAACTCGATTACAAGAGGCTGCCTTACAAATGCTTTCTTTCCTTGCACTTAGGAAGTATTTCTTTTCTTTTCTTTTTTCCTTACAAGTTTTGAGTAGAAGTAATGTTTGCCTTGGCAGGTATATGAGATGTATGAGACTGGAGTGTGTGTGTGTGTGTGTGTGTGTGTGTGTGCGCGCGCGCGCGCATATGTCTATGGAAGCCAACAGTTACTGACTAGAAATTGGACCGTTAAAGAAGTGTGTCTGCCACTGACCTGTGTGAGAACGCTTTGGAGAGGATAGGATGTGGCTGGCCAACCCTGTCTCTTTCGCAGGACTTAAATTCCTCAGTGCTTTGAACTCTTCTTCATTGAGTTCTAACTCTCCATTGAGTTCTGACCGCAGTCTGTCTGTTGCAGTCCCCAAGGCAGCATCCTGGACTAAGAAACTCAGACTTGGTGTGAGGTATAGGTTGGAAAATGCTAACAGATCTTGGGGGTGAGGCAAGTTTCCTGCTGGATGGGTTTCATGAAAGGCAAAGGGAGGTTTGCAGTGCAGAATACCTATAGAAACACTCAAGACCCTCTGTTCAGGGACGCATTTGTCACAATAGCTTGAGAATAGTACAGCAGTTTGAATTTAGGTGTAGAGTTTATATTGGAGAGGTAAGAGGTGTTTGGCTTCTAGCAACATCACTTGAGAGTATTGGTGATTTTCTTGTGTACGAGCAGACCAGGCATTGACCGCGTGGCCAAGTTCAAAAAGAAACATAACTTCATCCAGTTAAAAGAAGGGCTTCCTGATGGCCTGAAATAGACAACAGGACATGTGTTCTCGGCTGGGCTTTTGCTGTTTCACCTGCTGGACTGCTGAGTCACTGAATCCCTACTCCTACAACCAAATAGGGCACACCCAGTTCCCTGGGGGAAATACAGATGGACTGGACCACCTGCTGTCATGGCCTCCCTCATCAGTGGGCCACATACTCTAGCTGCAGTGCTGAGAGCTGGAACCCCTTATTCTTCTAAGCTTGAATCCCTTCTTCCTTTTCCTCTCTACTCTCTGTGTCTAAAAGTAGCTAGGATTTGTCATAAAGCTTTTTGGTTAGTTTTACTCAGATCCTGTGAGTCTCTGTAATTAAGAAAGAAGATAATACTACTCTCAATTCTACCATTGCAACAAGGACATTACTTTTAACCAGTATAAAACTCGGAGGTTAAAAGTTCACTGCGTTATCACAGAAAGGGAACATCCTTGAGGCTCAGATAGCAACTCTGAAGTGGGTGTGTCTCTCCTTTTAACCACCTGACTCCACAGGCACTATTATACTGGGGTGGGCTCATAGTATCATAGTCCCCTGAACATAGTGTTATGATTATATGTGGTTATTTTGATTTTATTTTATTAAGATCTAATTGGCTTTACTAAGCGATTCGTGAATCAGGCAGCATCCCACAGAGCAACTAGAAGCATGCTTCCATGAGTTAGACGAGTTGCACAAAATGGGAGGGTTTTTTAGGTAGAAAAAGGGTGGGACTAAGAAGTTGAAAGAGTGGATTGTTTCAGGCCAGGACACCTTCCTTTAGGAGAAGGGGTCGGGAGGACTTACTAGGCAGACGACCTCATCAGTGTTGATCAGAAAAATTCCAGACTGATTGGTTTAAAAATTCACTCCTGGGAGAGGCTGAAACTGCAATCAAGTTAGTGATTAACTTTTGGTTTGGTGACATGGCTTAGCAAAAGGGACTCCGTTTTGGCCTGTTGTTACTTTTTTTAAAACAAAACTTAAGGTAGAAAGAACATTAGTAAAGGAAAATTTTCTTGCAATTCTCTATTCCCTATCCAAAGTAGCGACTAGGAATTAAGAAGTTGGATTGTGTTTCTGTGTGACCATTTTTATCGATTTGACAAATATAAAGAGCACTTATGTGTCAGGTATGGTTGTAAGCGTTTTACAAATATTAACTAATTTAATATTAAAATCGCAGACAGTGGGATCCAATCCAGACTGTCCAGGAGGCTGTAAAGAAGGGGCTACGTCCAAGTTATTGACAGGGCTGAAAGGACCAAGCGGGAGGTAAGGTACCAGAGGCAGCAAGAGCTGATAGCTTTGCCACCTGCAGGACTAAGGGGAGTGAACGGCAATAGTTAGCAGAGCACGGTAAGACCTAGGCCCCTCTTGGGGAACTGTGCTCCTAGGGGAACACACTCAGGGCCAGGGATGGGACCATCGTAGGAAGGCAGGCAGGCAGAAATGGGACAGTCCCCGCCCCTCTTGTCCTGCGATCTTCTCCTAGGACCTCCCATTGGTCAAACCCAACCGTCAGCCAGTTGGCCATGTAGCCAGCATTATGCAGCATAGAGATCAGCTTCCTGGGCACAAAATGGATCTGGGACGAATGGTAAATGGAAACTAACCAGCACACACCTCAAATCATTTTTGGGAATGAAGCAGAGACTATATAGCAACATAATAAAGTAAACACTAGTTTTTAAATCCCCTCCCTGACTTTACAAACCACCCACTTCCTCCTGGACCCTTACAAACTACTGAAGTCATAAACTGCCTATAAATATCGAGGTACTAGATGCAAGGGTTCAGCTGAGCATCCTAACACCTTAGCAACAAGCCCAGGCTGCTCCCTGATTGGCCAGAGATTTTACGGTTACCATTTCCTTTTGCGGGATAATTCCAGGGTTAATCTGTCACCCTCCCTCACACCACCCCAGCCAGTGATACTAACACTTAAGAAACACAGGGCTATTTATATTTTGGTGGAGAGTCATACTATCAATTTGCACATTAGTGAGGCCAGCCAGTGCTCCCTTCTAGCTGAATCTATTGAGTGGCAGCTGGAGAGATAACTGCTGCTTAAAAAAAAAAAAATACTTAGCTGTCTGATGAAATGTTTTAAATGCATAGCGTTCACCTTGGGGTTGGCCGCTGTTCAGATTTTATCCATTATAACACACAGGGCTGCCTCTGTACTCTCCAGGGCTGAGAGGAAAAATAGTAGTACTTACAAGTCCATGCTTTGCCTGAGGGAGGATATTCCAAGTGCTGGTCATGGGTTCCTGTACACACGCGTGTACATATGTGTGCACACACGCATGCAATGATGCTTCCTGGAGTGGTTTGTCTTTTATTTTATTCCTTTTTTTAAAATGATACATAAGAGGATTTTCCCATTACAGAATATTTTCTTTGGATAGAACCATTTTTAAGAAAGCAAGCAATGTGTGTGTCCATGGGAAGGCCGAAGCTTGTGTTTCATGCTGATACCCATAGCTGTGTTAACATCTTTTCTTGTTTCAAGTCATCTGATATCATGTTTGGATATGGAAGGGGAAGGTAAACCCTGAAACTGTGATCTTTTTCCAGTTTCTGCCCTACAAGATCTTAAGCTGACATTTGACTCTATGCTATGAGGACAATTAGAATTGCTACAAGAAGCCAATATACATGTATTACCCTGAGCTGTTGACTTGAATTTATGTTCTTAGCAGTTAGTGCTCTTTCTCTCACTCTTTCTTTGGGACACTTAAAGGCAAAATTATGTTTCAATAGGAGCCACTAACTGATTAGGCTCCTGCCTATGAAGAATTTGGCCTCATTTTGCTAAGAAAGCACTCTATGCATTGTACCCCTGATCATTGGTGGTGGGATTATCGGAATCGGGTTACACTGTTTTTTCACTTCCAGTGTAAACCGAACTGCCATTTGCTATGAACAGTTATTTAAGATGATGAGTCTTTAATGTATGGAAAAGTGAAAAGGATGGGGAATACTTAGATGGGGGTGGGGAGTCACTGAAGGGTTTTCTGAAGCATTTTACTAAGTAATTACATTTAAAGCAAGAGAGGGATGACTTGAGCACTTGGCAAGTGAAATGTGATTGGCTGATTTTTCTTTATCTCCAAAACTCAACTGCTTCAAGTCGACAAACACCTTTTCAGTCATGTTGTTGTATACTGAATATTTATCTATGCTATTAGCTCTGGTGGGGTTCAGGGCTAAAGTGAAGTAAGCAGGTGCACCCAAACCACATTTCTGGAAGTGAAATATATTGTCTCAGAGTAGTTACTTCAGGCACTAGAGCAATTGTTAACCTTGGGTTCTCCATGTTGGATTAAGCATTTTATTTCACATTATCTACTCTGAAAAATTACTCTCAAGCTGAATTGCCCCATTTTTTTTTTTTTTTTTTTTTACCAGAAGGAACTCCCTGAATTAGAATGGACTCAAGACAGTTGAATCTACAGCCAAAATTGCTATTGAGTCAAGGCTTAATACTTGTTCACTAATTAACTAAACCCTTGTAAAGATGCTAAAAGACCATGATGCCTTAGAAATGTTTCTACACATATGGCATGTTTATTTTTAGATGCTTCTTGTATTTTTTTTTCTCATAACTTGCCATAGAAATGACATTGAATTCCTGGTTTTGACATTAACTGTGTGACCTTGGGCAAAACACTTAGCCTTTCTAGGTATCAGGTTTTTTAATCTTTAGAGTGAAGATAGTAAACACTTCACAGTGGTTATGTGATGATCAAGAGAGCTAAAATATATTTATTCTTGTAAAAAAGCTTTGGGTAAAATGTCATGGAGGAATCTGTTTATGGTGTGAAAGAAAATGATCACACTCAGAAGCAAATAGACTGAGGGCAAAATTTTATTTCTCTAGTCAGCCTTCTTTCTATTTAATTATTAATTTCTACCATCCAAAAGGTCAAAAAAGGCATAACTGCGACAAAAATATCATTAGAACCATGATATAAGTACTTGAGGCAAGTGGTGAAATGACGAAAATTCAACTTAAATCGAAGAAAACCAGAGCTATGGGTAGCTGGAGACAAGGCCCACAGCCCAGTTTGTACTCCTCATGACAGTACAAACCAACACAAAATGACAGAAAGAAAATAAGATCTACATGGAAACTGCATACTGGGCGTAACCTGTTGAAAGATAATGCCTAACCTTCAAAACACAGTGATTCAAAACAGAAAAATCAACAAATGCCAGCTTAAGATCTCTCATATTCCCATCACCACCCCATTCCCTAAGGGAAGGCCCCCTGGGAAGTTCCATTGTTTTTGAAGGTATCAAGAAAATCTGTGGCTAAATACAGAAGGAATTACAGAAGCTAGTGAGGAGGACATAGTGTATTCTTAAAGTACCCCGGAAAAAGCAAGTCGGCCCCTAAATCTAAAAAGTATCCCAGTGGATCAAAGCATGGACTACAGGGAAGGGTTTTTGATGTGTGTGTGAATTAAAATGGTAGGCCGAATTTAACAGGGCAGAAAAAAACAGATTATGAATGTCACTATTTGTAAATGGGTAGTGAAGAAGAAAAAAAAAGGGGGAGAAATTTAGGGTTCTGAAAGTCAAAAGTGAATTTTCATTGAAAAGCTTACAATCCCCACCTCCAGCCCTCCAAAACAAATTAGAAAACTGGCCAAAGCAGCCGGACTGCTATATTGATAGGTGAGGTTTCTATTCAAGTAGAGATCATGTAAAACACCCCAATACCATCAAAATAAACCAACAGAAAGTCAAATTCATACAGAGCTATTACAGAAAATCAGGAAACAAAACCTCATACATATTAAATGAGGAGCATTCTTTCTAGAAAAAAACTACTGGAATCAGAAGACACACATAAGTTAATATTTCAAACCACATTGAATCTGCCCAAACAAACAATTAATGTATGGAAGGCCAACCTGAGCCAGAAAAGTTAAAAGTAAAAACAAAAATGGACATCAGAATTGGAGAAATGAAAAGAAAGTTGATTTAGTTCAGGGAAGAGATGGAAGAAAAAGATAAAAGTTCCTCACAAATGAGTAATGCGTTGCAAGGAGGAATAGACTAAATGATAATTTCATAAAAGCCATTGAAGAAAGACAGGAAAACAACCAAGAGAATAACAATGAAAGGGTCAGAGAGAAAATAGCAGAAATGCAAGAGAAGCACAGAAGGAAACATTTATTAAATTGGTGTCTCTGGAGAAAAGAAAACAAAACAATGGAACAAAACTAATATTTAAAGCTATAATCCAAGAAAAATTTCCATAAATAGAAAAAGATTAGAAAATTACTGAAAGGATTCAATTGGTATATGGAAAAATTAATCCAAAATTTTAAAATTAATTGAAGAAAATTCTTTTTTATAGCCTTGGTATTTGAAGGACTGATTTACTATACATAAAATCCTTGGTTCAGTGTTATTTTTTTTTTAATAGGTGTTTTTGTTTTGATTGGAATTTTGCTCCATTATTATCTTACTTTGTATGTTAGTTTAGAAAAGTCTTATGCCTGCCTAATTTTCTTGTTTGTGCTAGTGATTTCATCTGTTTTACCTGAAATCATTCAAGACTTTTATATTTACCTTTGAAATTTATTGGATTTATGAGGATATTCTTGGGCCTGATTATTTTGGGATTTGATAAGCTCTCTACTCTTGAGTGTTGATAGATATTAATGGAAATTACACATTTTAATATAATGACATATCTTTAAACCTAACAAGTACACTACATAGCAGAATCTATGGAGTATATTGAAAGTGGTGATCAAAGGAAAACTCAGAATACTAAACATCTTCATTAGGAAAATAAAAGGATGAAAATAAATAGTTGAATTCTCAGTTCAAAAAAAGAACAACAAAATAAGTTAAAAATGCAGAAGAGAAGAAATAATAGAAGTACAGAAATTGATGAAATAAAGAATAGTAAAACAATAGATATAATTAGTAAATCTAAATTCCGGTTTTTAGAAAATTGAACAAAATAGACAAACTGCTAGCTGAATTTATCATGAAAAAAAGGCAGTACAAAATAAGCATTAACAAGGGGGAAATAACCACTGGAACAGAATGAAATTTTAAAATTGTAAGAGACTGCTTGGAAGATTTCTATGCAAATAAATATGAAAACCTAGATAAAAAGTATAATTTCCTAAGGAAATACATTTGTCTGAAATTGTCCCCATTACAAAGACCAATTTCCGTGAAAGGAGCAGAAAATGCTGAAGGAAATGTGCCACAAAAAAGCACAAGGCCCTGGTAGCTTCATGAGGACTTTTACTCTATCTTCAAAGACCAGAGAATAGTTGTATAAATTACTTCAGCTCATTGGAAAGGAATAAAAACATCCTAATTTCTAGTATGAGGCAAGTGTATCACTGATATCTAAACCCCATAAAGGCATTACAATAAAAATAAATTCAATATTGCACATGCATATCAAAGCAAAAATACTAAATAAAATATTGGCACACACACTGCAGTGCTATGTTAAGGAAGTCAGACAGCATGGCCAAGGGAGATTTATTCTCACCATCATGACCCTCTCCTTCCCCATAGCTGCGTCTTGCCTCACACCTCACATTTTGTTTACCATAGTTTTTAACCACTTTGGTCATGAGCCCCTGTTGAAGAACACATTAATTTATAGGCCATCAAAGGGAAAAAAAAAGAAAGGATGTTCAGAGCACTTTGAGTGAGATCCAGACTGAAGTGGACTCAACCTGATTGATAGTTCAGTGTCAGAATAAAAATGAAAATAATATTCCAAATCATATTTGGAATGGTTCACTCTGCATAGCTGCAAAATCTTGAGTATTCTGAAATAATTAGTTGGTGTGATAATTCCACGTTGTATACGCAGACCTGAGAATTTGATACAGAGATTGAAAATGCTTCAGATAACACTCTAGAAAAATGCTTTATGGTCATAGTCATTTGCCCCAAGCTCTCCTATAGAAAAACCCTCTCCTAACTGCTATTTCTTTTGGTGTTGTTTCAGAAAGATGTATCCTAGATCATTTAAATGTAAGCTGACTTGTGATTGGTTAATAGTGAGTCCTTCTTTTATGCCATTTTCCCCTTAAGCTTGTTGAGTTCAATGGGCTCACTTTTCTAGTACCAACTTTGTGCAATCCAGTGAGCTAGACTGTGACTCCATTTCCCCCCATTGAGCAAATCATTTGCAAGTCTCTGTTGTTTACTCTCTCTCTTGTTTTTTTTTTTTTTTGCCCTGCCTTTTTGCTTGGTTTTCAAAAGGGTATTAAATGTTATAGCAACAGTAATAATCATTAAATTTATGTTATATAATATATAGCATTATTATTTCGATACATAAAAAAATCTCAGTCTTCAAATAATCCTTTAGGTTTTCCTTTCCCCCACTGAGAGGATAACCTTTGATGAAAAGGCCCCGATTTTGTGATGGGATGATTTCCAGCTGAGGGGCAAAAATGTTCCCCATCATTAATAATAGGTCTGAAGTGAGAAATTTCTTTGAGAATTTCTTGCCAGGAAAATCTTTGTTCCCCCAAGGACTCTAGTGTGCTTTTTTTCATTCTCATGGTGAGAGCGATGTAAATTCCCGTGTCACTTTTTTTTTCCTCACTCCTGAGAAAATCAGACTCTTATTTGATATTTATTTTTGACAAAAATAATAATCCATATGGTAGAAACATTTCTTTGCTTTCTATTTTTTTCTTGCTTTATTTATATTATTTTTATTGCATGCATGTTTTAATATAAGCTGTCTCATACCCTTTGGAGGGAAAGACTTATGATAGGGTTTGAGGTTGCATTGGGAGATTTTGAAGGAGATTTTTAAAGAACAGGAATCTGTTTTGGATTGGGCATTGGTTGCCAGGAAGCAGAGGCAATGCAGCCCCTGGGCACACTGATTTTTATCTTGATAAAGTAAAAGAGGTGTCGTTACTGAAGAAGTAGTAAGGGGAGAGATAGCTGGTCATTTTTGTGGTGGCACATGGCCCTCTCTCTACTACAGAGTGGGCTCGTGTTTGTCCTATTTCATCATGCTCATGAAGCAGGCACATGTGATTGTCACTATTCTGGGAGATTGTTTGTGTTCAGGGGGAACACCAGTCTCACTGGTGGTTGCCAACAGCTAATCGTCAGAAGCTCAATTAGCAACTCCGAGAGAACGGGCCCAGCCTCAAAGCGTTGCCCCATTTGGGACATTAAAGGGAATCAGCAACACCACTGTTTGGCGGTCTTGTGTTGGCGGCAGTGGTAGTGGGAGCCCTCCCTCCATTACTCTGGTAGACATACAAGAAATAGCAATGGAAAAAAAAAACAAGAAAAAAAAAAAACAGAAATAGTAGCATTGGCACTACCTCATTCATTCAGTCATTCATTTCTTCAGATATTTATTGTCAACCTGCTAGGTGGGGTTTAGGATGGCCAGGCCATAATCCTCAGTGGTTAAGACAAGCAAGAACCATAGCTGCACACTGAGATGATGAAGTCAGATGTGTCAGCCCCCCAGAGCTGTGGGCCTGAACTATGTGTGACTCCATCATGTGGGTATTCCGAGTCCGGTGCGGTCTTATCACTGTCTTGGCTGTACACTTTGATGGTCTTCCCAGTTGGAAAGGCCCAGGCTATAGTCCAGGCCAAGTGGTTGCAAAGAACTCACGGTGGTGGTTTTAGAGAGCTTTGGCATGAAGGGGTTCCCAACAGGCCCCCCAAGACGTACCTGTGGTACATGGATTATTTTAGCTGATGGCAATCAAGACCTTATGGGCTCAAGAGAAACTTTTATGTCTCCCTTAAACAATTTAAACGGGGGGCCTTGCTCATAATAAGTGTTATTATCAGAATTAACTTCTTAGGGCAAACATCTCATTACTGAACTCTCCTTATTGTCCTGTGAGTGACCCGCCTCCCCTCTGAAGCCTGGCTGCTTACCTCATTTCTTAGCTCAGGATGTCATATATTCCTCATTTCACCTTTCCATTCCAGGGCCCCTCACGTCTGTAGGATCTCTGACACTCTCTGATATATGTGTGGGAGCTTTGTATGTACTCATGTAATTAAATTTGGTTATTTTCTCTCGTTCATTCTGTCTCATGTTGATTTAATTATTAGATCAGCCAAAAGAACCAAGAAAGGTAGAGGAAAGTGTTTCCTCCCCAACCAGAGAAACTGGAATGGACTGGGAGGACAGACCATGAATGACATAGGATAACACCTCTCAGCAAATAGGCCAGATGAAAAAAGGAAACTAACATGAACAGCATGAAAACAACTGTGAAAATGACAGACCCTCTCTGTTTTAATCTTCACTCTTATTTAATTACTCTGCATTTTCACTAAAAGTGATAGCTAGCCTAAAATCTGTTTTAGTTAGAAAAAAAAAAATTAACAGTTATGGACAAAAGAACCCTGAATCAGCCCAAAGCATCACCATGATAAGTTGAGCAAAGCAATATTGACAAATTCAGAATGGCCATAACCATGTCTTCATTAGCTCTGCTTAATGTTTACAATGTCTATAAAGTGCTCTATGTGTGTTTTTTTGTTTCTTTTTTTTTCTCTTTTTTTTTTTTTGAAAAATTAAAAAGCTGAATTTCTTTGGCAGGAAAGTAATTGTGAAGTTTTTCAGTAAATGAAAAGGGCTCTCTTGTATTGAAATGTAAAGCTTCCATTGCCTCTCTTTAAATGTTTAAAGAATTTTTTTTGTCAGTTTCAGCATGAAGAAACATTAAAATTCATCACAGACAAACCCATGGTGGATAAAATAAAAAAGAGAGAGAGAGAGATGTTAAATATCAGCAAATGGATCTGATAATCTGCAGAGTATTTCTGCTGTCAGAGAAGGGACCGTGGGATAAAAATCACATGTTTTGGATTTGACATCCCTTGGCATCTTGTAAATAGCCTCCCTGAATCCATACCTTAAAACTGCCAACACCAGCAAAATCGTGCCCAATTTTCTAGTAAGTTAAACAAGCAGAGAGAGGAAATGCGGCTAGATTGCATATAAAAACCAAAGGACCCCGAAAACTGACCTCAAAGTCATTTTACCAAAAGATACTCTGTGCACTTTTTGCAGAATTGTCCGTTTATTTATAAATCAAAGAGCATTTTTGTGGTGTGTATATATGAGTAAATAAGAATATAGAGAGCTGAACATTAGGTGGGGACGTGGAGAATGACGGGGTAAGTGGAAAGAATTTTCCATGTGAAAAAAACTCAAAAAAAAACAAAAAAAAACCTTGCTGAATAATACAAAATAGATTTTTCTCATTATTAAAGTTTCTGCCTCAAAAGAATATCAAAGTGATCCTTTGGCCTGGATTTCTAACATTTTAACACCATCTTCCTCAATAGAAAAAAAAATGCATTTATCAGTGTGTTTTCAGATGCAAAAGTCAAAAAAGGTGAGTTTGCCCTTGAGTTGGGAAGTGCTTTTTCCCATTCCTGTGCAAATCACTAACAAGAAGTCCTCCAGAGACACTAAGAGAAGGCCCATAATGCATCCTGTTGAGTGAAGCTTTTGGTGACTACCACAGACCTGGTTTTCTCCCCCCAAAACTCCAAGCTTTAAAAAGTTTGTCCCATCAACCATTCCTATTAAGTAATAATTCACTCCTTTTCTTAAATTTTTAATCGAGGAAATTGACAGAGATTCTTATTAGCATATTACCTACAGGCATTACCTACAATGAATTGTTATTCCTGTCCCATCCCCCCGAAAAAATCTCTTATTTTTGCTTTCTGACATTTTATTAGTGTAAATGTGTTATCTTGATACATGAAAAACGACAATGCCATATATTGAGAATATATTGTACAATAGAAGATTTAGAAACATTTTATGTAATTTATGTAATTCTTATATATGAATCAGCAAGGAATTAGAGGGATTCAAGAAGACTGAGGTCTGTGGAATCGTCCAGAACTTATGTAGCCAGGCAGGTGCAAAACGGAATTTTAAACACTAATCTGCAGGGGGTTAAAATCCAAGTTTTCCCCCCTATTCCCTGATGCCTTTCTGACAAAAATCTTAGTTGTCCATAATTTCTGGGCCTCACAGTTTCTGGGCACTTCAGCTTGGACACATCAGCTTCTCTGACCCTTCTCTGACCCTTCCGAACTCTGACCCAAACACATGTGGACATTTTCCATTACTGCATGCAGTCAACACCAATAAACATGCCATGTTCAAAAATAAAATTTTAATAGAGCCACTTGGCCACTTGCGTTTTCTGTTGCTACATATAGATCCACCTTGTAATGGCTGATGATTAGACACTGTACCATAATGTATTAACTGTTTCTCTATTGGCAGATACTTAGATTATGTTCCATTTCTTTTGCTATCACAAACAATTCTGCCATAAATACAAACATTTATGTTTTGGTGGATTTGCACAAATATTTCTGATCCCTAGCATCCAGAGTACCATGGGCATGTGACTCTACATAGCTAAAAATTTGAAAGACATGGCAGGATGGCCTTTCAAAAAGTCACCAAGATTTTTATTCCCACTGACCCAGTTGAGAACAGCCTGTTTCCTAGTCCACTGGCCAACCTTGAAATGATCAACCTTTTAACCAACATCCTAGGGACAGTGTGTGATTATGTTTCCATTGCATGTTAGATTTTTTTTTAAATGCCTCATCCTGTTTTGTAGAGTTTTTGACTACTTATATATTGTTTTGAGAATTGTCTGTTCATAGTCCTTATTCATTTTCTTTCCTTACTGATTTGTAGGAATCCGCGATCTGAAATGGACACTAGTGCTTTGTTATGCCTTTGTCTTTAAACTTTGTTTAAATGCCTTTTGCTACATAGTTAGACCCAAAAATGTGTGGTTAAATTATAGGTCATGCTCGTCTAATCACTTGGCCCATGAGATGCTTTCTATCATTTCCCACATTGTATGGATGAGAAAACTTATGACATGGACCCCTGTGAGTCCGTTACCAGGACAGGCATCTAAGTGATCTGACGGCAGGGCTGGTAGAGTTTATGGCCCTTTTCTTTGGATTTTTCCCCCTTTAACGACTTCTGAATTGAAGACCCATTTCAAAGATAGGAGCATTATGAAGTGCTCAGCTTCCCAGAATAAGACAGAAGGCTTTGTAATGCGTGTCACTTCCCACAGAAGGTTAGAGCTGTCGCCAAGTGGTTGCCCTTTGGCGGTAACTCGGGGTTGACTTTCCTGTGACAATGGCGAAATCACCAAAGCAGATGTGGATGCATGAGTCCAAGTACGTCTTGCGAGCGTACACTGGCATTAGTAACATATGGAAAAGATACACCCAGAAAACCATGCCGTCCCACACAGTTCCACACTCTCCTATACAAAGGTGGTCCATGTGAACGTGGCCGGGTGGCAACAAACAGAAAACTCCACAGCGGAAACCCCAGGCTGCTGGAGGAGGTCGGAGGAGACCGCTCTAAGTTGAGATAGAGCCTGCAGGGTTGACAGGCGTTTAAGCACCTCTGCCTGCCCCGGGAACACTTGCCCAAGAGCATCAGAATGAGCTCCCTGACTTGAACCCTGGTTGATCCTTGAGCTGCCTGACCCTGGCTGCTCTCGGCATCATCCTCTGTACTATACTTAGGCTGCGGCTTCTCACGGTCCCCCCTCGTTGCCCCTTGAATTCACAGTTTATTCTGTTTCTTCCAGTCACTGTCCCAGCACCTCCTCCCAGCTGGGTTCTTCTCTCTGTTTTGACAGTGACCCCAAGTGTCACTCAAGGGGTCCTGCCAGCCGGGGCCCCTAACTGTGGCCCAGGTGGTGTTCCTATCCCATTTTTCACAGGCCTCAGACTCCTTCCTCCCATCTGAGCCCGGCTTTGGCACTCTCCCTGCAGAACCACGGGGCCTACCTCCATGTCTGGCTCCCTAATTGCACAGAAGTTTCTGCTCAGCAGCAAAGAGTGGCTCTTTATCCAGTGATGACCCCACGTATTTTCTGATTCTGTGCAATTTCATGAAAACAAACTTGCCTGCTATATCTAATCAGCTAATCGGCACAAATATGATCATGGATGACAATGGCTGAATGCTGTTCTGTCCTCTAAAGGAACAGATAGGGATTCAGAAGAGCCCTTTATCAGATAACCCCCTTAACCTCCCAAAATGATTCCAGTGATGAGAACCGAAGCTTCCAGCCCCTGAAAATATATTCATTAAATTACACTGGATAGATGCACCACCCCCTAGAGACTGCATGGGGCTAGGCCTAAATCTAATAGGTAGGTTCAGAACATTTTAAAAAATTCCTTTCTCATTTCACAGATGAGAACTGCTCTTCTTTTTGTGTTTAGTGTGTCTATGCCAGAAAAATGTCCATAATTCTCTGTGCTGCCTAGCTTGTTACACAACTCCTCAACGCGAAATTTGATACGTGAAAATTGGTTCTTCTAAAATTTTTATTTGTATTTTTTCTGGCAGGCTCTGGGAAAGGCCTGTTTCCTGGCACTAAAAGTAGCCAGTCTTGGCGTGAACAGCCCCTGACAATTTCCAGCATATGGAAAAAGAAGACGCTTCTGCCCACCCATCAGGTAAGTGCCATCTTTCTGACTGGAGCAGTGATAGATGCCGTGCTTGGAGAGCAATGACTGCTGGGAAAGGTGCCAAGCAGCCAACTGGCCAATACCAGTGAGCAGGTCAGAATGAACCAGGCCTCTGGGTGAGGCAGACATGCCTGTTCCCAGACACACTGAGGCCATAGGCTGGGAAAATGTACTCACACAAGTCCTGAATTTGGCTGCAGAGCTGAATATTAGTATTTGTTTTGCTAATGGGGCTGTCGAGTATCCAATGAGAATGGTAGTGTTTTCAGGGTAAATATACAGGAAGAGAATATTACTTCAGCTTTGAGGTGAGAACCCCATAAGCCGACCCTGTCACGGATGAAATGGACTGAGCCATCCCCAAAAGGTAGGACCTAACAACTCAAGTTTCTGCTGCCCAATGTATCACAGCATTTCACTGTCAGCACTGGCTGTCAGGGTCAGCCATGGGGTCATTTGGGTGCTTCTGGAATTTACTTTGTTGTGTCATCAAAAAATATGTGTACACGCTCAATGTAGAAAAATGAAATGATGCATCAGTAGGAAGAACATAAAAATTATTCAGATACCACTGCCTAGAGATAATCATAGGTAATGCTCTGAAAAATGGTCTTACAGAAATCTCCCTATTCATGTATACAATATTTTATGAATGAGCTTACACCATGCATGCTCACTTATAACCTGCCTTTTTCATTTAATAGTATATCGTGAATATTTTTTTAAATGTGACATCAGAGGCCGTTGCATATGTGCACACATATTTACTTAAGCAGTCCTCTAGGGAGGACATTAGATTGTTTCCAATTTTCTAAGATTATAACAGCACTGCTGGGAATATCTTTTTGTGCTTATGCAATTATTACTTTAGGAAAAATTCCTAAAAACTGGGTTGTTGAGTCAATAGTGGGATCATTTTGCCTTTTGGTGTATATTGCTGAACTTTCCAAAATAAATACTTGATGGATTTATATATTCTTAACAATGGTGGAGTTTTAGAAAATCTTATAATAGGTATTTATGAATGGAGTTTTATTTGCAACCTGGGAAAAGATGGCAGCTGATAGTTTGCAGATAGCTGGAATGAAAGTGCCTGCTAAGGAGATGGATGAGGGATACTTTGGCGGATATTGGTGGGGCCGTTGATAAGAAGCTGAAATAAATCTCTGCTGGGATTCTCCAAACTTATAAATGCAAATAGTCTGTGTGTATGATATGTCTTTTTCTTTTTGTGTTGTGTGGACTGGGGCATGCACATCAATGGTGAGTCATACATGTCAGAATGTGCAGGCATGAATGGGGATGGTTTTGTTTGTTTGCTTGTTTGTTTGTTTTTGAGAGCAGTGTCACTGGGTCTCATATGTGGGACCCGAATCGGGGCTGCTGGCCTCCCAAGCCAGCACTTAAGCACCACGCCACTCGGCCGACCCAGGGATGGTTTTAATATTTCACCTTAGTGGAATGCTTGCTTTAGGTTTCTGTGTGGTAGGTACCCTAGCCCCGTGATTTTCCCTAGGGTCCGTGTTGCCACCCCCGACTCTGGGGACATTTGGTAGAAGGTATGGGAGGGCTGCTACCGGAATCTAGTAGTAGTGGCAGTGGCACAGCTAAACATCCTCTAAAGCACAATGTAGACCCTTCAGAACAATTGTGGGCCAAAATGTCGCCAGCGCCAAGGCTGAGGGACCCTGCCCTAGCTCCTAATATAGCTCAGTCTTTAGGGGAATGAACTTGGGAGACAGACTGCCTGGGGGTGAGTCCTCGCCCTCCCACTTACACATGAGGCCAAAGTGTCAGTAACGCCTGAGTTGTGTGCACGTGGCCTGTCATCGCTTTAGGAGATTCCTCCACATGCTATGGAAGAGTATAATTAGAAAATAGCATATAGACAATAAGCCCTAATTAAGGGGGGAGCCATGGGTTTTCTGTCACTTTGGGACACACTTGTGGAGGTTGTGCAAGGGGTTGCTCCACAGGCGGAAAATGAAGCCGTGAGGAAAGAATTGGAGTCGGGCGCACAGTAGTTGCCCAGAATCTGAGCAGAGAACTTCTCGGCACCTGCTTCCTAGGCTTCTGGCTCCTCTTGACTTTGGTGAAAGCCAGTGTTAGATAGTTAATCCTGTGGCTCCATGCTTCTGTCTATTAGAAGCTCTGCCTGGCTGGTACTCTCAAATGACAAAATAAACACCTCCTTCTGGTCTTTGCCAAACTGAGTTGCCTTGGGGTAAGAACAGCTCCACCAGCTTTCCTTTCTCCCTCTCTGCACTTATGAAAGCCAGGAGGGTGACACTGACCCCTCCCAGAAGGGGAAGGAAGGAGGGCGCCATCGGCAATCCCCCCTTTCTTCCTTTTCTTTCCTTTTCCTCCCATCCTTGGAGCTGTTTTAGGGAAGAATTCCTTTGGTTTTCTGCCGACTAAAAATTGCCCTTCAAACTGTCGATCCCATCTATTAAACTTCTCATTGATTAGGTGTAATTTCTTTATTTGGACCATTATATATTGTTTTCCTTTTCAAGATCTTTAAATATATATATATATATATATATATAATCTGTAATGTATTCCATATAATAATGCATAGTATCTAGTTGTCTATAGAGGACACTCTTAGCTCTAGACATCTCTTTCTTTGATTATTTCTATATAGCCTTCTATTCTGATCCCCTATTGTTCTTCCTTAACCTTCACTCTCCAGAGTGGCCAGGGTGATTTTGTAAAATCAGGTCATGTCCTGAAGCTACTTTAAATATGTCAGTCGGACATACTGCAATATGCGTACAGGAACGAAACCCTTGTTCCTTGATGAGCAACCATTTCACCTGCCTTCGCTCCACTCCACAATGGCATTTCCCCCACTTCTCAGATTCACTGAGCACTTTTTCACGTCAAGGACTTTAAATATTCGCTTCCTGCCTCGTTCTCCCCCTGGCTACCTCCTGTTTCCTCCTCAGTCTAAGATTTCAATGATTCTCCTTCCTCTGAGGATGCTTCCTTGAATCTTCGCTTTATGCCATTCTCTTGTTATTGGATGAACGACACCTTGTTTTTCCTGCTTACATTTCACAGTCAGTGAACAAAACCATACGGAGTGAGGGATTATGTTTAATGTCCATTTTGTCCTTGCAGGTGTCTCCATCAGGGTGGCATGTGTCAGCCAGGGGCACCGCTTTCTCTTGCGCACACAGCTCAGGCCTGGCCCACATGGGAGGAAGTCTGTGACAAATGTTTGAATAAACATATGGTCACGCTGATGGTCCTACCCCAGTGTAGGTTTGTGGGGTTCATTCAATCTCCCCGGAAATGCATTCCTGGCTCCTTTCTTCTCCACATCATGCAGAACAGCATTTTTATAGCGTGTAGACGCCCAAAGAAGAGAAAATTCACTGCTACTTATCATCTTTCGGTGGGGGGTCATTTCAGGAAACCCCATAATGACAGCACATGGCACCAAAGCTTTTGTCTGCAGGAGGCAGCCTGCATGGGGAACTGGAACCCAAGCTGTCCCCAGATACTGGCCCTTACTGCCACCTTGGGGACCTCAATGAGCAGGAAGAAACAGGGTCTGTTCTCCAAGGCCCCCTTCCCGCCTTGGTCTTTCTGCAGATCTCATCAGCAGAGGCACCAATTAGTGCTCATTAGGAAGGTGTTTGGGTTTTTAAATTTATTTTGTTTTCCTGATGTGGATACCAGGCCTGGAAAGAGTGGACTAAAAAAACAATGTGTTCAGGAAAGGGCGCATTGTTGAGGAGACAGCTGCTTTCCAGACGCCACAGAGGGAGGCTACCGTGGGCCTTAATGAGGACTGTGCCGTGCAGACCCTGACCCCAAGAAAGGGGCTGTGAGAGGGCGTGCTGCTAACTACCTCATACCTGGCCCTCTGGCCACGTGGCTCATCCTGCCACAGATAAGTGTCATTTCATACGGACACTAGTTCCACCGCAGTCCATGCTGGGAAACTGTGGATACCTTGTGAAGCTGGGATGGTTACACATTGTTAAACTACTTATCCTTTTTGGACAAAGTGGGATGGAGTGGTCTGAGCGAGTTTCCTGAACTGGGCCCCAACAGCCTTATGGGTCTTGTGGGAAAGTAGGTGAGAAGCACTGTTCTGAAACAATGGGCAGTTGTACTTTGTTTAATGCATATCTGCTCCCCTGCTTCTTCCATGTACTTAGCCTTTTGCAGAATAAGCCCTACTGTTTCTTGGATAATTTCTATTTTGCCTGAAATGGCACAAAAAGAGGCATGGGTTAAAAACCAAGGGTCTCCATGAGCACAGGATTTAGGGTCACAGGATGTGAGTTCCTGTCCCAACTAGCCAATTCCTAGCTGGGCGACCTTGGGCTAACCATTAAGCAGTGTGTGCCTCAGTTTCCCTCACAGTGAAGCAGAGGTGATAATACCTGCTCTGCTTATGCTACATGGCTGCTACGCCTGCTAGCAGGGTGCTATAGACTTCATGTTTGAGTCACCCTCCCCCCAAAAATGTGTATGTTAAAATCCTAACCCCCAATGTGATGGTATTATGAAGTGGGGTCTTTGGGAGGTGATGAGGTGATGAGGGTGGTGCCCTCATGAATGAAATTGGTGCCCTGTACGAAAGAGACCACAGAGCTCCCTGGCTTCTTCCACCGTGTGATGTCACAGTGAAAGATGGCTGCCTGTAAACCAGGAGGCACTCACCAGATACCCAGCCTGCTGGTGCCATGACCTTGGACTTCCAGCCTCCAGAACTGTGAGAAATATTGGGCTGTTGGAAAAGTCACGATGCATTTTTGCAACAAAAAACATGGAAAAAAATATGTCATGATTTTTCCGACAACCCAATAAATGTCTATTGTTTATAAGCCACCACCCTCCCCAACCCCGATCTATGGTATTTTTGTTGTAGCAGCCCAAACAGCATAAGACAGGATATTGTATGTGAAATTTCTCTATAACCCAAAGAAACTGTGGATCTAAGGCTTTGTACAAAGAGGGTCAGTTACTTTACTACTGAAAGCTTTATTTACAAAAGCAGGGAGTTCCCCTTTCCCTGATTCCCCAACGCTGTTCCCCTCCCCCAATTCCCCCAATAAAATCTTAAAAAAAAAAAAAAAAGCAGACAGTTAATGAAGCCAGTATTACCCTGATAACAAAACCTAAACAGTACCAAAAACGAAAAATTCAAACCAATATCCTTCATGAATAGAGATGCAAAAATGCTTAACAAAATATTACCCAACGTGCGTACTGTTGAGAGACAGGCTGATGGCTAAGGATGACATTCATTGGTAGTCATTGGAGCCCCATGAACCTAGATGAGAAACTCAGAGGTGCCGCTGAGGAAAAGAAGAGAGAGAGGTACCAGGTATGGGAAAATAGCCCCCGCTCCCCCAAAAATATCTAACTACAGCGCATGGACTGGCCAGTGGACAGTTTTGCCTCTGAAAGTTCCCGATGTTCATTTTTAAATCATGCCATCTGGAATTATTATCTGTATTTGAATTAGTGCCTTTCTTCATTCATTTATTCACTCACTCCTCAGTAAGTTTTGTTACGTATGTTTTCTCTTTGCAGTCTCGTGGTAGGTGATCTAGGAGATAGAGGAATTGTGTAAAGCAACCTTCTGAAGTTCAAGGAGTTTGTTTGCTAATAGGGAAGAAGAGAGAAATTGGAAGAATAAGTGTAACCCAGCCAGGGTGCTGAGACGGGAAGGAATCACCTTTAGTTGTTGCCCACTATCCTTGAGGTAGGGCTGGTTTGGGTCCACGGGGAGGGGCAGGTAAGGGTTCTTCAGGCAGAGTGGGCAGCAGGAGTCAGAGCTTAGTGACCTGGCTTTCTAACAGGGCCTTCAGTTAGACATTTCCTCTTCTCTGCTGCTCAAGCTTTCTGAGAAAACCTGCCTTTCTGCTTTTTCCTTATCTTTTCCTTCCCCAAAAGTGGTGAGGGCAGCTCCCCCGGCCTGTGTTTCTGAGAGCAAGGCGGTCGCCCTCCTCCTCTCTTTCTGCGAGTGAGGGTAAGTTAAGGCCAGGTGTTTTCACTTCAGAGACGCCGGTAGCCACCATACGCTCAGCACTTGGGAGGTAACAAATTTGCGATGTCACAATTGATAATCAACTCTAGTAAAAGAATGTCCAAATCAATTGAGCTTTAGCAAGGGCAAACCAGCTGGACGCAGGCAGGCTCCCAGCCAGAGCTGGCTGGGCTTGATAAATTTGCCCTTATTATAGCTATTGATGTTTAAATTTCTTCAGGGATGTTGTTACATGGGTGCCTGGTGGTGACAGAGGTATGGTGACCCCCTTCGATCCTTAATCTACACCTGTTAGTTGGCTCCCTGGTTGCCTCTGAGTATACTCAGGCTTAAAGGTTAACAAAAGAAAAACAGACCAAGTTTACGCGACTGCAGCAGCGGATCAATGCAAGTAAATAACCTTCTCTGTCTTATTTCCCCAAGCATTATTGATCCAAGTCCTTTGTTCTTTGTCATGTTTCTGTCTTCTTTTCCTGGGGGACACTCAACGATCAGCTCGTATTGGACCTGTTAACTGGCACATTATGACAGCTACCATTTTGTCACTCATTGTGGTGAGATATATATATATATATATATATATATATATATATATATATATATATATATATATATAATTTTACTTTGGTGTTTTCTAAGCGGTGGACTGGTAAGTGAATCTCAGACATAAACTTCTTCCACTCCAATTTCTTTTCTTTCTCCTGTGGCAAGCAGGTGCACTCGATAAATCCTATCATATTAATAGGTAGACGTATTGGTTTTAAATAACTATCGAAATACATCATGATCGGACAGTTTCAAAAGCCAGTCACTGATCGGCTGAAGCTTAGGGCATAGTCTGGGTGTGTTCTCCATGCTGATGTCTGCTCTGACCCCTGGGAGTTATTTTTCTTTAGAAATCAGGTCCTCTTCTTTCAGTTCCCCGGGAGCTTTTAAAGGCTGTTTGTTACTTCCCCACCATGTTCTCTGTGGAACGCTGAGGGATGTTACAGTGATGGCAGCGGCCATCCGAACACCTTTCTTTCTCCGTAGGGTTCCCGAACGGGGTTTTGCTCACAAGGACGAGCATTGATCTGAACATGTCTAACTCTCTTACAAAATTCATTAGGTCCCATCCAGGTGTATGCATACAATTGCAAAATTGAATTTTCCGTGAAATTGGGGAAAAAAAGTTCTATGAAGGCAGGAAAGCCATTGCACTTTGAGACACATTTGTTTCCTTAAAAAGAAAAGAAAAGAAAAACTTCCTCTTGGAGTTACAAAATATATAAAGCTAGGTGAGCAATAAAATGTGGTCATCAATGTTATACTCCTTTCTGTGGGTCTTTTCTCAGTTGTGATGTATAGTTACATTCTGAAAAAAATCTTGAAAGAATTATGAGGACATTATCGTGTATTTTCATCCTGGGCATCCTGAGAGGTAAAACCACTCCTTTTACATTAAAACTAAGTTGAATGAAAACAAAAATAGAACCCTGTGTTCTCTTGCCCTTGAACTAAACGTTGATTATGTCGAAGAAGATGATGAGGCCAGTACTAGTTATTTTGCAAAGAAAAAGTCAGTCTGCTAGCAACTAGACAGTGCTAATATTTCCTCTGGAGACAACCTTTTAAAAATTAAGCTGATACTGCTCATCTAGCGTGGTGAACCAGACTGTGATTATCCAAAGTCCTAGGGTCAAATGGCATAAAAATCTTGTTTCTTAAATGATTTCACCAAGCAACCTTCACCTGCCCAGAGACATTTGTACACTGCGTGCTTCTCCCATTCGCTCGCCAATCATTTAAATGCCCTGTGTATCTTTTTCACACCATTATGAACTGCCTTGTCTCTCAGTTCCCAATTTAGTATTCTATTTAATCCACTGAAGAGTCACCTTTTAAGTGATGAGTTGATGCAATATGAAAGCTTATTTCTATCATTTCTCTACATGCAGAAATCACTGCAGGCAT
The DNA here is from genome assembly GCA_033961575.1 of Aselliscus stoliczkanus. Taxonomy (NCBI): domain Eukaryota; kingdom Metazoa; phylum Chordata; class Mammalia; order Chiroptera; family Hipposideridae; genus Aselliscus; species Aselliscus stoliczkanus. Next base: position 29,007,911 of record CM066741.1, read on the forward strand.
CGCTAGAGAAGGTGGAATTGGTTATCATTAATGCTTAGAGCTTTTCATCCTTGGTGTGCTTTACAGACACTAATTAACGAATCCTCGTATGACACTCACACCAAATGGAGTTGTTAATGTTCTGTTCATCAGATAGGAACCCCTGGCTTTTGGCCACTTAATCTACCTCAATATTTCAGAGACAGCTTAGCAAGACAGGTAATAGCCCCAGGACCATATGCTTCTTTGTGTGGTCTCCTGGGATGCTCTCTGAAATGGCCAGTGTGTATTCCTGAATGATCTGCCCATCTTGGAGCACCCTTCTTGTCTTTGCGTTGTGTCATATCTCTGTTTTATGGCGCTAAAATGCCATGAAGAAAGAGCATTTTGTGTGCATGTGTTATTCAGCCGATTATACCATATATTCTAGAGATAATTTTGGAATCAACCTTTATTTTTAAGTTGTTGATTTTGATTTTTTTTTCCAACCACTGGCTCTCCCACAAAAGGTCAGTGCAGTTTTAAGAAAACACAGTCAAACTTGGAACAGAAATAAAAATGAAGTCAACTGAAAGTATTTCAACCTTTGGGTTTCTGCCAAACAACCTATTCCTTTCTATCCCTCAAGCTGTTGTTGGAAGTTAAAGGAGACAAAAGGACTCTTTTTGAAGGTTTAAAGTATTTGGTTTTATAGGAAGGGTCTGTTTGGGAATTATTTATCCCTCCAAATAAGAATTTTGTCAGCTTATGCTGTATTCTGAAAGAAATTTTTTTTCCCAGAAATGGTATTCAAAGATTTCTTTAGGGTAGAGAATGAAAAATAATCATTACCATTTTTACAAGTCTTGTATTTATTTGTTTTCTATCACTTTCAAGATATACCTTTCTTACAGGAGTTTCAGTGTTTAAATAAACCATGTAGAGTGTTTAGATATCCCCAGGCTTTATCCAAATCAAAAGAAAACCAACCCATAGTAGCTTTGCTTAGAGAAGACACCAGTGTCAGAAATTATAGAATCTTAGATCGTACAACTCATTTATCCAGAGAAACTGGAATATTTGCAATACACAAAAATTTTAATTTCCCCAACATATCTCAGTACATTTTTGTACTTACATATGCACACTAAATAAATCTTCATAATTCAACTGCAGAAGATACATATCAGATGCTAATTATCATAAACATTCTTGCTGAGCATGACCTTAACGTACATCATTTACTGCCCTTCTTTTTTGTAAGTTGAAGGTCACTACGTGCCTCCTTACTTGTTTATATCAAGCAATACCACTAAAAAGATTGTCAACTTGACAGCAGAGCCTGTGTCTTAATCTGTTCTGTATCCTCAGTGTCTAGTTGTGTCCACACATAGAAGGTATTTCTTTTTTTTTTTTTTTTTTAAGATTGTATTGGGGAATTGGCAGAGGGGAACAGCGTTGGGGAATCGGGGAAGGGGAACAGACAAGTTGCTGTCTTTTTGTTCTTCAGTTTAGTTGCGGAGGATGTTGCTTCACTGTTGGTATCGTCATTGCGCTCTTCCCGGATGAGGCAGATCGGCTGGCCTCTGGATGTCGCTCACTGCGGCTATTGGCAGCTCACGCTGGCTGCCAGCCGCTCACGCTGGCTGCAGGCCACTCACTGTAGCCTATGGCAGCCCACTGCAGCAGGGGCTGCAGCCCACACCATCACCGGGGCTTGCACAGCCCAGCTCCAGGTGGAGCTGATGTTAGCTGTAGAGGGCAGTGTCACTGGCCCTCATGTGGGATCCGAACCGGGGCCGCTGGCATCCCCAAACCAGTGCTTAACCAATGCGCCACTCGGCCGGCCCGAAGGTATTTCTTAAATGCATGTATGAAGACATACGCACAGCCACCAGGAAGGAATAAATGGTTCTGTTCCATTTTATCCTACACTTTGCTTTGCAACTGGGAAATGGCTATGCTTAAACAAAACTGAAGGCATTTGTTATGCTTTGTTCTTGGATGATGGTCACGTAGAGTAACGTAACCATTGTTTGACTACTTAAGACTGACACATCAAGTATAATCAGTCACAGTAGGTTAGCAAGTGCTGCAGTAACAATAACCTAGAAATACCCATGCTTTAAGGAATCACAAGGTTTTATTCCTCACTTTTCTGGTACATGTCCATCTTAGGTCAGGATTCTGGGGTGAAAGGACTGTGTTTATTGAAGTCACGTGGGGACATTGGCTGCTGGAGCAGCCGCCATCTTGAACATTCTAGTTGCCAATTCAAAGCTGACAGACAACATTCTGGAAGGCCTCGGGCTAATCCCGATACAGCAGCACATATAATGTCCTTTTACAACTCACCAGTCTGTACTACACACATGGTCCCATCCAGCCAACACAGTGGGCAAGAACTATTGTCCCACCGTGTTCCTGGAAGGGAAATAGCTAGAAATAGTTGACAAACAGCTCAAAGGGCCACTGTGCTTATGGTATCAGACACACACTTTTAGGCTGCCCCCATCGCCCCTGATTTGTCTCCACCATGGGACTAACCCCCCACTTGTCTGGGAGTGTGAGGCCCCCCTCCTTGACCTCGGCAACACAACGGCCAAAAAGCCACACACTGCAGCACATGCACCCTCCCACCACATTGAGACTTTGAATGCAGGGTGGGGTGTCAGTCACCCCTCAAAGATGCAGAAGGGAAGAGATGATACCAATCAGAGATGTGCCTGTGTGTTAACCCCCAACCCCAACTCCTTAAGCCTGCACCATGCAGTAAACTTTGACCAATGACAAAGCAAACATCTCTCTCTTTCATACCTTCCAAAACATGTGTTGAGGTTTAATTAGAAAAGCCTCTAATGGCTTAGCAGACATGCCTGCTGGGTGAACTTAAACTGTCTGTCCCTGCAGCAGCCAGCATCATAATTCAACATACGAGTTCCCTCACAATTTCTCCTACCTCAGTTTCCTTTTTCTCATCTTCATCAGCCTGGGCTTGCACCTCCCAAATAAAGTATTGACACTTTGATATTTGCTTTAGGCTCTGTTTTCTCAAGAACCTCGTGGTGCCACCTAACAAATCTGCCTCAAGTTCTGTTTATACACAGCATCATCACAGGAGTCTAACCAAACTTCATATTTCTGATGCAACATGGACCCAGACCAGGTCATGTTTATGTGGGAGGAGACCTCCATTGGGCCTTGATATTGCCAAATTAATTTTTTTGGTCATTTTCATATTTGACAGCTTGGGTAAGAGCTTATTCAATTATATCAATAACTGATTCAATCATTATTAAAATCAAAATATTGCCTTCGCACTATTAACGTCTTGTGCCATTATTTGGGGTGAATAGTTATTTGTGTGGGGGTTATTCTGTCCATTGTTGGATGTTTAGCAGTTTCCCTGACCTCTCCCCAGTAGATGCCAGTAGCACCTCCAGTTGTGACAACGAAAAATGTCTCTAGACCTTGTCAAATATTTCCTGAGGAACAAAATCAGTCCTGATTGAGAACTGCTAAATGTTTTGGTAGCTTAAAGTTTACAAGGTTATTACTTTTTAAGTCATGATTTAAAGGTATTAAATTGATCTTCCATATTGTTACATGTAATATGAGATACTATTTACATAGAGGTGGAGTATCTAACAACTTCTATAATATATTTTTCCCCGACAAATTAAATACCATTAATATGAAAAACATGGAAGAATGCCATTCTAAATTAATGAAAATGTGCCCACTATGAGTTAGATAGATGCAGTAGAAAGATAGATAAACAGGTAGGTAGGTTGATAGGTAGATGATAGATGATAGATAGATGATAGATAGATAGATAGATAGATAGATAGATAGATAGATAGATAGATAGATAGATAGATATAAATGATAGGAAATCATAATACACTAAGAGTATGTATTTCTAAATAAATGTTATGCTGAGTACATTTTAAGAGCAGATAATACATCTTCATTGCACAGTCACAATATTTATGTACACATGAATGCCTTACTTATTTTATAACTAGAAGTTGATGATAGGATATTTTGAGAAACTGAATACATATTGAAAATTAATGCCTCTAACGGACTTCTTAATTAATTTGGAGATACCATCAAATAATGTAGTTCACTGTAGCTTCTAAAACGAATAGCATAAAAACATCTTTCTACCTTTTACTGACTTTATTATAAATTCAAGCTTTTTAAAAGTAAAATATAATAATTGTTAGTAATAGTTAAATCCAGTGGGAAAAACTCATGTTTCAGTTCCTTTGTGTAAATGTATTGCTAATTCCTTTATTCCACAATAATTGCTTCTTTACTTTTAAATGTAATTACCCTAATCAATTGCATAATCTATGTGATCTGCCTAGTTTTCCTCAATAGCCAAACCGAAGCTATTGGCTTCATTAAATTGATTCATTTACTTAAGTCACTCTTTGCGTATACGTGGTCTATAGTTAAAAATGGCTTGCAGATAAACATATACATTATAAATGTATAATAATGTCTCTCTCTGAGTGGTAAGATTCAAAACTTTTAAAAAAATATTTTCTTAGGGCCGGCCGAGTGGCGCGGTGGTTAAGCGCTGGCCTGGGAAGCTAGCGGCCCCGGTTCGGTCCCACATATGAGGGCCAGTGACACTGCCCTCAAAAAAAAAAAAAAAATTTCTTTATACTTTTCTGTTTGAATTATTTACAACAGCTATCTCCTTTTTCACCACATTTGTAAGTTTTCTTCAAATCATTGTTTTGTGCTTACTGAAACGTTTTAAGGGAATAACGTTTCAAAAATTTTATTAATTTTTAACATGCATTTAATTTCTCAAAAAAATCCTTTCACCAACTTCCAGCTATAAAACAAATAAGACATGATGATATAATGTACAGCGTAGGGAATAGAGTCAATAATATTGTAATAACTTTGTATGGTACCAGATGGCAAGTGGACTTATTGTGGGGATCATTTTCTAATGTATGTACATATGGAATCACTATGCTGTACACCTGAAATTAATAGGGTATCATATGTCAATTATATGCCAATAAATAAAATCCCTTCAGAAGAAATATGGCACCTGATATTTGAAAATACTGTGCATTCATATAATCATACAACATTAAAATACTTTTTTCATGCTTTTATTTAAATTTTAAATATTGTTAATTAAAAACAATTAGGACTTAAAAGAAAAAAATGTAATGAAACTATTTTTCAGCATTTTAGTTTGACATCCTAGTTTTCATTTTTTGATTCTTTTGCAAGTCTGTTATTTCCTTCCATTGAGATCTGTTTGTTCCACGTACATGTGTAAGCTCACTGATGGTTTGTGAACAGCAGCAATGAGGTGATAAGTTCTTTCAGGAAATTTAGCACTTATACAGATAGAATTCATTGAATACATGAGCATTATATTATAAATAAAATACACATATGTAAAATATATAAATATACATTATATGTAAAATATATTAAATATTCTATATAGAGTACTCATTATTTAATTATCTCTTTATAAATAAATGTATATATTATATAACATACACATACAAACACACTCATACACTGGAATTCATTAAGGAAAGGAATCCTCAGATAGCATTGATTTAACTCGTCATTTTTATGTATTACTTAAATACATACAAATATAAAGCTAAGTACAAAATCTTCATATTTACCATTCCTTTACAACTAAAATTCTAAGCAAATACATCAATTAAATGCATGCAATAAACCATTATTTTTAATATGGTGGATGACCTTCTTTTTCTGAAGCTAAAACATTGATGTTCCTGTTAGGAACATGAACCCTCAGACATGGTTCTACATTAAATTTATCTCTGTGTTTCAACTTTAGCATTATCATTGTAGATGTTGTATATCATATAACTTTATATATAATATATAGAAAACAATTGTTTTAAGACTGCTGCTCTGGGGTTACTAGAACTCAAACTTTATCCAAACTCTGCATGTAAGCAATCTCCAAACACCAATTTTAATGAATCATTTGATATACCTGTAAGACATTCTTGTTCGCTTGAATATAATGTTGTTGTTACTGCTTCATTGATAACTGTGTTAAATGGGCATCTAATTCGATTGTTGCTGAAAGTGGGAGTATAAAATTCTTCATTGTCTTTTTAGCATTACGCCTACTGCTAATGAAATGGTGCATGATGTTATGCATAAAACACGATCCATTCAGTATATGTCTGTCTCCAAGGTGAATATGGCATTCATCCTTGACACACTTTTGTTTAAATAATACACTGAGATGCAATTTGGCCTTCATAAAGGTTTAATATATCCAAAACAAAAAATGCAAATTGCAGCACTGAAATAGAGTGGCAGAATTTAATCTCTAGACATCCAAAATATGGTCACAGTGTTTTATTTATAGAATCTTTTTTTTTTAATTAGAAAGTTAGTGTAGAGGATTAAATACCCCAGAAAATGGATTTCTAGAATAGGTCCCAGGTTGAGAAATCCTGATTTAATGAAAGTCACGAGTTTGAAGCTCAACTCATGTCTACTCATTAATTCAAAATACTCATAGAGTGCCGCCTCTTATGTCCCAAGAGGGTGTTAGAGGCTGGATGAGTGGGACAGACTTGTTCCAAGACCTCCTGGAACTCATAAGGTAATGGAGTTCATGTAAGGGGGAAGAAATTAGACTATATGATCTTGAACTCTCTAAGCCTCAACTTGCTCAGCTATCCAATGAGGGCAGAACCTTCTCCAACCATCAGATGATAGGTCTTTTCAATGTCTAAGTGCCGAACAAGAGGAAAACAGTATTAGTCGTACTTACGTAAGCCAAATCAAATCGGAATCAAGATAACTACTGACAAAGCCATTTCCAAACTATTGTAGTTCAACTTCCACCAATAGTAGTACAGCGAGTGCAGTCAGCCACATTAATAATTTTATAGGTGTAATCCCCATGGAAACGAGCCTGTTTGAACTCTAAATCCAAATCGTGAAATCTAAATCCAAAGTAATAGTTCTGATGACATTACTATACCCCTTACTGAAATCAGTCATGTCTGGGGTGTGACCTGGCAACTGTCTCACAGCTGTCTGAAGTACCCCATATAGGCGGCGACAAAAAAGCAGCTTTTTCAGCTGAAATTTCAGGACAATGTTCAAGCGAGGTAGCACATGACTTCCTTCCTAGCTTGAAACGCCTCCGGGATCATTAGAATTACCAAGTGTCCTGCACTGATGGAACCTGGCACGGGTGCTTTAATGAGCATCTCAGCTTCCCACCTGAAAGGCATCATTTCTCACAGCCAAGGGTCTGATGCTTACAGCACAACACGTGAGGAATTAGCGGGGTAGTAAATCATCACAACAATTCTTGCAAGAGAGGATTTGCTTTGATCCTTGTGATGTTGAAAAGAAAGGGTCTGAGGTGCTTGAACTGCGAATGGCCTGAACTTACCTTTACTCCAAAGCCACTTTCCCCACCAGTAGTGGGTTTGTGCTTAGGGAGTGCTCATTTTAATATTGGCTTAAGGAAAGCATAATTAGAAAGGTAAATCTGCTGAGGGGACAATCAAATTATATCTTCTGGATGTGTGTGTGTGTGTGTGTGTGTGTGTGTGTGTGTGTGTGTGTACTTTAACCAAATATTTCAAATTATGTCCATTGTTCTAGTGTAGTGCTTAACACACAGTAGGTTCATAGTAAATATTTCATGAATGTGTAAAATAATCTCTTTCAGTATTCAAAATAAGCAAAAAATGAATTTTATGGCTACCAACGTCTAAAAGTGTCTGAGTTCAATTTTTGGATCAAAGAGATGTATCCATAAATAACTTCGAATTATATATATTTGAAATTTTACATCACTATGTGTTCCTTTTTCTGACTTTGAAAGTAAGAAAGCTTCAAGTAGAAAACATTTATAAAATATAACTGTTGTTTTACAACCCATTACTAATCTTCTAAGCCATTGATAACACTATAGGATTAACATTATAATGTATTTCCTCAATTTTTACGTACGTATATAATTTAAATTACATGTATAATTTAAATATATGTATGTATATAATTTAAATTAGAACATTGTCATTGATGGCACTAGTCTTTTTTGTTCCTTCCTGATGCTCCCAACATTGGAGTCTACTCTTACTGAGAAATAAGGGACATATTTCCAGAATAAGTCCAGAAATGGCATCAAGCATATACATTAAATTAAATTAAATGTTTAATATAAAAGCAAATTAGCATGTTGTGTCTTTAAGAAAAGTGTACTAAGCCAATTTTGTGTTGGGTCAACACAATTCATCATGAAAGGGCAGACAGGACTAAAAATGCTATTAAATGGTATTTTCCCCCCCTTAGTATGAAATATGGCTCACTTATGTCCCTTTTTATTCAATATCATTCTTCTGGCTTTGCAGCATAAAGCGGAGATGCCTGGAAACCTTATTTAAAAATTTGGGGGAAAGTAGAGAAAAGTGTAATGATATTAATGTGTTTCATTAATTGTAGAAAGTGTAACCTCATTTGCTCAACTGCCCTGGGGATATTGTTGCTGCTTTAAATGGAAAGCAACTGGTAAATTGGGTACCGAGAGTTTTAATGCTTAAAACAGAGCTCCTAGTTCAGAGACAGAAAGTTATGTTCCAAAGAAAGCAGAGTCTCTGCTTTGCCCATTTAAAGCTGAACAAAATGTATTGCAACTGAAGAATGTGAGGGAACATGAAACAGCTGTGAAATCCTGAGGGGGTGGGGGAGAGGCTGAGTAAAAGTGGAATTTTTGATAACGACATCAGCATTATCTTTCCCAGTGGTGATTGCCAAAACTGTATTTGTTTATAGTTACTTGAAGATAAAGAACTAACTGAGCTGCGGGAGAAATACTATATTTCCATGAGAATGAAAAGCGTTTGAGGTTCTCTTGCAAAGTCTGGAAATCGTGCCAGACAGGCCTGCCCGTGGGGTATTTCCTGCTTAATTTTGCAGTCCTGAAGGGTCATGCTATGCTCCAGAAAAGAAAAAGTCCCTATTAATTTGAGAAGAGTTCAGAGGTAGGGATGATAAACTCAATTGCAGTTTGCCTAAGCAGACTTGAACCTGCAAAGGAGAGTGTCATTGTCAGTCTGGATCCCTTCGGATCAGCCCTGTGGATTTGGGGACATATTGATGACCCCATGTTTGTGAGCCTGTAATTCATTCCCTTGTGAGTCATGAACTTTCCACCATGCCCTGTCACATTATTTAATAGCGCATTACATAGAGAAAAATCCAAACTCTCTTACGTGGTGTACATGATCCTCAGTGGCCTGACCTTGACTCTGCTGACCCTTTTCCTTCCCCTTTTCAACGTCGTTCTCATCAGCAGTCTACTTCTACACTCTCTAATGGGAATGCGCTCTCTGGGTCTAGAGCTTTGTAACTGCTGCATCTAGTACAGATCGTTGCAATAGGTGGGTACGGATGTGCACCTGATTGCCTTCCATAGAACGTTTGTAGATGAGTCCCTGTTGAAGGTTTAAAATGCTAGAGAATGGAAGTAGTAAGAGATCTGAATGGCACTTAAAAATGGGGAGGCAGGGGGGCAGAAAGACATGCAGAAGACGTGGGTTGGGAAAAGGTTGTACGTAGGCCAGGTGTCAGGTATGGGTTGGAAATGGGATGGATAGGGCCCATTCCAGAACTGGTACAAATGGCGAGTTAGCTTATGGTTTGGAAAGAACAGTGACCGCGATATTTTAAAAATCAGTATTCTTTGTGTCATTCAAAAGGCAAGTGGTGCAATTTCTTCCCACCCCCATCCCCCTTGCCTTTTTTCTGCACTGCATTTGCCTACAAAGTGGATTTCTCTCCCTATAGCTCTTGCCAAGGAGGATGTGTCAGGTTGGGCTCCCAGTGGTAAAATGTCACCAAGGTCAGCTATTTGCAATGCAAATCACCAGGCTTTGGCATCCAAGATTGATGTCCTGGTGAGAATGTACTTAGTTGCCAGGCTGGAGCTGAGTGGAAGTGACACAGGTCTCTTCCCAGCCTGGAGTTGTCATCAAAGGCAGCAACTCGGGGCCAGGGGACAGAAGAGCCTGCGGCCTTTTGCACCATCCATTAACAGCGCGTGGTATTAATGCCTCTAAATTCTAAATTTAGTTGGGACCATCAAGTCTGGGCTGAGGGCAGATGGCATACCCGAGCTGGGGCTGAGGGCAAGAGGACTTTTCACGAACTATTCTGGAGACCAGTGAGAGGCAAGCACCTGTGTGGGTCAGACTTCCATTTGCATTCCCAGCGTTTCTGGGCAGCTCAGGGTGGTGTCAGGTGGTCCACAGGCCAGGACGGCAGCTCCCTGGGAAGCCAGCCCTGGATGCTGAGATCAGCCTGTGGGCCCCCAGCGAGTGGGGGAACTTGAAACTAGGCCAGACCCTTTAGGTGCAAGAAATTCACAAGAAAGCCTGGAAATGCTCTGGAAAAAAAAAATAAAAATTCCATCTGAAACCCATCTTTTCCTTTTTGTGGTAGTTGTAACTGGAAAAAAAAATGCTTTTATTAAACCCATTACCATCTGTGGAGAGTTTGATTTGCTGACAGTGATGGGGGAGGAAGAGACTTTTCTGTCAGGGCCCCAGAAATGGAAATTATGCAACCGTGGCGTGGCTTGTATTCTGGTAGATCTTTGGATGGATGTTTCTAAGTTCTCTGGGAAAAAGGAAACATACACCAATGAGAGATAAAGCATAACCTTGTATCGCCCTTTATAAGTATAAGTCATTTTGTAATTATAAATTACAGGATAAATATCGAAAACAGAAAGTACCAGTAGAAAAAAAAAATCACTTCTTCTGAGAGTTACCCAATAGTCTAAATATCTAGAAGTAATATCTAGGCTGTGAAAATTTTGTATGGCTTTCTAGGCGCACAGACACACACACACACACACACACACACACACACACACTCAACTTATAATATAGCATAAACATCTTATAATTGTAGGAAGCACGAAATAGCAATTTTCTATCATTGCTTTTATCAGCCACCGAGGATTCGACTGTACATTTGTACTGTTGTCAGCCTTACTGGTCAGTCCCCCGGAACTGTGCGCTTAGCTTTGTTTTGCTGTTTTAAAAAACTGCAATAGATATCATTGTGCTTTCGTCTTTAGGCATTTTTCTGGGTAAGCATTCCTATTTCTAAGTATAACTTTGTTTGGATTATTTGTCACTCTATTATTTTCTATTGATCTTTCTCATTTGCCCTCATAACCTCCAGGCCCCCTTTTTTTTTTTTTTTACATTAAATGGTTCAGAAGAATTTGTCTTTTTCGGTCAAGTTAAACTTGGCAACATTTCTACCATATTTAAATTGGGGCCACCTTGGGAACAGGCAGAAACAAAAGGATGATGTAAACGTTAAGATCCTGGCATCGCTTCTTCTCCTACCATTTGCAAGTTGAGCTTCTATATCTATTAGTGCAGATAATGTACAATGTCCAAATGCGTTACCCCCAGAAACTCATTTATAAATTGCACACTTGGAACTGGAAAAGTGTTTTTCCATATAAATAATATTAAAAAATGTGTAACTCTTCCAGGAGAGTAAAACAAAGCTTATAGAACCCTTGCAATAATGATATTTAACATTATTGAGTACCTTCTATGTGCCAAGTGATTTATATACATCACCTCTAATCCATATGGGCCCTAAATTATTTATATTTGTAATTTTTTACTGTAGGCAGTTGAAGTTATTTTTTTAACATCATAAGTACATTTATTTTATCAATTTAATGATGTATTAGTGAATATAAAAAAATGTGTTATGTCATCATTTTCCACTTTTTTATACTCCTAAAGGACTAATAAAAAGGGGTAAAAGAATTATGCAGGAAATCACTTTTATTTACCATGGAGTTAGTATTCGTGATGGAAGAGGATTTTGTGAAGGTCATCTGAAATATTTTCATGGGCTTGACTGAGAACCAAGACTAGGGATGACACTGACCATTCACTATGTTGAATTTTCTTTTACAATTTATGACAGTTTTCCCCTTGATTGACACAATTAACCTAAGACTACTACTTGTCAAGGTGTCAGAAGAGGGAAGGCCCTCTTCTCAAAAAAAGAAAAATCAAGATAGGAAATTGCTAAGTCCTTAGGTAAGAGGTAGCATATCCTTCCCCTACTCTCAGTGGAACCAGTTCTGTATCCAGTGGCAGATGACGAAAGCCTAGAGAAGGTCCATGAGGCAGGGCCACAGAGAGACCAGAAATGCAAGTGGAGGCTTCCATGGTGGAGCGGAATCACTAATGGAAAGCGGTATTGACAAGTAGCACTCACAAGAAATGGACTGGATGGGGCCAGTCCTTCCGTGATGGAAGTCAGAGAATTCCTATAATAGGAATTCTTTATGGCACAGAATGCGAGTTGAACTAGAAAAGTTCAAAGAGTGGGCCTAGAAAATGCTCAGTGAGCAGAGAGGAATGAAGGCAGGGAAGAAAATGACTGGGAATCCGACTTCCTCAGACCATGTAATGAACAATTGTGATGAGTTAGCTTGGATGTGCTAACTTTGGAACCCATTCAGCACCACTATCCTTTCATACACAATGACAGTGTAAGAAAAGCAAATGTGTGTAAATTGCGAATTATTTGTCAGCCAGGAGTCTTTAAATCAAGATGCTATTTAATAATTCTAATAATTCTACGAAGGCGATACCATAACCATTCTTGTTATTAATGGATGTGTGAGGCTTAGAGGGTTTTAATAACCCAACTCCAATAGCCCGAAATTCTGACCAAGGTCCCTGAGTGCACAGCTATACTTGGCACTGCATCTGTTAACATGTACCTTGAAGGTTCTGGCTTCTGTTCTTAGCTCTTAATTTAGATGGCAGGGGGAAGAGAGACATTTAGGGGACAGAAAAATTGAGAAAAGTGACCGTGGCAGTCCCTTGGTATAAAGCCAAAGCCATTCCCCTCCTGCCTGGCACAGAGAGTGAATTCTACATTCCTCTGCACTATCTCCGTGGTCTCCATTAGAGACGCCGACAGTTACTAGATAAAGTTAAAGACTCGTGTAGTGATCTCCACACTAATTGGACTGTAATGTATAGCCTCGGTCAGGCACGTCTTTCCCAGCACTCTTCTCCACAGACGGCAATCAAGCCATTTACAGAAGATGCATTGACTGCCGAGACCCTAGAGCAACCTTCAGTGGCACTGGCCTTTTAACAGAAAACACAATTAATTTTGATACTGAAGGGCAATTAAGACCAGGGTTAAAATAGAAATCTTTTTGGAACATAGAATGTCAAAGCCTGAGTAGCAAATGTTTTTTTCCCTCCTATATATTTCAGGAGCCCATGAGCAGACCAACCTCTGGTTACTCCAAGTCAAGTTGCCAAATTCCTGTGTGAATTCGGTCAATGTGAATTGAAATAAATAGCTGTGCGAGCCCTGCTGCTATTCTGAAAGGAGATCACTTACACGAACTTTCACCAGCAGTAGCTCGGAAAAACACATGTGTTCCTGGGCACCTGTTACATTCATACATTTGTAGAAACAACTACACAGATTTTTTTTTTTAAAACGTGTGCACACATCCGTGGATAGCACACCATGTGTTATAAGTTGCTCCAGCTCATTTCAGCTCAGAGAAAATCTTCCTTGGGAAAAAAAATGTTTTGTTTCAATAAAAGAAAACTTCAAAAGCAGGGGAAAGACACTGCTGATATCCATCACTTAGGAAAGATTCAAGAATTGCATGATTAATTAGAAGAAAAAAAGTGGAGTAGTGGAAAAAGGCAGGGTGTGGTTTTGGGGGGATGTGTATTCAAGCTACATGGGTCACTTACATGGTTTCTAACTAAAATTAGTCAGTTAGCTTCTCCAACTCTTAGTCATCAAGTTTATTTTGTAGAATTTCTCTTTACACTCATTTTTCACCTTTTCTAGTGAGAATATATATTATTTTATTTATAGGAGGTTTTACTCAATGTATATTCTGAACACCATTTTTTTTTTTGTTCAGTATATGCATGGCAAATAACCTTTTCCCAGGATGGTTGTCTGGCTACTACAGTATCTGGGTAGAGTATGGGAAGTGCTGGCGGACTATGCATTGGTATCCTCCATTTAAGCTGGATATTTCATATGCTATCCTCCAGAAATTTCATGAGATATGTGTGAAGGTGCTCCCTGCAGCACTGTATGTAATAAGAGCTAATTGTTGCCAAGGCCTCACTATTTCCCAAGAACCCTTTTAAGCTTTTCATTTGTATTATGTAATTTAATCCTCAAAACGACTCTATGTGGCATGTACTCTTGCTATACGAGTAAACCAAGGCCCAACAGTTAAATACTTTTCCCCAAATCACAAAGCAAATAGAAGGAATCCAATAGGGATGAGAGCCCAGGAATTGTGGCTTCAGAGCTCACACTTGTAACCACTATGCTGATCTGTCATCAGTATAGGACTGAATAGACTCTTATTCAATGAAATACCATCCTGTTAAACTGAAGATTTACACGCATCGGAATAGATAAATGTCAAAATGATAATGCCAAGTAAAGGAAAGCTAGTTTCAAAGAGAAATGCATAAAGATAAGGTATCACTCAAAGAACACACAAAACAATATGATATAGAAACAGATAGATACACATGTACTTTATGTATTTATCAATATACAAAAGTATGCAAATATGGTTAGCATTAACACATGTCAACCTCAAAAGATGAGTAGAACCTCTTTAGAGGGAGAAAAGTAAAGATAATAAATATATTTCTTTCCTTAAAAATAAAAAGCATCTGCAGCAAATATGGCAAAATATTACATCTGTTGAACCTGAGTAGTGAGTGGGTACAAGGATATCTAATGTATTGTTTTCTCTACTTTTATGTTTAAAATAGTTCATTAATGAAAACTTTAAAAGAAACAAAGAAAATAATATGTTGCATGCTATACAAATGGGAATTTTTAGAAGCTGGACCTGCAAGGTTTTTGCTAAAAAGAGTCAACAACAATTGTTTAGCATCACAGGTACCTGAGGCAGTGACACCAGTCAGAGGTAACCGCTTAGCCCATCTCAAGCTCTGCACAAGCAGTAAGTGAAAGCTGGGGCAGGGTGCTGGACTGCCTGTCAAGAGTGCTGAGGACACACCCCACAGAGCCTCTAGCGAAGGTTGGGAGAATCCCTGGTTTAAAAAAAAAGACACCCAAAGAAACAGGAAAGTATAACTCATGCACAGCGGGTGGGGGAAAAAGCAATCAAAGAAGCTGACTCAGATGTTGAACTTAGTAGAATTTAAATCAGCTACATAAATATGTACAAAGAACTAAAGGAAAACATATATAAAAAATTCAGGGAAAGAATAAGAACGTGTCAACCAATAAAGAATATAAACAAAGGGATGGAAGTATAGGAAAAAAAACAAGTAGAAATTCCACAGTTGAAAGTACAATAACTGATATAAAACATTCACTAGAGGGACGCAACAAGAGATTAGACAGACAGAAGGAAGAATGGGCCAACATGAAGACAGGTCAATTGAGAGTATCCAGTCTGAGGAAGAAAATGAAAACAGAGTAAAAGGTAGTAACAGAGCCTCAGAGACTTATGGGGCAGCATCAAGCATACCAACATATGGATAATGGGACCCCAGAAGGAGGAGAGAGAGAGAGAAAGAGTATTTGAAGCTAGACTGTCCCCAAAACTTCCCAAATTTGGTGCACGCATGCGCACGCGCGCGCGCGCGCGCACACACACACACACACACACACACACACACATACACACACACACACATTCTGCAATGCAAGTAGCTCAATGAATTTTAAGCAGACTAAACATAAAGAGCAAACCAGTATGTGGGCCCTCACCATATATCAGATCTGCTGGCTTCCGGAACTATGAGAAATAAATGCCCCTGTTGTGTGACTCACCCAGCCTATGGTAATCTGTTATAGCAGCCCAAATGGACTAAGAGAGGACCACAATATAATTGTCAGCAAGCTAGCTTCTCTTCAACATCCCCGGGTCCTTTCCTTTACTGTTTCATTTCCTGCTCATCTCGCCTCCCTCATCTGCTGGTTCCTGGGTCTGCCCATTTGGGGTAGGAACCCAGACAAGGGCCCCTTGGATCTATTCCCTTTACCCTACTTCAGATGGATAACCCACGTTTGAGATGTCCTGATCTACCCCTCCCCCATTCGTCATTGACAATGAATTTTTCTGGATCCATAAGTGCTTTTCAGGGTTATTTACACATCCCTGGGAATAAACAGTGTCTGGAATCTGCCAATTCCCCCTCTCACTTTTGGTGATCTTGGCCAAGTTGCTTAATCTTTGAGCTGAATTTTCTGCATGCGTAAAATTGAAATAATAAGGTTTATTCTCCTTGTCTCAGGGGTCTCTTATGCGGAAAATTTGAGATGAGAAAGTGTTTTGCAACTCATAACACACAACAAACACAGTGTTACAATGTTGGTTGAAATTATGATACTGTACTATATAAAATAATTGTTCTATTTTTGCTGGGTATTAAGGTAGACTCTAAATTTTCCAATTACAGAATAGTCTGTATAAATAATAATAATAATAATAATAATAATAATTTGTAAGTAAATGAAGTAAAATGCCTTTGTGCTTAGCTTATCTTTTTTGGTGGAGATAAAAATACTGGGAGTGCCAAAAAATGTATACAAGTGGACACTTCGGTCAACGTTGCTCAAGCAGTAGTTCGCCATCATCAGAAGTGTCTGGACGCTGATGGGAACCACTTTGAACGCCTCTTGTAATTGCAGAAGTCAAATGTGATTTATATTCATCTTTTGTTATTGATATACATTATTACAATTTTAATCGTTATTTTTCTTTCTTGAAATGCATATACATTTTTTTGGCACCTTCTGTATACTACTGTATTTCTGGATCAAATGGTATGAATACTCCTGAATTTTTCTCAATCTGTTGATAACTTGCTTTCCAAAGTATTGATACAAATTTACCCCAATTTAAACCAATGAATGCAGGCTCTGATTAAACTGCACTCTTACTTGAATGGACGTGATCATTAACTTTTTAATTACTTATTTTCATTTAATATGTGTTAAGTGTTCCAACGTTAGTATATTGCTTCACATCTATTTGAAGATATTTCAGTATATTTCTCTAGTTTTCTTCTCCTTTGTGTTTCTTCATATCTTTTCCTTACTTGCTTTTTGTATTCCTGCATTTTTGGTTTTCTGTTTGTTTCTCAAACTCTTGAAAAATAAGATGCTATGCATCCTTGGGGTCTTGTCCCTTAGTCTGATTTCTCTCTAACAGAGCTGGGAGAAGGCAAAGAAAGAATGGGAACCCCACTGCCCCATCTCCAGTAGACCTGGGTTTCCTTCCCCATTGCTCAGGGGCCTAGTTCCGTCAGCAGATCTCTTTATAGCATGGCCACTGAGCTCCCTTCACGGAATTGTGAAATGCTCCTACAAGTTGTACGGAAACCACTAACTGATGTTAGCTTTGCACAGTGGGTAGTTTTTATAAACGTTTCTCTTAAAAAGCAACATCCCGGGGAAATCCCTGGGAGGCATGTACAGCACAAGGCTCGCTAGCAGCTGCCAGACTGTGCTGGAGGTTCCCAGGGTTCAATCTATTGCTCCCAGGGATTGATTCAATTTCTGTTCTGTCAGCCAGCTTAACTGCGAGGTGCAGCGTCACTCCATGATTTTAGACACAAAAGAAATATGGCAAGAACAGAAGGCAGGATCCCAGAGAAAATGTGAGCCCATGCCTCACCATGCAAATGCTACACGTTGCTTGACCTCAAAATCTGGTGCGTGGACTCCTAAATGCAGACAAAAGGAAGTAGGGCCCGAGGCAAATATCTGCATCATTCAAGTGAAAATATTATTGGGCCTAAATAGCCAGGCAGTTGAAGCAAAATCAAGGCGATTTGCTTTTGCCTATAAAACAGGAAATAACTGATTTGTCTTAGTTCCCACATCATTTTCATTTTTTTATGTAGACTGAAGGTTGGGTCAGGGGGTTACTGATACAATGGGCAGAGCCCTGAGTTGGGACGTGGGGCATGAGGCCACTGTCAGTGTCACTACTAACCAGATATTTGGGTTTGTTCTTCATATTTTAGAGCCACCTTTGCCATTGGAAAAATAAGGATATTGCATCGGGCAGCCTCTGATGTCCTGTCCATCCTTCAAAACCTGTCACTCTTTTTTAGGGACATTTTAGCCACTATCTTTTTTTTCTAATAATACATGGTTTTGTGTGTGTGTGAAATAAGAATTGTGAAACACTATGAGCTATCCCTGTCAAATCTTGTAGGATGCTAAAGGGGTGTATGGATATAGTAGCTGGAATTGTGTTTGATTGAGACTAATAGCACCAACAATAAACCTTACCATAGATGCCTCAGTAGGTTGAAAAACACAGCGGCTGCACTTCTGAGGACCTGTTCAGGATGCATATATTAAAGAAGCCTACTAGCTCACAAAAGAGCAATAGACTCTGGGAGGAAACCTAGAAATCAGAGGGTTCCAGAAGGAGCCCCATAGATCCCACGGGCACCAATAGGGGGTATTTGAGTTCCTGAAACACTTTTTAGGAGACAGAGGCCATACTTTCTTCTCTGTAAAGTTAGACAAATGTTGAGATGACCTGCGTTTGATGTAGATGATATGGTTCAGTATATCTGAATCTATCTTGATCTGATCTTGTCCCGATCTTAAGCTCTGATATAAGCTTTTAGTTAAATAAAAAAGAAAATTATAAAAATAGGTTTCTAAGCAAAATATTTCAAATGATGGGGCAATTCAGTTCAGTGCCTACCACGAGGAAGAGAGGGAAGAAAGACCTATGGAAAGGTCATCTCAGTACAACGTGGTGTGTTCTGCAGTTGCCCTTTACAAGTGGTCCCCAGGGGGCACACAGAAAGGAAAGTGACCCTGGCTGGTGGGATATGTCCGCTGTATCATAAAGGGCATCTGAGAAGGAAACCTTTGAAGAAGGTAGTAAGGGACTTACCAAGAAAGCAAGGTCATCTATGTAAGGGCAAAAGGCGGTAAAGACTTGGTTGCACTTGGAGAGCTCCAGGCATGAAGCTTGAGGAAGTGGTCAGTAGGAGACGGATCTGAGGAGGCTGGCGGGGATGCTGTGGTTGGGGTCTGATATTCCACAGGAGAAGGGTTAGATACTTCTGTTTCTGTGTGGACAGTGGGTACCATGGAAAGGTTTTAAGCGCATGTGACAAGGTTCGTTTTATACGGTACCTATAGCGGAAAAGGATAAAGCATCCTTATGGCTGAAAAATTTAGCAACAACTGCCCCAAGTATTCAAGCAGCTGTTTTAAGTTGCATTATTTCCTAGCATGTCACCTTTTACTTCATGTCCGTTGCCCAACATCGCTGGCCTGCTAAGCCCAAGTAGGGTCCGTTAGTCTCAATATCTTTGTATATTTATGGCTCCCCACTAGCAGACAAATTACTCTCACCCTTTATGGAAATCAATGTTAGATAATTAACAAATGCCAAGTCAGTAGCTTATTAGTAGTCACTAATAGTCCATGATAAAATAAGGTTATAAAGATCATTCCATGTAAAGAAATCAATTAGTATGCTACATCATCAATATAGCAAGGAGGAATCATCTACTCAACTCAAAATCTGCCAAAAGGCAATTGATAAGAGTTCAACACACATCTGGAAAAAACTTTTTAAAAAATACATTGATTGATATTTCTTTAGTATGATAATATATTTTTATAAAATAAATAGCCCATATTATCCCTAACCATAAAGTACTAGAGACATTCCATTAAAGTCAGGAAGAGTAATTCCAACTATTACTGTTACTGTGTAGCATTGTTTAAAAAATGCTAACAAATGCAACATGACAAGAAAAAAATAGTAAATATGAAATAAAAAAACATAATTGTTACCATTTGTAATAACTGTCTAGATGGAAAATCTAAGTGAATTAACTGGAAGAAAGAAAGAAAAACAACCCTGCTGGAATTAATAAGACAATTCTCTAAAATGGCCAGTTATAAAGTCAACATAATGTAATGAACATTTACCTAATGAATAGCAATATCTTAGACTGTAACATAAAAAAGGATCTACTATTTTCTATAAATCAAAAAGGTAAAATGTCTAAGAATGCTTGTCTCAATAAGCCTTCTTAGGATCCATTTAAATACATTTACTTTTTTTTTTCTGATTGAAAAATAGGCTTGGAAAAACATGGGAAGCTTTAATACACAGATTATTAAGTTATCAGTGGGGCAAACAGTTAGAACTCAGTCAAACCAGCTGAGTGCTGATACCAGGTGCTAGACACGCACCTTTGGTTTTTCTCAGGCAATTCTACCATACAGGTGCTCTGAGTACCTTCATTTTGTGATGAGGTGTGAATGAGGCATGAAGGCACTAGGTAACTCTCCTACAGACCCACCCATAGGGAGGGGCAGAGTTGGGATTACACCTGAGTGTGTCCAAACCCACTCCCAGCACCTCTTGTTCACCCCACACATCACTGAGACACTCCAAAGTATGGGTATGCTTGCATTGTCGGTGGCTTTTTATTTTTTTTAATTCTCAATATGTTTCTGTGTTTTCCAAATGTTCTAAAGTAGATACATATTGCCTCTAAAGAAGAAAATCTTTGTTTTTATTTTTTTGTTTTGTTTTTCAATAAGGAAGGGACATAAAAAGCAGGTGAAGAGTAGAAGATTAAAATGATGTTGATGATGGCAAACTCTCAGCTGCGCTTACGATTTAGCTTTGGAGAGCAATGCATTCCTTTTTTTAATTTTTTTTTTTTTAATTTTATTGGGAAACAGGCATGGTCATTGGTTACACATTGCTTTCATGCTACAGTGGCAAAGTTGACTCTTTTAGGGAGGGTGCAGCTCAGAGTGGCCCATGCGGGGATCGAACAGGCAACCTTGGTGTTATCATCATCACGGTCTAACCAACTGAGCTAATCAGTCACCCTTGGAGCAATTCATTTTTAAACATTTCAGGTACACACACTTTATCTTTTTTTTTTTTTTGAGGGCAGTGTCACTGGCCCTCATATGTGGGACCGAACTGGGGCCGCTGGCTTCCAAAGCCAGCGCTTAACCACCGCGCCACTTGGCCGGCATAGGTACACACACTTTAAACATGTTTCTCTTCTACTCCTTATAAGAAACCCCAACTTGGATCAATATATGTTTTGTGATGTTCTTTGCCTTGAAAATATGGCTGCTAGGCGATGATCTGGTGCATGTCTCTGAAATGCCCCCTTGGGTTGCTTTGATTCGGGCTGCAGGAAAGTTGGAGAGGTTTGTTTAGTTGTACTGTGTTTGGATGCCCCGTGGGCCCTCTGTGGTCTTGGGCATGGCCCCAGCTCAGGAGGAGGAGCAGCTGGATGGGAAGGAAGCCAGAGTTGGGTGTTCCTCCCAGCTACCCACTTAACCTCCAGCTGCCTCATTATTTTCCTCTATGAAATACTTCCACTTTGTGCCCTCGAATTGAATTTAAAGTAAATGCAGAAGATGACTTCTCTGTGTCCTCAGTGACTTTTCCTTATTGCTGACTCCCATATGTACCCCATTTTCTTTCTGCTCCCTCTTTTACTTTTTTATGTTTTCCTTTACCTCTGGCTTCATTGCCTGGGCTGGGCCACAGGGGATGCTCAGAGTGAAGGATTGCTTCTTCTGACCTGCAGCAAGCACTGGGCTTGGTCATGATACCTCTCTGCAGCGTCTCATTTCTTTCTCTCCGCCTCTCCTGTTTCCAGAGCTCTCCCTCCTGGAGGCGGAGGCTACCTTTGATGTGTTCTTCCATTAGTTCTGACACTTAAGGAGTAATAATAATAAATCAAAGGTATTTGTGTATTCAAAAATCTATCCCTGTACTTTCCAAAGAGTTCTCTCAGTTGTCTTGGGAAGTTGAAGTTCACTGGCTCAGTGGCTGTGTTAAGCTTGCCTGGTGCCCGTACCATACTGGGCATTGCCCTCCTGAATCCCAAGCCTTGTTCAGGGGTTCTTGGCTGCTATGTGACTCTGAGGCCCCATCTATAATCACCATAAACTGGAAGGACGAGCCACAGGGCTACCATCAGCCCTGCAGAGATGGCTGAGCTGAGGCGTCTAATTACGGAAATTAAGGTCTGGAAGAGACAGGGGTTGCCCGTGAAAGATCGGAGAGCACCTTGAGAGTCATTGTGCAAGTACCTCTGAGTTGCAACAACGGAAGTAAGCTATCATTAATTAGCCTGCTGCACCTGAAGAGAATAATTTAAATGCAGACGATCATCTCAACTGCCCTTTTGATGGGGAAAAGTTGTCCTAGACCTAAAGTTTTGATTTCCAAGTCGGAAGCGTGTGTGCTTGTACATTACAGAAGCAAGGGGTGTAGGAAAGAGCAGGGACAGGTGGACGTACATTTTTTTTAAGTATAGTTGGCATTCAATATGATATCAGTTGCACGTGTAAAACACAGTGATGTAACATTTATATACCTTATGATGCCCACAGTAAGTCGAATCACCATCTATTACTGTCCAAAGTTACACCCCTATGTTCATGACAGCATTATTTATTTGCCAAGGGACAGACATAACGTTTGGAATGGTGATTGCCACTCACTGGGTGATCTGAGGCAACACCACCCCTCCCTAAGTCTCAGTGGTCAGTTTTATCCCTTGGAAATTTGTAAAAATCCTACTTATTTTCATGAAATACTGTGGATTAAGTATAATAAAGTGGATAGTGTCTGCAATAGGTGAGAAAAGTCCCAGACACATTAAATCTTCCAGAAACAGCTGAGTGTTTTATATATATATATATATATATATATATATATATATATACAGGCATCTGTGCACATATAATTTTTGACCAAGTCCTTTTCATTTTGGTATTGCCATTTAGTCAGTTCTGCCGGCTATTATTAAAAGCCTTTCCCAACACAATAGCAAGGGCTGGTCAACAAAGGAAAGCACACATGGCAGTGAAAGCTATTGAAAAACGTTCCTTCTCCCTCCCCACACCCTTGACCTTGAGAATCAGATCACTAACTTCTCTTCATTTCCCTTTCCTGTGTCCACAGCGAAGGGAAGTTGGTTGCAACCTTTTGCAGATAATATGACACAGGGCACACAAGGGCGGAAGGGAGAAAAGCATTTCAACAAAAGCCTGGAGCGTCGGTTTAGGGAAATTCAGGAAGGAGAGAGAGAGGAAATGGCAGCCGCTTTGCCAGGAACTAAAGGAAAAGAGTTCTGGCATGAGCCCCAGAGCAAAATGTTAGGTCATCTATAATAAGGGCTGGGTGAAAAACCTTCAACTCAAAAATGGGAGATACAATGACACAAAAAGAAACTTATCGAGGCAACCTTTGAAAGCAGCTAGGACACCAATTCTTCTTTTCTAAAGAAAGTCCTCAGACAAAAGAGATTCCCAGATCAGACTGGTGAGTCCCATGTAGCATACGCTCTCTTCACAATCTCATGAGCCAAGTTCCAGAGCCAATTTTTTTTTTTAATATATGAGGAAAAGGAAAGGAAACAGAAACTTTAAAACAAAATGGAGTTGATTAAACTCACCATTCTGCAATTAAATATCTTCAATAGTTTTCTCCTTTGGACTAAATTTCTGGTCATTTACATTTTCACAGTTATTCTAAATGGCAGTGACAGAATACAATTGAAAGTGACGTGTCATCCAGTTTGCATATAAAATCAAAAGAAACATGTCCGATCCCATAAATTACTTTCACTTTAAAATTTGGAGATGCTAGAGAGAGACAGCAATGTGTTTGTCTAAAGAGTACACATTTGGGTTCTCTTGGCACTAGAAATGCTGAACTTCTGAGAAACATGTTACTCATGAGATCAGAGCTTTGCCACAGCTGAAGAGGGTAGGCCAATTTCAGACATTCTAGGTCTGAAACGGTTCTTTCTCTGCTCCTAAAATTTGACTCCAGTCAGACTCATCATTCTATATTAATTTCAGATTGTTTTCTAAACCATCTTTTACAGATGGACCAGTTATCTCGCACAAATATTATCCAGACCTAAATGCCTTAGAAGGAACTCTGTCTTGGGAGGAATAAATAATGTGCTTGTTTCTACCTTAGCACCTTCAGTAACTCAGATTATTTTTGTGAAAGGGTCAGCAAATAGGATGTTATAAATCCACTGCGGGACCATTCTGGGGTTAACATGCAAAGGGAGAGGAAAAAAACAAAACAAAACTCCTTTTTCTCCTTAAAAATCTATGGTCCAGTAAATGGAAAAGTTCTGTCCTTGGTTGTGTGAAATCTCTGCCTATCTCCTACCCCTGGGTTTGATGAGGAGAATTATTAACCATTAATAAAACTGCTAACTGCCCCAGAATACCACACATACTGGGTGGAAAGTCATTCAAATGCATATTAGAACCTTCTTTTTAGACTGCAGGCCCTTCTGAGTTCGCATCTGAAACCACATGCTACCTGGTCTGTCATATCTTAATTTTCCTGGGACTTGTTTAAGCACCTCACATTAGAATTTTAGACATACTGCTCGGGCTCTAGTTTGAAACATACCCCTTTTCAGTTTGGCAAAAATCTATCCAGCCATGTTCCCATAATGCACTAAAGGACACATTTTTTAAAATGTTTTATTTATATAGGCAATGATAGCTATCACCTAACATGTATTAAACACTTCTCTAACTAGGCTTTATATGACAAATGCCAAGTCATATCTTCATTGTATGGTGAGAAAAATTTTGACGCAAGAGAAATTGAAGAAACTTGTCCAACTTCTTTCTATCAGTTGAGGGACGCTGAAACTTGAATTTAGAATTTTCTGTTCCCAAAGTCAGTGTTCTCCTGCCTTTATGTTCTATGGTTTGCGGGTTTTTTTTGTTGTTGTTCTTGTTTGTTTTTTAAAGATTTTATTGGGGAATTGGCAAAGGGGAACAGCGTTGGGGAATCGGGGGAAGGGGAACTGTCAAGTTGCTGTCCTTTTGTTCTTCAGTCTAGCTGTGGAGGATGTTGCTTCACTGGCCCATGTTGGTATTATCATTGCGCTCTTCCCAGGTGAAGCAGATGGGTCGCTGGCCATTGGACGGCTGCTCACGGCAGCTCATTCCAGCTTCTGGCCGCCCACGCCAGCTGCCAGCCACTCATAGTAGCTCAAGGCAGCCCACTGCAGCCCTGCTGCAGCCTACACCATCACCGGCAATGCACGGCAGCGCAGCTCCAGGTTGAGCTGTTGTTCACCATCTTAGCTGTAGAGGGCGCAGCGTAACTGTTCCCCATGTGGGATCCGAACTGTGGCCCTGCTGCTCAGAGCTCGCGCTCCCAAGCCAACTCCTAACCAATGCACCACTCTGCCGGCCCTACGGCTTTGCGTTTTACATAAAATACTCATAAACACCTTTTCCCTTAAAGCAATGACAATTTATTATTAAGGTTAATAATTTCCTTCTCAATCATCAAAGAGCTGCTTTTATAATTTCGTTTCAAGTTGGTTTCAAATAGGATTGACAATCTGTGTGTCTCTTCAGATTCAGGGTAACCATCCTTCCCAGTTCAGCCCCACCCTCCCACTATTGCTACCCCTGTACTCACCTTAAGTCCCTCCTTTTCTTACCAGAGCCACCTGATGCATGCTCAGCACACTACTAATTATTGAAGCAGCTCCTTAAGTCTCACCCTGCAAAGTCTTAAAATCCAGAAATTAAAAAGAAAAGGGGACTCTTGCATGTGAATTTTGGCTTTTTCTCTTTGTCCTCATAAACACTGTCCATAGAAAACTAAAAAGAAAAATAAGAGTCCCAAAAGGGTCTAGGCATAAGTGACTCAAAATTGAAATTATTTAGCCATTTAATTAAAGCTTTCAGAAATCCACATGGATTTCTCTATCCTTGTGGTCAACTCTGCCTGTAACTGCAAAGATTTATTATTATTTTTTCCTTTGGAAATCAATTTAATTATATACTCGAGTCTCACCCATGTACCCCCAAACTGAAGCAGTTGGAATACGTATTTCTCCTTGCTCCCCACTCCCTCACTTCACTTTAAATTCCTCTCAGCTGATGTGATTTTCAAGCTAAGCATGTTTTCTTTCTTTTAGAGCTTCATATTATGCAAGCATGTCTCTGGCTCTTCCAACCCCATGCCACCCATGGCATTCTGTCCTCATCAGAAATCAGCTCATTTCTCTCAGAACTGGCATCCAGGCAAACCCTGGAGATGAAAGGAAGGGTTAAGTTTACTTCCAATATTAGGGAAGGATTCGGAAATAAATGTCAAGGTTAAAAAGTCCAGATGGTAATTCAACTGTATCCTTCCTATAAACACAACTTGATTTATGAGAGCTACTAATGGTATCTCCGTTTAGATCTGGACGGCTTAGCTTTCTCTCATCTGAGTTTTAAATTCATCAGATTCTTTTACTCCCACTATCAATCCTTCACTACAAAGAGACCCTGCAATCAAGAATTTGGGAGTATTTGAAAATGCAGAGATTGATAAATGTTAACAACCCTAATCCATGCAAATTACTGTCTGTTGCCATTATTTATAACCTGGAGGATCTGCTTATTCAAAAGATCCTCAAAGGGCTCTGACAAATCATCTTTGCTCTTTTTTTCCCCTCTTTCATAAGGGGATCACACTGAATTAGTTTTCACTTTTTTTTTTTTCTTTTCCTGACATGGCAATTATTAGCTTTCTTGGCTTTGTCAGAAAAACCCATCAGAAATGTTTATCTCCTGGGGCAAATCTCAGGGAAACAGCATGTTTATCACTTCAAGGGGCTGTAATCCAACAGCGGCCCCAGGCCCACCGGTTTTATGACACAAGAACTGGAGGAGAGATATCCATGTGATTCAGCAGCTATATGGTACAATAATCCTCCAGCGGCTTCCCCAGCCCACCTTTGTTCTCTGACCGCTGCTGATGAAATGTCCAAGCTGAAATAATACTAATTTAATCTCTGATTTGCATCTGACTTGGGCGACTAACAAAGTATTGGTCTGGAGAGTGAATACCCCTTATAATTAGGTCATCTTCTCCCATGGGGGGAATCAGTGTATTTTATGGGTGGCAAATGCTGACTAACATCTAATTGGAATATCATTTAAATGATATTGGAAAGAAGATCATTTAAATCAGAAGGATGGTGAGAATGGTCAGCTTGGCTGCATTTTACCTTCTGACCTTACGAAGATAGATGTAACCGGGGTATCTAGTCTCTGATAGATAATTTTGCATCATTCTCCACATTCTTTCCAGGTTCAGTTCCAATGTCATTGCCATTACAAAAGCTTTACCCATCCCCGAGGCTGAATGAACTGCCTCATCCCCTGTGCTCCCTGCAGTAATGTGGATACACTTTGACTCATCTGATATGCGACACAAGTTTTTAAAGTTCTAGGCACATGTTAGAGCACATGAAATGCAATCAGGACCAATATGAAGTGTATGCACTCCAGAGAGAAAAGTAATGGGCAGCTACAATGAATCATCCATAGTGGCAAGTTCAAGAGCTGATTGGGGCATGCAAGGAGGCCATCTTCTTTGTTGGGTTAAGGGCATGACCCTTTAGAGTTCACAGAGACAGCCCAGCCCCACCGAGTAGGAATGGCAAGGAGGTGGGGAAAGCCTTCTTAGTAGAAGCAAGAAGATGTACCACGTGTTCTCTTTTCGTAAGTGAAAGAATGTATTTGGGGAGAGGGGAAGAACTTCAAATAGAACCAATCGGTTTATGTGTAGAACTCAATACCAAGAATTGATTAAAAATGGACTGGACAATTAAGCAGAGGTCAGTTCATAAAGGATTATGTTAAAGATTTACATTTGACCATAAGGGCAATGGAAGCTGGGATTTACAGGAAATGATAAATGGGGATCTGAATGCAGTAAACACTTAGGGGGATGGAGAAAAGTAGAGAGAGTCAGAAATTATTAGAAGATAAAATCAACAGAGGTTGTTGATGATTTGGATATGGGAGAGAGAGGTACACAAAAAGGTGATGCAAAGGTTTCTCCTGGGAAACTGGAAGGTGGTGATCTCTTTGGCTGAGACAGCAAACTCAGTAGACAGAACCAGGTGGGTGGAGAAAATACTGAGTTTGGTTTTGGCATTGAGCTTACATTGCCTGGGAAACATTTATTTGACATATCTAAGAGATGGCTATTTCTATGCTGGGTTTACTGTCAGAAAGATTCCTAGACTGGAGATGAATATTTCGAAGCAACAGCCCTAGGGTCGGTAATTGACAGCCGAGACTACTCAGAACGCATGTATAGCATGGGATGGGCAGAGGGCCGACAGTGGTACCCTGATGAGATGAAACAGTTCCCATTTGAGTGGAAGACTAAGAGGAACTTACCGGGGAGGTAGAAGGAAAACAGGGGAACTCATTACCACAGAAACCAAAGAAAAAGAGCAAAAGAGCATATCAACGAGGAGATGAGGTCAGGGGTCATACCTTTCCAGGAAGTCAGTAAAATGGAGAACTAGTAAACAGCCATATAATTTTTAGAAGTAAAGAGCTCATGCGTGGACCTGGTTGGAGCATTTATAGGGGGGTTTGGGAGCCAAACAAGAATTGCTAAGATGTGAAGAGTGATGGGAAAAATGGAAACACGCAGTATAGTTTTTTGAAAAGACTTAGATGAGGGTACTGAGTACCTTTACCACAAACCAGGTCGTTTCTTTTTTTTTTTTTTTTTTTTAAGCTGAGCCATCCTGCCACCTGTTGGCAGCTCAACGGCAACTCAGCTCGGGCTGGCCTCGAACAGCTGTTGCTCAGAGCTCAGCTCGCACTCTTGAGCGAGCTCTTAACCAACTGAGCCACTCGGCCGGCCCCAGGTCGTTTCTTTTTAATGTTCAGCATCTCCTCCTCCTCTCGCTGCCCCATTTCACAACACTAGGCTGAATTTTTGTTGTCAGTTGAGTTTTTCATTTATTTTGAAGTTCTCAGTGACTAGCCTGGTCCCTGGAGCCTCCGAAATATTGTTAAATAAATGAGTGACTGGGGCAGAAAGGATGAACATTTTTTTTCCCCCATCACGATTTTCCAGGGAAACACCAATTATTTGGATGGAAATTATTCTGAGAGGCTGGAGTACAAACCTGTGCGAAGTGAATTAAGTCTTCACGAAGCCAGGATACTGCGTACTTAATTATACTCGCAATGCAAGTCAGCGATATCCTCCCGTCTGATGAAAAAACTAAACTTTCTAAACAATTAAGGGAATTCAAATTTGTGTGTGACAGGGTTATTATTCGAGCCACCGTCCGCCTGCAAGCACACAAGGCTGTCATAGCAGTAACTGCAGAACTAAAATAGATGTCTACGTAGACAGCTCCACATTGACTGCCCGAGGCTCAGAACCAATCATAATGTGAGGTGAACTCCATTCCTCAAAGCACCAGAGGAAGCCGGAGGAGCCATCCAGGTGACCTCTGCTTGACTGGCTTCTGGGATATATATATACACACATAGCATAGGCTGAAAGTGTGCTGTCAAGACTCAGCATTTAAGTATTCTCAACTCTTGTTAAAATATTCCTCTCACAAAGGAAGAACTACGGATCCCGTCCAGGGATTAGCTGCTTTGTCACTTCTGGGACCTCGGGCTCAGGAGGGGCAGTGGGGATGGAGATGTGGGTTTGGATGTGACCAGGGCGGAGAGGGTGTCTCTCACAGGGAAGGTCAGTGAGAGTGACCAGGGAGCAGTTATATCCCTGGCAGAGGACAGGGCTGTCTGTTGAACCCTTTGGGTCACTGGCATTGATTGATGGGTAGGGAAAGAAGAAGTCACAAAGGGACTCTAGAGAAATGGTCTCTGTGCTGTGGCAGTGTAGCCTCCATTTCTAATTTTCCTCCTTTCTGTTTTGAAAAAAAAAAAAAAAAGGAAAATAAAATACATCCACTTAGGCATCCGTCATCGCTGGAGAGATGTTTTTCAAATACTGTGTCTTCCCCTTAAATTATTTCCAAATCTATTGGTTTGGGATTTGATTGTGCATGCCCAGCCAGAATTTATTGAGCACCTATTACGTACCCCACATCCCAAGCAGCAGCTAGATGCCTAAGCTTGCATTATTTCATAGAAGGCCCACCTCAGTGCAGTGATGTGGAATTAAGGCCCACAAACCAAAGGGGCCTACGTCATGTAGCAGTAGAAGCCGGGCAAGAAACGGAACCCATATTTTCTGATGTCTGTGATTTGTTTATGATGGTTGATATGGCTGTTTATACATATATCACCATAGAACACATGTTCTCACATCTTTCTCAAAATTTTAAGATTCCAAGTCTCGTCGAACCAGTCCCGTCACTACACAGGGACATTATTAATGTTTTAAAAGGCATCAGGGACATAACCCTTCCCACAGATGGCTCTTGCTTCTTCCGAGTCTGCATGGCAATGGACCAGGGGTATAGTGTTAGGTGATTATCCTCTGACCTTGGCTTTCTCCAAATTCCAGTATGTAGAAGAAATACATGAGAAAACGTGTGTATAATATTACAGTGGCCCAAGGTCAAATGCATGGGACCATAGCCTACATGTGACATGGAAAATACAGTGTGGCACCTTTTTGCCCGAAGGGATAATCTCTGATAACTGCGAGTTCAGGTCAGTTTGGCTCTTTTCAATCTGTCGTGGTGTGGATCCATCACCTGGTAGAAGAAGCATACGCACCTTAACTCAGTATAAACACACTAACGCCCATATGCTGGCATCTCCTACAAGAAAACAGAAATTTTTAAGTGGCATTCTATGCTCATAGGACATTAGATAACTACGTAAATTTTCAGGAAGAGAAGAGAGGGAGGGACTTGATGCTTTCTGAAAGATCAAAGAGGCAGGACCCTCTTGTTTTCCAAGAAAACGTAGATGGAAGAGGGGGCTGTAGGGACCTACTCTGTGATCTTAGGCAACCTGATGTGTAGTGTAAAAGCTTCAGGGGGCTTGAAAGTCTCAGCTATTTATCCTTATTTCAAAGCTTTAATTATTGTGGATAAAGAACACACATACAAAAAGGTATCAAAGACATGCAAAAGAACTCAGTGAATTATTATAAACACCTGCATATGTAATCAGCACCACAAAAAAAATTAAAATGCTCTCAGAAGCCCCACCCCCAGCAAACTCGTTACCCCTGAATATCACTACTCTCATGACTTTGAAAGGAATTATTTCCTTTTTCTCCTTATATTTCAACAGTTACATAGACATCTCTAAACATGATAGTTGAGTTTTGCCTGTTTTTCAACTTTACGTAAACTTTATGTTATATAAACAATTTTTCAAAGTGGTTGTGACCAATTACACTCCTGGTAGCAGTGTATGAGTGCTTATATTGCTTCACTTAGTAGTTTGTTTTTTTAAAATTTTAGACAGACAAGTGGATATTTAGTGATATCACCTTATAGTTTTTATTTTGTTTCTGTCATAAGTAATAATGTTGAGTATTCTTTTGAATATTTATTGATCATTTGGATATAATCTTTTATAAAATGCCTTCTCAAGTCCATTTCTCTGTTTGGCTGTTTTTTTATTATTATTATTATTGATTTAGAGAAGCTCTTTATATATGATAGCCCCAGGACTTGAGCTAATTTTATTACTTTTGTAGCAGATAGCAATGAAAATAGTTTTTATTGATTGGATTGTGTTGAACAACCTTGCCAAACTCACTGTTGATTCTAAAAATATTTTTGTTGATTATTCTGAATTTTGTACATAAAAATAATGTCATCTGTAAAATTGCAGCTTTATTTACTCTTACCCAATCCTTGGGAATTTTATTTAATTTTCTTGTTTCTTTCATTGACTAGTACACACAGGAAGTATATTGTTATTGCTATTGCTGTTCTCAATCTTGAAAGAATAACTTGGAATATTTCACTATTAAATATGATTTTAGATGTAAGTCCTGACAAATACTCTCTCTATCAGAGTAAAAACATTTATTCTATTGATATCATGCTCATATTTTTTAAAAAGATATATGAAAGATTGATCTTTTACAAATTCATTGTTTCTATTTATCAAAATACTCCTATCATTTTACAAATGTATTCTGCTATTGCAGTAAATAATAATTTTATATTTCAAATGCTAAACTAACCTTACATTCTTGTAATAACTACAAGTTGACCATTGGGTTTGCTAATTTTAATTTTTATTTAATGATTTAAAAATCTATATTAATGACATTTGACAATAAATTTGTATTTCCTCATGTTTCATATTTTGGTATCAAGGTTATGCTGACCTCAGAAAACAAACTTAAGATAATTCTCTCTTTATTTTCTGTAACATTTGTTTGGGATTTTTTCCATTGTTTTAAAGCTTTGTGAAATTTACTGGCAAAGTTCCCTGGAATTTTTCTTGAGGCAAGAATTTTAAATCAGTGATTCAATTTGTTTCTAAAAGGGATGCTATTCAACTTTTATATTTATTTTACATTCCTTTTGCTAAATAGTATTTTTCTAGAAACTTGCCTAGATCATCCAAATTTTTAAAGGTAATGCCTTTATTTCCTCAAAAAATACCTTTTTCTATTTAAATGTCATAGACTCAGTAATTTTGGCCCTAACATAAGTTATTTGTTCCTTCTCATGGGTTTCTTTATCAAACACCACAACTACAGCAATTTTTTTTCCTCAATAAACAACTTTTACTTTGTTGATTTTCACTATCATGTATTTCTTATCCATTCATCAAATTTTGCTTTATATTTATGATTTCATTTCTTGTACTTCGAGTTTAATTGTTCTCTTTCTGACCTGAAATGGATTTTAAGATTATTACTCTTCAACCATCCTCATTTACTAAGATGTGCATTGAAGGCTATAAATTTTCCTTTAAGCATGGCTTTAGCTGTATTCCAAAAATTTTAACATATCACACTTTTAATTATAACTCAGTTCCAGATACTTTTGAAATTTTCTTTCTGATTTTTTTCCCTTGACCTCTGAGCTAGTCTTTCTATCTCCTGGAGGATAGTAAACACATTTATTTTAAATTCTATTTTTGATAGCTTCAATATCTCAAGCCCTGAAGAGAATTTGTGTAAAATCTGGAGTGTCTTCTGGTTTTTCTTTATTGTTTTTATAAGCTGGTGATATTTTATCATGTGCTATAAATTACATTGTCAAAACTGTTGGTAGAAATAACACAAAGCCTAGGATGATGTATCTTCGTGCAGAAGTTGTTTGTGCTGGGTTCTGGAGCCATGAGCAATCTGGAATTCTCTTCCTCCAATTTACTGATTGAGACAATTCAAAGCTGAACTGCCATCTCTATGAGGCCCTGTCCACTTCCACTTCATTCTTCTTCCTAACTGGAACCCTTCCGCCCCTGTTTAAATGAGAATTTTCACCTAGGCTCCCTTTACTGAGCTCTGGACTCTGATCCCTGATGCTCTCATCTCCCAGGATGGTCAGAATCACTCATCCTCTCAAGTTCCTCTATAGATCCCTGTCCTGGTCTGTATCATGACCTAGTCATTTTTCAGAGTCCTATTAGCAATTTTATATCTTCAAAGAGTGTATAACCAGCTTTGATGAATAGCCTCACCAGTCCAAATTTCCTAGTTCATCTTTACTAGAAGCAGAAGTCGCGCCAGAGATAGTTTTCTTTTATAATATAAAAGAAAGACACCACAAGCCTCCTTGCTTTTGGAACAACAAATTTAACTAGGCAACATAAGTTACCAGGCTTAACTTACTGTCTTAGCTTTTGTTCTGATGCAATTGGATCTTTACTCAATTATATCATTATAGCATATTGCTCTGAGCGACTTTTCCTGTTATAAGCATATGGTGTTTTTAGTTCTACTGTTAATTCCTTTCCACTGGACTTGTTTAAAACATGCTCATTTTCAATTTAGATCCTGGGTTATGCATGCATTACTTTCTAAAATGCTTGGCTAGCTTTCTCAGGAGATGAAATTGTGAACTGGTCACTTAGATTTGCATATATTTTCCTGGACTTATTTGCAGAATTATCAAGTACCAGCAATGCAAGCTTTGAGAAAGCTGCCGCACACAGGCGTTGCCTAGACCAGGAGGCATTGCCAACCCCTTGGCCCCCCTTATTTTATGTGGAATGTCTCTGTCAAAACAAAAGCATGGGAGCCCTCACTGGAGACAAGTTTTGACCCTAAAATTGTATGACACTATTCCAAAATTAATTCTGGGTTCTCTTCTTTCTTTTGGAAATCTCCTCTTCCCCCTTTGGGGAGATGGCTTCTACTTTCCTTTTCAAATACGTGATCTGAAATGATGGCACAGACAGTATACCTCTATGGTCAGAATATGTGGTCTACATATGGAAACATTTTATAATCTGATACCACGTTTTCCTCTCAGCAGCCATTGCTCTGAGGGCTGTGTAGGTGACCTGGGCCTGGGCAGTGAACTCATCTAGGCTTCTGCGATTTCAGCTAATTAAAAGAGGCTTTCTTCTTCTTCTATTTTTTTTTTTTTCTTTTGTGATGGCAAAACTAGGAAGATGTAAGCCTGAAGTGTCCGGCAGAATGTGACCATCAGAGTAATGAGGCTTACACAGAGAACAGCATAGATGAATAAAAGTGAAACTGATGATGATGTTTGAACACCACACCCCGCTGACCGGCCGACCCTCTGGTACCCCTTACCCTCCTCACAGTGGGACAAATGGGCCGCTTAATTCCTCTTTATTGGCCTAAGCTACCTTGAGCTGGATTCCTTTCATTTGTAGCTAAATTTATAGGGTTACCAGATAACATAATGGATTTCCAGGCAAATTTGAATTTCAGATAAACAACTAATGTTTAGTGTTGTCCCCATGCAGACTTTTAAGTAATGTCCAGTTAAATATGAATTCAAATACACAGAAAAAAATTGTTGGTATAAGTATGTCCCAAATCCTGCATGAGACTTCCTTATACTAAAAGTGATTTTTTTTGCTTATCTAAAATTCAAAAACTTAAATATCTAAAATTTAACTTGATGGCCCCCATTTTTATTTGTTAAAACTGATAACCTTGAGTTAACAGACTCTTGATCCATCTATGGGCTATATGCCAGTCATGCATTTTGAACCTTCATGGATAAAATTCTTTCATTAAAAGTGGGTTCAAAAAAAATGAATAAATAGCGTGCTATTTTATTAACTGATTTCTTCGTATAAAGACTAAATTATTTTTACTTAAACCCCATTTAACAATTTTACTTTTATTAAATGTGTGCTCTGTGGAAGATACTACGCAGGCTGCAGTAATGGGTAAAA
Source organism: Aselliscus stoliczkanus (assembly GCA_033961575.1). Taxonomy (NCBI): domain Eukaryota; kingdom Metazoa; phylum Chordata; class Mammalia; order Chiroptera; family Hipposideridae; genus Aselliscus; species Aselliscus stoliczkanus. Next base: position 29,043,146 of record CM066741.1, read on the forward strand.
ATGGATGCGTAATCCTTGCTTCTAAGGACCTTAAAATCTAAGTAAGGGAGAAGAGTTAAATTAGATGCTGCAATTTGTGGAAAATATGAAACAGAAGAATGCAATCTCCTATTTATTTAGCACTCTAATTTATAAACTATTTTCAAATAACTGTTCTCACTCAACTCTTACAAGTTTGTGAAATAGAATTATTATATGTGTTCCCATTTTTCAAAGAATACATTGAAGTTCAAAGACATATAGTGAATTTTCTAGATCTCCCAGATAACAAGAAACATAGCCAAATTGTAATTCCAGTTATTTTTACTCCAAAGTTTTCCATGGGAGTTTCCCATTTCTATTAATATTACCCTGCCATTAATTGTTAAGTAAAGCTTTGGAATATATGGCATAGAGTATAGCTCAAGGGCAATGTAAGGAAATGTCGGGTAGAGATGAGAAGGGCTTTAGAAAACGGATGTGATTTAAATAGCAGAACACAGAAGATATAAAAGGTATTTAGGAAAGAGGAACTCAAGGGATTTGAGAGGAGAGGGAGCACAGATTCAAGAGGCCGTTGGCGGCGACAGTCCTTGGATAGAAGTCTAGCAAAGTTATGGAATTGAACTCTCTTCCTGCACTCATGTGGGTGAAAGCAAAAAAACGTGATCATCCACTCAAGACACTGGCAGGAAATTATAACACATATCACTAGCCCATTGATTTGACCACTCTACTGAACAAGCATTTGATGACATTTTTCTCTTTCAAACTTCCAACACACGTGTCTTCATTCTTACTCTCAGCTGATGACCTTTGTTTCTGGTTTGTGGGGACACCAGAATGTGCTGATGACTTCTAAATGTATGTCTTCAGACTGTTGCCTCACCCCCATGCTTGTACATCCCGCTGCCTGTTTATCACTTTCATTTGAATATCCAATAAGTTCTCCAGGCTTCCCATAACCAAAGTCTAATGGCTGATGTGCTTCCCCCATTTAGCAAGTGGTAATGCCAGCATGCCCCAGAGTTAGTCCATTATCCTCAGCTCATCTCCGTCTCACAATCCATCAAAGACTTCTTTTTGTGCAATACTTAAAACATGGCCAGAATGTAACTGCTTTGCACCAGCTACTATTACCCCTTGGTTCCGGCATCTTTATCGTCACCTAGATTATTACCACTGACTCCTAACTGGACCATCTTCTTCTAGCTTTACTGCCCCTCAGTCTACTGTCAACAGAGCACATGAGGGAGCCATGTTACCTTTCTGCACAGAAGCTGCCAGTAGCAGCTGCCCACCTGTCTTCAGCACAGTCCAAGTCCTTCTGATGGCCTACAGGGCCCTGCTGGGACTAGCCTTCTGTTATCTCTCAGACAACATCTTCTACTCTCATCCTTTTCATTCCCAGCACTTGGGCTATCTTAGTCTTCTGGCAAAACGTGTGGCCCACTCTACATCAGGGCTGTGCATGGATGGATCCCTCCCCAGTCATCGTACTCTCTCACCTCTTTCAACTCGTTTACTCTCCTTTAATTTATTTATTTTTAAGATTTTTATTAAAAATATAGCTAACACACAGTATTACGAGTTTCAGGGGTACACCATAGTTGTTCAACATTTATAGACCTAAAGAATTGATCACCATGACAACCCCAGCCACCGTCTGACACGGTACCACTCTATCACAATTATTGACCATATTTGCCATGCTGTGCGTTACATCCCCATGACTTATTTGTTTTACACCTGAAAATTTAGACCACTAATTGTCCTTCACCTCCCTCCCTTTTTAAATTTTCTATTACATTTGAAATTCAGCATTATTTTATATTAATTTCAGGTGTACAGCATATGGCTAGACATTTATATAATTCAAGAATTGACCCCCCTGACTAGTCTAGTACCCACCTGACACTATACATAGTTATTTCCATTTTATTGACTATATTCCTTATGCTTTATTTTACATCCCATGACTATTTTGTAACTACCAGTTGTTACTTCTTAATCCCTTCATCTTTTTCACCCTACCCCCACTCCCTCCCATCTATCACCCCAATAAATCTAGTACCCATCTGACACCATACGTAGTTATTACAATATTTTTGACTGTATTTCTTCTGCTATACCCTACATCCCCATGACTACTTTGTAACAACCAATTCGTGCTTCTTAATCCCTTCCCCTTTTTTCACTCATCGCCCCTCAACCTCTCTCCCATCTGGCACCATCAAAATATTCTCTGTATATTTGAGTTTATTTCTGTTTTGTTTGTTAATTTTGTTCTTAGATTCCACAGATAAGCGAAATCACATTGCATCTGTCTTTCTCTGCCTGGCGCTTCACTCAGCACAGTACCCTCCAGGTCCATTCATGCCACTACAGATGGCAAGAACCCATTCCTTTCCCTGGCCGAGCAATATTCCACTGTATATATGTACCACCTCCTCTTTATCCATTCTTCCATTGACAGATGCCCAGGTTGCTTTCACATCTTGGCCATTGGAAACAATGCTGCAATGAACATATAGATGCACACGCCCCCTTGAAATAGTGTTTTGGGGTTTCTTTGGATAAATACCCAGGAGTGGGATTACTGGGTCCTTCTTTGTCTCTTGTGATATCCTTTATTTTAAAGTCTATTTTGTCTGGTATAAGTATGGCTTCTCCAGCTTTCTTTATTTGTTTCCATTTTCATGAAATATCTTTTTCCATCTCTTTCCATCTGTGTGTGTCTTTTACTCTGAAGTGATTCTCTTGTAGGCAGCATATGTAAGGGTTTTGTTTTCTTATCCATTCAGCCCTCCTATGTCTTTTGATTGGATCATTTAATCCATTTACATTGAAAGTAATTGTTGGTAGATATATAGCAATTGCCATTTTATTATTCATAATTTAGATCTTTTTTTTCCCCTCCATCTTAAACAAAGGCCTCTAACATTCCTTGTAATACTGGTGTGGTGGTGATGAACTTTTTAGCTTTTTGTTGTTGTTGAAAAGTACTGTATCTGTCCTTCAATTTTAAATGATAGCCTTGCTGGGTAAAGTACCCTGGTCGTAGGTCCTTGCTTTTCATCACGTTGAATATTTTGTGCCAATCCCTTCTGGCCTGCAAAGTTTCTGTTGAAAAATCAGCTGATATTCTTATGGGAGCTCCTTTGTGAGTATCTAGTTGTCTTTCTCTTGCTGCTTTCAGGATTCTTTCTTTGTCTTTAACCCTTACCATTTTAATTATAATGTGTCTTGGTGTGGACCTGTTTGGGTTCATCTTATTTGGGACTCTCTGCACTTCCTGGGCTTGTATGTCTATTTCCTTCACTAGGTTAGGAAAGTTTTCAGTCATTATTGCTTCAAATATGTCCTCAATCCTTTGCTTTCTCTCTTCTCCTTCTGGTGCCGCTATGATGCGATTGTTATTATGCGTGATGTTGTCCCAGATATCTCTTAAACTCTCCTCATTTTTTGGATTCCTTTTTCTTTTTGATGTTCTGATTGGTTGTTTTCTGCTACCTTGTCTTCCACATCACTGATTTGATGCTCTGCTTTATCTAACCTGCTGGTGATTCCTTCTAGTGCATTCTTCATTTCAGTTAGTGTAGGTGTTGGCAAACTGCAGCTCTTGAGCCAAATGCAGCTCTTTGGGGACATTCCGTTTCAAAAGTTTGCTGACCCCTGGAAGAGCCAATCCTGTCCCTCACAATTTAAAAATTAATTCGAGAGCCATAAATATATTTTTCCAAATAAGGAGAACTGAAAGTAATATTATAAATGAAACTATGATAGTTTTATTTTTATTTTCAATTTTACTTCAGAGCCAATTTTACTTCAGAGCCACACCCAAAGAGTCACATGTGTCTCTCGAGCTGCATGCAGTTTGCCGATCCCTGGCGGCTCTTCCATCTCAAAAGTTTGCCGACCCTGAATTAGTGTATTTTTCACTTCTGAATGGTTCTTTTTTATGCTTGCTTTCTCTTTGTTGAAATTCTGTCTAAGTTCCTTGAGTATCCTTATAACCATTGTCTTGAACTCTGTCTCTGATAGGTTGTTTGCCTCCATTTCATTTAGTTCTTTTTCTGGAATTTTTCTCCTGTTCTTTTATTTGGGATGTATTTCTTTGTTTCCTCATTCTGGCTGCCTCTCTGTGTTTGTTTCTATGTATTAGGTAGTTCTGTTATGTCTCCCAGTTGTGGCCAGGTGGCCTTATATAGTAGGTCCCCTGTGGGTCCCTGGCACAGTGTCCTTGGTCATCTGAGCCAGGTGCTCCAGGAGTGTCCCTGTGTGAGTTGTATGTGTTCCCCTGTTATAACGGAGTCTTCATCAGTGGGTGAGATTGGCACTCAGGCTGACTGGCTATGGGGTTTGGCCATGTCCACAGCTTACAGGTTGCTGTGTGGGGTGCTTACTGCACTGAGTGGGATTTGCCCCAGGTGGCTCTGGTGCCTGTTGAGACCACCCTTTGTGTGTGCCACTTGTGGGGCTAACTGAGTGTTGCTCTGCTGTGGTCTGAAGCCAGCCTCCAAGTATGTTGGTCCTGGGACCTCTTGGGACGGACTCTGGTGCAGGGCCACCCACTGTGACCAGCCAGGGAGTACCTGATAGGAGCTACAAAATGATCCACAGCTGTTTGCTGCCTGTGCTAAAGTTGGAGGCACATGAAAGAGGCCATGATGCAAGGATGGCTGCCATGAGTTCTGGGCCTGGGATAAATCCGCAAAATGCCAGGACACCCTGAGGCCTGCCTCCACCTGCCAGCTTCCTTAATATTCAGCCCCTGATAAAGCCTCATGAATTGGGTCAGGCAGCCTTAGAGTGACAAGAATGGGAAGCCTTGTGGTAACCAGATTAATGTAAACTCCAGCTTGGTGCCTAATCCTGAAGCTACTCAGCAAAAGCCTCAGAGCACAGAGGCCAGTGGCCACCTGCCTGGGGCCTGTGAATTCCTATAGTTTCTCAAGAAAGTGCAGTGCTGGCTCATCACAAGAAAAGTGCCTCCAGCATTGCGAGGAGGAGGGGTGTCAGCGGAGCTCACCAGGCCAATCAGATTCCGGTTTGGCCGCAAGCGTTGGGGCGGGGGGGGGGGGGGGGGGGGGGGGGGTCAGCACAGGAAAGGTGGCGCCTGGCTGCCGGTTTCCAGGAAGGAGGTCCGCCATCCCTCGCCTTGAAGCCACACACCTCAGTCTCCTCCCAGTATGCCTCTGATACCTCCTGAGTCACTGTCACTTCGTGGGAGCCCAAGGTGAGGGCCTGTGGCAAGTGAGAGTCTGTGTGCGGCCAGTTTAAGCGGACCCCTGGGTTGCCCGCCGCCTTGCGTCCCACCTGGAGGGTCGGAATCCCCACTGTTTTCACAGCCAAGTGTTGTGGGGGCTTCTCTTCCCAGTACCAGGACTGCAGGCTGGGGAGGCTCTTGTGGGGCTGGGGGTTTCTTGCGCCTCAGGGGGAACCTATGTGGTCGGGGTATCCATCCCAATTTTCACCTGCCACCCAGAGGCGGGACCAACCCATTTTGTGTCTCCACCTCTCCTACAAGTCTCGACATGGTTTCTTCTTTATAGCCAGAATTCAGGTGGTTCTCCAGATTGATTGTTCTGCAATTTAGTTGTAATTGTAATGTGTTCATGGAAGGAAACAGGCACAGTGTTTATCTACTCTGTCACCTGGGGTCTCCTCCTTTATATTTTTATTTTTATTTATTTTTTAAAAGATTTTATTGGGGAATTGGGGGAGGGGGACAGCATTGGGGAACCAGGGAAGGGGAACTGACAAGTTGCTGTACTTTTGTTCTTCCGTCTAGTTGCGGAGGACCTTGCTTCACTGGTCCATGTTGGTATCATCATTGCATTTTTCTCAGGTGAGGCAGATCAGTCACCGGACTATGGACGGTGGCTCACACTGGCTGCCGGCCACTCACTCTGGCTGCCGGCCACTCACTGTAGCCTATGGCAGCCCGCTGCAGCAGGGGCTGCAGCTATGCCTTCACTGGGGACTCACAGCAGCCCAGCTCCAGGTGGAGCTGTTGTTTACCATATAGCTGTAGAGGGCAGTGTCACTGGCCCTCATATGTGGGATCCGAACCAGGGCCGCTGGCATCCCAAGGCAGCTCTTAACCAGCGTGCCACTCGACCAGCCCAAAGGTGTTCTTTTTTTTTTTTTTTTTTTTAAGCTGAGCCATCCTGCCACCTGTTGGCAGCTCAGTGGCAACTCAGCTCGGGCTGGCCGGCCTTGAACCGCCATTGCTAAGAGCTCAGCTTGCACTCTTGAGCGAGCTCTTAACCAACTGAGCCACTTGGCCAGCCCTGGTCTCCTCCTTTTTAACTCTCATTTTAAAAATTGCAATTCCAGCCCAATGCTTGGCCTTCTGTATCCACTTTCCCTGCTTTATTGGCCTCTATTGCATTTATTGTAATTAATATACTATATTTATTTTACTTATTCATGTATTGTATGTCTCTGTTCACTAGAACATAAAGCTCCACTGTGGGGAGGGGCATCGTTTGGCCCATTGATAGATTCGCGGCACTGAGCACAGTGCATTTCACATGGTGGATTGAATAAATACCTGTTGAAGGTCAGATCTCTGGCAGGCTTTGAAACCAGGAAGTGATGTGTAAGGACACTTGAGCTACTAAGGTCCTTGGCAAGATGAAAATATATGGGAATTAATATGGCAGAAATAGCTAATATATATTGTATAGTGGAGAAACTAAGATAATCATTATCTGAGGGGCTGGTGGTGGTGGCAGAGCTCTCCAAGGCCTCCATGGGGTCAGGGAAGGAAAGTTCTTAAGGTTTTCTCACAGTTACAAGAAATGATCACTAGATATAAGACGAAGAAACCAGATGGGTGATTGTCATTGTATTCCAGGCCTGAAAAGATGTGGGTATGGATTAGGAGTGTGTTAGCAATGAGGAAGACAGAAAGGCACACGTTTGAGAGACCATTAAAGAAAAATACATAGAATTAAATGGCAAAGTGGAAATAGAATGGATGCTCTAGGTAATTGATGACCTTGAGGTTAGCAAATTAGGATACTGGACAAATAATTGCACCCTGGATTTAAAAGAGCTATTTGGCCAAGTTAAATGGTTTTTTTGTTTGTTTGTTTGTTTTTCTTTTGTTGTTGTTGTTTTACTTATTCTGTACTTTTAGGGAAAAAGAGAGAGCAATAGTAGACAAAAAGTGGAGGCTGAGTTTAAAGTCACTTAGAGATTGCTGAGTTTTCCAGATTTGTGAAAACTCTTTCGGAGATTAGAAAAAAGCTCACACATTCTCTGGGTGCAGATCTGTTGGATGGTGTCAATTTGTATTCTTTCTCTCCGTGGCACGATAGAACCACAAATGTCCTGTAGTCTTTTTATTAAAAGGCACTTTCTTGTTCTTGTCATCCCATTACGCTACCAGTAAAGATGTGTTTGGTGGCGCTAATACAAAGCAAAGTCAAGGTCACTGGGGATGTTTTTGGCTTTGCTGGAAATTCTCACTTACTAAACTACAGTCGTTTTATATGGGAACAGGTCACGGTTACGGTTTGTCAGCCATGCTCAGTGGTAGAAGCTCACATGCCATCTGTTCTCAGATGCCTGGTTTGGCCCAGAGCTGTTTGTTCCTTCTTTTTCCCCCCTCCCCTCCCCACCAATTTTCACAAATACCAAGCAGGAAAATCTTAACAAATTTTGCTCATATTGGAGTGATGGAGTGTTAAAGGGATTAAGCTCCCGGAGGCCACATCTTTGAGGGATGGCGTTGGACGTCATACGTACAAAGAAATAGCAATTGTCCTGTGAGCAGATGAGTTTTCTTTTTTGGTCCCTGGATAGACTTGTCTTGAAAGGTTAGAAGGAGGTGAGAAGCCATTCCGTCTTTGCGGAGTAGCTCCTTTTCCCTGCCTCTTAACAAATGCGGAGGAACGCTGGGACATGACCATTTGCACAGTTATAATAGTTACCTGCCGTTACTGTGAGTTACCTGTGTTGGTCTCTCTACCTGGCCCTTTACACCTTAGAGCACAGTTAAGAAGGTATTCAGGTGGTTCAGTCAAATCATTCTTTTTAAGATTGGGTTCACCTTCAAAAATTAGAGAACATAGCTGCTCCTCATCCCATCCCGGTGAAATTACTGCAGAGGAGAAATTGGGAGATCTGCCTGCTTAATAAGCAACCAGCGATTCTGGGTCAGGCAAATGTGCACATTTTGAAGATGGAAATAATGGAGTTCAGAAGCTGGAGGAACTGGTGTGAAGTCCAGCTCAACGCTTACCACATGAGGCCACTTTGATCCCGTCAACCTCCACAAATCTTGGTTTCCTTGGTTTTGAAATAAGAAAAACAGTATACATTTTTTTTTTTTTACATGCAAGGGGGTAATCTCCACTGCACATGTGTCTCGTGCCACATCAATATAAAAGATACTTAAGCTACTATTAACTTTAAAACTAGAGGACATAAATACTTTGATTCATTTGAATTAAGAGACTTTTCAATGATTCATAAAGCTTCAAGTAAATAATCTTATGATGCTAAGAATTTAGGCACCAACCAAGAAATGAAAGCCTATAGACATTTAAAATCACCCAGGTCCTCATGCTGAACCTAACATAGTAAACCACGTAATTAAATACAGCAAATCAAGAAGATTTGTGCCAAGGTCAAAGAGTATAGACATGCTGAAAATCCAGAATATATAGATGAGCCAGCCAGGGTTTGAGATAGCCGATTATAAGATACTTTATAACGTTTTTACCTCTTGTTCAGTTTCGCTTGCGGAGCTATTCTAAGTATTATATAATCCATTATAGGCGGTTTGGAGTGAAATTTTAGAGAAAGGCTAACAAAAATTTTAAGGGTACTAGGTTTTACAATACCAAGTAATTTTCTCTCTGTTCTTTCATTTAGTATTTATTTAGTCTTTCCACACATAATGTCTAGTGCTGGCCACTGGGGGAGGATACAGTAACACTCAAAATATAATATGTACTTATAATTTAGTGGCAATAAGGAGGGGAAAAGTCAGAAAAGACTACAACACCTATGCTTCCTCCCTCAGAGATGCTAAGCCTCACCGCCATATGTCACGTGTGTAAATGCATCATATGGATTAAAAACATATTCATATCCCTCCTGAGGTCCCAGCTCTACAGACGTGGAACCCGTCAAATATCATTTAAACGGCAGTGTTGACTTTAGCCCTGTCCACAATGTTCCTGCTTCTCTAAGTTGTCGGCTGCATCCTAGGGGCTCAGAAATTAAGGAGGGAGGCAGAGCAGTTAACCAACCTGGGGTGGTAGGAATTGGGGGTTGAGCTCCTGCCTGTTCCTTGCTTTCCATGCAACAAATGTATATGTTCAGAGCCTCGTTTCCTCATCTATTTCTATAAAGATGGATACTCTAATGAACCACCCAGAGAGGCCTTTTGAGAACAGAAGAACTGCTGATTTAATAGGTAAATAGAAAGTCCTCAATACTCTGTAAACTGAGTCGCTATTTAATGATAACAATTACTAACATAAAATTGTAGAGCAATGACATTAAGTTTATTTTATTTTATTGTATTTTTTTTTGAGGGCAGTGTCACTGGCCCCCATATGTGGGATCCGAACTGGGGCTGCTGGCGTACCAAGCCAGCGCTTAACCACCGTGCCACTCAGCAGGCCCCGACATTAAGTTTATTTGTAAAGAGGTCTTATCTTCTGAAGATAGGTACTGACACATAGGCAGGTTTAGTATCGTATTATCTCTACTTTTATATACTAAAATATATAAATTGAAAAATATATACATTTGTAAATTGAAATGCTCTATAACAAAAAGTTTTAAATGGAAGCTGTTTGAAGAATGGCCTGGAGGGGAATGCCTCTTCCCTCAAACCAAAACACTGTTTGTTTGTTTTTTTCCCCTTATCTTTTTCATGGCTTTTGCCATTTATTCAGGGATCCATTGGGTATGCACAGGCAACAAAAGGAAAACTATGGGAATAATGTCCCCAGCCTCCTTCCACTAAAAAGGGAAACCATTGTATGATGCCAAAATTGGGGAATGCCCTCTAGCTCCCACACCCCGGGTCTCTCTTGATGGCGCCTACTACAATGTGAATTTATGTTCACCAGAAAATCACCTACTGTATAACAAGTAAAGTATGAAGTACCATATTGGGTTACCATATGGCTACTAACCTCAGAGGTTGGTAGCAACTATCAATGTAGAAATCTGAGAGCAGAATGAGCCTCAGGATAGAACCAGTTCTCACTCAAGCATGCTATATAATTGGCTGTAGTGAGAAACTAAAAAAATTTCTCAGAAACCAGATGGGTTTGAAATGTTCCATTATTCATAAACACTTTTTTTTTTTTTTTACATTTGTACTTGTTCCCATTCCCAAATATTCTGCCACAGAAATTTGCTGAAGAAGGTGTGAAAAGGGACAAAAAAAAATCTTTGCTTGCTTTTCTGGAAGGCGCCTGTGTAGCCACAGCACGCAAAGAGTTAACAGAAATGTTTGGGGCATTTGTGTTATATGTGAATGCATGGGGAGGGGGTTCAGCATGGGGCGAGGAGATGGGTGTCAGCGTGGGGCGGGGGTGGGGGGGAGGGTCAGGGGAAGGCTTGTTGTGAGCACAGCCACAGGTAATCATCTCTCTGAGTTTGCAGCTGTGAAAACTGCGCCTCTCCAAACTACAAGCTGCTAGTTCCCCTTTTTTTAAATGATTCAAATGAAGCCGTTTGATGTCCTTCTGACAGGAAGTGGCTCCCTCCGAGAGAAAATGGCTCAGCCTCCTTCCTGCCTCCATTACTCCCCCACCCTCCACTTCTTTCCTCCAGTTGGAGAAAGAGAAGGCCGGGTGCTTTGACTGGAGGGTGGAGACTTTTTTTTTTTTTCAAATAAAGAACGCAGCAAAGGAGAAAGTCATCAGTGACACGTATGAACAATGGAGGATTTTAAAGCCCTCTCAGACTAGCAGCTTTGCAGTTTGCTGACTTACATGCCAGATGAAACGCAAGAAGGAGAACACCTTTCAAAGAGCATTTGTGGGGAAAGAAAATCCAGGCTCTCTGCTCTGGTAATGGAGATTGGAAGATTGCACAACCATGGAACACCAAAGCCATCACATTTCATCAGACATTTTCACTCTCCTTAGAAATAATGCATCTACTCTAGGGAGGCTGAGAAAATGTCTGTTTAAGGCATTAGCGTAATTATTGTTTAGGGGGCAGTTTGTTTTGTGTGATTTATATTGAGAACTAAATAACGGATGGATTTGAGGTTGGCAGTATACAATTAGTATGAAAGATTAATCCTATCCATGCCTTCACACCTAAATCGTCCTCATCCCAACTTCAGTTCATGCCTTCAAAATTGCCAGCGTGTATAAAACAGGACAGAATCCGCAACTGAGAACTTCAGTTTAAATGCAGTGAAATGTAACTGTCATAATGATAAAATTCAACATGTGTTTTGTTGGGTCGCTAATGATTTTATTACAGCTTCCTAGAAATTTTCTACATCTGGGTCTCAGTTTTAGAGGAGAATGGGCTTTTAGATGACTCGAATAGAACATAATTTATGAATGACTTAGCTATAACTTAAGGATACATTTAACTTTGTACATAAATTTTACTTTCTCAATATATTAGTACAGTAGTAAAGATGGTTTGCAGTTCTCTGCCCACATTATCACTTGACCATCGCAATCCTTCTAACCCAGCTTCAAGTCCAGTCCCCAACCTGGCAGCCCTTCTCTGAAACATTTCCCAGGGACTACTGCTTAATGCTGACACTTCTCAGATGACAAGAATACCATCTGCTTATAGTCAGTTTCATATCATTGTTCAATTGCTTTGATTATGACTTATTTCCCAACTGGTTTATAAAAACTTTTGGTAACAAGGTTCTGTAAACCTTTCATAAACCTTTTAGAAGGTTTAATCTATTTACTTTTCCTCCCACAGTGTAATGCTGGAAACACACTAGAAAGGCGATGAGTATATTGAGTATGTGGGGTAGTGATGAGCAATACATTTTTTTAATTGAACTGAAATTTACATAACTGGAATTCATCATTTTAAAGGTAACGATTCAGTGGCATTTAGTACTTTCACAATGGTGTGCCACCACCACCTCTATCTAGTTCCAAAATATTTTTATCACCCCCGGGGGATACCCTGTATCCAGTAAGCAGTTACCCTCATCTTCCCTTATCTAGGCCCTAGCAACTACCTTCTTACTTTGTCTCTATGGATTTACCTATTCTGCATATTTCATATAAATGCAACCATAGGTGACCATATGTTTCTGGCTTCTTTTGCTTATAACTGGAGTTTCATCCATGTGATAGCTTATATCAGGACAGCATTTATTTTTATTGCTAAATAATATTCCATCATATGGATATACCACAACTGGTTTGTCCGTTTATCCGGTGATGGACGTTTGAGTTCTTTCCACCTTTCAGCTCTTGTGAATAGCGCTATCATGAAACGTGTGCACGTGAATTTGAACAGCTATTTTCAATTATTTTGACTGTGTACCTAGGAGTGACATTGCTGGTTCATATGGTGATTCTACGTTCAACTTTTTGAGGGATCACCCAACTCCTTTCCATATGGCTGAACCACTTTACATAAAGAATACAATTTTGGATTAGAAAATTATAAAATGTGGTATGATTTTAGTGTACAAAAAAATACTCCTTGACAATTTGGTGCATTTTGGTGCAGTTAGCCATTTATATGCATACCCCGTTTCTAAGTGGAAACTCTGGCATATTCAGATTTTATAAGATGCATATGGTGAGTTCTCCCAGGGTGTTAATTCATGAACTGTCACAAGTTTATATCAATGCTTTTATTTCTGTTTTCTTGGATAATTAGTAGCGCTGCCATCCACCGCCGTTCAGCTGGTGTACATCCTACGGTGCCATATGCAACTAACATGATTGTAGAGTATTTGATGCTGCAGACCCTAAATTTGGCCTTTCTTATATGAGCAGTTATCAATCTCATGTTCTCAGTGATCCTTTGAAGTGACAATACTGACTTTGCTGCAATCAATCAACAGTTGTAACATCTCTCATGTCATGCCAGACCCTCAGAGGGTTCCAAATGGTATAAGATGTAGGTCTTACTCTCAAGGAAGTTAAAGGTTATATAGAGAAATGAGACCGACCAGCTTGAAAAATCCACTAACTGCATAGAGAGTAATTGTTTAAAAAAAACTGGGATGAAAAAATAATCTGGCTAAATGATGACAGAAGATTTACAGAAAAGACAAAATTTGACTTTAATTCTGAAGATTAGGTAGTTGTTTCAAAGCAGAGAGGAAAGTGGCTGGCATGTTAGTGTGTTGTAGAAGGGGTGTACAAAGGAATAAAGCTCGTTTAATAGAAGACAGAATGTATGCATCAGAGTGACGGGAGGTCTGAGTTTGTCATAGTCTAGAACCACTGCTCAAAGATTCCGAGCCTCAATCTGGCTTTCATTCAGATGATATAAAGCCTTGGAAAGGGCAGGGATGATGCAAAGCAATCTCTTAAATCAATTACTCCTACAAAATGGAGGGAAGAGGGTTATAAAGCTTTCATTATACTCCAGGCATACTGTGATAAGAAGGGATCTGAATTAAGTCAAAGGCAGAAGGAACTGAGAATCTGTGAGAGAATCTCAATGATAAAATCAAGAGGTCTTGGTGACTGCTAGCGTCTGGGCGTTAGAGAGAGGCAAATGGGCAGGGCTGATGGTGCCAGTGAGATTTCCAGCCTGGAAACTGAACAAACAGTGGCATTCTTTAGGGCTGGTTCACCTGGAACAAGGGAGGAGAAGAAGATACTGGGTCAGTGAAGACTATGAGACCTTTAGGGAGAAACATGGACTAGATCATGATTTTAGAAGAGACTGTCTTGTGAAGCCTCTCACCTTTCTAGAAAAGGAGTTGGAAAGTTGTTTGGATAAGGTAATATTTGAAAGTGAATGAGATTTTTGAGGATGCGTGCTCAGTCTACCTATTTTGGGACATCCCCTTTATCTAAACCCAGGCATGTATATTTTTTGGTACGCTCGTTTCAGTGAGACATATCCCCCGCTAAGAGAAAAACAAAACATAAAAACCAATGAGTCTTATGCTGTCCCCCAGCACCCCTATCAAATGCAATGCTGAGCAAAATCCAGGTATTATCCCTGTTGCGTCCAGCACACTGAGCCTGACCCTGTGAATTTCCTGTCTTCTGGATGACCCGTGCTGGTGTTGCTCTTTTGGTGGTTGGGAGCTCAGTCAAGCTCCTATGGAGTAACCAGGTTCCAAATCTAAGCTGGATAGGGGCTCATCTGACTCTTTTTATTACTTTCTACAACGTGCTATTGGAGGTTCTGTAGGGGGGAAAAATCAATAAGCATATCCCTTTGCCTTATTTGGAATAAAGAGTGACAAGCTTTATTTTTCCGAATCAGTCTGAGGCAACAGATGATAAAATAAAAAAAAAGCAAGTGGCCATGATCTCTAAGTAAACAAAAATTAATTTAGAAATTTTTAGATTGCACTCATTCTGCCATAGTATCTTTCAGACAACATTGCAAATATTGCCTAAAAGATCATAATCGATATATTAGTTCCAGCTGTTCCCCAAACAGGTAAACTTGTTGCATGGTAGTTAGTGCCACGTGTTCCTGATCCAAGGCCCAAAATTCATGCCTCTTAATTTTTTTTTTTTTTTGAGGGCAGTGTCACTGGCCCTCATATATGGGACCCGAACTGGGGCCGCTGGCATCCCAAGCCAGCGCTTAACCACTGCGCCACTCAGCCAGCCTAGTGCCTCTTATTTTTTAGGAAAAAGAAAATATTTGCAAGCGTTATGGTGGAACCCTAACTAGAGAATCAAAGGAGATTTGGACAGTGTGACTATGTCATGGTCACTTCCACCCATTTCAGTGACTTCCTCCAAGAAGGTGCTGCAGCCTGAGGGTGGGAACATAAACGGAGGTGGAAGATGGAGAAAATACTATCACTTTGCAACCAGGATGCACCTTCCAGGTTTATTTTCCCTTAAATCTTTGTGTATACCGAGGATGCCAAAAAAATCTATACAAGTAGACACTTCAGTCAATGTTGCTCAAGCAGTAGTTCGCCGTCATCAGAAGTGTCAGGACACTGATGGGAACCACTTTGAGCACCTCTTGTCATTGCAGAAGTCACACGTGACTTGTAGTCATCTTTTGTTATCGGTGTATATTGAGTATTACAATCTTAATACAGCTTTCCTTTCTTAAAATGTGTATGTGTTTTTTTGGCACCTGTAAATAGACTTAGCTGGATCTACTTCTGTCTTGAAAAGTGTGCTCCTGATGTCTTGTAGTCCTCTGATTGGTTTGTGTGACCATTTTTGCTATGACTGCACGCAGTGGTTCCTCCCATTTCTAGTCCTCGGCAACCTTAAACCACCTGAGCACCACTAATATTTTGAACATCTTTTGAAGCTCTGTGGACCACCGCCTCCAAAGAATGGACACATGTGCTATATGGATCAGCATTTCCTCTTGCCTATTGAACAAAAACCTCCCTGAGAGGCTGATAAGCAAACAGACTTCAACAAGAGAATGGCAGTTAATTCCCCAGGGAGGCTGACGGAAGTCATACTTCCCAAGTCAGGAAAAGAAAGGCAGGACGTGGGTGATGCAGAGAAAGGTGCAGCATTCCGGGACAGACAGGAAGCCCTGACATATGGCCACTGAATCAAAGGGGACTGTCCAGTCTCTGTTCAATTGTTTGAGTCACAGAGTCCATAATCCTTAGGCAATGTGGTACTTTGACCATAATTTGAGTGACATCAAAAGCAATTGTTGATGGCCAGATCCGTGAATGAAAGAGCCTTTGCAGAAGGAGTGAGAATTCATTGTCGAGTGAATATGAATGAGAAATTGGGCTTTGATTATCATTGAGGATCATATATATGAAGATATAATGTCTAAGGGGTTTGGTTTTTTTTAGAGATGAATTTGCATGAAGATTTTTGAATCTTCATAGATCATGTGCTAATGTAAAGTAGAACCGAGATGGATTCCAATTAAGAGCTGGAGAAGTCATACTCAGAGGAATAAGAAAGTGGTTTACAAACATTTAGTGAACCATAAAATCATGACTTAGACTACAACAGTAGCTATCCCACTGAAAAGGGTCCGAGTCAGGGTTACAAAGCTCTGCGTTTGGTGTTTTTTATACTGTTGCAAAGGAAGTTCTTTGATAGAGAAAGTGGGTAAAATCCTTTAAGTGGAGAGAGGTAAAAAAAAGAGTGTGGAACCCACGGATGCTAGGGCATGTCAGTCCCAGCCTGCTTCCCCTGATCAGTTTCTGACCACCATACAATAGCCACTTCTCTCTTCCCCCATCTCCTGAAGCCACTCAAGGAATCCCTTATTCCTTGGAACCAATAGAATTCCCCACACTCACTATTCTTGTCCCAACACATGGCCCATTGCACTTACCTTATGTCAAAGATACAATTGAGATCTTGGAAAGGCCCTACCATATTTTCACAGCCCTGAAAGGGGAAATAAAATAGCAGGAAAGCATAGACGAGGATGCATATTAGAATATTGTCGGGCAATGGAAAGCACACCTGATACTCCGCATTCTTATTAAAACAACCCTAACAAAAATCTAGAAGATCGGAGTACTGCCCCCGGAAAGAACTTTTTCCTTTCCCTGGCACTTTTAGTCCTCTTTAAGATTGATTTCATTTCCAATGATTTCTTGGGTGAGTAAAATAACATTTCACTCAAGAGTTAAAAGGGGTCAGTTTGGGTCTTGTCAGGGTGGTTTTGGGTCTTTCTTGCTGACCTGGAATTAGTGCAGGTGCATCTAAGTGCTGCAACTTCAACTACCCAGCACACCATGAAATATGTTTTCCGCTACAATGATATTGCTGGCAGTGCATAAAACAAATCGACTGGGTCAGAAGGAGCCTGAGTCCCCACCTTTCCATAGAACCTTCTGGATATAAGGTACCTTGGAGAGCACTTCCCCAAATTTTATTCTATTAAGACTTTTTTCTTTATAATTTTAATTTTCATCTACAGCAGCTATTCATAACCTCAGTCCATCCTCCTAATAGCTTCAGGGCTGTTATGTATTATAAGCCCCGAGGCACAGATAAAGAAAATGAGGTTCAAAAGCTTTCAAGACATCTCAGATCTCAAACCCAGGAGCTTGGAGACCTCAAATGTGTGTGTTTGGTTTTGTCCCCTCTGTGGCTCTGACTCATTTTATTTGAAACTTCCTCAGTTAGGATTTGAGTTCCCCTATATACAACAAATAATCCAAAAAACCAGAGGGCAGACAAGAAAGAGATTTAGGTTCCACCCACAGGACAATAAATTCAGAGCTAAGTAGTCCAGAGCTGGTGGAGGGAAAGGATTTCAGGTTTTCCACTCCGATCAGGCCCATGAGGGCAGCTGCAATTCCAGCCATTGTGACTGTCATCCCAGAGGCAGAAAAGAGTTAGAAACAAGAGGAAGAGTGGAACCTAACTCAGGAAGGCAAAACTTTCCCAGAAATAAACAAAGATGGCCAGAAAGGTGTTTCCTGTGATGACCGCTAGTGGTCTCGCATCCCTAGAAATGTAATTTTTTCTGATAACTTTACTGTCCTCAACAAAACAGGGATACTGTCAATAAGATGGGAGGGGGCAGTGGGTTTTGTATAAGCATCCATAAGTATCTTCCCCCCAAGACATGTACACCTCCACTTCAAAGAAAATCAAGTGTTTCCTTGGAGGCCTTTTTGTCCCAATGGTATAGTCCTATGCCCTATTACATGTTTATTAACTGAGAGCTTGTACACATGGTGCCCAACAGTCACTTTGATTGACACTTCATCTGCTATATAAAGACTATCCATACCAGTATGAAGACCACACCAGACAGGGCCTTTACCTGTTCTAGAGGTGGGGGTTTTTTTGTGTTTTTTTTTTGAGGGCCGTGTCACTGGCCGTCATATGTGGGACCCGAATTGGGGCCGCTGGCTTCCGAAGCCAGCGCTTAACCACCGCGCCACTCGGCCGGCCCCTGTTCTAGAGGTTTTGATGTTCCTCTAGAAAAGTTTAAAAAAAATATACATTTTCTGGAGGAGTAAGAGGGGGAAAGTTTGGAATACATAATTCAATTAATTGTAGGTAATGAAACAGGGCAACTAAAATGGACAATATTACAGGACATCTGCTACATTAGCCCACCAAGAAATGTCTTTACAGTTGGAAGATGACCTATCACCATGGGTATTTGTTTCTCTTGAATGTAACTCATCTTAACCACTGATTCACACGGCTCAGTCTCCCATTTGGCAGTGGAAATGAAATGCCTTGTGATTCATGATCTCAGCCTTGGAGGAGAGATTTATAACGAAAAAGGTTTATAAAGTATCTTTAGTCTCCCATAGACTCCTCTCCCTCCCCACTAAATCCCTTCTGGACTAAGGGATTTTTTTCAAGGACTTGATGTTCTCAGGTCTTGCCGAGCCAGTGACGATGTTTACAAGGGATTAGACTGTCAGCTTCCCAGCCATCAAACTGGCTAATTAATCCCAGACCATAATGAATGTGCGCTGGAGAACATGAACCATCCAAAAGATGAGTCCACCTTCTAACACAGGGTGAGGTGGGGGCAGGGAGGGTCTGAGGAAGAGGAGAGAGAAGTGATGACTGCAAAGGAATGGCCAGTGGGATCAGAGGATGGCCCGAGCAGTGTATGGCTCCAAGCCCTGGCGAGGAACTTAAGACCACACTGACATCGGAGTAAGATGCTAAGAGGACAATATAGGTTTGGAAATGACGATATAATTGATGGATTGCTAAGGTAGTTTTAGAGGTGTGGTCATGGGGAAAGAAATTAAAAAAAAAAAAAAAGAAAAGAAACATACCTGTGTTTCGTAGAAGTTTGGAGAAATGTGAAATTTAAAGCAGGGATATTAGTGGCAGGCTGCTCATTTTTCGAAAGTGTACTTATGAAGGGAAGGAGAAAAAGATATGGGCATCAGGGGGGTAAGTAAGGTTGGTGGTGTTGGTTATTAGTATGGTAAAATCTTGGGCACACTACTAGCCTGTGGGAATGTAGTTAATAGAGAAGAGATGGAAATGAGTTCACAAGGAGCTAGAGCAATGGCTGGATAAGGTGGGGAGAATATTATATTGCCCTAAATTAATATTTAATTGATAGTATAGACAATGCTTTTCTATAATGGTCCCACTAAATACAGAACATTCACTTCAAAGCACTGACAGAATACAGACACATGTATAGACACATACACACCTTCATATAAACCAAAATGTGAGTAGTGATGCAAGCATCAATGTATGAGACCGGAAAGTATAACATGAGTAATTTAGAAAGGAGATTATTAGATGATAATAAATATGATAATAAAAATCTGTTTCAGGGTTTCTTTAAATGTCTACTCATCACTCCACACAATTGAATACCGTATCTTTTGGACGTTATAATTCTTTTCCCTCTTTGCAGCTGCACATAACATAAGAGAAATAGGTTCTGTAGCTATTAATTTCATTCTTTTCTCACATTTTGTCTGTTGGCATTGCTTTTTTTTGGTAGGATGTTTTATTCTTTGCTTATCTTTTAAAACTTCATACTTCTTGGAGTTAGGTGTCCTGATTCTTTATCTTGGTAAAGGTTTTTTGTTTTTCTTTATCTTGTTATCTTTTCAAAGTATGGACTCTACTTTAATGAAGATTAGTTTTATCTTTGTGAGATTCGCAAGCCAAGGCAGCTATAAGTTTTATTTTTTTCACACATACGAAAAAAAGAGGATGGGGACATAAGATTAAGTTGTTTGCCTAAAAGAAAAAAAAAGAAGCCCATATCAAGTTCATAGGTGTAGTCAGAGGCCAGATGGAACCTCTCTACTCCATTGCTCACCCAGATATTAGAGTAATCACATAAAGACTGAAATTGGACTATGTTACAACTTTACTTAATAGACTTTAGGATAAAGCATAAAGTCTCTTCCTTTATACTTTATACTGAACAAAACCTAGCCAAAACATTCACTTGTATTGGGCACCCAACTAATCTACAACTCCAAATCCATTTGTATCTCTGTGGGGCCTTGGGAACCAGTTCTCGTCAGTGGAATTATGTTTAATTGAAACGTCCCTTTTGTGGGTCAAGGCAATAAAAAGTGAATGTGCTTTCTTTGCACAGCAAAAGTCCTTCATCCACCAGCACCATGTCAGACTGTGAGATATGTAAACGAACAAAAGCTTTTATTTTTCTATAGCCCCGAGGTGTGGAGTTTATTTGTTACTGCAGCATAGCCTAGCCAACACTGAATCATACACTTGACCTACATGACCCTCCACCATAAACTTCTTTGCCTACTTCTCCAGGCTCATTTTGTACAATTCCCCCCTTTGAGAGAATACTAGTGCTGTTCAGTTTCTTAAATACAGCTGCTGTTTCTACTTGGGACTTCTGCACATGTTGTTCCTCTTTCGGGGACCCTCGTCCTTATACTCTTTGCCTGCCTTCATCTTCAATTCTCAGATCATACACCAATTCCTTAGGGAGCCTGTCCCTTGTTCTCCATTCTAATCCACACACGCTTGTATCGATTTTCCCTCTCATAGAACCCTACTCGTTTCTGTAATAGCATTTTGTTCAATATTTAATTATGTGTTTATTTATACGATGGCTCCTTTCACATGCTCTCTGACTGCAAGGAAAGGAACTGTACTGTTTATGCAACACAAGATAGGCATTCAACACACGTATTTATCGATGAATATTTATTTGTTGTGGAATGAATGAATTGCTCATTTTCAAGTCTTGAATTTGTTAAGTCCTTAGGTGAAGGGTTTCTGTTATGCGTTCTTTGTGCAATGTGGGGTGAAAAGAATGATACTCAACCATTCAAATTAGATAGTATTTTCCATAAAATTCTCCTGAAACTTTCCTTGTCATCTTAAAATTATCTTTACTAATTATTATACTAATTAAACTATATAATCCTGAAAATTGTATAATGTCTTCAGGTAGTGTTCTATCAATAGATAAATGGATGATAATAGCTTTGTGCCATAGCGTTTTCTGTGAAAACAGAAAACCTAATATATACATGTTTAGTACATGATTCTATCATACATAAATAATTCATAGATATAAATATATTTCACTGTTGATTATAGAGTCATTATTTTATCTCTCGTATCATGAGCAATTTGAAGACAGAAGTTTTTATTTTCTTCATAATCTTGGAAATTTGCCGCATAGTGTTCATCACATTATAGATGCTCAATATGTTTTATGAAAAATAAACAAGTGACTAAATGCATTAATTTTCATCTGATTAATAATAATTATAACAATAGATTGGGACTACCATACAAATGAAAGAAATAATAAGAATTTAATTCTAGAACCTCATTTTCCTTACGAAAAAGCTCATCTACAAGTCCCTGGTGAAGACGATGATTTAATAGGTAAAAATGTCATGAGAGTAAGAGGTTTCTGAGACTCTGAATCAAGTCCAAGTCCAGGCAAACATAAATAACAATGAAATGATAATACGGTGCATGACCCGTTGGATATCCTTATTACTTCTCTGAGAAACCCTATGACTGGATTTATACTGTAATGATTCTAAGCCAAACATAGACTTCGTAACAATTGGTTGCAGTTTTGAAATTCAGTAATTGCATTATTCATTTAAACATGCGAGATAAAGCTGTTTAATCAGAAAACTATTGCTTGTTCAAAGTACATGTAAGAGCTATGATTTTCCAATGCATGACCAGCTGTTTCTGCTAATATGGAACTCAGTGAGATCACCCTGATGTAAAACTGAAGGATTTATTAGGAAAGGTGCTCAACATGAGGTCACTTTGGCTTTTGGTCCTTGGAGAACAAAGGAAAAAGTGGCACATGGTGAATAGAGGAAAAACAGAAAGAAGACAGTGGTCGTGAGAGTCAAATCCAGCTTTTGAAATAAAAGTGTAATTAACACATGTAGGACTCGAGACAAAACCCAAAGCCCTGTATTCTCAATAGGTTAGAGAGGGCCTCTGAGAGAGAGAAAGAAAGTGAGAGAGAGAGAGAGAGAGAGAGAGAGAGAGAGAGAGAGAGAGAGAGAGAGAGTTTGTGTTTTGGGGTTGGGGGTGCATGTGTGCGTGTGTGATAGAGGGAGAGGAAGTGTGTGTGTGTCTGTGTGTGTTTGGGTGTGTGTGGGGTTGGGGTGGTGTGCATGTGTGTGAGAGAGGAGAAGTGCGTATGGGTGTGTGGGTGTGTGTCTGTGTGTACACCCAGGTTTACACCCTGGGGCCGAAACTGATGGATGCTTGTCCCAGCGAAGAGCTAAAATTATTTCTCATTGTTGACTTTATTCCTGTGAAGTGTGTGGACATGTGAAAGGTGCAGCATTGAGAGAATCTGAAAGCAGAGGCCCAGAGAGCTTGGAAGGAATCAAATGTGTTGATCAGAGAGAAGGGCTAGGGTCTGATCAGCTCGCTGTAAACAAAACGGCTTTAAGCTCCCACTTCATACTGTTACCTAATCAGGTCCCTGACCTTGCTCCCATTGCTGGGGCCAGGAGGGGCCCCATCTGGAGACCATCCAGTGAACAGTCATCACAGGGACTTGGGCCACTCTCTCCAGGGGTACTGCCTCCTTGTGCCGGAAACCCCTGACCCATTCCAGCTTTTAATTCATTATTCATCAATTTTCTTAGTCCATTTAAAAAAAAAAGTGGTAGGATTGCTGCTCAAATATGAGGGGTGTAGGGAAAGTGGCATTCTGAAAAAAAGGACAACCCTGTCAAAACATGACAGCCGATCCAATGCCTGTGTTATACTATTCAGAGAAAATGCCAAATTCTGCAAATAGTAACCACATGTACACTGGCTTCACAGACTCCGTGTTCTACTCCAAAACGAGACGTTCTTTATTTTAAGTATGTCGCCAAAGGTGGCGAGAATAGCATTCCAGCCGTGGAGGCTTAGCCCTGTGGGCTCTCGATGGGAGGTTAGCATGATCTGCACATGCGTGCACACACACCCAGGCTCCATGAGCAGGGGCCCTGGCCATGCCACCCACCACCCGGAAAGGCGATTCAATGCACAGATCTGTTCCCAGGCCATTTTTATTCCTAGCCACGTGACTGTTACAGTGACAAACCCACATCTGATGTTAGGATCTTGCTTGCTTTGCCAGAGAGAGTGTGTGTGTGTGTGTGTGTGTGTGTGTGTGTGTGTGTGTGTCTGTGTTGTGCGAGGGGGGGAACAGCTGGGAGGGCGGGGTCTGTAGCAGGAGGGGTGTGGAATCCCTCAGACTCCTCTGAGCTCAGCAACCAAGGCAGGGAATTTGGAAGAGCATTCCTTGCCCTGACTCCACTGGCTTGTTCCTTCCAGGTGTTGTAGGGATGCAACATGATTGGTGTTTTGGTTCACATCTGCGGTGCCCTTGTCTTTTGGGAGGGCCTGGCTGGGACTCTCTTCCACTACCGTTTAAAAGAGCAGGTCCACAGCACTGAACAGGAGAAGGGTTTGTGCACAGTGGACCCAACTCGACGGCTACCAGCTGGTGCCGCGGCTGGGCCCTGCTGTTGCCCAGGAATGCTTCTAGCACCTTCCACATGACCACTGGCTCTCACGACAGGGCCTCCTGTTTATCTTCTCCTCCATAACAAATAGTCTCTGTCGCGGCTGCCGTAAATCTCTCTCGGTCTGGAAGCCCCAGCCACGGGTGTCTGTCCTCTCTCGCCTCCCAGGTCTAGCTGGCTTCTTCCCTCTTGGCCTGCCTTCTCTCAGTTCTTGACAATTATTTCAAAATGTCTGTACTTAGCCCCGTGATGAAAACAAAAGATCCCATAAAGCATAAGGAAACTTCTTTCTCTTTCCATTCGTGCTGTAGGACGCGAGCCAGGGCAGCCTGTTTCAGGGTAATGGCATCTGCCTGCCCTGTTTCCCCACCGAAGGGCAGATAATAAACAGCAGAAACCTCTGCCTACAGCCTTCATGACACAGGGCCCGGCTGATCCTTTCTAATGGCAATAAATAAATGACGGAAGTTTTAGGCACCAGCCTAGTGAATTGGTGGTTAAGCCTCGGGCTTTTATCTCTCTGACCCCTGTTTGAACTCAACCTTGGTTCCTAAGTGCAGAGCAGACAAAGTGGGGTGGGAGGAAGGTTTCTTATCGACACGAACACCCCTTCCAGCTCAACATAAAGAAATATGATGCCTGTGTGTGTGTCTGTGACTCGGGGGCTCCAGTGGGGGTGGGGAGGGATTTGTAGGAACAAAATGAGGAGGGAACCAAGTACCAGCTATTATTTCTCAGTGCCTCTCCCGTGGTTCGAGAATTTAATAGAGAACATATTAATTAATTTCACCAGCATTTATTGGGGGCGGGATGGGGACTGTCAGTGGTGTGAAGGGCGCTGTGCATACTGCTGAAGACACGAGTTTAGAAAGACAAAAGTGTCTCAGGAATTTGGGGGATGAATAATCCCAGCGCTGACATGAGCCGTGGCTAACCTTTACTGAGTCGTAAATATGCCCATCGCGGTGTTAAAACAGTTTATCTGCATTCTTTGGTTTAATCCTCGTAACTCTGTGCAGCAGGTGCTATTGCGCTTTCGAATTTTACAGATGAGGAAGCTGTGATTTATCTCAGGTCACATGCCTGGAAAATGGGGGAGCCAGGAGTAAAAAGCCTGATCCATCCAACCTCCTAGGCTATCACCTCCTTGAAAAAGAGCTTAGCTCTTCCGATCCTTTGCTTTGAGGCCTGAGGACCCCTGGGCCTCGGCCCAGACTCCATGTGTGTATTCCGGCGATTCCAGGCATCTTAGTGAGGACTCTTGGCTGAACTCTTGGAGATTAGGCTTCTATGATCTCCATGCAGCCCATTGTCTCATCTGAAAAATGGACGTAACCGTGATGCTCTCCAGGGCCTTGTGGGAGAGATGAGTTTCACATCGGTCTGTGGAATGAATGACTATCTGGAAATGGGTTGCGATGTCGTTTGAAGGCGGCTGTTTGCCGTGCTCTCTCCAGCAAGATCTCCAAGCTGCGTTGTCAGAACATTGGTTTCAATGTCATTGCTAACACCTTGAGTGTTAGAGAAGTTGGATTCTAATTAGGAGCCCATTAGTGTGCTAAGTAGGAACAAGGCAAAGGGTGGGGTTTCATGTCGTTTTGTTTGAGTTGCAGTGGTGCATGACCAAGAAACAGGGGTCATGGCGGGCAGCGCACATATTGGCGGAAGAATTACAGAATGCGCCGATACGCTCCTGGTTTAATAGAAAAAAGAGCACGTAGGCCGATTTCGGCATTTGGAGGTGCGCTTTGTTTTGTGTCAAAGAAAGGCTTGGATGCTTATATGTCAGATCCCATCTCACATTCCTGGCTGCTTTCCTAAAAGTTAGTCCACCTTCTCCGCCTAAATAGACCTACTGATTTGTTAATAACAGCAATGAAGGTGTGCTTCTCATAAGCAGCTTACCAAAGGAGATCCCAAAGGATGACCTCTAGGCACAAACGCCCCAGGCTTAGGGAGTCTGAAAGGGAACCAAGATGGCTTAGGCGCCGGAACACACCCGGGAATGACATTGCCCAGCATGTCCCCATCTACATGTCACCCACATTCCTTCCCCCTCAGCAGAATGACCCTTAATCATACCTCCTACTCTAACTTCCTATGTTGCTGCTTTTTCTGTCTCCTACCTGAAGGTCCAAGTTCTGATTTCCTCTCGATTTGGATCAAGACACAAGTCATCCCTTTGCCTGAGTGAGTCCATCATCCCCGAGGCAACGAGTACTTACTGGGGCATCACTTCAGTTCAGTTTATATCCCGAAACCCTGACCTGAGCATTGGTGTCTGTCCCAGGCCACATTCCCTAGCCTCATAGAATCTGTTTCCCCATCTCATGAGGGCATGGCAACATTGAAATTCCGCGATATAACATGTGCAGGTCTGCTTCCAATAAGGTATTCTTTAAATGTGCTTTCTTTACTATTTGTAGACAGAGCTTATTGAGGCACTTTTGGTCTCCATGTCCTCTTTGAAGGAGACACAAAATTTTTTTTTATCTTCTGTACCATTTAGGGTGTAAATGATTAAATTAGGCATTTAGTCAACACTTAACAAGTGAATGAGATGGACGAACTAACTGATAAATCCTTTCACAGACAGGTGCGCAGTTTAAAGATGTGCCAATATGTGGGAAACAGGATACAAGGCTGAAGTTTTTTTGACTTGAGGGAAGTTTCTTCACATTTCTTCTGCTTTCTGTAGTAACAATAATATGATTCATTAGTATGGAAATGTTTTAAAAGCTTCAATGTGTAATCAAAGTGAAATAGATTCATTGGGAATGAGGCAAGGTCTAGAAGTGTGAAAGTATTTATTTTGAATGGTGTTACATGCCTCCTCACCCCGCGGTGGATATTTGTCATGGTGGACTGGAGTTAGAGAGGGTATAAAGGGAAGCCAAAAGAGCTGAACCGTTTTAGGAATGCAAACCCAAGCTTGTCACCTACACAAGCTCAGAGAACTTTAATTCCAGATCTTTTTCTAGACTCCTGAAGAACAAAGGTCAACGTAACTTATTATGGCAAGACGGTCAACGTCTAATAAAAATAACTTGATTATGAGCATTTTTATTTCAAGTTTTAAACAAATGTCTAAGAGATTTTTAGATTTTTACTTTGAACACACTCCCCCATTTTTCCTGGCAACAGATTTCCATGTTTCCTTGAAAAGTCATTTAAGAGTATTTTAAGTAACATTTTTAAACCTTCCCTCTGTTTTTAAGGAAGAACAAGAAAAAAATTCCTTTAAATCATGAAGTATCCGAGGAGAATTGAGGTTGTTTTCTGGCTCCTGTAAAAATTGGGGGTTATGTTGAACAACAGAAACCAAATGGGAGCACTCAGTCTAAATTAGGCGGTTATATCAATGGCCAAATTCCTGAGGGCGTTTCCCTTGGGGTACCAATGAGGCAGCAGCAAGTCCAGCTACTGAATGGGGGTTTTTGGAACCCTTTGGCCATTTGCAGCTAGTAAATAAGAAGCTATGGAGTGCGTGACAACTGGCTCAGGCCGACACCATCACACAGCGTGGAACATTTTTTTTTTTAGCCCTGATGGGCCTCAGCTAAGCAGATAGGAGTGGGGTTACAGAACCCCAAACCCTTCTCCCCTTTTGCTTGTGCCGAAGTCCTTCCCACAATGCCTGTTCAAGGGAAAGCAAAATTTATACTCGCACAGCCTTAAAATGCTGACATTCCATGTTTACACGGATTGTTTACACAGAGAATTAATCAGTTACGGTTTTAAATTTTAATTAAAGAATGTTTTCTGGTGTTATTGCAAAACAGACAAAAGCCCATAAAATGTATATTTGACTGCTGTTGTGTGTTGTCTTTGGATGGAGGCACAGTCTTGAGATCAATCATGCATGATATTTTTGTGAACTTTTAACAGAACAACCTTCACATAAATTAGGTTCATTAAAAAATATCCATCAAAATAAAAGTCATTCTGGGAAACTGCTGGATGGAATTTCCTTTCCACTTAGCAACAAACTTCTTCCTCCTTGTTCTGCAAATAATAATATGGAGAGAAAAATAAGAAAACCCTCGATTGTGTGATAGGCTGCTATTTGCCAAGGAGCCAGGAGTAACTTTGTGGGAAGTTATACATTTTACTCACATTTTGGTCAAGAAAAAATTATTGGTTCAATGAACATTGGTGAAAATAGTTTGGTTCCAGATGGTGCTGAAAGCTATGCATATTTTTAAGACTTGTCTTGTATTTTTCCATTTCTATTTCTTCTTTACCTTGCTTTATTTCCCTGACTACATAAGACACACATGATTCTAATATAAAAAGGGAGAAAAGATGTACATAAAATCATGTTTTTAATATTCTCTCTCTCTTAATAACAATTGTTAACACATTTCTCTGTTTCTTTCAATGCATGTACTAAAATCATTTCTATATTTATTTTCATAAAACCTTTATAAAGCGCCAAATAGCACATCAAATGTGCATAATCCTTGTCCACTGAGAGTTCAAAATCTAGTGCTAAAAGCGCTGGTAAGAATAGTTACTATGACACTACCTCAAATTAAAAGTATATATACTAACAAATAAAATTTGCAGTATCTTGAAAGTAGATAGATTTATTGTAGAATAGTACCACTATATAAAAGAAAAATAAAGCATTATATGCTGTTACATATTGCTTTCTATTGTTTGAAGACTTAATTGTTTTTCATTCACCAGTGTATACTGAGCTTTTCCCAGATAAGTGCATGTAGCATAATATCTTTTTTTAACCACAGGCTGGAATATCATTAGATGAATCCCCTAGTTATGGTCATTCCAATGGTTTCCCAGTATGTATTCTTCCAGCCACGCTTTAGTGAACTTATTTATATACTTCGGATATTTTGTTAAACTCTATTGCTGATGTAAGATCTTCTGCAGGATAAACTGTTAGAATCAGTAAGTCAAAAACACATATTATTTTTTTATTGTATTTATTCACATTTTTGACAAAGTAATATATGCATACATTTTTGTAAAACAAAAACAAAACAAAAAACCCAACACCGAACAGCAAACAATAAAAGAATCTTGATTCACCACTTCTTATTATCACCAGTTCTCTTCCCAGAAGTATCCACCCTTACATTTTCCTTTTTTCTTCTGGATTTACTTCAACATCACTAAATAAAATGTTTATACTGCTATTTTTTTTCCAACATCAAAATTAGACAAAATAGTATCTCATCAATCTGGTTTACAAATCATCAACCAATGACCTACTCCGATTTACCCTCACTCCCCCCAATTTACACCTCCCAATCCATTTGGAAGCAAATCTGGGCACATTGTATTATTTCATCCATAAATATTTCAGTATGTATATTTAACGGATAAGGGTGGTTTTAATATAACCATTACACAATTATCATATTTAAAGTAATTTTTAAAACAATATCTTAATATAATCAAATATTCAGGCAGTGTTCAAATTTATAATTATTTCATGAATATCATATTGTCAAAATTTTTAGCCATTAACAAAAAAGAATCCAAATAAAATGCAATGCATTGAAAACGGTCTCTCTCTCTCTCTCTCTCTCTCTCTCTCTCTCTCTCTCTCTCTCTTTTTCTCTCTATGTCTTTTTATTCCCATGAAATTTTAGGAAGAAATCACTAGTATATTTTCCAGAAATACGGATTTTTTCTGATTGTTTACTTGTGATGGAGTTAAGCATGTTACTTTGTTCTCTGTATTTCCCATAAACTGGAGGTTAGATCTGGAGGAGTAACCAGACTCCAGTTATCATGTTCTCTTTCTCTCTCTCTCTCTCTCTCTCTCTCTCTCTCTCTCTATCTCTATCTCTATCTCTATCTCTATCTCTATCTCTCTATCTCCTGGTCAACACTATTTTATAATAGGTTTTTCATTCTGCCATCAGAAGCCACATACTATCTGATTACCTATCCTTTTGTAATATTAGCTGCCAATAATGCTTACTATCTAGATTTATAAGTTCATTATGGAGATATTCTGTTATTTTCTTATCCATTTATTAGCTGGAATACCTCCATAAATAATTCTTTTCCCTGATCTCATATTGGGTTATCTTGGTGCTATAGTTTCTACAGGAAAAGCAATATAAATACTTAATTCATTCCCTTCACTAACCAATTTTCAAATAATAGGATAGCTGTCTCGTAGTTACAATGATGACTTCATATAGCATCATTATGAAGTCAAAAATTCAAACGTATTTTATGTGTTTACATTTATTGCAGTTATTCTTAATGAGCCTCACATTTCTTCATCTTGTGCAAAAGGAATCTTTTGACATTGGCTCCTGAGTCACTTGAACCTGACTCTAATAGTCTTTCATAGTTGCTTTGTGATCTATTGGGTTGTCGGAAAAGTCATGACATATTTTTTCTACGTTTTTCATTGCAAAAATGCGTCATGACTTTTCCAACAACCCAATAACATGACAGGATGTTCTAGGATGGTCTTATCTAGTGCTTGTCCCTGTCATGGAATCAGCCATTTCTCCAAGGACAACTGGCTCCTCTGAGTGGACAGTTATCATTCAAGAACATAATTTGGGGGCTAGGAGTACTCATCATTACTGGATTGATGGATGTTTCTAGGCCTTTTCAGTGACAAAATAAGAATATGATTTTTAAGATTAAAAATACATATGAGTTTATACTAATTCTTCCTGTTCAAATTCAGCCTATAGCATTTTTAGTTACCTCTTATATTTTCCCTATATTGAGAATTCTGATCTCAAGGTCACTAAAAATGGTAGTACTGGATTATTACTCGTTTATTTGCTTTATCCCCTTTACTCCCAGACCTGTCTCAGAATAGCAATACCATCATGGCCACCGACAATATGATTAATAGAAAGAGTTAACACATTTTTAATGCAATTTTGATGCAATTTTTGTCTTGAAGTTATATCCCACTGGTATGTACAAATCGTTGTATTTTTAAGAAGATATTTATTTTCTTTTCGGATTACTATACAATCTAGCAACGTGTGAAGTCCTTTTTTAAAAGGTCTTGATACTCATCTATGTAGTAATTATACTCCCAAAGATTTACTCAAAAACACACACTAAAAAACTATTTTCAACACAAATTTCCTATTATGAGAGAAAAATTGAAGCAACATAATTGTCTCAAAAATATGAAAGTAGATAATTAAATTGTGATACTTTACTCTTAGAATGGTATACATCTGTTAAAATGCGGGGACAAACCACACAAATAAATACATACAACAGATAATGCCTTAAGGATAGAAATGTCACCTTTAAAAATGTCTCAAGGATCTAAACTAAATTCACTTTGAAACTTTATGACTGGACATGTATAAGCATGTCAAATCCTCAATTAATAGATGAAATATTACCTCCTTTTTCAGTCTTAAATGTCTTCCAAAGCATTTCATAGGCATGCAAAAGAGTTGGTTGATATTTTGGGGAGTATCCATGGAAGTAATTGAGCGCGCTGGCTAAGAGTATTTTTTGCACTAATTAAATATTCCAAACTTCGATCAAGATTATTGTCACCTATTTAATGGCTCATTGAGTTTACAAGCTATGCAAGTTCTCTTTCTTCAGTAACGTTAGGACATCCATTCTTGAAATGACAAATTAGGGAGCAGGCTAAAAATGATAAAAGAACGTCTGAGGATTATTCACATTTCAAATTTCTGACATGGACAACTCTGTTCATTGAGGAGATAAGGAATCTGATGAATTTGGAAGATTCCTTTTTCTTCAAAGAGCCCATCTCCCCTTTATTACACAACCGAGGGCATTGAAAAGGAATGCTGTGGGAATATTTAGGTGCACTTGTAGGAGGCATATGCAGGAAAATATCTTTAATATAGTTACGAAATCTTATCTTCAATAGAAGATTTTAGCACATGTATTTAAAAGGGTTGAAACAAGAAATTTTAAATATTAGCTCTATCACTTTTTAATGTAATCTGTCCAGATTCAGTACTGGGACATCACTGTATACAGCTGTAAACAAAGGAATCATACTTTTATTTATTTTTTTGTTTTGTTTTGTTTTTGTTTTATTTTGTTTTTTTGAGGGCAGTGTCACTGGCCCTTATATGTGGGACCCGAACCGGGGCCGCTGGCTTCCCAAGCCAGCACTTAACCACCGTGCCACTCGGCCAGCCCAGGTTATACTTTTAGACCGATATGAATGCTCAGGGCAACTGAACCACCAATTTAGTTGATTTTATTCCATGAACGTGACTGATCATTGGGCTGAATTGACCAGGAGGTGCTCTCACGTAGACACAGCCAGTTATATTTTTCTAGAGGATGCAAGCTAGGCATTGAAATCTGTATTAACTAATATTTCAGATCGCTTGAATAGTATTCTGCCACTGAAGGGACAATACATTCTGGAATCAACTTTACATGAAGAAGGAGGTGATATCAGAGATATAAAGATCATACCTGGGGTTTTTCATCTGCCTCATAATATCTGGGTTGTCCCTTCAATTCAAACAGCAGAAACTGACCCTGATTAAATTAAGCAGAAAAAAAAGTCATGAAAGGTTATGAAATAGATGTTAGGGATAATATGAGCATTGACCATGAGGCAAAAAACACAGGACACCTACTAAACTAATGAGTGCTGTAGCCTGGATAGCTGGGACTGGGATTGGACTGGGCTGGTTTCTTAGGATTTGTTTACAGCTTCTGAGTATGTGTGTGCAAGGCTGAGTATCTCTATTAGTTCTGTTGTAAGTGCTAAGAACAATATTGGTATATGACACACAATGAGATCCTACTATGTGGGGGTAAGCAATTTATGTGCTCACACAAACTTAGCAATTAGTGCTATGCTTATCTCCACCTAATACTAGAGGAAACTACAGCTTGGAGAGATTGACCTTCCACAAAATGCCATGATTAGCAGGTGGCAGGATCAGAAACCCTCTCTATAGAAAGTCAGAGCTGTATTCCTAACTTCTAAATAGTTCAAGTCAACTTAAAATAATGGCATATCTGGTTAGTTCATACCATTTAAGGAAACACAGCCAGTGGAAGAAATAGATTTTCATTTTTGGTTTTTCTCCTCATCATTTCACTCTCCTTCAGGCCTCCTATGAGCCTATGTGAATATATGCCTATGTTTAAACATCCAACACATACAGCTTTCAATTTCCACTTAAATTGCACCACACACACACACATTATCAAGGAAAAGAAGCAATTCACTATAAGAAAAAGAGGAGAATTTTTTCTAAGACATGTTTACAAAGGATTAGTAAATCTCAGCTAAGACTATGTAAAATGCTAGGTATAATGAGTTGATAGAAGCAGAATGTTACTCTTGCGATATGAAAATTATAAACACAGTTTTAGAACAGAGAGACCTCTGAAAGACACTTTATTTCCAAAATATTCTCAACTCTAACATCCAGCACTTGAAATGACTGTGAATTAATAATGATGGTGAAATGAAAATGGTGGAGGGTAAAATTAACAGAGGTAAACCTACTGTCAGAGTCATGGTCAAAATCAGATATGCAAGATTTGGGTAAAAGAATGCTGAGATTGGTAAACAGTATTGGAAGTTCTTGTAAGCAATAGGACTTCTTCCCTGTACTAAAATTGTAAATCAGTCTTCTATTACTTATATCTAACTTCTGGTATAGATAGCAAGTGAAGGTACAAAGTGTTTCTCACTGTAAATTATATTTCTATTTCTAGCAAAAAAACCTAAGGGTTCAGATTTCTGGGTAGGCAGAAATACAAATATATTGATTTCCTCTAAGCGGAGATCTATAGAAAAACCTTCCTGTGTTTTTGTTTTTATCTGCTCTCCATATAGACCATTCGGTAGGATAAGATGTGACCCATATTAAGAATATAAACAATTCTATCCATTATGTTTGGTTGAAAATATCGTTTCCGTTCATCACCCACTGACAGCCCAAATTGACATAGAAGAGGCTTTATTCCAAAATAAAAGTTATTTACATCCGTATCTCACTCAAAATAAATACATACCTTCTATTTATATACCATGCAAACTGGGATCATTTCAATGAGGGAAAGAGTAGAACTGCTGAAAATAATGTTTTGAAAAGTTTTCAGGGAAGAGTGGTCATAGTCTCCAGGAAGCACTTTGAACCACAGCTCAAATACACAGGAGCAGAGTCGCGCCACACAAAGGCTCCTAATCAGGTGGGCTTTGTTCTGTGGCTCTTATTTTAACTAGAAGTTCATTTCCAATACCTGCACATATTCTTCTATTCATATGTAAATTGAATTAGAGCCGTTATTCTTTCTTCCCCATCATCCCCTTTTAAAGTAATCATAAAATGTGTGAAAGACCGCCATGAGAGGTAAGGGCTGATGGACAATGGCAGGTCCTGGCTTTACCCCAAGCCCACGGTGGCCAACATGAAGGAGAAACGTGCCTCCCTTCCCCTCAGGGGCCCATTGGAGCATTAAGGGGTTATCACTGGAACAGTTATGGGCCAGCGACATTTCCACTGATATGACATTTGGATTCCAATGGCCATTTTATGGCTCTCTTTATAGCTGTGATCACAGTGGAGGTGTGCAGATGGCCCCACTGCCTATCAGGAGAGGGAAGGTTGTCTGCTGGTCAGCAGAGGACAGGAAATCACACCTCCTGGGGTTGTCTGCTGGCTTTGCCAGTCACCTGCCGGACGCCTGGAATAAGTCACATAAGATTCCGGGGGCCTCCCTTTCATCTGCGTGCAGATTGATTGCCTGTGGCAAATGTTGCATGAAAATTTCAAGGGCAATTGAGTCCTGTGTGCTTTCCCGCTTGCTCCTCTTTTTAAATTCTCCTCCTTTTTTTTTTTTTAAGGGCATGAGTTGCCAACTTAATATGCAATTAAGTTGTGTGCGTACCCCAAGTTAAGGAGGGCACCTCAACTCACTTTAAAATCATCCATTGTACGCATATTCCTGATATGTGATGTCTCGGGGGACGAGCCCAATTCCGCCTCGATGGAGTCATTTCATATGGACACTTCTTCCTATGTTTACAAGAGCTCCACGGTTATTAGTTTAAGCGAAACAGGACATTTCATTCTCATGTACCTTAGTTTCTCAATCTGTTAAAGAGTTAGGAAATAATGCGCATTTACGGAGCATCTCCATTTGTTAAAGAAGGGAAAGTGTTATGCAATTTCCAAATTGTAAATACAGAATATCGACAGCTCTCGCACATAATGTGCCCCACGTTGTGCGTGCCATTTAAAATGGTAGTTTTTAAGTGTATTTGTTAAAGTACTCCGACAAGCTTATTTTCTCTCAGAGAGGGAGCTTTCAATCCAGAGGGCCAGCTGGGATCAAACAATCATAGCTTGAAATCCCCAGTTTTGTCAACTAAAGACTCTGGTTTTGAGAAAGTTACTCTCCCCTACGTCTTAGTTTTCTCCTCCTTTCAATGAGGGAAATGCAAAATGAAAACAAAAGCAAAAACGAACAACAGTAGCAGAAACTTACCTTGGAAGACAGCTGTGCAGATTAAATTCTGTAATATACGAAACACCCTGCCTCCACCAGGAACTCTGGAAACACAACTTCTCCAAAGTTCTCTTTGATTTCGGGAAGACCGTGCGCTTTGAACCATTTAGAATCATATTGAATAAATACTGAACGTGGTCAGGGAAATTAACTGTCTGACGCAGGGTTGGTCAATAAAATAAATGTATATTTCAACCTTTCAACCATATTGCTGGCCTTGTGCAGGCAGGGACGATAGCTATGATACGATCGCCCTGCTTCCCAGCCCTCTCGCCCTACAGAAACCCACAAAGGTGGAACAATCCTCTTGCCACCCACAGCCCTTCCGTTAGCGCTCTGTGGAGTCCATCTGTCCGTTTGCTCCTCCGCCTCGCCTCACTCCATCTTTCCTAGCTTCCCCTTTGGTACCCTTTATAGAATCATTTGCATAGTGTCAAATTTAACAAGTGACGTTGGAGATAATAAATCCCACCACTGTGATTTCTGTTTGAAAACCGTGACACAGTGTGGCGAAAGCGCCAAACAATCTGGGGTTGGCTCCTGTTTGCAGAGTGTTTTTTGTTTTGTTTTGTTTTTTTTTGCTTCGCATATTTTACTGTCAGTTTCTTGACATTTTTGTCAGCTTAGAACTGGAGGGCATAGGTGCTGGCGGCAGGGCTCACCACGTTTTTATTCTCCATTGCATTTTCAGAGACTCTGGAAAAATAAAACTGGGAGCGGAGGATGGGGTGTCGGGGGGAGGCCTGAGCAAGTACTGGGAAGACAGGTGATGGTGTGAAAGGCAGAGCAGTGTGAGGGGAGGCCCTGAGTCAGGACGTGCCAGCTTTTCCCTGGCAGCTGGCGCTCACCAGACAAGGGATTCTACGCTGCCCCTCAGCCCCCCACACGCTCCCCCAAAAATCCAGATGCAGAAAAGCTGCGATTTCCTGTGAAAAACATGCCATCTTCTCATATCGTCATTACGCAAAGCAGGTAGAAGGCAAATAGATGAACCTGTTTGCACAAGAAATCTTTTTAATTTTAAAAATCCCCCCCCCCCCGCGGAAAACTGTAGGAGAAGATGTCTGCACAAAACAGCTATTGTTTGTCCCCTAACATCACCCCTGACTCTTATCATCTTTCTGGTTTTCTGTCCTTTAGAATTAGATTTTTTTTTTTTAATTCATGGAAAAATATATACAGAATGGCATTTCAAGAAGTGTTAATGTTTCTTACCACTGCCCTGCTGTTGTAAACAAAGAGCAAAAAAAATTAAAGAAAAAAACTATCATGGGCATCTACTCAATTTTGACCCCCAAGAATACTTAAATAACAATAATAATAGCAGTGACAATAATGACAATTATGTGTATGTGATATATAGTTCAGGACCATCAACCCCTGGTAAAATTGTTTATTTTCTCTAAGACTGTATTTCCCAAACTATTCATGAAGGAAAACAATTGTTTTCTTATTAAGTAAATGTGGATAATGTACATTCCCAAACTTAATGTAAAATGGACCCTCTTAATTTCCCCACCAGAATAAGTATTAATATGGAAGGGGGGCGGTACTCTGGGGCCAGTAGTACACAATTTGAGCAACATAGCTCTAGTAGCCAGTTTATAATTTTTTGAGCACATTAATTGTAGGTTTTATTTAGTGCATCCGGTGACTTGCTTTCATTGCAAAGAGAGTTCAAATATTTCACAATTTCAGAGAAGGCCAAAAGCTGTGTTCCCAACTATTTTCAGAGTCTGCTGATGTTCCCTTGGATATCAGAACAAAAACAAAAACATTTATGAAGGCTTTAAAAATAGAGGGATGAGTATAAAAATAAATAAAATAGTCTTCGATCTCCTGTATAAATGACCATGCTGCCATTTAAACAATGTCAGACAGGAATATGGTTGGAAGAGTTAGACGGGACAAGTATCTTGCTGAACACCTGCAGACACATCAGCAGGGCAATTGAGTCAAAAGGAGCATACTTTCACAAATTTCACAGGTGCCCCAAACTGCCTTCCAAGCTGGTCCCATTGATTTATACTTCCACAAAGATCTTTTTTTATATACATTCTTTTTTTTTTTAATTTACCCTTTTGTATATCATTTCCTCATTTCTCTATTGGGCTCTAGATGAACTTTAGTTGATATTTTAAAAGGATTTTCTCAAATTTATAAATTAATTGGGAAAATTGACATCATACAGTATTGAATATGACACCAAAAGAGCCCTGCCAATTTTTCTTGTTCTCCTTAGTGAAGTTGTAGTTTCTTTTAAATGGTGATCAGTGTTTCTAGGTAAGGTGCCTGGGCATTTTATAAATAATGCCTTGTTATTTTAGATCCGGGTTTGCCTGATTTTTTAAATAAAACTTACTGGAACACAGCCATACCCATTTAGTTACGAACCATCTATGGCTCCTTCAGGTTGAGTTATTGCAACACAGACCATATGACTTGCAAAGCTTAAATTATTTACCATCAGGCCCTTTACTGAAAAAGTTTGCTGAGTCCTGCTTTAGAGTATTGTTTCCTTCCATTATATTTTTAATATTTACTCCTATATAGAAAAATGATCATTTTATCATTAATTCTGCAACTAACTGCATTACTAAGATCTCTTATTTGTACTAATTTCTGATGATTCTCCTGAGATTATTTAGGTATTTAAGATATCATATAAAAATAATTATAATTTTATATTCAAACCCCCATTATATTTATGTGTTATGTTTTCATTTGTGTAGTAATACTGACATATATAGTATATATACTGTAATTTTATAAATATGCATATTATATATAATTTTATAAATATTTATATTATATATAATTTTATAAATATATATTATATATAATGTGTGTATTTTCTTTATGTATATATAGATATGTTTATTTCTTTATATATTACATAATTTAGTTCT
This sequence comes from Aselliscus stoliczkanus, assembly GCA_033961575.1. Taxonomy (NCBI): domain Eukaryota; kingdom Metazoa; phylum Chordata; class Mammalia; order Chiroptera; family Hipposideridae; genus Aselliscus; species Aselliscus stoliczkanus. The sequence continues at coordinate 29,081,120 of CM066741.1, forward strand.
ATTTTATTAAAATAAAATTTAATCAAAAATGGATGTTGAATGTAGTCAAATGTTCTCCCACATTCATTGAGATATTAAAAAATAAGGGTCTTTCACCTCTGAAGATAATGCATTTTATGAATAGATTTTTCTATTTTAAAGTCATGGGGATGAACCTCACTTGGTTAGAATATTTTATTTAATACATAGCCAAATTTTATTTTCTAGTGATTTATTAACATTTACATCATAATACTGAAAAATATAATATATCTGTCGTTCTCCAGTCTTGCGGCCTTTAAATTCAGGGTGTTAATGTTATGTTGGGCCTATAAAACTATTTGGATGTTTTCCCTTTTCCCCATGCCTTGGGTTCGTTCAGAGCATCAGAACTGTTTTTTTTCTTGAATGGTTAAAGAATGTTCTTATGAATCCATTTGGACATGGGGGTTTACTGGGCAATATTACTTTAATACATCTGTCAATTTTCTTCATCACTGATGGACAACAAGCTCTGTATCATTAGGAAGATATATGGTGTCTTATTTTTATTAAAAATAACATCTTTACTATCCATTTCATTTACACTCTCAATATTATTTGTATAGAAGAATTGCAAAATACAGACTTTTTTCCCCCAGATCTTTAAGGACTTATAGAATTTACCTTCTATGTGTCTTTGGTGATATTACTTGACATATTTCAGGAAAGTAAGGGTGGATATCAAAAAAGAAGAGAACATGTGATAAAAGAAATGGTGGCAGTATACCAAAGGAGAATTTACTGGATATAATTTCCTGGATCATAGCCGCCTCAAAAAGCAACTGACCTGGGCCGGCCGAGTGGCGTGGTGGTTTGGCGCTGGCTTGGGACGCCAGCGGCCCTGGTTCGGATCCCACATGTGAGGGCCAGTGACACTGGCCTCTTAAAAAAAAAAAAAACAACTGACCAAAAATGAAATAGTAAATCAGTGGTTCCCTAGATAAAGAAAAGAATGAAATCTATGTCGTAGAAATTATACAAAAATAGAAGTTATAAATGAGAAGGTAAAGAGGCATCTTTCAAAAAAGTTAAAAAAGCAATTCTATACTTAAAAATAACAGGATTGTACAAAGAATATCTAAAGACCATTATGAAGCAAGCCATAAAATGATGATTATGAAGATGTTATGCATAAAGAGTTGAAGCAAAGAGAATACAATCCGCCTGGAAGTTGGGGGCATTTCTTTGACTTGTATGAGCTTCTTAAACGGGAGCCCACAGGAACGAAAATGTAACTAATGCTCTGTTGGCTCTGCAATAGACGATAGTCCTGCAGTCATAATGTGTACTAGGTTTTCCGATTTTAGAATCAACCAACAGACAACACTTGAAAGATTTCAGTATAGTCTAAAAGTGATTGATCGGTGCTGCACTGTGAGAGTGGAGAGTGGGGAGGAATATAGGAAGAAAAGGTCAGGGCTGCACAATTTTACACAGAGAGAGCAAAGAGGTTCCTCAACAAGTAATAGAACATGAAATAGACTTCTCGTAAACATTATTTCAAATTTGAAAATAGCCAACAGAGCTACCAAAAATAGCATTTTGATCTGCCTACCCAAAGTAGATGTAGGGAAGTAGGATATTTTAAGCAGGTTTAGTCTTCTCTCCTAGTGAAAGTCAATCATGAATGTCTAAAATTGGCAAGCCAGATATTTCTGTGAACATCCATTAGAGTTGGGGGACATAGCACGAGAAGGACTAAGAAGAGACAAGGATTAACATGTCTGCCTTTGAACAGAGGACTCGGTGGGAGAAATTACTTTGGAGGAAAGAGCATGACTCCTTGGATTTGAGTTGATGTTTTATTTATTTATTTTCTCCTATCGTGTTCATGTTTTACTGCCGTCCAAAAACCACGTTCACTTGGGGAGCTTAGAAAAAGCACAGACATGTTGGTTTCCCTCCTGGAGATGTTGGTGGAGCAAATCTAGGGGAGGAGCCCAAGAATCTCATTTTAAAAAATGCTTCAAATGACCCTTAGGCATATTCAGGTTGGGAGCCACTAATTGCACTGCTGTTCCCTTTTTCCTGGCCAACTTGGGACCATATGAGCTCTTCAGCTTGAATAGATATGTGAGACTCCACCACTTCTATATCTTTTCCCCTTGGCCTTGGTCTTTTCATTTCACTTGTCTATATCCTGGTCCAGATTTTTTTTTTTAAGCAAATAGAGGAATAAATGCATAAAACTTAATGGACTTTCTAAACAAGTGGTTTAGATGAGATTTGTTTTTATGCTTCTTGTGCGATGCAAGAAAATCTGCTCTGCTAAAGCCTCTAGCTGCCTGGGAAGCAGAGGTTTAGCTTGTGTAGACCCATTTTGCTGGTTTCGCCAAGGCTGTCAAAGACTCTGTAATGTGCATACGGCAAGTTGGCTCTATGCCGAAGTACAGCAGTATTTGAACGTGACCTTGTCCACCCAAAGCTATGTATTTACAGTGCACACACCTTGCAAAGAACAAAAGTCTTTAATCACGTGGAAGAGAGGCAACGTTCTAAGGAGACTTTTAGTGAGAATACCGCTGGGCACGTGAGAATTGGCGCTTGTGGTTATTATGGGGGAGAGGAAATGTCATGCTTTGGAATTTTCGGTGACACAGATGGCATCTGCTTTTGATATTGTGGACAATTTTAAAAATATAGATGTCGAGAGGTTGCATGTCAGGAGGCTCTCACTTCAGTGGACTCTCAGAAGAGAGTTAACAAACAATTCAAGTAACTGGGAAGAGTGATGGTCGACATTGCTGGCCCCGGTTTCAGAATATATTTTCCCCCTTGATCTTCAAAACCAGCTCCTTTTCATTAGCATGTTTACAAGGTATAAGGGGAACAGAGTTGGTTATCAAGAATTCACCTTGATGTAGACTGGTCTAAGCCACAAAGGTCATTCTGTCTTTCTCTCTGAAAAAGCGTTGGAGGCAAGAGGCAGGGAGGGGTGATAATGAGACTTTCAAGTCCTGACCAAAAGCTGCATGGTCAGCAGACTCAGACAAGTGAGCCATTCTGGAATCACTGATCTTCCGCTGGACATCACATGGGGGCCCCTGAATTTGAACGATGACCCGAGCCTTCTGTGGCCCATTAGCCGCAAGTCCCCCAGGCAGGTGCCTTCTGAAGTATGAAGGAAAAAAATGAAACCCGAAAAGTTTGTTGTATGTCTTGTTTGTGTTATAGCTCTAGCTGAGACAAAGTGAGTTTTGTGGAGTCCTATCTTCTCTTCCCCAGTGAGCTTGGAATTGGATATTAAGGAAAAAAAAACAAAGAGATATTTGTCTTAAAGCTTAGAGCACGGAACCAAACAGAGTGTAGGAGGGCAGTTAACCCTTCTCATGGGCTTCCAGATAGCTGTTGTTGTGCTTTCTATACATACTACACACTCACGGAAATCAGGAAAAAACATAATTCTAATGCTCACATCTATAGGGGAATATTGACTTTGTGTGTCATACACTTCAGTATTGTTATTTTAAAAAGAAGGGCGAAGGGCAAAGTTTGTGGATTGGCTACTTTTATTTTTTATTTTTTTATTTATTATTATTATTTTTTTAAGAGTGATAGATTTTATTTTACTTTATTTTTTATTTCTTTATTTTTTTGAGGGCAGTGTCACTGGCCCTCATATGTGGGATCCAAACCGAGGCTGCTGGCATCCCAAGCCAGCTCTTAACCACTGCGCTACTCAGCTGGCCTTGGATTGGCTACTTTTTTGTTTGTTTGTTTGTTTGTTTGTTTGTTTGTTTTTTAGCTGAGCCATCCTGCCACCTGTTTGCAGCTCAACGGCAACTCAGCTCGGGCTGGCATCGAACCGCCTTTGCTCAGAGCTCAGCTCGCACTCTTGAGCAAGCTCTTAACCAACTGAGCCACTCGGCTAGCCTTGGATTGGCTACTTTTAAAGACGTGCTTTCTTTCTGCATACATCAAGGTAACAAGATCCAGATTTTTGAAAGAGCGACACAATTTCATACAAAATAGCGTCTATTTCTCTTCGTAGGGTGTGTGGGCAAAGGGGTTGGTGCCCTCTTTTCTAAGTTACATAATTAGCAAAATTAATAGTGGTGGGAGAATTCTGGAGAGTATTATGCATTTAGGAAGATTTCTAAAATCTTTAAATGTTTGAAAGTAAAAAAAACATAACCGTGACATACATAGACTGCAAAACAAACTCTTACTCTACCAAAACAACCTCCTCTTACCCTCGTAGAAAAATAGGGAATGTAAAGACTTTTCTATTATTTGGGCTACTAGAAGCAAAGAAACTCTCGGAGAATTTAGATAAAGCGTGTATTCTGGTCCTCTCATTTTCCCGAGTGTGAGTCAGTCCCTAGTGGTGTTAGAAGTGGGACTAATGTGAAAAATATACTGTGGACCCTCCTCATTATCTCTCAGTTGGGGATACCAGCATTTTTAGAAACCAACCATTTTTGCAAAAGAATAAGCAAGACGTGGATGTGTATTACTTTTGCCACAACTATGGGGCAAAAACAGCTTTCAATAATAATAATAATAATAATAATAATAATAATAATAATAATAATAATACAATGCAATCCTATTGCCTTGAATTGCCTTAGCTGGAAGTCACCTCTTCTCCCCTCCAAGGAGATATTTTTGGCTGTCACTTGTCAAGAGCAATAAATGCAGTTTTTCTGTCATTGCAACATTTTTTCCTACTTCTCACTTGAAAAGCCTAAAGCTTAGCTATTTCCAGGAATGCCCTCCCTGCCTCCCCAAAAGTTGCCCTGCCCCTCACCCCATTAAGCCGTGGGGACTTCACAGGCCATTCAATGAAGTTTATAAGTGATGGCAAGATATTACATGGACCGCCTTTGTGAACTTTCTTCCACGGCACCCTTAAGTCAGATGAGAATGTCCAGTTGGGGATACTCTGAGAACAGTAATGGAAGCCTTCTTTTCTTTTTGTTCCACTGCTTTCTCAATGAGGAGAAGTCAGGCATTATGATGTATGAGTTCCCGCTGCACATTGGCTGCACATGTAAGCAGCTGTGGCCCAAACAGGCTGCCTGTTCTTCACCAAGTCAGTGAGAATCGAGAGCTCACTGACAGCTATGGAATCTAAAAGCTCGAAGCTGCTTTGCTTGTGGTCCATTTAAAAGGTCTTGGCTCAGTAACGAGATCAATCAGCCATTGACCATTCCCCCATGCCTGGCACTCTACTCAGACCTCTCCTCCATTTTCTGTGTAATCTTTTCAACAAAAGGACACAAGGGTATAAGTGAAAAGATGGTAATGACTCTGCAGAGGTAGGAAGTAGTAGACCGATGTGGATGACCAGCCTACTTTGTACATTGTTGAAAGGATTGCAAAGAAAATGGAGGAAAGCTATGAGCCCAGTACATTTGGCTGTGCCATTCCAGCCAGAATAGGCATCAGGAGTGCATTCATTTTCTATCGCTGCTCTAGCACAGACCACTACAAAGTTAGCAGCTTAAAACAACCCCCACTTCTGACCTCAGGTCTGCAGATCAGAAACCTGGCCAGGGCTCAGCTGGATTCTCTACTCAGGGTCAAACCACGGGTGAAATCAAGGTGTCAGTTGGGGCCCGGCTGTCCTCTGGAGCTCAGGGCCTTCTGAGCTTCTTCAGGCTGTTGACAGAATTCAAACCATCACGGCTGTAGGACTCATGGTGACATTTCTTTAAGGCTGACAAGTGGTGCTTGCTGCTACTCCTTGTCTCCTAAAGAGCTCATTAAACTCTCCATATGAGGGGACCCCACGTCAGCTGATTATGGACCTTAATTACACCTGCAAAATCTCTTTTCCTTATAATGTAATATAATCATGGGAACGATATCCCGTCACATAGTCACTGGTCCTGCCCACAATTAAGTGGATGGAGATTCGAAGAAGCATGTGCAGGCGGGGGCGAGACATGGAGGCCATCTTAGAATTCTGCCTACCACCAAGGGCGTTATCACTTTTTTTTTACCCCATTGGCAGCAATGTGGACGTTGCCTGGCAGAGTTGCAAATAGTTTTCTCCTTAAAAAATATTTAATAGGATACAATTAAATTTTCCAAAAACAAATTTAAAATGTTCAGCTTTATTAAAAATATTTTATTTACGTTATTTTCATTTGTATCTTGTCTATTAGTTTTTTAGATAATTTAAATATTTTTTAAAACAACTCTTTCAGAATATATGTGCAAAAAAATTTTAATTCATTGAAATTTCTTCTACTTCCTTGATTTGCATTTCTTGGGAGAGGCCATCCACCCTGATTCCCAAGTGTCTCTGCATGTCTTTGCTGTGTGCCAACCCCAAGGCCTTACTAGCTTCACCCTGAGATGGTTCATGTAACCAATTAAATAAGCTGAGGCGACCAAGCATGACTACCCTGAGACTGCTCACTCATCTGGGGTATAAACCAAGGCCATGGAGCCCCTTTTCATATATTATTTGCCAGTTGGCTATCCTTCAAATCAAAGACAGACTCACTTAATTTAATAAGTGGGCAAAAGATGTGAGCAGTCAGTTGACAAAAGAGCCACAATTCCTCGCCTGGGAACATGCTAGGCTTATGAAAACAGCTAACTTCACAACATCACATCCCATTAAATTGTGCTCCATCAGTGTGGATCAGGAACTGCAGAGTCTGAGAGCGCTGAGACGCAGCAAGGCCTCAGCCTTCTGAGGAGTTGATGAATCCACTGACCTGAGAAGCAGGAGATGACATGGAAGTGCTAGTGAACCTGAAGATACAGCACTTCATCCCCTCAAATAGTTCTCTTTAAAAAAAATGGGGGCGGAGGGTGGGCAGCCAGTTAGTTCAGGTGCTTAGAGCGGAGGCTCATAACACCAAGGTTGCCAGTTCAATCCCCACATGGGCCAAGGAGCTGCGCCCTCCACAACTAGATTGAAATCAGTTACTTGACTTGGAGCTGATGGGTCCTGGAAAAACACACTGTTCCCCAATAAAATAAAATTTTTTAAAAAAGTTGTGACATTAGATAGCAAAATAAATAAATAAATAATGAATCCAGTGTTCTATCTGTCATAGTCTACAAACTTGATGACATAACTTAATCCTGGTTTGAACTATTTATACCTTTGAAATTATTGCCATAAAGCAAAGAAGAAAAAACATGACAAAATCAGACAAGTAGTAGAGTTCTAAAAAAACTAAGGAATAATACAGAAACAAACAAAAAGATAAATTAATTTTGAAAATCGGTTTCTCCTCTCTGCCATTGAGATTTCAGATGCTTTTCCAATATGTCACTTAAATATTTTTGTTTTCATGGCAGTGATTTTCCCAGAGTCATACAATGCTGAGGAGTTTGGTGTCCAACTGGCAAATTTGTTTGCAAGAATTTAAACAGACCATAATTTGAGGAAGATAACAAAGTCAACTGCAAATGGAAATCACACTCCTCAAACTTCTCCCACACACATATACAATCACCATGAGGCTAAAAGAAAAAAAAAAAAATTCTCCTTTCCCACGAAGACAGCCACCCTCCCAAGGTCCCTTTCCCAATCAAGTTAAGAAGCAAAGCCCTCTTGGGTAAATCACTGCAATGCTAATGAAATCCAGACAGGCGACTTGAAACTTGAAACAGAAAAAACAAAATTATCCAATGGAAATCATTCATTAGCAGTCCCTGGTTCATTGAAACTAACAAAATGTGGAAGAAACATGACCTGAATGTGTCATGCATGATAATGATCTGATGCCTATGCTGTGCTTTCTACCCAGATGGATCCAAAACACTTTTCTGAGTTTCCTAAGGGGTGGGAAATAGGCAGTTGACCATTACTACAAATTAATAACTTCTGGGATAAGCCACAGCACAGGTTCACAATGCGATTCCGTTATGACCCAAGAGTTTTAAGAGACTCAACATGACTCTAGCTGCAGCCTACGTCCACTAGAGGAACCAAACGAGAAAATGCCCCACGAGCAATCCATGTGGACACCAAGCCTTACACTTCCCTTTAGAACCAAAATAGAAATAGTGAAGAATTCCTTTTATCTCTAGTAGGATAATGTTGACGTATTGTTTTTATCTATTAAGCGCTCTCTCCAGAATTGCACTTGCAAGGGTTCAGCCACCCCAGAGTGAATTAAGCAACAATTTCATGTGTTTCCTTGCTCTGTATAAATGCTGGACAGTAAGGTAGGCTGCTCCTACCCTGCCATCACACACACACACACACACACACATTCATGCACACACATGTGCACACACATACATGCACAGACACACATCTACACATGCACACATGTGTGTGCATGGACACACACACCTTATCACATTGCTCAGAGAGGGGTGCAAGCTTGGAAAAGTTACTGGACAAATGGCAGAATGGAGAAGGAAGGACTGGCTGTGGAGTTAGAAGGCAGCCTCTGTGAATTTTTCTTTTGATTGACTCCTTCCCTCAACTGACTTTGCTTAGGCAGCATCTATCCAACCCTCTTTTGAAAACATTCCCCAGTTTCCGTCTGAAAAATAGTTCACCCCCTTTAGATGGAGTCGGATGGCAGTGTTAATCAGGCACCCTGCCCTCCCCTAGCACCTGGGCAGGTATCTGTAAGTTAGGCCAACTGGACACTCTTTCCTTGGAATCTGAGCTGTGAATCGAGGACAAGAGAGATTAAAATGGTGTGAAGTCATTTATTCTAACTCTGAATATAACTCTCATGAGTTCTGTCTGTCACTTATAAAGTGAAAAATCCACCTCAGGCTTCCATTCCAAGAGACATTTCAACCTTTTCATGGAAGCATAACATATCTACAGAAAGTGCACAAATCATCAACATAGAATTTGATGAAATTTTGCAAGTAAACCTGGGTCCTGTGTATCCACCTTTCAGAATAAGAGGGCAAACCACTTGCCAGCAGCCTTGACATTATCTAGGAGCTTATTAGAAATGTGGACTCTTAGGTCACACCCCGACCTAGTATGTTGAAATCTACACTTCAACGAGATTGTCATACACTGAGATTTGAGAAGCATAGATATAGAACACAACCAACTCTCTAGAAATCTATTCATCTATTCAATAATGACGCCCTCAAAAATAACCACTTTCTGACTAACCCTAGAGTAGTTTTGCCTGTCCTTGAACTTTCCATAAATTGAGTCATGGTATATACTTTCAGGGATTTGGCTCCTTTTGCTCAGTATGGTTTTTGGAGATACTTCGATGCTATTACATGCATCAGCTTGCTCTCATTATAATTGTTTAATTGCTGAATGATCATAAAGCATTTTATCTATACCATGATTGATAAGATTTGGGTTATTTTCATTTGGGTGCTATTATATGTGATGTTGGCATGATCATGGCCTTTGGAGAACATGTTTATATATTTCTGTTGGATGAAATTTTAGGATTAGAATTGCAAGGTCATAGAGAATATATGTTTGGTCATCCTAGATTCTGACAAAAAGTTTCCCAAAGTGGTTTTCCCAATTTATCTTCAGAATATAAGAATTCTAGCTGTGCTACCATCCATTAGCTGTCCTCACCAAACATTGATATTCTTACCAGGAACGTCCCTCCGCTCACCTTATATTTTGACTATAAAGTTGAGCAAATGCTGATTCACAATAATCAATGGCCAGTTTCACCTGTTAAGTGTACACTGGTACATTTACTGAGATAATCCCAGCAAACAAATAATTTTGTCTTGACTCCTTGGATACCAACTCCTTTGGTCAAATCTTTATTATGCACCCTCAGTATATCAGATATTTAAGAAGCTGCTGAGGTGATTATTCTTTTCTGTAGACCCCATGACATCAGGAGGGGCATGAGGAAGACAGGAAGAAGCATTGCTTCTACTCCTGAGAGGGGATACGGAAAACCAAAGACACAGCCATGCGTCTTTACATCTTGCAAGGAGGAAAGTGAAAACGTCATGGCTTCTTTCCCCCAATGCATATTGATTTGAAAAAAGACATATTTTATAGTGGCTGGAGGTATAGAAAATAGTTTATTGAACACCTTTTCATGCAAGGTGCTTTATGTAATGTTATTTAATTTGATATCAAAACTGATGAGCTATGTATTATTATTATTAATAATAATAAAAATATTACTATTTTACAAGTGAGGTCACTGGGGCTCAGAGAAAGTTAAATAAACAATATGGCCCCCATCACACAGCTAGTAGAGATCCACTGGGCTTGAAGGGCATGACCTTCTAGTCTCATCACACTTCCTCTTCTGGTTGGGCTATTTCCTCAACTACATTGAAACCCTTGACCTGAGATACAGGACGCTCCACACCCACTGTGGTCCACGCCCCATCGTCCAGCAGAATGCTCCCATCAGCCCGTGCATCACAGTGACTGAAAAACAGCAAGAGGCCAGAAGGTCAGCAGAGATCAGAGCAGGGTCTGATGGGATCGGGGAGCTGCAGAGAGACCCCGGATGTGGTAGTCCAGTCCCCGATGCGCTTTGTTGTGTGTCAGCATATTTCTTAATTTTTCTCACTCCATCTTCAAGGCCTTTGCCTTCTTTCCAGGTTTCATCATTTGGTTTGCTTGTGGGAAAAAAAAAAATGTTCATTTCATTAGCTTTATTCTACTGGAAGCCCCAGGACAAAACATCCTTTGTTCCATAAGGAATTAAGGAAAGACCGTAAGAGCTTTTAAACTTTAGAAGGTCCTGGAACGCTGGTTTTAATAATTATGTCCTGTGTGAATAATGAACACACCTGGACTACACCAGACCATATTTCATAAAGAGTCCTATTGTAGTTTTCACTGTCTTTGTATAAAACTAAATCATAATCTGGAGTGTGAAGTGGTGAGAGGAGGGGATTAGGGTGAAAGCAACGTGGGCTTGGCCACCAGGGCATCCCCCGTAGGCCAGGCCTGCCTTTGCTTGCTGGGGGGATCTCAGGCAAGTCACCCCAGGCATTCGCATCTCGGTGTCTGCACCTCTGTGTGTGTTCGGAGGCTACAGGGACATGGGGTGAGCCCCAAAGAGGATGCGGATGTAAAAATGCTATGCTGGAGTTTCTCCATGTTTTTAAATCAAAAATTCCTTCAGATAAGCACCCGTAGTGCTAAGACACTCTACAGGCCTGCCAAATCTTGCCCAGGAGTCCGGCCATCTCCAGGTATGCGTCAGGCAAAACAGGCAGCACAGAGAACCCAGCAGCTGGTGAGAAGTAACTCAGGGGAGCCTGAGATGGATGCTGTTTAGAAGGCTAGGGCGAGGAGATGAAGCCAACCCAGTGCTATGAGACGAGGGAAGACTGTGGCAGTTACCAAACCCCAAATTCAGGACCTGCGAACCTAAGCCAAATGCCTAATTAATGAAGGAATTTAAATGGAAACTCGGTGGGCTGGGGGACCAGACTGAATTCAGAAAACCCAGCAGCAGTCCCAGGGTTAGGAGCAAAACAGTGACATGGAAGAGTGTGTGGAGCCAAAAGCCAAACCTCTGCATGCACTCCCCAGGGTCATCCGGAATTAGTACAACTCTCTTTTGGGTTATTTGCAGAAATCCGCCATGTACTCTTATGAGCTGTCATCCCCACGCCAACATTCCTAGTTTCCTGAACTTGCCTACATCTTCCAGCTTTCGAGTGGCCATTATGGCCACTGTCTTCTGAACAGAGCCAGTCTGATGTGTCAATTGCTCTCTTTAAGTGAACGGACATGAACGCAGTGATATTCTTGTGTATTTCTGGAGGCTACACTTTCTGAAACTTAAAATTGCTTAGGCAAGGTAGGGGGGCAACTTGGATGGCACGGCCTGCCCTGCCCGCCCCCGTCTACTGTGCAGCTCTGTCTCTAACCCAGATTTGTTTGTGAATCTCAATGTCAGACCCCACTCGTGTCTATCAAACATAGTCTAAATGATTTTAAAAGATCTCCCTGTAATAAGGGACAAAGCCGCCTCCCGTTAATTTTTCTTGTGTCTAATCCTTACAGTTGGGTTGCCAGATTTCTGACTAGGCTCATTAATTTACTTAATTATTAGATTTTAGAAATAATTGAACCCTCAATTTAAAAAGCCTCGGGGCTTAGCTCAGTAAAAACTTGCATTAAAATATCAATGAGCAGCTGCAATAATAACAAAAATAAAATCTATCTGCATAAAACTGCAGACTTAGCCCACTCCTTCGTCTGGACAGACCAGTTTATAAGAACAAGTTTAGCTTCCTGGAATACAATTAATTTGTCGGTGTTCCCTTAGGCCTAGTATGCATGGGTTTAAGAGACACATTTTCCCTTGAATTGTGTGACCTCTCATACCTTAAAGAAGAAATTGAGGAAGTGTTGGGTCTGTTGGGAGGGGCACTGGGTTAGACAGAGTGTATTTTGGAAGCTAGGCCTGACAGCATCACATCTCAGAATAGGTCACATAATATATCTAGGCCGTACCTTCTGAATCTTCAGATAATGTCATTGGGATTGATCACCTCCATGTTTCTTTCCAGCTCAAAAATTCTTTGAGTCTATGTGAAAAGGAGTCAACGAGTTAATAGCCACACCAACCCATCAGAATTGCATTGGTATTTTATATCTTGGATATTGTCCACTGCAGCCAGCTAGTCGATTTGTTTTCCAAACTTTAGAATCATGCCGTCATTAGCAGTTCACATTCATTTAGCATCCACGGGCCCAAAGAGATTCCTGGAAGTTTATAAAGCCCAGAGAACATGTGATCCCTGCCCTCGATGCTCTGACAGGAGAACTTTTGTTTTGCTGCACACTCAGTTCTAATAACTGACTCCCTTTCCATACGTAGACACATCTCCCAGAAATAATTAGCTGCACACACAAAACAATTAGGTGGTTGCAACCTCATAAAATGTGGTTGTTGGTTAATTGGCTCATATTCACGTTGTGATATTTGCATCTACCACCACCATACCACCTGCAAAAGTTTAACTCGCAAAAAAATAGAAGCAAGGTCTCAAAAAATATGGCCTAGTAAGTGGAGTCTAAACACTCAGCGTGACCTGCCTTTTCTGTGGGCATTCTTAATAGCATTCAACGTTCGAGCGTACGGACATAGGAAATGTTAATCTCTGGGCTGCAAACTCATTGTGGGGAGAATAATGAGTGTCAGGGCCTTGGTGGAACAACCACACTGCACCTCTGTTTTCTGTCCAAACCTGGCTTGCTCTGTGGGCTCACCCCTCAGGCCTCTTATACTTGAAGTAGAGGTTTGTATTATCTTCTTTTTTTTTTTTTTTTTTTTTTTTTTTTGACACATGGGAACCCCTCTCTGATGGAAGGCCCATGCATAAGAAGCAGGCTGCATATGAAGACAGCATATGCTCTTTGAGGGGAGTTTTCCCCTTTTCATCATGGTTTGAACCGAATACTTCGCTTTCTCTCAGAGGTTCTCCTTGGTGACCAATTATATATTAGCTGCACCTGCTTCAAGAAACCTAACCACGGTTTTGCTTTGTATTTAACTTGAATCTGTGGCCTCAAAATTGGAGCCAGAACTGGAAAAGATTCTCTCCTTGACCAAACTCTAGCCAGGCTCCTCTGAGCCCCTTTTCCACTAGGCCTCAGTCTTGCCTATAGAGATCTGAACAAACATCAGCTTGGCTTCTAACGGTTCAAGTCCATATCCCTAGGCTGACCCTAAAGCGTCTGCCTGAGAAAACTCAAAGCTTCCAGTAGAATTTACCTCTTCTAGTCAGCACCTGAGGCTAGGTCCTCTGTTTTCTAGCCTCTGTAGGAGGGACGGAGCTGAACTTCCATCAGTGCCCATTGGCAAACCCACATGGGTTTGGCATGGACCAACCCCAATCCCCACTTTTTGTAAGCTTTCACTGCTCTGACACTGTGAGCCCCTCTCACTCCTTTCCCTGCTCCCTTATTCTCCCTTTAAAACGTCCCATCATCCTTGTACACACTGAAGTTGAGTTTGGATCACACTGGCCTCTTTTCCTACTGCAATAGTACATTACTCTTTTAAATTTATCCTTACCACTTTAACTAATGTCTGGCTTTATTTGTTTCACTTTGACAATATCTACTTAAAGGCCAAAGGGCACATGGTGCCCCGTAGGCTGAAACAGTGGCAATAAAAGAGATATCTTGGCCAACAGTGTCTTGGACTGGCATCACCCCAGCCATGCCAGGCTTTTGAGCTACTGACCACACATGCTGAATCCACGACCAGAACGTGAGTGCCACATCAGGAGGGAAAGCCCTACACGTGTCCACTGCCTGGTGTTGGTTTCAACCCTCCCCTGCCCCCTGAGTTGTTGTTTAATCTGCTGAGGTGGATGTTTTCAGCACCTATTTGTTCAGCAAATCTTTGGCTCCTAGCCATCAACTTTTGCCATTCCAGATAACATCCGATTACAGCGTTGTCGAGTTGAGAATTGAAGATGCTTATCAGAAACCTGGCCAGCTTGTGTGAGGCCTTGATACATGAAAAAGTTCATTTCAGGGGAGGAGGGGTAGCAGGAGGAAAAAAGGAAGGGAAGAGAAAAGGATGAGGAGAAGGGGGTAGAAAGAGAGGGGAGGAGGTAGAAGGAGAAAGAGGAAGGAAGGGAGAGGAAAAAAAAAAATAAGTCTGACTGCATGGCAGATCACCCTATTCAGCAAGCCTGGGCTGGCTTTTCATTTTTGACTGATTTTCATTCATTTTGAATTTGGAAAGATGTCCATGTGAATTCAGAGGAGGCGACCTGCGCAGCGGTCCTGTAACACCAACGCCACGTTCTGCGTACCCTTCACACACCAGGGAAAGCTCTCCATCGATACCCCATAAATGCTGCTTCCACACGTTAGCAGACGTATACCATGCTCGTTTCTTCATTGAAAGATCATGAGCCTCTAATCATATTATGGGATAGCCCTCCACTGGACAGACTCGTGCAGATTACAATTCAACCATCTTTTGGAGAGGATAAGAAAGAGAGTTAAGATGTGCACGTGTGCAGTGTTAGGGAAGGAAGAAAAACACCTGAAAATTGCTTCTCTCAATAACTATTTCTAGACACGACAATGGCAGAAACATGTTTGCCAAAGGGAGGGGTGAGCGCTTTGCAGATCAAGGCTAATACATTAATATAGCTAAATTTTTTAAGGAAGTGGGATCTGGTGTCTAGTTCCTTTATTTCCAGGATGATAACTTTGTAGCTTCTTGTTCATGGAAAGAAAATAAACAGGAAATAATCAAAGCAATGCGTGAAGTTTTATACAATGAATGTTGGATTCTCTTTCAAGACAGGTTAGTGACTATATGAATTGTCCTCCTCTACCTCCCAAATCCTGAATAAATGACAGTAAAGGATACTAAGAAATAAAAATAGACATAAATATACAAAACCCAGAGACATCAGAGAATCAGAAATGTTGCCACATTCCTGGAAGCAGAGAGTATATAGGAGATGTCATATTATGAAGTCAATGAAGGAGAAATAGGCCAGAAGGAGTGTAGAGAGGACTGTGCTGGGCAGGCTGGCTGGCCGACTCCAGAGAGGTCCTGGCATTAGATGGGAGGAAGGAGTGAGCCTGAAGGAGAAGGGTTAGATGATGATGGAGAGGCGGCTTCCCCATCCACCCAGCAGGCATAAGTATCGGCAATCTGAAGTTTACTCCAGGCAAGGGTGTCACACAGTCGTTCTGTAAAGGAATTGAACTGCCTAGAGAAAACTTGGAGGCAGTGAAGGATTAGGACTGCAGAGGAAAGCTTTTGAATAGGGAGAGCTGAGTATCCCTAGGAAGTTGAGGAATATTTCAGCATGAAGAAAAGAGATTTATTTTTTTTAAGGAACAAATAGAATTAAAAATGAACTCCCACAGGGGTTGGGGGGATAAGACAGGCGATCACTAATTATTATCCTCAGGAATGTGAGATGTCGTATTCAGCAAACAAGAAGAAGCTGCTATGAAAAGTGAACTCCTGCTGGACCAGAAGAGTTTCTAGGTGTTTAAGATATGATTGCAGAGGGAAATCAAGAGAAAGAAGGGTTTGAAAATAAAGATAAGTGCATCTCTCAGAAAGTGGAGCACAAGAAAGAGACAAAACTTGAGAGAAAAATATAAGAAACAGGAGAGTTAACTCTAAAAGTTTGATGTCTAATCAATACTCATGTCAGAACATGAGAACAGAGCAAATGAAGTAGAGGGAAAAATATCCAAGTTATCATTATTACTGGTACTCTGGAATGAAATATCAGGTTAACAACAGTAGAAGCCAAAAAATTTCACACAGATTTGGTCATTATTGCTAGACCCCATACTTGCAAGTAATGAAAGTTGCTGCAAACATACCTTTTGAAGTTCGCTTTACAAAGCAATCAAGTGAGTGGTTATATTATGGAGAACATGAATTTTATCTTCTGGATTAAATTTCAAACTATACTTGGTAACTGGCAGTTTGGGATAAAATTACAGCCACAGCACTGTCTGGATTCAAAAAATATCTATATCTGAAACAATTAAGATGGCTATTCTGAAACAGCCCTTAGTGACTTCACAGATGGCTCTAGAGAAGACAGGGACACATAGAGGGTGCTAAAAAAAATGTACACACACTTTAGGAAAGGAAAAAAAAACTATTAAAAAGAAAAAAATGAATACAAGTCATATGTGTACATTTTTATGTGCCCTCTGCCACCGTATATAAAGACTTCGAAAAGAATTACCCCAGAGAAACATAAAAGTAGGAAAATATTTCTAAATTAATAGTATATGTATATAATACCTTTCATATATTTTATTACTAATTTACTAAATTAAATATAATAAGTAGCCAGCTGACTCTTTTATGACATATAAATGTATATATTCAAGTTCACCTACGCCCTATGAGAAAGCTGTTTGTTTGGAAAAAATACAGAATCTTTAATGATTTCAGAACACAATAGAATTAAATTATTAAATTAAAAAGAATAGTAGATCTGATAGAAGTTGAAAGGTAAAAAGGCGGAACAAGAAGAAGATAGAACAAGAAAGATGTAAAGGTTTAATGATGTTAAGTAGAATTGTAGAAAGATAAACAGAAAGTAGGACCCATGAAATCCTCATCTATCTTAATGGGAATTTAATAGATAAACTTCAAATTGCTAAATAAAGAAACAGAAATACGTATAGTTTATTATGTAATAATGTGGAGCCAAATTACTTTAAAATCTTAACAAACATGGGCAGAAGTGATTGTCTCTGAGATGGGAGAATATATTTGGGGAATTGTGAGATTAGTCTAGAGTGTTCTTCATTAAAATTTAAGATAGTTTGACCTTCATACATTATATTCGATTACACTAGAGCATCCTTATAACCCTTCCTATAAGTCTGAGAATTGGGGATTGTTGATATCCTAGGTTTACAGGGAGGCAATTGAGACTCAGAGAAGTTAAATGACTGCCAAGGTGGAACAGCCTTATGAGTGGTAGAAATGAAGCTTTTATCATCAGATTTTTCCAAATGCCATGCTCTTTGGAAATCAAATAGGAGTAGATACTAAACAATACTTTTAGGTCTTCTCTCATCAATGTATAGAATGTGGTTAAATCCAGGTGTTGGCATACCTTTTTTTCTTTTTCTTTCTTTTTTTCCATAGCAAGGCCAGAAAATAACTATTTTTGCCAGCCATGTGGCCTCTGTCACAATCACCAGATCCTGCCATTCAGTACAAACATTGCCACAGACTATATGGATGGCTACGTGGGCTCTATAGTTCACCAACCCTTGGATCAGTACGTTTATTCTCTCTCTCTTTTAATTTTCATTTTATTTCTGGGGGAAGGGGTGGGAATATGTTTTCACTGAACCTAATCTGCAGTCTCCCTCCACCCCCTGCCATTGTTATATACACTTAATAGTGCAGGCATTATGATTATAAACTCTGACAATTACATCCCACTTTTTATTGGGGTGGAGGGGGTTCTCCTGACATATTACTCATTTCGTCAGACACAATCTCAGTAAATGTCTCAATCACTGTTTTCAGTGCTCAACGTTGAGTAACATGGAAGTGGCACGATTTTCATCAGCCTCGGGACTCGTTGGGGTGTTATAATATCATATAAGGGAGTGATGTCCAAGTCGTATTTGTAGGACACCAGTGAGCCCAGAAGCTGAAATAGAGCCAGGAAGGGGCCGTTCATTTGATTGGTTGATGCAGACATGATTCATTTGAGATGACAGAACTGGGGCATCTGAAAAACCCCATGGATTCTCTCACTAGATTCCTGAAATACCATCAAAACAAAGCAGGCAAGGACATCTTTGGTGTGTCAATCAGTGGCCTAAGAGCTGGAGGGCAGTGGCTTCCCGCAGCAGAATCAGCTGTGTAGTTTTGTACACGTTCTCTAAGCTAAGATTCACTTTCCTGGCACTGAGAGTCCTGGCGGTGCAGCCACTGCCTGCTCCTTGGGCAACCGGGAATAACCACTGATTTTTGCTACTCTGGGACGGTATGCATTTCTTCAAAGAGAAATCAAGGTGCTGCTACCAGACAAATAGGGAAGAGATGATGTCTTCCCCAGCTTAGAATACTCAATATCAAATTTAGGGAAAGGTAAACACATTGTTCATTCCAACAGTCTGTCTGTCCCCTTAGGCATATACACTGCTTCCTCAAGTGTTTTCTGTAGAGCACCAGCCCTGCAAGATACTCCACCAAAAAGGAGCTTTCTGGACCAGGAGTTTGAAAAATGCAGTTTTTCCCCAAATCTGTCTAACTTTATTTACCCATCATTTCACAGACTTACTTAACATAACATGTTTCTTCCAAAGGAACTCTTACTAACATAAACTGATGCACTAATATTCTCAGAAACCCGTTTAAATACCCTTGAATATCTGATAATATATTCATGAGCAATCTTAAATATTGATCATTTTTGTTTGTTTGTTGTAGTTACTGAAAGCCTTGGAAATGTAAAAAAGAAATTTTAGCCTCTTGATGTATAAGGCAAAAGAAAAAAACCAGTGACAAAATAAAAACATCTGAAGCAAAACATGAAATGATCTGGTAATTCATCATCCTCCCATTTGGAAGAGCAGAATAGAGTGATAAGAAAAATGTTCAACGTTCTGTGTGATTTTGAGTAAGACTGGAATTTTGAGAGTTCTAATCCTGGCATTGCAGTTTGCGTATAGGAAGTTAGAAGAAATAGAGGAGAAATGAAAGAAACAGTAGTCTCGTCTACTGCCTCTGCTCCAAACGGTCCTTGCTCTAGGCTCCTAAGCCCACATTCAGATCGCTTAACTGCAGACAAAACTCAGTTATGTGGGGACCCACAAGTAAATGGAAAAATTCCAAGTCTCGCAATAACAGAGCATGTATACGTATTTGGGGTTTGAGTGAGGACACAGCAAAAGCACATCTTTAGTGGTCAAAATAAATCCCTTGAGAAGTCCCTGAGATTACAAACCAAAAACCAGAGAGAGACCAGAGCACCTATTCATCACCTCACTAATCAGACGGGGTACCACATTCTAATCGGCTACTACTGTCTCTAGAAAAGAGTCTTCTGAGGCAAAAGGAAGCCAAAATCAACAGGAAAAGTAGAAAAGATTTTAGAAAAAAAAAAGCAGTGTGAAAAAAGAAGACAGTGGAATACAACAGAAAGGGATGGCAGGGCTAGAACGTCTCCTGAGCTTGAAGCGTGGCTGCTCTGATGTAAGGAAAGAGAAGGGCACGGAATTTATTTATTGGGCATCTACTGCTTCCACTAGGTGATAAAAGGAATCATTTGTGCATTTACCTGTTGTCAGCAGCTTTATTGAGTGGTCATTTAATTACTATTTTCCATATGCATCCAGGTTCTTCCGGGTTAATTAGCTTGACCAAATTTTCCAAATAGTGAGAGAATTTGCCATTTAGGCCTCGTGACTGAAATGCCCACATTCCCTCTGCTACCCTCCCTGTCCCTCAACAAGAACATGTGGACACAAAATACTTCTGCCTGAATGTGATAACATAAGGCAGGCCATGGAAATTCAAGTGGGCTTTGGCCAAGTGGGTATCTGTACCTAAATGGCTGCTAAGGGCATTCACGTGACATTCAGAAAGGATGTCAATCCATATAGTCTGTGGGCCTAAGGGACAGACTGGAGAAGGGTTGGGTTAATAATTGTCAGAAAGATGCAAGTCTTCAATATTAGATCCATTGACTTTATTGAAAAACTGAGGCAAATCTGTTATCAGTTTTAGAATGCTTTTCATGAAGAGAATCACAAATAAAATTGATTGAAATGTAAACCACTTAAAAAAAATCAGAGGTACTTCTTTATTTAAAAATAGCACATTCTCTATTGATGTCAAGTGTGATCATTTATTTTTTTATACTTTTGCCTGTGAATGTGGTATCTCATGGCTCATGGACTGTGTACAATAAGATTATCCATCGGGAAGACAGTTGAATTTATTTCCCCACTAATGCTGTGTGTGTAGAGGGTTCTGTGGCCTCCCCGATCCACCCACAGTCTCTCTACCCATAAATATCTATTGGATAGGAGAGCCCACAGAGAGCAAAGTGCATCTGCCATTGTGTTTTCCTTAACACCATGTGCTAGATGCACAAGGAGCACATTTGCTGGAACAGTAAACTCAAAGATGGCTTTTACCTGTGACAGACAGACAGGCAGAGGAATGGATGGGTAGATGGACAAAAAAATAAAAAAAGAAAGAAAAGAAAAAACAATAAAAGGAAGGAGGGATGAAAGGAGGGAGACAGGAAAGCAGGGAGGAAAGAATGAGATAAAAATAATAATAATGCTATGCTCTAGAAGAAGAGAATGTTTCTTTTAAATAGCTACTATCTGTGAGTTAGTAAGAGTCTGCACGACAAACGCCCCTGTGTCGTGGTACACAGAGCAGTGACGAGCAGTCAGAAGAGACGAGTTCTATTTTTTGCCATAGACTTTAATGTTTAAACAAGTCCCTTCACCTTATGGCACTTCCTTTCCTACTTGAAAATCTTAAGCTAGAGGAAAGCACGCTGACATCGCCAAAGCATGAGATAATGTGCACTTTTGAGAAAGGCCTGAAATGGTTAAAGGCATGGCCAGACTTGGGAAGGCTGGCTGGGGCCACATGTTTCCCCAGTGTGTGACCTGCAGGCACACACCTGGGCTCGGTCAGGTTACCGCTCAGCCCTTCCCACCCCCAGGTCAGGCCCTGGCCGATGATAGAACTAGGACCCTCCGTAATTAAGTGTACCAATCACCTAAAGCAACAAGAGGGTATTAGGGAATATTGGATGTCACTCAGTCTCTCTTTAGACTTCCTTTCCTTTTAATTACTTCAAAAGGAAAACACTAACTGTTAAAAAAAAATGTCAAAAATAACAAAGGCAAAGCCCTTTAAAGGGGTAGATATCTGTAAAGGTTAAGCCATGGCTGCCTGGACTTTTAGCTGCCCTGTATTTGCTGCTAAATTTGATGTGAGGTTGAATTTAGGCAGCTCTAGATTATCTATTCCTATACATTTGCCCCTGCTGATGCCTTATTTAGGAAATATCAATGATCAGCCACCATCTGGTTTCCTAAAGAAAATGTTTAGAAAGTCTTATTTGCTTCTTTCTTACTTAGAATTATTTTGCTCTTGCTGTTGGTGTCAAAAGGACAAGAGTTTGAGTGCTGGTTCAGTCATTTAGAAGTGACGTGACCTTGGGCATCTTATATACTTCTTTGTATTTCAGCTTCTTCATCTGGGAAAAAAAAACAAACAAAAAACTATCTCCTGTACAGCAATGCTATAAATATTTTTTTTTAAATTGCAGCTCTGAGTGGTGAAGGATGTTAACAAGACATTCTGTGCTGATCATCTCACATTACACAGACATTTCAGATCATTATGTTATGCACCTGAAACTAATATAAAGTTACATGTCAATTATATCTCAATAAAAAAATTATAAAACGCATAGTTCATCACCTGGCACACAGTAGGTTTCCAAAAACTGGGTGGCTTCTACCCAAACAAAAACAACTGTTAACAAGGTTGCTGGGTCTTATACAAGAAGAATAAAGTTGAATAAAAAATTGAGTATAAGAATTGAATACACCAAGTTCAGACGACCAGAGGCTAAATAATTTCTAGAAGATGCGGGCTTTCCCTAGGGGGAGTAATTTCACAGACAGCTGAGGACAACCAGCCAACCATTCTGTAAGGGAGATGTAAGGTTTGTTGCCTCAGAAATTACTGTAGCTTCAAATTAGGGTTCCCACATTTAAAGTGAACTTGACTTTACATCTTTCTTAGTCCATGCCATAAAAGTTATAGTTGCAGTGAACAGGCTCTTTTTATTAAACACTAAACTTCACCAGCATAATTAAGACTCATCTAAAGTAGAATTGACTTTGACATGTGGCAGGAGAGGCTGTGCTGAATTCCTTTTCCTTCTTACCTCCTCACCTCAGATGTGTTGAGATGTGTCCCTGGGGTGGTGCAAGGAAGCCAGGTGTGATTCACCCACTTTGTAAACATATCCTTCCTCAGGTGTGGGCCTCCCTTCAAGAGCAAGCTCCTGAGTTGCTGGCTTCCTCCGTGGCTTGTGTTGATAATTTAAAGAATTACGCAGCTACAGCATTGGGTAGCTCCTCAGAAGCCGTGGAACTTCCCCTCCAAGGATAGAAGCCCTCTCAATGTCTACAGAAAACTTCCCTAAGGGAAACTTGGGCTGTTAACATAAATCCTTGTCTCTATGCAAAGGGTGACTCTTCTCCCAGGCAGGTGTGTGTGGTTCTCCCATCTTTCTGGGAGGATGTTGGGAATTGCCTAAATGAAGGCAAGAAATAGACTTTCCTCCTAAGAATCATGCTAGGATAGTTAGGAACTGAGTTTCTAGAAGAAGAAAGGAAGGACATTTCAATTAATGATTTTGTTAGACTGAGGGCAGGCTGAATGATATCTCATTTGATTCATTTGAAAACTCAACAAATAATTGGCTGTTTTATCTAAACCACAAATAAGCAAATAAATGTGGAGTTCTAGTTAATAAAACGTTTCAAGTTATGGAAGCGTTATTATTTTAGCTGTTGCTATTAATATACATAATTTATTTAAAACTGTTTTTTTCTGGTTATAGCAGTATTATATGTTACTGTAGATAATTTAGGAAGCCTAGAAAACAATGAAGAAGAAATAAAAATTATTCATTATTCTTTTATCTACTCAGAATTAGGCATCACTAATATTTTGGAATTTCTTTCTAATTTTCCTTACCGTGTTTGTGTGTGTGTATTGATTTTACAGAATTAGGGACTTATTGTGTATATGTTACTTGCTTTTTTTCATTGACAGCAACTTTGTACATACTTCTCAATACCATTTAATATCATCCAGGCAAGATATTACTGGCTATATGTTATTCAACAGTAAAAATATATGCCACCCAATTCCTGTTACATGGCAATATTTCACATCAACTGTAAAAGATTGGATGAGTTAAACGTTGTTGGTGAAAACCTTTGGCAGGGAGAAGGTTTCTTACCTTACATCATACAACAAAATGGATCGCTGACAATTAAGGTTAAAGGTAAAAATCAAAATGTAAACATTTTCTAAATATACAGTAAAGCCTAAAACAAAAGTCCGTTAAACTATCACTTAAACAATTTCTGTTTAACAATATAAAATCTTAATCAAATTAGGGAAAATATTTGTAACATTTACAATGGCCAATATATGTAAGTAGGTAATAGGTAAGTATAAGTAACACGTGAAAATAACTACACATTAGAAAAATATGAACAGAAGACTCAAGAAAAATTTGAAAATCACATTGAGGCAAATTTCAGAAAAGAGAATACAAAATACTCAACTTCACTAGAAATCAAAAGATATGCCCCTCACATGTCACTTTGTATTCTTTCTTTATTTACTTTTCATCAGATCATATTATAAATATAGGTACTATTTTCATACTGCCCATTTTCCCCTGAATGCAGCCGAAAGTGTGGTTGCTGTCTTGTTCCCTGTTGCACATGCCCAGTAACAGACCCCCGTTTGGTCTCTGTAGTAGTTTTTATCTCCAATTTTCAGGGGGATAAAGCATCTGCTTTGTGTTCCTGAGTTTCTGAGTCAGCCAGGATGGTTCACCTTCATGATGCAACTTGGCTGGGATGGCTTTCCCCCACCTGCTCGCCCTCCTCCTGGGACCAGCAGGCTTGGCGGGCCATATGCCTCTACCGAGGATGGCATGAATACAGGAAAGTACCATCAGCCTCAGAGTCACGTTCCGGTCCCTCTGGCATCATAGCCTCTGCTTCACGTTGGCTACAGAGAGTCACACTGTGAAGCTCAAGTCAAAGGGCTTAGAGGTGTGCTCTCCATTGTGTAAGCCTATGCAGAAAAGGGGTACGCAGAGAGTGCGGCTATAGGGAGGGCAGTGATACTCCCCAGGGTTATATCTACAGAGGGGGCCAAAATATATATATATATATATATATATATATATATATATATATATATATATATATATACATTCTAAGAAAGGAAAACTATATTAAAATTGTGATACTCAATATATACATGTACTGATAACAAAAAATGAATACAAGTCACGTTTGACTTCTGCAATGACAAGAGGTGCTCAGAGTGGTTCCCATCAGCGTCCAGACACTTCTGATGACGGCAAACTACTGCTTAAGCAACGCTGACCCAAGTGTCCACTTGTAGACACTTTTTGGGCACCCTCGGCATAGATAGATAGATAGATAGATAGATAGATAGATAGATAGATAGATAGATAGATAGATAGAATGTTTGTATATGTGTGTATATGTGTATTTACTTATATATATATAGCATAAACAAAAAAGAGGTATCACTTTCACCTATCAATCATTAATATACTTAATTACAATAGGCAATGAGAATATGGAAAAGTCAGGTCTATATTGTAGTTCATTTTCATGAAATTACCATTTTAGCTATAACCAGGGATGCACTCAAAAATTTATTTCTGTGATTTTTTTATTGCAGTATTATTTATATTACAAAAATACTGGAATTAACCTACTCTTATTCTGAGATAACTCTTTCTTATTGTGCTTACTTTGACCTAACACAGCCAATGTTTCTCATTATTGCATATAATGGTTTGCATCTTGGGCTAAATAAGAGAAATGGGTTTTTCCCTATTCAATCTTCTACAACTAACTATTTGAGTTCATTAATTAAAAAATTATTTATTTCGTACCTACTGAATTTTAGGAATAAATTAGTAATACTCCTGGCTTTGAATTTCTCAGATAAACATCAGAAGCCTTTGGAGAAACTGTGTGTATAAAAATCACAAGCAGATAAAAAAGTGCTATGATAGATGAATATACATTTTGGATATTAAGATGTCCAGATAAAAGACAACTAGCTCAGCTGGAAGAATATGTGCAGACCCTTTAAAGAGGAAGAGTGAGTTAAAATCTAGGCTTTGGGTCTAAGTATGATGGGAAGGAGAAAACTTTAGGAAGGGCTAATCAATATTGTCAGCTTTGAAAAATGCTAAGATTAATTTAAGGTCTGTGCCCATGGCTTTTGATTGACACCTCTACCCCACTTCTAGAGAGGAAAGGGGAGGCCCTTCTTGTAGGCCCAAAGCTTCTTGAGAAAAATGGGGAGTCGGCCATATTAAGTGACTTTAGAAGGGGACAGAGGTAGATTTCAGGCTGCCTGATGAGCTGTAGCTTGCCTAAATTTGCTTCTTACTCTGACTTCAGGTTCCAGGACTTAGTTTTAATTTCTATGGTATATATTCTATCAGGGTTGGTTGAGAAAGATGTTAATTGTAATTTAGTATTCTCCCTTTATTTTATAACATCCAAAATATAAACTCATGGAAAACACTGGCTCCGAAAGGCCACTGTTACAGGTAGAAGAGTGTCAAGTAGGTGACGTGGCAGCGTCACAGGAGACAGGTAGGATTATGTTTCTTTTTTTTGTTGTTATTCATCCATGAATAAAAAACATATTAAGTTGTTTAACAAATATTGCAACAAATATTGGAAAGCTTGGCTTCTTAGTTTCTTTTAAATGGTTGAGAATCATCAACAAATTGTTTAGGATCAATTAACACGAGATAAAATTTCGCACGGAGAGTGATCAGCCATTGTCAAATTAAAGTCCATACATACCCTTGCTTAATTGGTTAGAAACATTGCATTTAAGGCACAGGAGCCTGTCTTTCAATCTTTATCACTCAGGAGTCAAAAGACCGAGTCGGGAATCCAGTGCGTCAGAAATTGTCCTGCTGCCCTAAAAATATAAACAAACGGAGGCTCACTTCAGCCCAATGACCCATCCCCCCTTTTGATTAATTGTGAGTAAAAACGGGCTTCCAGGAGTGGGGTTGGGGACCCCTGATTTCAGCAGCATCAGCAAAAAGAAACTCATCTTTATCTGGAATTAACTACAAATTCAATTAGAATAAAAATCTCTGCCAACCTCGTGGAAAAGATTTTACACAAAGAAAACCAGATGTTTCAACAACATTGAGAGCACTTTGCCCAGCAGTCTAAGGAATTTTCCATCTTGTAAGCCCAATCAGTGGTGAAAGTTACACAGATCCAGCTTCCCTAACTCACTAAACGGCTTCCATTTCCCATGCTCCTTTAATTAGATTTACTTCTTTAACCAAAGTAATATTGAGTTGAAAGAATGGGGAAGAGGAGGAGGGGAGGGATGCTACTTAATATCGGGTGAGCAACTTTAGAGAAGGATGAAGGGTAAGGGTTCAGGTCTGTTTGGGAGTTCTCTCTTTCACAGATGAAACTTCTTATTTATTATGAGTGTATTCCACTGGAAAAAAAAATGGTAATAAAATTAATCACTAGAGGTTGTGCTAAGGTCAGGCCTTAGTTCTATTTTCAGCTTCGAACAGATTATAGGACAATGGAGCATAAATGGAAACTAGAAAAGATTTAGAACAGAACAGACGTCATGTAGCATTTTCTCACAGGAGGATAATTAATGTGTGAATTGGCCAATGAGGGAAAGTTGTAAAGGAAGAGACACCAGGACCACTCTGGCCACACATGGGAAATGGGTACAAGCACCAGAGGGACCCGGAATGGCTTAAATGACTCCTGCTTGGTTTTGGAGATGTCTTAAATTTGTATTTCTGAAGCTTGCCTTAATTCATATTTGTTTGACCAGAATAGAGAGAGAGCCGAGAGATGAAGTCAAGCTTTTGCAAGAGAGAAGCAGTAAGCAGTGACTTACAAAGGCAACAATATGAGTGGTCAGTCTTTTATAGTTAGTTATGTTTGTCACTAAATTAAACAAAACAAACCCACCTGTGGCTCAGTTTCTACTTCTTTCCATTCTGCGGTGTTCAAAGGAGTCATATCTTTGTTCAAACTTCTCTCATTATGACGACGACAGTCTCCTAACAAGTATTTCTAGTCCTCTAACCGTATTTTTCAGTAATTCTCAAAATTGCAGCAAGAGTGAGCTTCCTAAAATACAAATCTGATTGTAAAAGTCACTTGTTAAAAATGGTTAGGGCCAGCCAAGTGGCGCGGTGGTTAAGCCCTGGCTTGGGAAGCCAGCGGCCCCGGTTCGGGTCCCACATATGAGGGCCAGTGACACTGCCCTAAAAAAAAAAAAGAAAAAAGTGGTCAAGAGTCCCCATCTATTAAGGACAAATACCCTGACTTATTTATTTATTTATTTATTTATTTATTTATTTATTTATTTATTTATTATTTTAACTTTATTGGGGAACAGTGTGTTTTTCCAGGACCCATCAGTTCCGAGTCAAGTTGTTGTCCTTCAATCTTAATCGTGGAGGACACAGCTCAGCTCCACATCCAATCTATAATAGTTGCGGGCGGTGCAACGCATCATCCCATGCGGGAGTTGAACTGGTAACCTTGTTGTTCAGAGCGTGCGCTTTCGCCAACTGAGCCACCGGGCCACCCCCCCTTACTCCCTATTTTTTATAAGTCTTCCTCCTCAGACCTGGATCATTTCCTGTTGCCTCTTGCCACTCTCAGATCCACTTCCCTTGAATGTGTTTCCTCGACTTGTCATTGTCCACTCAATTTATTTTAAAATGTGTTGATTTCTTGCCTCCTATGTGCCTGCCAGGCACTAGTATAGGTACTGGGGATCGAGCCATAAAGGACAACATGGGGACATTCTCTGACCCCATGAGGCCTGTCTTCTAGTCGGCGATGGGGGACTCCATGCTCAGAAGCCAGTAAGTCCATGTGTGACTGGGAAGAATACGATGATTAAAAGTAAGGAATGAAGTGAAATAGGATAAAGAGCAATGCTTAGATAGGCTTGTTAGTGAAGGTCCCTCTACAAAACGAACATGGAGTTGATGAAAGTGACTTGGGGGGGCGTGGTGAGAGGATGGCATGGTGGCAACCTGGACACTATCTTAGATCATCCAGAATTTGGGGGGGCCACAGACCAGCCACTGACACGTCTTAAAAATTACCTAGGGTGTTCTAATGTTTAGCTAAGAAATGAATCTCCAACTAAGGTAAGGGCTTTTGCTTTAACTTTGGGTGGCATGGGGAGGTCATGAAATTCAGAAGTGGCACCACTTATTCACGTATTCAGTCTCCCTCTGATTCCTGAGTGAAGGAAAGATGGTGGAAGGCAAGAGTGGGACCCGGGAGAGTACATGAGAAGCTCTCTGTACTTGACCTGAGGAGAGATAATGGGGACCTGGACCAGGAGGGTTCCGTCAGGTGTGATAACCAACCATGTGGTCAGGTGGGAGCTGTGTGCTGCAGGTAAAGCCGGCTGGATACCGTCATCCTTGTGCATAAGGTTCCTGGTCCTGAGGTGCCAGGTCCACCGCTGTGCATTTCCAAATCCAATTTAGCCAGAACAGTCCCTTGCCCTCCTCACCACGGGAGGCAGTTACATGCCGGGCCCCTGGGGGCATCTGAGTTTATGCCCTTCTCTAGGTGCCCCGAATGCTCCCCTGTGAAGGGCTTCCTTCTGCAGGTCCCCATGTACCTTCATGCCTCTGTTGTGTCATGAGCCATCTTCCCATTATTGTTGTCTTCATGTGTGTCTCTCTAGATTATATTTTACTCATCTTCATATCCCAGGGGTTTAGCAGGGAACCTTGCAATTACTGGGCGTTTGGTAATTCTTCAGTGAATGATGAAATGAGAGAATGAATGAATGAACTAATGAACAAATGACTAAATAAGTTGATGAATGCGTCTTCTGTAATGTGGTCACATGGCAGGAATCAGAAAACAGAAAAATTGTGTGCAGCATGTGGAGCATTCATGCCTGTGTTCATTAACTATTTCCTGCCCATCCTAAAGTAACAGAGCTGTGAGTTCTCGGTAGATTACTAACATGCCCTCAATTGTAAAATGGGGATAATAAACGAAATGCAATAAAAAACAGTCAACATGTTAGCGACAAACTCTCCTGTCTTTCTCCGGTCCACAGGCAGGATATGAGAGGGTGCTGTAAGGAGAAAAAGACCAAGTCCCATGGCCTAATTCTCCTACTGCAAGAAGGGAGGGGTGCACCACAGACAGGCTGTGTGTTGGGCGATGTGCAAACAGCGGGAGGGGCGGAGGGGAAGACAGGTGGGGGGCCAAGATGGAAGTGAGAGGTTCCCAGAGTGTCAGGGTGTTGAAACCAGAGACTCTGGACTTGGAAGCTCCTGGGTGCCTGAGAAGGATATGATGAAGGATGGGAATATCTCTTTAGTGACGCTTCTTTAAATGCCACAGACTGTGCCATTCAGTTACAGGAGCCATGCTTGTAAAAGTTTCACATAAAATGCTACCAAGTAGATGGAAAACAAAGAATACACTTCACTGAGCGGATAGCCTGGTACATGGCATCCAACAACTATTTATTGCCTTGTGTTTTTTTGTTTGTTTGTTTGTTTTTTGGTTGGTAGTACTTGAAGAGTTAGGAAGCACTTTCACAATCATTTTTCCATTTTCATTTCATCCTGAGTACAACTAGTGGAATACATAGGCAGGTGGTATTATGCCCATTCAGTTGACTGGGAAACGGGCTCAGCACGGCTGAGTACATCTGTCCAAAGTTATATAAAATTCAAGTATCATGGTCAATGGAGTTTTATGTGTGTGTGTTTTTAACTTTAAGTCCAGAATAATAGAGCTGTTAGATTGAACATCTTGTAGAACTTTTTCAATTAAAAGTTTTATTTAGAGATAATTTAGATTTAGATGCAGTTGTAAGAAATAATACACAATAATACTTTACTCAGTTTTCCCCAATACTAACTTATATAACAAACAGGATACTGACATAGACACAGAACATTTCT
This sequence comes from Aselliscus stoliczkanus, assembly GCA_033961575.1. Lineage (NCBI taxonomy): Eukaryota > Metazoa > Chordata > Mammalia > Chiroptera > Hipposideridae > Aselliscus > Aselliscus stoliczkanus. The sequence continues at coordinate 29,111,348 of CM066741.1, forward strand.
GTCATCATAAGCATCCTTTTATAGCCACACCCACTTCCCCTCCACCCTTCCATCTTCTTAATTCCCAATCTGTTCCCATTTCTATAATTTTGTCATTTCAGTAATGTTACACAAGTGGGGAGTCATACAGTATGTACCATTTTGAAGTTGACTTTTGTCACCCATCATTCACTGGAGAGTCTCAAAATTCAGTCTGTTTTGCTGTTGCTGCTATTTCTTTTCCCAAGGATTTAACATTTCTTCCTGAAGCAGAATGCCCAAAGCACCCAATGCAAATTTAATAGGCAATGTTTTAAAGTGCGGCCCAACAACTGGGTGATAGTGAAAAGGTCACTTAACCAGCGGGTTGGTTTGTCATGATGGCATGAACGAATTATTTTAAATGATTTTCCACACTAAATTTTCCAGATGTTTTGGCCATGGGCCAAGATAATTAATATGGCAAATCCACTGGCTAGAGCTCCTTCACAGAGCTGAGAATTGGAACTCAGTGTTGGGTTGTTGGTAAGCTGTGCGTATTATGTTTAAACGAAACGTGCTTGTCTCATGGCTGACCCAGACCCAAAATTTGTTGAGGCACTTGAGATGATTACTCATTGTACATCATCAGAAAGTAAATCTAAAAAGAAATGATGCCATGTTTTTTGTTTTTAGTTTTTTTTCCCTAAAGAGATCTTTCTATACTCATGACCAATTTGAAGTTCAACCCTTTTGTCCTTTAGACATTTTCAGCAAAAAATTTAAAAGACAGATGCTCATTTTGAGTGGGAAAAAAAAGACAAATACATATGTATATTTTTTTCTCAAAAAATTATAAATAGTTGCACAGATTTTGCTGAAGCATTAAATATAGTCATACGTTCCACTCCCAAGAAATTACCCAAATTATTGGTATTTGTGTTGTCCTTGTTTCTAAATATAATAACACTGCTTAAAATACTCATGACATGCTTTTACTTTAGGTGACTCCAGCTTATAAAATGCATGGATCACACTGCATATGTTTTCTGAGTTTGTCAAACTAGTAAATAGGCACTCCGTGTCCACTCAGATAGCACAGAGAAAGTCTAGACATCAAAGGAAAGCAACTAACATTGTGATAGAAACTTGCCTTTTGGGCACAGTTTGGGGCCCCGCCACCACAGATGGAACACAACCTCAATTTCCCTTGCCCAGACACAATGACAAGAGGGTATTATCATTTTTGCTGACATCCGCGACCTGTTATCGCTGATTTATTTCCTGCTTCCGTTTACCGAGGAATAAGCCAGTAATTAATTATATATCAGAACATAAGACCCGACCTGGCAATAATGTACAAGGCTAAGAACACTGTATTTACATATGAAGGTTATTTAAAATACGCCTTGTTAAATAAATATTTAAAATCCCTCCTTATTTAGCCTATAAACTGTTTGGACTGAGGCTGCAATGTGACTTGCCCACATTAGATTCTCAAAGAGTAAAAATTGCTTGACTATCCATCCTCCTGACAAGGCATATAGCAGAAAACACCAACATCAACTATCTACATTCACATGGAAATATAGAGTGTCAGTAGGAAGATGATCCTCAGGACATCATAACACTTACCTTCGTCTTGAGAGCAGATACGTGGGATAAGGGGATCTAGGCATCAATGAGCCACAGTCAACATGACCACCTCAGAGACAGGAGTGAGATAGACGTATGGGAGAGAAATCGTTTCACAAAAAAAACATTCTCCCCTGGGGATCGTTTTCCCCGTGTAAATGCCCAGAATTGTTTTTAGAGGGAAATAAAATAAAACACAGAACTTAGAGTTTTCCACGTCGCTCAAATCAATACAGAGCCACAGTTTCAAAACAACCATAACGAGAACCCAAGTGACAAGTCAGACGGTGTGGGAGACCAAATCTTTGTCCCTTGCAGGAGGGCGAGGCTCAAATTCTCTCAGGGGCCGAGGCGGGGAGTCAATGTATTTACGGTGCCCTGAAAATTAGCTTTTTCCTGGAGGCTATCTGTGTACCTGAAAGCGCCCAGTTCTCTCCCGAGCATCGGGGTTCCCTATAGAAGGGAATGACAGACATATCAATTCCTGAGCCACCAGGGGGAGCAGTTCACCAGCACAAAACAAACCTTTCCCAAAGGAAGTGACTGAAGGTGCCTCTTCGTCTCCATTTGCACAGCTGACAGGGACCCCGGATTTGATGGGTGCTGTTCCATGTGGCACTTACGTACTTAATACTGACGTCCCATGCTGGAGCTCATGCTGGTGGGATGCATGCTGTCCAGTCATGGACACATATGCCCACGGAAGACTTTGCATTAAGACTTCCAAATTAGTCATTGTCATGGACAGAAATGCCTTGTTTTATTATAGGAAATAATTTCATCCCGGCCTCTGCTAGCTTTTATGAACAAAGCCAATGGATTTATCAAACTAGTTATTCTATATGTATCATAGTACAGGGGTGAAGTTAGGAATCTGATCTTTACTCTGGTGAGAGAGAGAGAGAGAGAGAGAGAGAGAGAGGGAGGGAGGGAGGGAGGGCGGGAGGCAGAGAGAGGGAGAGGGAGAGAGAGAGAGACAGAGAGAGAGAGACAGAGAGAGAGAGAGAGAGACAGAGACAGAGAGGTATTCTCGCCGGTCTTGAAGCCTGGCATGCACCACAGCTTGCATACCACCACTTCTCCCTTCAGCAAGCGCTTTTCCTCTCCTTTGGCCACAGTCCTGGGGCTGGGAAGGAAAACAGCTGTCAGAGAAAGACCCGTGGTGATGATAAGCCCTTTGTGTGTAAGCTCAGGCTTTGCTACCAGCCTGTCCAAGCAAAACAGCTGTGGACCTCAGTGGACCTGTGTATGGGTGGAGAACGCCAAGCCCACTGATGAAAACAGACAACCAGAAGCGTGTACTGGCCCCTAAGGTGTTTTACAAATGGCTTCAAAATCCACCGTAGGAATTGCCCTAGGAAAGCCAAGTTTTAACTTTTAGTAATGGTCTGTTTCGAAACCTCTTTCCAGGCGCTTCCACTTCTTACTCTTCTAACTTTCCCCTTACTACCGAAAGCATATCCTCCATATCAACAGCTTTGACATCCCCTGGGGACCTGCTAGATATGCAGAGCCCCAAGCCCCATCTCAGGCCTCCCTGAGTCAGAATCTGCCTTTTCACAAAACCCTCAGGGGATTAGAAGTTGAAACTCTGATCCCCGAGACCCTGGGCCCCTGGGCGCTGGATAGGTTTGCTTCTGTTAGGACATAGATAAGATGCATAGATGTACCCTTCTAAACAGGATGCACAGGCACCATGATTGTTACATGGCCTATGGCATCGGCAGTTGACTCTTTCCAATAAAAAAGAAGCCGACAGCTTTCACTTTCACCTCTGGCACTTCCCAGCTCTTCCTTGCCTTATTGGTAGCCCATACGTATTAACTCCATGGTGAAGATTCAATGAACACCTGGCGCTTGGAAGATTCCGTTGACATTTTCCTTCTCTTTAGAATTGAGTTTGCAATCTATGAATATTATCCAGTGATTTGGTTATTAACTCTTTTCCCTTCAACTTTAATATTATTTTTTCTCCTTTTTATTTTTTTTCGTTTTATTATTCCCAAATAAAATGTAGAGAAAAAAAAGCGAAACTCAAGGCAGCCTATATATATATCATTACTTTGTTGAATGGCTTGGGGTTTTTTTTTGGAGAAAGTTGAAAGAGCTAGAAGAATCATTTGGGATTTGGGATGACATTCCAAGACCTATCCTTAACACTGTCATATCAGGGATGTTCAAGGCAGGGGGATTCATTCTAGACAAGGAAGTAGAAAATGCCCCATTCAAAATACTTAAAAATGAGGGGGAACAAGCAAAACCCCAGCCAACACATCTCTTACGGCTATCATGGGAACACTGTCACAGCTGGACGGAGACAGTGACAAGTATTTGTGGTGCAGTATTATGATATACTGTGTGTATTTTTTTGGAGAACAGGACTTAGACAGCAATATTCTGCATTGCTCCTTTTCATTCCGGCCCTTTGTATAATATTATTCTTTGGCAAATGCTGTACTGTGATATTCTGAATTTGGGCCAAAATTTCTTAGAAGGTAAAACTCACCTGGATATCAGCTGTTTAGTCAGCAAATTGGATGCAATCTCTTCTGAAGAACTTCAGTTATGGAGGAATTACAATCTGGGGTTTTTTTTCTAGCAGAGCAACAGTTTTAACATGGCAGATGAGAGGGACGGCCGCTCTCAACCTGAGGTCCCAGCTTGGCTCAGGCCTAACCAAATGTCTAGATCCTTCATATAAAGAAGTTCTCCCCTTGGGCCAGCCAAGTGGCTCAGTTGGCTAAGAGCTCGCTCAAGAGTGCAAGCTCTGAGCAACAGGTTTGCCGGTTGGATTCCCGGCCCGAGTTGAGCGGCCGCTGAGCTGCCAACAGGTGACAGGATGGCTCAGCTTTAAAAAAAAGAAGTTGTCCTCTGCCCCTAGGTAAGGTCCAGGGTGGGAAGGGTAGGGGAGAAGCACCTTGCTGCTGAATGTAGACATTCCCCCAAGATCTTTCTCAAACTGTTTCCAGTTTGGCCTTTCTCAAACCGTTTTCCTTCCTGGGGTCTCCCATTCAGTTTGCAAAGGAAATAGGTACATTTCAAGTACAGTAAAACTTTGGATTGCGAGTAACTTGGTTTGTGAGTGTTCCTCAAGATGAGCAAACATTTCTAATACATTTTAACTTGGTAAATCAGCAATGGCTTGCAATATAAGCAGTTTGTTTGTGGAGCAAATTATGCTCGCAAACTAAGGTTTTACACTGTACTTGTTATTCCAGACCCATTTCAAAGCTGCCCATCGATTTAATAAAACAGAAACAACTTGGTTATTTACTCCCCACCTCTGAAACCACCCACATTGTTTTATTCTGTAGGCCAGATTGTTTCACTGATATTCAGTTTGTATTCCTGGGCACCACATGTAATCAATTGGGTTGTCGGAAAAATCATGATGTATTTTTTTCTATGTTTTTCTTTGCAAAAATGCGTCATGACTTCTCCGACAGCCCAAATAGTTGAACTTCCAACTAGCCAATGGAAGTTCAAACAGATGAAATAGGATTTCACTTCCCCACCCCAATCTCTACTACAAGCTTCTAGGAGTCCTAGCAAAGGGAGTGCTGAATAGTCAGTCCTAAGAACGTCTGATAATGGTAGAATTCCATCTTGACGCGAGATGCAGACCCTGGTTCTCATTGTATGTCAGACTCATGGCCAGCACCAAAAAGGGGGAGAGCCCAGGCCTGGTAAGGGAACAGGGGCCACCAGGCCGAGCCTGGCCTGGCTTGTGTAGCCTGGAAACCTCTCAGAGTTAGCACTTCCGTTGCAAGGTGTTCACAATGATTTAGATGTAAGACCTCTGCGAAATGGTAGCTGTTTGCTCTCAAGAACTCAGATCTTTCCTTCCTCCTGGGTTTCTTAATTTTTACAGCCATCATCAAGGAGGAAAAAGTTCTTTTCTCTCTTGTCAAGCATTAATAGACACACGGAATAATTAGTATGAGTTATCACTGCTCTTGTTTAAAGGCATGTAGCCACATTCACAAATATCAAAGTACTTTGCAAGATGAAAACAATCTCAGACATGTAGGAGTGAAGTACTGCCAACATCTAGGAGAGAAAATAAAATGTCTTTCATTCTTTCATTCCATCTCTGGACCAAATTTCTTTGGAGAGGAACTTTTACTGGAATGGTGAAAAAATATGGAAAGACTGAATATAGTTTGTAACTGGCTTTAATTGGTGTCCTTTTTGACCTTCTGGGGGAAAAAAATGAATCCAAACATGGAGAGGGCTTTAAGGCTAAGCTATTCTCTTAACCCTATAATTGCTTCTAACCTGCAAAGGAAAGGGATGAATCAGAAGAAAGAATGATTCTTATAATCAAGTTCAAAGTAAAGAAGTGGTTTTCTGTCTCTCAATTCTGTTGCATTTCATCCAAGACTTATTTATCAAACATCTGCCATAAAAAGGCAAGAGGAAGGGTTTAGAAAAAAATGAAGAATTTTGTCAGGAAGAGACAAAATTTGCATTCATACCAAGTGTCTTACCAAGCAGAATTTTCTGATGCGGGATCAATATTTCTTATGTCAATCTCACTCTGAAATCTTCACGTAATAATAGACCCACAGGAAGCGTCCCTAGATGCATCCTTATGGACAATTCACTGCTTCTAAAATAATCCTAAAATGAAGTTTCCTGGATACAAGTTAGGTAACTGTCACATTTTTAATAAACATTTTCAAGAAGCAATTGCCTTACTCTTCTCAATATCTCACTTTTCAGTTTTGGGTTTTTAATTTTTTTTTTTTTTTAATGCAAAAGTGCCACTGAAATATACTATCATTGGGTTTGTCAATCTTGGCAGGGTTGACATTTGGGGCCAGATAATTAATTCTTTGTTGTGGGGGGCTGTCCTGTGCATTATAAGATGTTTAGCAGCATCCCTAACCTCTCCCCACCAGATGCCTGCTGGGAGCATCCCGCCTCTCCAGTTGTTACAATTTAAACTATTTGCAGATGTTGCCAAAAGTCCCTGGGGCCAAAGTCAACTCCAGGCTGGGAACAACTCATTAGCTGCTGCTTTGCTTAACTGATGCCAACACATCCTGTGGCAAAATGTCATCCTGTGGAAACGTGTATAACGACTCTTATGTTTTAATGTAGTTATTTTACTTTTGGGTATTGTTGAGCCTAAGTTTGTGATCCACCTGGAAAAGAACCTGGCTAGTTTTTGAATGGGGTCAGTCAGCTCCTGAAAAACATAACCCCACCTGCTACTGATGCTATTTTGCTGTCTGACTTCAGACAGGCTTTACAGCAATGCCCCCTCAGAATTCTCATTTGTAAAACAATGATACCACTAGACTTTCCTACAAAGTAACAACAATTAATCCAAATAATAGGCAAAATGTTCTGACTATGTGAAGGGGCAATAGGAAGCAAAAATCATACAAAATAGTCATCCAACAAGTATATGAGAGGTTACTTATATATTCACTATTAGTCATTATTGGCATAAATTAAAGCATGCTGGGAACCACTAACAAGAGTGAACTTGAAAACTGGAGAAATAATAATAGAAAACCCCACCTCAAGAAATACCTTTGTTCAATGTATCTATATTTGTAAGTAAACTCAGTTTCCAAAAGAAAAATGGCACCCTCAGTCGTAAATAGACATTTACACAATCTAATTGGAACGGTGTTTGGGAAATGACTTTTCATTCAAAGACAGGACCTATGATAAAGTGCCTGTGGGAGGATCCATTTTCCTGGGCTCACATATCTTCTGAGAAATGGGGAAATTGGGTAACAAAAGTGAGGGTGGCGGAACGCAGAGGTCGGCTTCCCATTCGAAGCTGTTCTTAGGATACCTAATTCATTCAACTGCGCCTGGGCATTCATTAGCTGAGCCCGGGACAGGGTCCGCTGTGATGTTTAATATAAGATCCAGCAAGTGGGGCAGGGGGGCGGAGGCAACAGAACACCGGTCTTACATCTTCGTGTTTATTAAATGGTATCACGTGACACCCGTCTCCCTAAACGGTGTGCGTGGGGTGTCACGGGATACTGTGATGTGTAAAAGGAGGGAACGGAGGCCGATTCTATCACTCCAACCCACAAAGGCTCCTTTCTTACGGCCTTTGAAAGGGTCTTTGGACACAGTCGCCTTGTGTAGCAATCACTAAATCCCTTTCTCTAGGAATTCTGATACATCCTTGCTCCCCGCTCCCCCGTGAGTAACTTCTCTCCTTTCACTGGTGGTAGGTGACCTACTTTACGGGGACTTTCCCCACACACTGCCCCAGTTACCTCCAAAATGGATTCTAACAAGGGTAAGGCCATCTCTGGGGAATCAAAGTGCTCCTGCCACCCAGGAGGCTGCCTCACACAGGGGGCGTGCCCATTTTTACAAAAGGCTGGTAGTGTTTTTTTCTCCAGATTGAACCTTGGCTTCTAGAAACCTTTTCATTAAAAAACAAAACGAAAGAAACAAAAAAAAGTGTGAGAAGAAAATAAAACTCTGGACCTGCAAGCCTTGGTTTCTGGGTAGAGTGTGACAGTTTCATCCAGATGAGGCCACTAGCCCAGAATCCCGTGAAGCCATGACATAGAGATGGCTCTGACTTCCTGTCCAGTGAACCATAGTCGATACGAGGGCCAGACATGCTGTGTCCATGGGTCTGTGAGGACAAAGATCATCTCCTACCTGTCACTCCTTCATCAACTCTGACCGCTCTTACCTATTAAAACAAACTAGAACCGTTTCTGAGGTTGGGAGCATTTGTGGGTCAAAAAACTGTATTTGTCCAGATGGGTCATTGGTACAGTTGCTGAGATTCCAAATCAGAGTTCGAAACCCAAACTCCCAACTAGTCTGCTGTTGATTTCTGAAAATATTAAAAAATAGTACTAACCAGAGCTTTTAGTTTAGATGATAATGGCAGTAGCATCAACGCTGTCTGCATTCCAGTCTTAGGATTTTCTTACCACTGTAGGCTAGAACTGGCTGAAGGAGCTAACAAAGCCCTCGTTGGCTGCTATCTTGCTTCTGCTCATTGTAGATCAAAAGGAGGAGCCGGGTGAGACAAATATATCATTTCTCCCGACTCAAGCAACGCGGGTGTAGTTCTGTGGCTATAGGAGTAGTCCATAAGATTTATACTCCCTCCAAATACCATCTTAAAGCAAGAGAATTTGTTGTTGATACAGCAATGAACTTTCTCCTTATTCCAATTGAATCCGTCAACCTGGGCGTATTGATTTCCGCCTCCCTGCCTCAGCATGTTCTTTCTTTCCTTTTTCAAGTAATCCCCCTTGAAATTTGTAGTTAAAAATGGAATTCATCTTCTTCCTTTCTTGGATCCGCTGGTCTTGGAATTGAACTCGGCTTGAACACAAACATCCCAGAGAGCCCGGATTTGAACTTCTGTTTGTGGGCTGGGAGCTGTATCAGTCATATCCTCAGCTTGTAAATGATTTAGGGTCTGCGGAATCTTTTTCTTTTCTCTCTTTCAACTAATCTCAGAACAATACTCCATCGTAAGGTCATTGTCAACAGCTTGCTCAATTTGTCCTTTAAGAGAACTGTTCCTTCCAAGCCCGGCCAGCTGCAGCCTCCTCACTTTAATGTGTTGCCATGTATCAGCCTTGGAATTCAGTCTGGCCTCACATCTCAGCTGACTTTATAATTCACATATAATGCCGAGGCACTTTGAGCAAACTTCAGGAAACTGGAAATGCTTATTTTAGTTTATAACAGCATCGGTGTTTTATCGTGGAAGAATGTTAGCATGACTACTAGAAAAATGTGCATTCATCATCCTTTATAACCCAGGACCCTGTTAGCAGGTTTAGTCTGGAGATAAAGGTTCATAGAGTGTTTTGTCTACAAATGGTGGAGAGTCCAATGTGCCAAAAGTGGGTTTGTGACATAATAGGAGCCAGGAGTCTGTTTTCTAATCTCCGAGTTATTGTTGACTCATAGAAGGGCCATCGTTTCTTTCTCCTTGCATCCTTTTGTGACACAGCTAACAGATACGATGGTATGTCCTGGCCATCCCCGGGCTCTAGTAGGGAGGGGAGACAATGAAACACAAGCCCCAATCCCTGGGAGTTTCTATCATGGCTTCTGGAATCATCCTCCCAGTTAAGACACTGCCGCCCCAAAACTGACCACTGGCGAGCAGATGGCGCCTCTCATCTCTCACCACTTACACCTCCTTCCTGGCTGCAGGAAGTGGTGACTGTAAAGCATGCATTGTGGTAACTCTTCGTTTGCAAATCCCTTTGTTTGCGTCCAGACTCCTCAGCATGGCCTTTGAGGCTCCTCGCTAATCTACGCCATCCCTTCATGGTGCCCTGCCTTTGGCCACTCAGAGCTTCTGCACTTGCCCCATCTTGTTCATTCCTTCCATACCGGTGAGTCCTCTCATGTTCACTTCCAGCGGCTTTAAATGCTCTTCCCTGTTTCTCAACCTGATCCCAGGATCTATACCCGTGAAAATCCCTGGAGTTACATCTCATCACTTCAGTGAGCCACTACAATGAGTAGCTGTGCCCTCAGTGTTCACTGGGTCCCTTTCCACCTAACTCTTACCACCCTATGCTTATTAGCGGTCTTGTATGTGTTTTCACACCCGCCTCATGGAGACTGTGATCCTAAAGTGGGAATCTCAACCCATTAATTTTCAACCCCCAACCTCTGTTGCTCAACAAATGTGGGAGGGAGGGAGAAAGAGAAAGAGTGAAGGAGGAGAACCTTGTATGTCTCACAAACATTACGTATCAGGTCCAAGCAGGACATCTCAACTCTTCCCACCCCTAGGCCCCTGACACCATGTTCTGGTCTCTCCCCTGGCGGCTCTATTTCACACACGCATCTGTTTAAACCTTATACCCGAGGGTCTTCCTTTGGCCTCCCTTCCCCCCCCATGGCCAGACCTTGTCTAATCTGTCCTCCAGGCCTGGCCTGGAGTCTGCGGGGGGCACTCGCCCCCCCCTCCACTCTTGGGTCCTCTCTTCCTGGGCTAAGACCACAAGAACTGAAATTCTCCGCAAGTTCTTCCCACCTCCTGACCTTGTGTGCACATGGTGACCACAATCTTCCTCCTGCACACCCCTCCCCACCTTTCCCACCCCCAGCCAGATCCGTCTCATCTGCTGGACTTCAACCAAAACATGATTTTCTCCGAGACCTTTTTCTTACCTCCCTGCTTGAAGCATCCACCACCCCTTTCTACCCCCGTCTCTTTCTCCTTGTTGATTCTCTAGGGCAGCCCATGGGTTGACAACTTTGCACACCTTCATTTTGATTCTTTTATGCATTTTTCTGTTTACACATTATCTGTCTGTCTCTTTAGAAGGTGTGTCCCTGAGTTCCCATTCGTCACTGGGTCCCCAGCACCTGGTTTTCCTAAGCTGTTCTTCCCTGCTACCTGCTAGGTTTTCTGCTCCCACTGAGGCCTCACGACCCTCACGTGACTTGTGAGTGGCTTTCTTCACACCTCTTTTTTTCTTTCCTCATGAAGAAGCAGACAGGCTCACTCATGGGACTCACTTGCATAGGGAGGGGAGAGCTCCAATAATATGTGCAGCTTCCTACTAGCATCCCTTTGTAAAATTAACTCAGAGACTGTCAAAAGCCTAGGTTCTAAAAAGTAAAAATGCCCCATAAAACAACAGCTAATTAATATGTAAAAATCAAAACATGTTGCATGCTCCCAAAGTCCGCCAGTGAGAAATGATGCAGATCTGATTAACAAAGTGTTAAATGATTAAAGAAAAAAAATCAACATTAAAAAAAGGAGGAAAGGTAACCTTCTAATGGGCACTAAAAACCACCATGGAGATTCCACCATTTAAAATTCTGTAATTAGACTGGCCAAAGCAAGAATCCCTGTTTGAAACATCTCCAATGGATTTCACCTTTTATGCCGTCTCACGGTAAACTGTTATTATCAAAATTGTAAAAAGCATTAGTGTTAGTTCAAGGTTCTCTCTGACATGGGTGTAGAGGGTTAAAGAAAAAGAATGTTTTGATTTAGCAAGATTTGATTTGATTTAGCAAGATAATGTTCAGCCCAGGAAGGGCTCTGGGCACTTCAGGCTGCAAGGTTTTTGCTGCACGTGGGTCCTGTGTGAAAAATCTGCTTGTACCTCATCTCCAGATGCTGGCACTTAACAAAACTAAGGTGCTCTTGAGAGCACCAGATGGTCCAATCGTGGAGGTTTAAAGAGTGGGTCTTCTTCGGGGATTTTAGTGCTTATTACAACTCTATCTATCTATCCCCCATTTATATACTAAGTTTTTTATCCTTATAACACCTTCCAAGTAGGCTCTGCATTGTTTCTCATGAGTGGGCTTCATGTCTTGATTTTACTTATGAATTCACTGGTATATGTGATGGGGCATTTTCCTTTTGGGGAACTGAGGCTTTTGACAGAGTCTTTGATTTCTCCCATTTAAAGAAAAAAAAAGTGGATGCTGTTGAAGGCATTTTTAGATCTCATGGTGTTTACAATGAATCCATGAGATAATATTTCAGATGGAATATTAGAAAACTCTTGGAGCTGGGACATAACCCCTCAAGGGGAGGGAAAGGATTCCTACTGCTGGAGTCAGACTGGTTTCGATGAAACTCAGGAGGGCAATGGAACAGGGAGACCAAGCCAAAGGGAACTGTCTCTGCAGTGCCCAGCATGTCCCTCCATCTCTAATTTCTGAGTATGTGACCCTTGTGGGAATTTTTCAACCCCTTAAAAGTGCCCCTTTTCCGCCCCTGGTAATGGCCTAATGAAAGAAATACAGTGAAGCCTTCGATTGTGAGTAAAGTGGTTTGTGAGTGTTCTGCAAGATGAGCAAACATTTCTAATAAATTTTAACGTGGTAAATGAACGATGTCTTGCAATACGAGTAGTTTGTTTCCAGAACGAATTGTGCTCGCAAACCAAGGTATTGCTGTACTCATAAATATATAAGTTCCCAAAGATAAGATCTAACATCAATCTTCTTTCTTTTACATGGCAGTGGCTGTATTACCATCCGTGTACTTGTCATGTGATCTCTTTGAGCTCCCCCCACCCCAGACATACACACACTGAAGGTCAGATCGCTTGTCATTTGATTCTTCTAAACCCTCTAATGCCTAAGTGCGTAGTGATTGAATGCATTTAAGTTTTATATACTTTCTAACATGCAGCAAAGAGATAATTGGACTTGATCATTGGCTTGTGATTTTCAACAAATCTCCACATTTAGGCCCAGGCCAGAGAGACAGGGTTAGAGGGTATTAAACAGCAAGTGAGGTGGATAGGGCAACTTTGGCTGTCAAAGTTGGATTAAAAAACCCAAACAGGGCCGGCCGAGTGGCGCGGTGGTTAAGCGCTGGCTTGAGAAGCCAGCGGCCCCAGTTCGGGTCCCACATATGAGGACCAATGACACTGTCCTCAAAAAACAGCAACAACAACAAAAAAAAACAAAGACATTTGATGGCAACCACGACGTTGCAAAAATTGTGTTTTTTTTGCTGGAATGGCATTTGCTCAGGTTTAGAGTTTCCAGGCAGAACTCGTGGTGTCCCTCCAACAGGCTAAGGCACACAAACTCACCCTCTTCTTTCCTTGTTCAGTTTCCATCAAGGGCCAGCCTAGAACTTGCTTAGCTTTTTCTTCTGTTCTTTCATGTCTTAGAGCCTTACGATCGGTCACATGGTCCTTAGTATATTTCACCCCGAAAACAAAAATGGAGAGGCGGTGTGTTTCTTAGACCTGGGCAGCTATTACCTCGTCTGGAAGGAGACCTCCAGCCACCGTCTAGGTGGAGGGCTCTGCACACCTGAAATACAGGGGAAATAGAACTTCCTGTGGCCACTTCCTGTTTCCTAGGTCCAGAGCCCTCTTCCCGGAGCCAAGCTTGGGAATCCCGAAGACTGTTCTGCTTCCAATGGCTCCTCTCCTTGCTTCCTCTGGTGTAGGGTGCAACTTTCTCTCTGCTTAACAGCAGCACATGGGAAAGTCAAATAAAGTGGATGGATCACTGAGGAGATGTGGAGAAAAACGGAAGGGCTAAACAATTCCAAAAGGTAGATTAAGATGTTCTCATCGAGGCTTCTACTTGTCCTCATCTTATTTTTTCACATCAGCATGCATTTGAATTGCATATAGAGAATTAGAAATGAGCATTTTCTTTCAAGTTAGGTATACCTGGCATTTAATTCTGGCATTACTTGCAAATTATTTGATCCTTGAGACCCTCATCTGTAAAAAAAAACAGCAAGGAGAAAACATTTCCCTACAGAGTTGTTGCGATCTTCATGGGTGCTTCATGAATACAGTGCCTTTTCTCTTCAATATCTCATAGCTCCATTTCTTCTTCCAGTTGCTCTTCTATCATTTAGATTCTGATAATAGCCCCAATATTTGTTTTTAGGACTTTAATACCTGTCCTTACTCCATATTAATTATGCACATATATATATAATTATTATATATAATATGTAACTATGAATATATGTATATATAACTATGCATAGATGTAATATATAATGTAATTATGCACTGTGATATTTTTATACTGTAACAATGACATCCTAAGAGAAAGGGGTGTGTGTGTGTGTGTGTGTGTGTGTGTGTGTGTGTGTGTGTGAGAAATATGACGTCTTTCCACCATTCAGTGAGAAAGTTATGTTTTATTTCACTGGGCATATGGAGTCATGGTTTGACTTACACTATAACTAAATATTTGGAACAATGGAGGTCTTTAGAATAGAGTCTTGCTAAGTACATTTCCCATTGTCTCCTGAGAACTGAAAAGGCTGAGAAATGTGGCTAAAGACAAGAGTATATCATTCTGTCAATACTACTGATTGTTTTACCAACTCTTAGATACACAGCCCACACCCAAAGCAGGAGAGAGTAAAGTGTCAGGGGCCGCGAGATATATAATTTCCCCTGTAACTTCAAAACTTGGGATTTGAAAAATATTTATCATTTACAAGAAAAAACAATGAGGTAATGGCCCATAGGGCTCTCTGCGGCCAATTTGGACTTAAAACAGTGGTGGGTCACTCTCAAAAATCTGAAGTTCAGATGCAGTTTGGATCATGATCAAGGCGTTCAAAGAGATAGATGAAGTTTTTCAAACCTCTGGAGGTCGGTAATTTGAGCTGGAAATCTCATGTGCCTTCATGGTATTTTGTGATGCTTCTGGTTTGGGAAGAAATGAAAAATGAAGTTGAAGTTAGAAATTTTACTAAAATTTTTTACTAAAAAATAAACTGTTGGGTGTCCAAATATAGACTTTTTAGTACAAATATGCATTAAGCATGCCCCTTTCCAAAGTTCACAATCATTTTGGAAACAGTCTTCATTTTCCAAACCTGTGTTAATTGAATTTTTAATTGAACCCTTCTTTCGGATAGTACACAGTAGGAGAAATGGTACTGTCATATTTTTTGGGTTTTCTGGATTCAGAAACAAAAACCACACTTTTCCCCAACTCTTTACAGTAATTTAAAGCGCT
The DNA here is from genome assembly GCA_033961575.1 of Aselliscus stoliczkanus. Taxonomy (NCBI): domain Eukaryota; kingdom Metazoa; phylum Chordata; class Mammalia; order Chiroptera; family Hipposideridae; genus Aselliscus; species Aselliscus stoliczkanus. Next base: position 29,126,405 of record CM066741.1, read on the forward strand.
GCATCCTATCAGAAGTGCAATCACACCTCATTTGGTTTAGGTACATTAAAGTTGGGTCTACACAACTGGAGATGAAACGGAGCAAGACTGAATGATATGGTTAGGCTAATTTTCTGGAAAATGTGGATGTCATGTCATCAGGGCAATGGTGGGGATGGCAACTTCAGAACCATGCAATTTGAACTGTGGCAGGTCAAAGCAAAGGAAATCTTCTGGGTTTGATCTGAGTTAGCTGAAATGGCTAAAATGTACAATATAACACTTTCCCTCATGTAAATCCCAGAAAGAAAACGTAATTGGTTCTCAAGGACAGAGAGCTAATCAGTTCCGAAAGGTATGTTAGGATGGTCTCACCTAGGCGCCCACCTATCATAAGTTTGAAAAGATATGCCCTAACCCTTCGGTTCATCCCTCCTTCTACAGTGTCACGGTTTTATTTGGGGCAGAAGCAGCTCAGGGCGGGGCTATGGCACACCTATGACTGCAGCCAATAAATAGGCAGGCAGTTGGTGCTAGCTACTCTTCTGCTGACATACTAAGTGCAGCTGTTCCTTGCTCATACTCAAAGTGAGCAGTAGTTAAATGCTTATTGAATGTTGTGTATTTCATTTGGACAACGTAATTCAGGCTCAGCAGGAGAAGAGAAATGAAAATGCCAATTCCTATACTCCTAATTCCCACAAGAATCAAGAGCAGATTGGAAATCTCCATTGAGTACAGGAAAGGGTTTATTCTCCCAACATTGGGAACACAACACAGACCTGGGTTCAAGTCCTGAGCCAGCCATGTCCCAGCTGCCATGTTATGGAGTGCCTTACCTATGCAGTCCTTCCAGAAACCTACAGGGGTCCCCATGAGACACGTGACATTCAGAGCACTGGAGATGGGGCAGGCTGCCAGACGCGTCCCAGATGCCAGGCTAGGTATCTGCTGTGTCAGCATTGCACAGATGCCTATAAACCTGCCTGTTCTCCCCCTACAAACTCCCTACCTTGGATGTCTTTAGTGGAACCCAGGAGTTTGTATGTATGAGGCATGTCTGTGTCAGAGGCACAGATATGGCGAGAACACCATTTCTCTCCTCCAGGCATTCCCCACGTGGGAGAATCACAGGCCTATGACTCATTTTGGGAATCTGCTAAGATTTTTAGTAGGAGTACAAGGTAGCATTCTGGAGATAGTCGGGATATTTTTGAAATCTGCCTAGCAAAGTTGGAGAATAAGCACTTAATGTTTTATGAAAGGATCACTTGGGACAAAAGGTGTGACACCATTGATAGAAACATGTAGATATGTGTGTGTGTGTGACTGTACATGCATATGTATTATATATATATACTATATGTGTATATAGTCACATTCATGTCATTTGCACAGCCAAGCATATTTCAAGTTGCCATTATTTCAAAGGGCTGAAAACAAACAAACAAAAAAGCTAGAAGTTGTTCAACACATGAGATCAACTTTATATTTTGAAACTATGAGGCCATTGCATTAACACTTTTTTGATAAGTATACTTAAACCTTGTCCCCAAACTTTTAATATTAAAGATAGTATCAGGGTGTGTGTGTGTGTTTCTGGCTTCTGTCTTTTTAAAAAAATCCTCATTGCTGTTGATTATTTGTTTGTTTTTTCTCCAATATATTAAGTGGGCAAAGACTTTGATTAAGGACAATTTGTACAGCATATACCAACATTCACTATTTATAAGTAACAATTATTTTTCTCTCATATCTCATCAATAGGTTACAAAATGCACCACTGTTCTTTTTAAATGCCCAAGTTAGCATTTAATTTGATTTTTATTTTTTTTTGTCTAGCCTGTAATCAGTAGAATTCTAGAGAGGTTTATTTGGTTGGTTTTTCCTCCCATTAAATGCCTACAGACACTTGAGTAGCCGTGTGTGCACCCCTCCCCCCATCACACCCACAGCAAGAGTGACATGATAAGCAGAGAGACTTGGACTTTGAATGTCGCTGCTCAGTATTATTCTGACCCTTGGAATCCTCATTTTTGGCATTTTTGCTCCTCAAGTCATGGACAATGAAGATAAACACAAGAGCTTCTGAAAGCAGTTCCCCTGAGCTGCCCTTCTGGAAGGTTCTTGTAGGATAGAGACGGCATCCATCCCACTGCCCCTTCTTTTGAGCTTTGTTTTGGTCCCCAAGGCTCACCACAGCCTGACTTCTTACTGCAAGCAGCACATGTTGATACGAAGTCTTATCAAATGCTTTTCTGTGACGGGGTGCAGAACGCCATGCGTTTCCCGGCCAAGCACGCTGTATACCATCTGCAGGGGACTTCCACAAGTTCATTAGGCAAGACCTTCCCCATAAATCTAGCAGTCCACCTTGGAAGCCGTCGGCTTTGCAAGGTGCTCTTTAGCTAAAGCCCACTGCAAACATGCCGAGTCCTTCCTTTCACAGCTGATTTCTTTTCAGAGTCCGTGAACTCGGCACCTGGTGAAACCATACTTGAAAAATAATTTAATGTCACCATTCAGTCGGTTGTCAGTTACAAGGCCTGAGATTCTTCTGGGGGCATCCCAGGATACCTTGCTCTTATTCATTATGAAGAAGTATTATGGGTAGTGGAAAGACTGAGCTTTGGAGAAAGGGCTGTTTGGGGGCTCAATTCTGATTTTGGCCTTGGAGGCTTTGGGGCAGTTATTTAATCCCTGAAGTCTAGTTTTTCTCATAAACATAGTGGGATGCACTATAGTTATTATAGGTTTAGAATTATTGTGAGGACTAAATATAAACTATATACAAAGAACCCAGCACATAGTAGATCCTTCATTATTAAAAAAGAAAAAGATATAAAATACATAACTATTAAATACAGTTTTTAAGGACTTGTCTTTTTAAATAAGAAAACCTCTTAAATATAATTTTAATTGCTTTTATTTTCTCAACATAAGGCTTTGCAAATTTCTCTAACATGTAAAAGAACCTCTTCTCTCCTCCCGTTTTCATAAAGTCTGAAGTGACAAAAAGCTTTGCATTGAGAAAAGTTGGCCAAAAAAGTTGAATGACAGTGGTTTCTACCAATTTGACCTGAAAAGGGTACAATTGACTTAAAGGTGACTCTCATTTCAAATAATTAATCATTCCTTATTTAAAAACCTGGACCTTGTGGCCAGTATTTATTTCTTTTTATTTTACACACCTCTCCTTTCTTTCCAACAATCTTTCAGTACGCTAAAAATAGCCTTCCCCTAAGCCTAACTGAACTGGCCTCTGATTTTCTTTTTTTTTTATTCCTCAGTCTTCCCACTGCTCTGAGTCTCTGCCGATCCTGCCAGAATGTTATAGAGAATGTGTTTTGTTTATTTGAACTAAGCCAGTGACCTTTGCCAGCATTCTCATCATAAGCTGCACATTACATGGAGTACCTTCTGTGCATAATGAACAAATCGGATCAAATTCCAGGGCCTTATGGGATAAAACTACATTTTTCCCCTCAGCTCGTCAACTTTTTAAGGAGATGTTGTGCAGAACAGGCAATGTTGACATGGTTTTATGGAGGCACATCGTGACAGGATAGCATTTTGTCACAATGGTGATGTGTGAATTTCAGATTTGAATCCCAAGTTCGGACGCGCTGCCAAGAGCATGGATTCCTTTTTAACGTATCCAGATGTCTTGTGTCGGTGGAACTGGGCTTTTAGAAATTGTTTATTTGTTGGTTTATAGGAGGACAAGAAAGAGTACATTGCCTTCTTGAATCGAATTCAAGCCACTTCCAGAGTCTGAGAAACATACCATACCTTCAGACACATTTCTTTTTCAAATTTTTTTCCTTCTTGGTGGTGGATTTTTATTGACTGAATCAAAGCTAGGCTTACTTTCTAAAGAAAAGAAAAACAACAATAAAAACAAACCCTTGAAACCAATTCAAAATGTTAAATATCATTGCATAAAAATTGGGGAACGGGATGGAAGACGGGCTTGGGTATCAGAAGCTAACTTTTTATCATCTTGATGTTTCTACACAAACACCAAAGGGAAATTGAGCTGAGCCTCTATGACCTTTCTCCACTGCATGCTGCAATGGGTCACGTGCTAGCTGTGTGTCAATCATCTTTACACAGCTGCCTCTGCATGCAAATCTCGGGGATGACACCTGTGATGGCAGTTGGATTTCTGAGGAGCAAAGTTATCCTCAATTCATCGGTAGTGTCATTTATTTAAAAGATAAACATAATTGATGATTTGGATTCTCTCAGAAATCATGAGCCACCGTTCTCACTTTATCTTACTTCTTTGGAAATCTGACCAGCTGTAGGTCATAATTAGAGGGACCTAATGGTTCAATCTGGAAATTCTTACTTTTTCAAAGATAGACTTTTAGGCTGTTTTGTTTGCTGTTGTACCCACAGTGCCTATAAAAATGCAGGCACACGTTGGTTGCTCCTCACATATTTATAAAACGAATGAATAAGCCATCCAATATTACTAATTGCCTTCATTCTGATCTTAGAAGTCAGATCCACGTCATCCTAGTCACAGGTTTCGTTGTTGTTTTTCTTTCTTTGTTTGTTTAGATGAAAGGTAGGCTCTCCCACAATGCTGAGTTACTTGTCATGGAGATAGTTTGATTACAAGGAGGAAAGTGTTCTACTTTACACTTGGTGACAGGTGTGAGGATGTTTCTCTCTCTGATGTATGTGATGCTTCTGATTTGGTTTTCACCTGCCTCCATAGTGGAATCGGTTCATACATTCATAGTGAGTGCTTTTCCACACATTAGAAGCATTCACGATGGTCGTAATTCTGGTTAACAGGTCTAAGTCCTGTGCCTCATTTTTGTGAAAGAACCATCAGGCTTAAGAAATGATGGAGCCTTAATGCACCCATGATATGGGTCTTCTCACGTGTACTTGCGGAAAACAAAATAACAGGCCAGAGGCTACCTTAAAGGGACCTCCTTGCATCCAGGACGGGAGTACTGATTGTGTGTCAGCCCCAAGACAGCCACTTGAGAGCTTGAGGACCCCTTTAATGCTATACCATCCTGAGGTCTGACCTCAAATGACGGTTTTTTTAATTTGTTCATTTTTCAACCAGTTGATGTACTTGCAAACATGCAGTCTCCCAGGGGGGAAATGTAATTTGGAAACTTACAAATGTATACTGACATAATTGACAAAGAGGCCTAAGAAAAAACCAGGAGAGACCTTGAAAGTCACCTGGCCAATCTTCCTCCTCTGTGCACTCTTTATACCAAGAGAGGGAACAAAATAACTTGGCATCTCCCGTGTACAGATTAGCATTGTATAAGCAATGGAGACATTCCAGAGAGGGATGGAAGAGAGACCCACGGAGTAGCTGTGTGGTCCCTAAGCCTCATCTTATTTCATCCTCTCAGTAACACTGCACCTTTAGCGCTGGTATCTCCTAATTTTTGTATAGAGGAGTCAGCCACCTTCCCATGAAGATTAAATGAGATAACACATGTAAACGCATTATCTAAACCCCCTTGTGCCAGGCCAGTATTAGATATTGTCAGAGCCCATGAATTTATAAGAAGTCTCTGGTTCTTAGAGGGCGGCAGACTCCATGAGCTAGCAGCAGAAGGCTGCCTGTCCTACCATGTGGACCATCAGTATCGTCACCCACACAGAATGGGGGGGGGCGGGAAGACGGGAGCTGGGGTGGTGGGTGGTAATGAGTTCATTAGTAAAAATTGTTTTCGTTCTTGGTGTGGGGTTCCACTTCCATCTCTCTAGCTTACTAAAAAGTAATAAGGCTTTTACCGGCTTCCTGGCTTTTTGGGAGGTAGACATCAAGGTTTCAAGAGACGGGAGCTAAATCTTGTAGGAGACAAGGAGAAGCTGGTCCCTCCCCCAGGGGGCACTGTAACTGAGACAGGAAGCAGTTCCTGGAGCTGGAAGCTCGCTGAAGGTGTTTTCTGAACTCAAACTCAGGTTTGGGCAGATCAGGGACAAGTTGAGTCAGAGACTAGTAGAGACTTAAGAAAGGGGCCCTTTGCCTAATGACATAGCGGAAGTCCATAGCGAAGGGTGTGTGTAGGTAGGGAAGACTGTAGCATCACCTGTCAGCTGACCAGAGAAGAAAAGTCGGTCCACGAAGCACGCAAAGCTGACTTTGGGTGGTGATGAACATAGATAATCCTTTTGGGTTTTGCTTTGCTCAACACATGTCCACTTCCACTTCCATACAGACCAGTTCACCCCGCCCCTTCATAGAGTGGTGTCTGTTTTTTTCCTGTTTCCTAAGTGTTTGAGAACCACTGACATGAAAGCTCTAAGATGACAATTTGCCAAGAAGGTGCTATTCAAATCACCATTCCTATCCTGACACAGCTGTCAGCTCTCCAAGATGACACCTGGATATGTGTCAAAGGGCAATTATTAGAAGGCAATTATTTTGGCAGGTGGAAACTGACGCCATCGTGGTGGGTCTTCTAAGGTGATCACTTGCTACCTAAGCTTCATGGTCTGCTTCCCATTGGGAATGAGGAGGTAAGCCAGTCAGGAACTCAGTGTGGCCTGTTCCATGGGGCCCATGCTGTGAGTGTTCTCTCTCTGATTCCATCAAGTCTTCTCCCCGCAATCAGTCCTGCAGAACTCTCACCCGCCAGACTTCCGTGTCTGCCTCCTTTGGAAATGAGCTCGCTTGCCAACCTCTGTAATGGACTGTAGCAAATGGTCACCGAATCTGTATAAAGCTCATTGACGCTCCTTGTTTGGGTCCACAGACTATAACAATTGTCTGCCGGGTTGGTGCTGGGATGATAATGGAATGCTGGAGGCCAAATACCCCTGGTTTGGGGTGGATATCATCCGTGGAGACTGGAGAGTTACAAAGTGGTCAGGAATCCATAGGAGCTACTAGAAGGCAATTAGGACAAGGGATATGTGTCCAGGAGCCTATTGAAGGTGTCTGCTGTTGTCTTTTCCTCTTCCTTTGTATTCTGTGTGAGGATCCTCCCCTCAGTTCCAGAAGTTATGAAAGAGACCAGCTGGAGCGGAACTGGCCCAAACCCGCGGTTCTGACATGCTATTCTAGGAGGGGGCTGATCTTTAAAAAGCTCAGACATCTGGGGGGAGGGAAGCATAGTTCACTTGTGGATACAGAAGCAGGGGGGGCAAAGTAGGCTTTGGAGGGGGTTTCTCCACGCACATGTGGTATATATAGCAGAGCAGGCAGAACTCTAGTCTGCAGCACTAGAATTATGGGAAAGCATGCCGGACCCTCAAAGACCTTGTCCTGGGAGCTCAGCACCGGAGTACCATATAGGAAAGCAAGGCAATGAGTTGTGTTCAGGTTTCACGGGGAAGAAGAAGTATATTCAACCAGGCGAAGAGTTAAAGGCTCGTCCTGTGGCAGAGCCAGGAGCCTGGCCTCTAGAAACGGGCAACAGAGTTTTGTCCAGCAGCCAAAGGGACTTCATGCTTGGCGGCTGGACTCCTGGTCTACAGCCCTCTGAATTTCCCCTGGCTGGGGTCACAATGCTTTCCAGAGTCATTTCAGGGTTGGACCTGTAGGTGGGGGTTAAGTGGTTCCAGCTTCTAAGGTCAGGAAGATAGGGGGGCAGGAAGCCAAAGGGATCCTCATCCTAAGTATTAAAAAAACCCAAAACAAAACAAAACAAAAAACCCTCAGTTTTGCTTTCCTCCCCCAACTACAGTTTTGTTATGTGAACATATTCTATGAGCTCGTTCACAGGAACAAGATGAAATAAACCACTCCAAGTCAAACGCTGTTAGGGCTACAGCGCTACCGCCAACGTGACTGTATAAAGTCCCAAATTATTTACTGTTGGAAACAGCCAAATGTATTTTATGTTCTTCCAGGCTCTAGATTATCTGGTATTATGTGGGACCCGTGATGTCCTTTAAGTGTATATTGACACACACTAAAAAGTCATAGATATGATCGAGGTGCATTTTTGATAAAATATGAAATTTTAAGAATCACTACTTCTCCATTCCAACTTCAAATGTGTGCTTATTTAAAGCATTTTCTGTTTAAGTCTTTGCAAAACTTGATTCTTATTTTCTGTTTTAAAAAAGAAAATCTGAAATATTTGAAAGATATATTGCTGCCATATCTCTCTCACACACATACACACACACACACACACACACACACACACACCAATAAAACAACCCGAAAAGGAGCTTGGGAAGTGTGTTAACCAAACATATTGCTGAGTTAGCGACTAAATAACCAGCTACATGCACCCCTTTTGTATTATCAAGTAGTATGCATTCTTAAAGTGATAATGGAACTAAATTTGGAGAGAACAGTCCCTTAAATTTCAATTTATTTGTTTCACAATCACAGCCTCAAACAGAGGGGAAATTACACTGTGGTTTGATAAATACAGCACCATGCATTCGGAAACAAAATGCAAAAAGAAAACTTTGGGAACTTCAAATAATCAAGGATCTTAGATTAATTCCATCAGCGGTTGAGCGTTTTGTTGTTGTTGTTGTTGTGAATTTGCAGGAGAATTTCGGATGAAAGCACTCTAACTAGTGTCTGATTATATCAGTGTCTCTATTTCCTTTTAGAACACACATCTGTTGTTGTGGGGGTTTTCGGAGGGGCGAGTGTGGTTGTGGTTCTTATGGAAATACGGCACAACCAAATATTTTAAAGCAGATGAGAAGAAACCCACAAACAGTTGGCTCGCAAATGGAAAGCTCTCCACACTCCAGCACAAAGCCAGCGGCAGGAACAGCCGCGTTCCTGGTGGCCCCCTCTTGTTAGTTAACTGACTGGAGATTGTTTTCTCCTTTTATTCCCCCCCACACACACACCCCCTTCTCTCGTTTTCTAATTGTTGTTCCTCTGTTTTGCCTGAAAGCTGCAGTATCTCACTGTTCATTATTCCTGTTTCAGTCAAATCCTGTCCAGAATTAACTCATTGTGTGCTGGCCTTGCTTGCGCGCTGTATTTCTGCATGAAATGCACAGGAGATGCACAGACGTGGCCACTCGGTGACTCTTTTAAAAAGTTTACAGATCATATATGATTAACTCTTTAATTCCACGCTGATTGGACTGCCCTGTGTTTCTTTTCAGTAATTACATTTCCTAACTAGAAATGTTTCCAAATGTTTGACAAATTGTTCTAAAATCCTAAAATTCCATCACATTTCCTCTCTCTCTCTCTCTCTCTCTCTCTCTCTCTCTCTCTCTCTCATAGACAACTCTACAGAACCTGTTTTGACTTGAGTCCCCCTTTCTATTTTATTTTGAACTTTTTCAGGGAGCCTTCTGAGACTCCAAACTAAAGCTATAAGATAGAAAAAATAAATAAATAAAAAGAAAAAAGGAAAAAAGAAAGTCAGTGAGGCAGGGGAACCAGTTTATCCTATGAGCCTCCTATGCCCGAGGATTCAACTTGAATTTAGTGCAGCCATCAGAAAACCCCTGGCAATGGGAAAGTTGCTGTTATAAATGAATGATTATTTGCTGGGCACGTTAGAGCGCCTGTTGGTTGCACATTTTATTGTGATGTTTTATTCTTATTCAGTGCAACAGTAATTAGGTCTTAAACATGATAAAGTATCTTAAAGCCGCACTGGTAGCTGAACTGCCTACAGTGGGTTTTTTAACTCGAGTTAAAGAAGGTTAATCAAAGCTAATGAATCTGTTTTATCCAATGCCACCGACTTTATCAAAAAAATTTGCCAGGAGGTGATGGACTGAAATCCGATTGTTCAGCTACGAATGCAAACACATTTTCAGCATAATCATTTTGCAGGTGTCTTCCAGGGCCCTGGGTTCATGTGTGGCCAGTACCTGCCAGCTCAGTCCTTTTCTTATCTGTCTGCTGCCCACTCTTGGGCCATGAAAAAAATATAAGCTTTACGAAAATACAGAGAAGGAAATGCAACGCACACCACAGCCTTCAGCGTGAGAATGTCAAGAGACTGTTGCATTCAGGAGTGCAGAATAGCTCTGCTCTTTATGAAAGAATATGAGGAGCGCCTAATAAGGCGAGTTCATTAGAACGGGCGTTTGTTACTAAAACACATCACGCAGGACCACAGGCATCTCAGCCAGACAGGGCGGCAATTAAAGTTGCCTCCCTCCAAAACGCAGGCTGCCCACCAACTCTCACCCACGGACTCTGTTTTGTTTTCTTATTAGAAATGGCCCCAAAGAAATGCAAGTTCATGATTCGTCAGGCTGCACAGGAGCAATAAGTCTCCGGCCGTGACACCGGTTCTGTTCACTTTAAATAAGAATAAAACATTTTTTTTTCCCCAATGGTCTCTGTCCTCTGGCAAAGCTGTTTGCTCCGGGGATACACCTTGCTGTCTTGAACATATTGCCTTGTTGCATCTGAAAAAACGCACAGCAAGAGACCATTTTCCAAATATCTGAATTCACAGTGGTGGGGAGTTTTTAATCTTAATCCCAGCATTTATAGAAAACGGCACAAACATACTCGAGTCTGCAATGACACCTTGTCCCCCCTTTGGTGGTGGCAATGCCTTGGAATGAGATTCATAGCAACTCAGGGCTGTCGCTGGCATGGAAAGCCCCCCTGCCAACAATACAGAAAGCAGGGGCCGGGGAGGATCATCCTCGTTTTCCCTCCTGCTCTCTTTTTAAACCTAAATAATATTTGTAAGTTTGGGGGAAGGATGTGAAAAGAGGGATCCACAGAAACAGGAAGCCAGGCAGACCCCCAAAAAGCCAGGGGGAGGGAAAAAAACACCCCAAGACGGAGTCTAGCTGTGGTCCAAAGAGGGCCTACATCACAGGTTTCCAAAGCATATTTTTCTGTTTCACAAGCCACAACCCCCTTGATGAAAACTAGTTGCGAAATTCAGTGCCTGTTAGGCCTCAGCTAATTAGAAAAAATGGGCTTTTTTTTTTTTTTCTTTTCCTTTCTTTCTTTAGCACCTTTTCTTTCAAGCATTTAGTCTCAGGAGGGGGATGCAGGCTCTTGGCCGGGCTGTTTTGAAAACACGCCTTTGAATGGCTCTCCCTAATTCACGCCTTTTGTTTTTCAGCTTTTGTGTTTGCCAGTTTGACCATATAACGTTATACATCTGGTGTATAGCTTGTTGGGGGCTTTTTTCTCCCAGGGATCCTATGCATTCCCTATAGGACCCTCCTGATCTTCAATTTGAGCGATCGTGTAACATAAAGGGGTAAAGGCGAAAGAGGAGGCTGGGGAGGGAGGGAGCCGAGGAGGGGAGAGAGGCCTGGGGGAGACAGAGAGAGAAATGAGTGAAACATAAAAAAAAAAAAAAAAAGTTGAAAAGAATTCTTTCGCCCTGCTCTTTTCTTCTCACTGTTGCAACTGGACCCTGAGTCAGCCAGCGACAAGGCCTCGGTGGGAAAATGACGGGACCACAGAATAGATAACTCATTGGAATTCTGGCAACATATTCGTAAATAAAACAAAAGTGGAGAGGCAGGATGGGGGAGGGTGGGTGTTTCTGGGGACACGTAGAGCTGTGCAGGCCGGGCTGGGGGGACATTTGCAGGGCCGGCTCCCCGGCTCCCCGACTTGCCTGGTACAGGGGAAGGCTAAGACGGTCAAAGGCAAGGAATTCGGACTGCGCTGCCCAGGCTTGCTCAGCAGAGCTTTTGCAGCTGGAGATGTTTATTATTGCAGCTATAGGAGGATGGCCTCGCAAACACACTTTGCAAGCCGGAGAGAAAGCTGAAATAATCCTTGTTTTCTCAAAGCAAAGCATCCAAGTTCTGCACTTCTGCAATGGTTCTGTTACAATAGGAACATACCTGGGCCTGGCTTTCTTTTTTTTTCTGGCTTCTCCAGAAGAGATGCCCCCAGATTTTTAGTTTGCATTACTGTATCCCAGCCCCTACCTCCCATGCACACCTTTGACAAAAAAAGGCTTGCAGAGGTGTCCTGGGAATAAAGGTCTGTATGTAAATTTCCTGATGTCAAAAGCTCCCAGTTTTATCACTGATGTTGCTAGTAATGCATAGTGATGGGTCATCTGTACAAACTCCAAGCTCTGGCCTCAACTTTCCCATCTGCAAAATGGATATAGTGTAACCAGCTTCAGAATTCTTAGTTTTCACATTCTTTGAGTTATTTCTAGAATGGATTTATTTAATATAATATTATATATATATATATATAAATTTATATCGTGTATATATAGAAATTGATTTTATATATGATATGTGAAATACCAAAACCCATTAAAAAACCCTTTATGACTAAATATACAGCATCTTGATTGGGGGTGAAATAAAACCTGGAATAAATAGGAAGACAAAATGCATGTGGCTGGTGTTTATAGCTAATACCGACAACCTTGTTTTTTCTTTACTGCTGCACAATTTCAAAGCAATACTAGGCATACAGGCAAAACAGACTCATTTCAGTGCAAAGCTTATGAGTTATTTGTGTTTCCCTGAATTCAATGAGGGGTGGGTAGGTAGGGGATTTGTTTTAAATATAGAAATGTGGAAAATACAACAAGCCGCTGAGTATCTTGGAAGGCTCTGCCACTCACAGGGCAGACTTTATTAGCGATAAGATGTAACTTCTAGATGTAGTTTTCAAAAACAACCTAGAAATATACACTGTGAGAGATCTCACTGGAAAAGACCATTTTTTGATCATCTTTTTGTAGCTGAGGTTACCAGCTGATTAACCCCTTGATGAGAGTTCCTTTATGTGGAAATCTATTATCTCTCTCTGTCCTTAATCAATCCAGCCACCTAACCAATAATGCAAATCCAAGAGTTAACACAATTAAATTAGCAAATGTTTGCATGGAAATGGTAAAATCTTTTCTTAAAAGATTTTTAACTAAGACACTTTGCTGTTCCAATCAAACACATAATCACACAATGGACTAATTTTCCAATAGTCTGTTTTTTCCTAAACATTAATCAAACCAGTAGAAAAACGTCTGCTGTTCAACCTGGAGATATACTGTAAGCCCCTTGGAAAACTGACTTACCTTAGAGAAATATTTCACTTAAGAGAAAATGACTGTTTATTTACTCTGAGTTCCTTGCAAGGCTGTTGTCTGTTTTTTGTTTTTGTTTAAACTGGTTTCAGAACATGGAAAAGTAAGACTGCCTTCAACTTCAACAACAACAACAACAACAAACACAGATTCTAAAATTCTTAGATGAATTCCTTAGCTTCAAAATGTAAAACCGTCCCAGCAAGAATGTCACAAAGTGTAAGCCACAGAAGGATCTGTATTTAACTGAAAACATTCTCTCCGAAACATCCAAAAGATACACAAAGAATGAGTTGCCCTGATTTATTACACAGTGTCCGTATTTATTTTATTTTCAAGTACTCTGAACAGTTGGATACTATTTTCTCAAAGATTTCTTAGTCAGACCAAGACCTCCTAACCCACCCACCTGCCCTCCTAGTCCCTGAGTTTAAATTTGAAGAAAAATATTCTTTACATTTCTGTGAAAACTGGCTTTATTTCTAATTATAAGAGAGTTAAGAATTAGAGGTGAACTTTGTGGCAGGTAGCAGCAGTAATGTTAAAAAAAAAAAAAAAAAAGACAAATAGCAGTTGCCCACTTAAAAAAATAACATTCTGTTGATTGACTGACACCCTTTAAATTTTCGCTATTAACAACTCTTACGGAAACAGGAACTGCCAATAACAAACTTGATTTCCAATGTCCCCAAGGTAATAATAATAATCCACTAATTTGACTGTGTCCCAGCTGGCCCTTTGGAGCAGTTTCTATTTGGTTTTGGAAGCAGGGAAGACTTATCTTTCTTTGGGAAAAAAAAGAAGGCGGGGTTGGGGGTGGGTGGTAGAGAGCAGGGGGTGGGTAGTAAAGTTAAGAAGGAGTGTGGAGAGCAAACACATGGAAATTTAATGTGAAAGTTTCTTGTTGCAATAAAGCTGTTAGGTTTGGCCTGAAGACTGTTATCATGGTTCCTCTGACATTACTTGAGCCTTTCAGTAAGTAAGACAAGCCTGAAGGATTAGGTTGTCAACTTCAGCCTGTTCATCTTTGGGGGGAGAAAAAAAAAACGTGTTTTTTTTCTTTTCTTCCCCTTTCTTATGTATGCATTTATTAGTTGGTGCTGCACCTTTCTTCATCAGCCCTGGCGGACAGGTAGTTAATAGAAGGCGACTTCAACCCCCACATTGATCACGCATGTCCTGGTTTTCAAGACAAATGAGCCAACCACGCCGTAAGGCTAATCACCCTGAACAAGTATGAATTTATCTAAAGGGGATTTCATGTGGAACCCCCAGAACGGGCCGCCAAACGGATGGCTGCACTCTTTAAAAAGTTAGTGGGCCTTCTCCCAGTCAACTGTCAGGCTGCCTCAAAGGCCTCGAACACGCTGACTTAAGCAAATGATATTTAGCCATCTCAGGATACCAGAAAGCCCAAGATTTTGTTTTGTGGGGACCGACAGGAAATATTGATATGTATCGGATAACACTCCTGATGCGGAAAGGGGAAACCTTGTTCCTTTCCGCACTATCTCTATTTACAAAACTGTCCTCCTGTGTTTTGAAATCAAGGTGGCGGGCAGGGGGGATGCCAAGCTCAGCACTTCACTTGGGAATTCTACAGCTTTGCTGGGATCCGAATTTGGGGAAAATAGGACTCCAGCTACATGTGGCTTTTTTTTTTTTTTTTTCCAGAACTAGGAAAGGTATTGGAATTGGAATTTGCAAACTCTTTGAATGTCTAGCTGACCGGGGAACCTTACCCATCGTCCCAAATCTATCTCTTAAGTTTATTAACTTAGAAAACATGCCATGGGTTATGTCTTGGTGTGTGCATAAATGTCTTAGAAATATCTGGCTATTGCATCTAAAAAGCAAATGCTCTGAACGGGTCAAGGCTTTATTTTGGTGAGAAATAATCCCTATCATCTTATGATTCATCATTTTTTATGTTTCTACCACGTGGGGAAAAAAAACCCAAAACCCATAATGTCCTGTCTTGGCCAAATTTGATTGGGACCATTGATCTGGTACCATAGAATAAAGGTTGGGTTGGAGGGTTTAACTTAAAAGGGGGAAAAACAAACAACAACCTTATTTTATCAAAACACTCTAAGCGTTCTCTGTCAGTGATGCTGTGCCTGAGGTGATCTCCTTGAAGATGCTGGAGGTGGCAGTGTTAATGAAATACCCATTGGCACTGAGCAGCACACCTAGAATCCTGATTGTGGTACTAGAAAGAAAAGTGAAATTGGTAACAGCGCAATAAACAAGGCGAGCTGCACAGAAGAACCTGCTTGTTCTGTGAGGAAGATCGCTTCCAGTTAAACAAAGAAATTTAGGGTCGTCTGCTTTTCATGAAAATCGCATACATATGGCCTTTGAAATTTGTCACTGAAGATGGTTTTGCTCTAAGGTAAAATTCACCACTTTATAGCTTTTCAGCTGCAAATCTCTGGCTTTTTTTTTCTTCTTCTTCTTCTTCTTCTTTCTTTTGGCCTGCAGCCCAATATGAATGTATGATCACTAGCACAGCACAGTAGTTAAACATCTGAGTCTGTTTGAAGTGCCTACAATGTTACAATGATGTGATGGTTGATTGCCTAGCAGTCAGTTTTAGAAAAGAACTTCATTCTGCCCCCTAGTGGTAGAGATTAAAGTTTAATGACTGCTTCATAATACATAAAGCCTTTTTTTCCCCCCCTCTTTCCCATCTTCTAAGGCCATAGTAATCAGTAAAATGTATATTGTCAACAGGAAAGCTTCTATACTGAATGGACAGTTATACAAGCTGGGGGATCATTTCATATGTGTATTATGTACTTTGCTGAGCTTTGATAAACAATACACATTAGCACTATAAACAGACATTGTTCTCGATATAACATGTCTCCTGGTAAAATTATGGGACTTCTTAATGGAAGATCCTAACCAAGAAGTGGGTGGTGTTGATAAAATTATGGTATATATATATATATATATATATTCATGTGCAATATAAAAATTATATTCATATATATAAATACATATATTCAAAGAAAGCATGGCATAATGTCAGATACCGTGTAACTTTACATTACTTCTCAAATGACTGATTTTGCACAGGAGGCAATAAAAACAATCCTCACTAATGATAGCCCTGGCTACTCCACAGGTCACATTTCCTTTGTGTTCAAGTTCGTACAGAAAGCCACACACACCCAAAGTAAAGAAAGCGTTTGCGATGTTGGCAAGGTTTTCGCTGTGGGGAACATCGATCCAGTACAGCCCTTCTGAGCTGCTATCAAAATGTAATAGAAGGGATCCGTTTGGGTGTTTATCCTGTCCCGGTTGGGTTTCATGTGTTTCCTTGTTGCTTTTCTTGAAGGTAGAGCACAACCCCTGCAGGCGGGCAAGCGCAGGAGGGCCTATGGAATCATGCCCCACTCCTAGAGGTGCCGTCCAGTGGGAGTGAGCACAAGTGAACGCTCAGGTTGGAGGCAGACGAAGGAGATGGAGCAGGGGGCCATGGAGAGCGGATGGGACAGCTGGACCCTGTGGAATGTGTCAGCTTGCTTCTGTGCCACTATTGTGTGGCCGATGTTGGAATGCAGAGACGGGGCTCGTTTATTGAATAAGGAGCCATGTAGATTGCAGCTGTCAACATGCAACCACTCCTTCAGACAAAGAGAGGGGCCCATATTCGGTTTCTAGTCACAGCTACACATTTTCCTGAGCCTGTTGGCCACCAACCAGGCTGTCTCTAGGTAGCCTTTCACACTCTTCCTTCTTTAGACTGGTTCTGCAAGATGAATACCTGGTTTGGAAAGGTGTATGGAGCTGGCATTCAAATGACCGGAAGTCAGGGTGTTTTTTTTAAAAAGGAGAATGCTAGGGCTGTCGTGATATCAAATGATCGGTAATATTTATAAAGGAAACTACTTGCTATTGTTTTATTCATATCAGCATAACAGGGAAGCACTTTACTCAGAAAAGAATAGTTCCCCCCAAATTAATATCCTAGATGGCTTTTCTTATTGTGACACATGTCACCTGGGTTGTAACCACATCTATTTAATTCCTTTCTTTAAAAAAACTGCCCTGGGGAACCACATGACCCACACCCAGCCAGAGAAACACCCCTTCTTGTCAGGTGGCCCTGCCCCCTAGCTCCCCACCCTCTCCATGGGGTTTGGAAGAGGCTGGTGACATTTCTGAGATTTGCAGTGGGGTTCTGGGGAGCTCTCTACACACTGCAAGGGGAAGAGGAAAATGTTCTCTGGATAAGACTAACTCCAAAGCAGCTTGAGTCTCATAGGAGTTTAATTAGAGAAAAAAAAAAAAATTATCCCTGTTCACACAGGCAAAAATTATTCTTGGGAGATCTCAGATGCCAATTTTTTTTTTTTAATTTTATTTTATCATAGGATGCCTAGAACATTGTGTGGTGTGTGGGGGATTGCAGCTTTTCTTTCTCCTCTTTGCAAAATTTCATCTCTGAAAACAACCCAAAATACTTTCCTGGTGTCGGTGATGTGGTAGTACATATAACTCCAGCCCAGGGCAGCAAATGGGAGTTTAATAACGTGTTTTTTTTTTAAGCAACGATTTTTATTTATTTATTTATTTAATGGGGAACAGTGTGTTTTTCCAGGACCCATCAGTTCTAAGTCAAGTTGTTGTTTCAATTTAGTTGAGAAGGGTGCATCTCGGGGGCCCATGTGGGAATCAAACTGGCAACCTCGGTATTATGACCACTGTACTCTAACCACCTGAGCTAACCAGCCATCCCAATAACTTCTTTTTAAAAAAAAAATACAGATTAAAATGTACGGATTATATGTGTATTTCATGAAGTGATTCAACATATGTCAGTGATTTCCACAGGGGCACTTTCTAGAAATATGTGGTCAAACATGGAATGGAGACATTTCTGCTGTGAGGGTTGGCTAGACAAACTCTTTGGAACTAAAGAAATCATAATTTTTTGAGCTCCCCCTTCAGTAGTTATCAAAGAAAATCAAGTGCAGTTCAGCAATGGCCTGGTGACATGGCACTGTGTTGATTTTCAGAGATGTAAAGGGTGGCCTCACTTTGAAGTTCTCCGTTGGTTCTTCGGTGGTTTTCATCACCACCGCCATCATCCTTCTCATTCACTACCGAATGGTTTCCTTCTAAATAAAAGATGCTGTGCTCCACAAGGGAAGTCCGCACAGAACGATTTCCTTACCTCGGCTGGGATGAGGGTGGGGGTAAGTGGGGCCTATCAACACCTTGAATAAAGGCAGGGTGAGTCCCCCCGATAATCTCCAGCCACTGGGGAGCCGGAAGCAAAAGGAAACTCAGTCGTAACCATCTTGTCTGTATTTAAAATGTTTGTATTTTGTTCATCATGGATGTTTGCATTAGTTTTGTGGGGGTTTTTTTTGTTTTTTTTTAGTATGCTGCATTCAGATATTCTTTATCTTGATCCTCTTGATCACTGAGGTTTGGGGTGACTCACCCTAAAGAAAAGAGATGATAGCCTGCCTGCCTTGCTTCTCTCCATTTAGCTATGTAAAGTTCAATAAAAACCATTTTTTTAGCTCAAAGATCCTCCCATGGAGTCATCAGACCCACATTTTTATGTGCTGACTTTCTGCATCATCTCCCTAAGGTGTTTGGCAGGGGCCCCCGACCCTCAAATCAGAACTACAGCTGCACGTACTGTTTTCTCTGTTTAGGAACTAGTTTATCTAAAAATTAGGATGGAGGAAAAGCTATTTTCCCAGACACTGTCTGTCTGGTGTCATTACTCTAATACCATCCAAGCCCACTGGTCACATGGTTTCCCGGGTGCGGTGTCTCATCAGGGCCGGGCTCTCTCGCCAGCTCTTCCAGGTAACAGAGATTTGCCTCCCCCACTACCCGCCCCCACCCCTATTAATTGCCCTCATCTGCTTCAGAGGCCTGCTATCAGCCACGTGTTTCTCCCTGATGCAGCCCTTTGGGCAATGGATTTCTGATTCCCATGCACAGGGCGACGTAAAGCCTCCTGTTAGACATGGCCACTGCCAAGAATGCCTGATGGGACCTGCTCCAAAGTTCTCCCTTGCTGATTCTGCCTGGAGGGCGCGTGTGCCAGCACAGAGAGTAACCCGTGTCTACAGGGCACGGATACGCAGCTCTTCCCTGCCATAAACCCCTTGGTGGATTTGACCTAGAGAAAAAAATCACCATTGAATTTTTTTTTTCCCCCCCAGCAGATTGTGACTTGACTTAGATGACTGGAAAAGACAAAGAGGAGAGAGACAGAAAGTGAGAGAGAGAGAGAGAGACTGACCCTGAGAGAATATACATCTCTATTTGTACCATTTAGCTACAGAGAAGGAAATGCAGCAACCACCTCTCAAGGCAGGAGAATACTCCAACCAGCCAGGGTGTTATAAATTAGGGCCTGTCAGTATTACAATGTATATTAATAGTCACACCTCTTTTTAATGAGTTTGGCATTGGCAGCTGAGAGGAAATACAAGTCATCATGGCTGTGCTCATGCAAACCCCGACAAAGGAATCCGTAATAAATCTTCCTAGAACAGCACTCACCATAAATATGTATCACGTAAGGCATCTGTTTTACATTCTGCATATAAATCAGCCGAGCGCTGAATAGCAATGAATCAGCTTCTCAATGCCTGATTTGATAACAAATCGACTTGGATCTTAGGAGAGAGAATTTACAGCCCTCACCCTTAAGACAGATAGTCAATACTTAAGATGAGTGCCAAGTTAACTTTTCCTCAGCAAGCGAGTTTCCAGAACGAGAGTCTTGGTACTTCTGGTGGTGCTGGTGGTGGTGCTGGGGGTGGAAAGGAGAGGTGTGGGGGGGTCAGGGCTGGGACATTGTGGAGGAGGGAAAGCAGCCTCTCTTGGGGATAGGGTTGAGGATGTTTAGTTTCAGGTTTGAAGGTCCCCTTGGGGCGTTTCTCTGCAGGTGAACATTTTCCTCTTGGCTTGGTCTCCTTCCTTGAGTCTCCTGCAGGTATACTTTCTGTAGGACCTGGGGCTAATGGAGACATCTTGACCATATAATAGCAGGGGAAGCCCCCAGGGCCCCCCTCACCCCCAGACTGGGTAGGGCTTCCTCCTTACACAGCCCTTTCACCTGGCCCTGCCTGGCTGGGGTGACTCCCACGGCTGGGGGAGGAAGCAAAGCTGTGACCCCTTTCTTTACAGACCATTGATAATAACTTCCTGTAAAGACCTTTTATTCCATGCTACAAAATGAGTGAACAGTATTTATGGCGTCTTTCCAGTATTAGAGTGTTGATGGGATCAGGTCACAGGGGAAAACTTGAATGGCTCTTTATTGTCAGAGCCCTGCCTGATAGGGACATGTTCAGCCACACAGAGATATGAAATGCTTAAAGACCAGGCGGGCCGAGAAGGCACTCTAAAGTGTTTGCCAAGATAAAGGCGGCTACTTGGCTGACTGGGGTGGGCGGAGGCAAAAGCAGGTACCCATGATGCAAATGTGTGGAACCTGGAGAGGTCATGCTTTTTTTGCCAAGTTCTGAAGGCCACGTTTTATTTGTCCCTGTTTTCTTTCATCTGGGCTTTGTGTCATCCTTTCTTTAGAAACATCCATTTCATTCCTAGTAGGAAGCAACCACTTACCATATTGTGAGGCATGAGTCTTCTTGACTATTGGCCATCTCTTTAGGCTGAGCATTTGTGATCATTTTTATAGGCTCAGTTGTTGTGGCTTTTACAAATAAATGCATGTTCTGTGAACCACTTCTCAACCCAGAAGTGGGAAATATATTTCAAAATCTCTGCAAAGACTGCCTTTATTCATTGCTTTAAGATCCAATCAGACAACTATGAATAACTTCTCCCTCATTGTGGGCGGATTGATCACTAGGAAAAAAAAAACCTGAATTTTCACAAAATCCTTTCTGATGTAACTAAAACTAATCAGAAATCTTCTAGCTCCGTTTTTCTCCAAGATATGCAGGCATCATTGTAAACAGAGGGCACTGTTGTGGTGTCTTAAAATTCAGATTTTTTTTCTTGTTCAGAATCTAGAATTCACTCCAAGAATAATGACCAAAAAAAAAAAAAAATCACCCTGAGCTATAATCTATTTCAAAGACTAACCCACTAAACTATTTCTCTCTTCATGGACCAATTTGAATGTACGTTAGTACTACAACACTGGTTCTCAAATAGGGGTGATTTTGCACACATACCTTCGTCCCCCAAATAAGAGACACTTGGTGAGAGCGTGCTTATGGCATCTAGTGGGTAGGAGCCAGGGATGCTATTAAACATTGTACGATATACAGACTGCCCCCCCCCATACTCCCGCATACCCATGGAACGAAGTACTATCTGGCCCAAAATAACCATAGTGCCAAGTTGAGAACCTCCTTGCTGCAGAGAAAGAAGGAAAGGATTATGGGGTCGAAAGGACTTGGGTTGGAACCCATCTGTGGCTTCTTAGCATGTGACCTTGAGTAAGGGACTAACCTGTCTGATCCTTATCTCAAGTGGAATCTGACCTCCCAAGTGTAGTGTGAGAAGTATATGAAAGGGTATATGTATAATATCCGGCTCAAAAATAATTTCAGCAATTAGGTGTCCCTTCCCTTTTCCTAACAAGTCTCCACGTCAAAGTGAATTCTAGAAGAATGTAATTTTGGAGCTATACTTTCCTGAAAGAAAATTACGTTTTTCCGTGGCTTGGTTATATCTCAAGGTATTGCTATTTGTTTTTAAATAATAATAAGTAGCAGACGGAATTTGTTAAACTGAACAGAAGGAGCCATTGGTTAGAGAGGCTGCATGAAAGTTCTTAGTTCCCGCTGAGATCTTTCCGATGGCTTCCAGTGCCTGTCGTAGATTTTGGGTGATGGAAGCAGGAAACATGGAGGGTGTGGAGTCAGACAGACTTAGATTCAAGTTTCATGTTTGCATTTCCGGGCTCTGTGGTTTAGGGAACAAGATACCCTGTTCTAGCCTCAGTTTTACTCACTGGCCAAATGGGGATGATGATTTTCATCTTTCAGTTGTGTTTTTGGACCGTAAGTAATATAAATAAGGCAATGCTAGATGGTGCTGAGGACCTGCCTTGAAGTCACTCTTCTTCTTCCCTTTGTTTTTCTTACTCCATTAAAGAGATGAGAGATGGGCCAAAGGGAGGAGAGCTAGGGTGGCCTCCTAGGTGGAGAGAACAAGTCCCAGGGGCCAAAGCAGGGAAGTGAGCTCCCTTTAAGTGACCATCCTGTTCAGAGAAACCAACCCTCCACATTTGAATATGATCTTTGAGTGTATCGAACCAGAGACAGCTCCCAATATGCAGTGTGTAGTTTCTACAGAGAGGAAGAGGCCAAGTAGCACACATGCCCAGAAGGGTTCTGTGACTCACGTAGCCATCTCCCATCCCAGACCACACGCTGAGAAACTCTGGAAATTAATTCAAGGCATTTTATTTGAATATAATTTTCGATATGCTCATTTGTTTCAAATGATACATGTAATGCATGTTCCTTATAGGAAATTTGGAAAAATTTACGAAAAGAATGTAAGATTTAAAAAATCAAGTTAGCAGTGGGATTGCGTATCTTTTGGGTGAATTTCCATTTTCGAATGGGTTTAGCTACAGAGTTGACATATAAAATTATAAGTGACCATGATGCTAAGGCTACATCTTTACATCCAAAACAAAATGCAGAGTAAGATAATTATTGCAAAAATTTAGGCCCAGAACTCACTTCTCTAGACAATCCCTATAATTAAGGAAAAGCATTTGGGATAATTGTCTCAATTTACCACTTCAGTTTCAGGGAACAAGGTATCAGAAATCGGATGGCATAAGTTTTCTTTTCTGATTGTATAAAATGCTTAATCAGACTATTTTTTCTCAACATATTTTTTGCCTCAATGAAAAGCCTTTCTTTTATATTAAGCATACTTCAACTCAGTTTTGAAAAGAGTTAGGCACTGTTGTCAGTGCCCAAATTACCAACCAATTCTATCAATATAGTTAAAGAAAAAAAAGGAAGGAAGGAAGGAAGGAAGGAAGGAAGGAAGGAAGGAAGGAAGGAAGGAAGGAAGGAAGGAAGGAAAAGAAAACCAAACAGCAACCAAACCAGTTAACAAACTCAAAACATATTTCAAGGTATACCATGTTCCCTGGAATATTTCTAACAAGGAAAATGAAGTCTTATCCTTCGGATTGTGCTGTGTTATGCTTATCAGATTTACAAGGAGAATGGAAGTGAACCAGTCTTGGACAGACTTTCATATGTACATATTGTTGAGTGTGGTCAGAGGTGGGAATAAAAAGGGGCTACAGTCCAACATTTTAGAAGAGATTGCAACCTTTTTCCCCCAAGACTTAACTGAGATACACGCCCTCCAAAGGGTCTATATTAATAGAAGGTCAGTTTTGGGGGGTGCTTTTAAGTTTATCCTGTGTGTCTTATATTAAAAGATGTTGACTAAGTTCTCAGGTAGAGCTCATTTTTAAGAACTACGAGGAAAATTGAAATCATGTGAAATAATCAGAGAAACAGATAATAGGTAAGCAAAAATTTTGTTGGCCTCTTGTTTAACCCCAAAAGGAAATACAGATTAGAGAAAACCAAGCTGGAACCCAGAAGGGCACAGCCGTCAGGAGATATCTGGATGGACAGAAGGAAGGTGAAGTGGGTACAGAAACCAGACATTTGGGAGGGAGGCAGATGAGGACTTTCCATCCAGAAAAGGGTGGCTTAGACTGCTGAGCAAGATCTGAAAGTGTATAGCTTGCTATTGGCACACTGTCCACATTTCTAGACTATACTTTCACTGTGGGTTCACTTGTTTGTTTCTTATGTTTAAGATGATCAGCTTCAGCATGCGCTGCCCCTCTGAGTCATTTTATGCAAAAAGCAGGAAGATATAAGTGCAGGGAGAATCTACTGTGCAAAATGAAGTCTTTGGTTAATTGAAAATTGGTGAATTTCTCAGTCTCCCCACCCTCCCACCCCCCACCCCCGCTCTCACTGAAGTCAAGTCAAGCACTTTACTTTTTACCTGTCCTCTTTTCAAATGCGCTCGTTTGTCAAATCATGATTGCCTAATGAATAGTTGTTTGCCAAGCTCTGTCTTGTGTTTGGTTGAACACAGAAGTGTATTGAACGGGAAAATCCTCAAGCTTTGTTTCAAAGACGTATACTGCCTTGAACTGTAGCACTGTGTACTTGACAAACATGCCACAAAGCCTAATAATCCAGACAAATGCTCTTCTAAAACTTTGAGTGTTCCACTGAAGTTTCAGAAATAGACGTGGCTTGTTTCAAACGTCATTGGGGCCACAGTAGGTCCATCTGGTTCTGTTCACCAGGGGTGAGCCTCCTGCTGCGGTGTAGGTGGCGTGTGAATTAGTCAGGGTCCAACTGGAACTCCAGTTTTCCACAGATCACCTTCCTCTCATTTACGTTTCCTGTGGCAGCAGTAACTGGAGGGGATCACAAAAGAGTTAGGGTATTTATTTCCTGGCTCGGGCTTACTAAGGATTGCCTAAGAGATACTTGTAATTGTTGCCTGTTTGCTCAGACAGTGGAATTTCTGTCTCCACTAGGGTAGTTGTGCTTGTAAAATCAATCAAAACTATGTCTGCAACTGTTCCCATACTTAAATCCAACAAATAAAATAAACCAGGGATTGTATTCAGCAACATAGGGTCCAGAATAACAACGTCATCATGTAGCCTTAGGAAAAGTAGCACATAATAAATGGCACGACTTCTTTCTTCCACATCCTCACCAAGGGTGATTTTTTAACGCGGGTAGAACGGGGGAGGGAGAGAAGAAAAGAAACATCACCCAAAATAGGCGTCCTATATGAAAATTAGGAGATAACTAGACTATCATATTGAGAGTAGAAATAACAATAATAATAATGGCAAAGCAAAAACGGATAGCACTAAATTTCCCTCACTTTTCACCACCTTACAGGATATCCCGTCTAGCTGCAGAAACAAAACATGGAAATGAATCAGTTGATAAAGGATTTGCTCCCATTAAGATGTTGGTGATTTTATCCCATGTAGGGGAAGTTGAACATTAAGATGGATATTCATAATCTGTAGACACCACAGTAGCTTCCCCCACCCACCACTGTAAGATGCAAAGTTTTGCATGTGATAAAGAATGTCAAGAAAAAGGTAACAGCACTTTATCGAAGTGTGATAGTAAACCACACCATAGACTGACCTAAGCATTTAATTTTTTCCAACATTGATGGTCAGTCTCTTTTGACAGCTACCCTCCCTACTTTCATTTTTCTTCCTAAATCGCAAACAACAATGATGTCTTTAGAAGTCTCACAGCTTTTTTTCATTGGGGGGTCAGGGATGGAGAATAAAGAAATGATTGTGAGGACATGAAGCCACAGGAAAGAATAAGAAAAGCTGTTTTTATTCAGGAGAAATTCAAAGGTCATTCAGAAATCATTGTGATTTTTTTTTTCATTTCAAAGAGATGACAATTACTGTTAAATAACATATTTTTCAAAAGTCAAGACCAAAAATGCTAATGAGTTTGATTGTAGTGATGACGTCCAAATGTGACTATCAAAATATCAAGTTGTATACCTTAAATATATGCAATTTTTATTTATCAATTATACTCCAAAAAAGCTGAAAAAATTAAATGTCAACCATTTGAGAGAAAGAAAGAAAGAAAGAAAGAAAGAAAGAAAGGAAGAAAGAAAGAAAGAAAAGAAAAGAAAATGAGAGAAGAGTAAAAAGTCCCTTACATTCCCAAGATTCACATGACCCAGACATGAACTTGTCCTAAGAATCAGGTTTAAGACATTTAACCAAAAGTTTTAGAAGGACTTTGGCTTTCAACTGTCCTGAAAGATAAACTTAGTATTACATATGTTATTATCATGTCAGGATCAAAATGGAGGATTCGCTAGGATGAAATATTTAAAGAAGGAGGTGAGGAAAGATTTATGTAATGCTAATTTCAGGCAGCTTTCAAGGTTCATGCCTGTCCAAATTCACATAGCCAACTCCCCTCACCCCGGGAACACGTGGTCAGCTCTGCAGCGCTTGCCCCTGGCATCCACCACTTCTGTGACATGTTGGCCGCAGTTCAACAGTGAAACATGCCTATCCTCTCCTGAGCATTGAGGGAGCCTGCAGGCAGAGAGGTACGATGGAAATACAAAAAAAAAAAAAAAAAAAAAAAAAAAGGAAGAAAAAGGAGGATTATCCTAAGCCATCTAGGTATCCTGCTCAGGCCTCCAAAGTGGCCACTCAGACAGGCCACCCAAACTGCTGACATCCTTCCTTGACCCTGCAAGCAATTGGGAGCCTGATGACTCTGTTTTTAGGTTTTTGGAACTGAACTGAACAGGGATCGGGTCCAATTCTGGGTGGTGCTGAGAACACTCAAGTCTCACCAGGATCTGGCCGAGACCACCAGATGCGTTTCATGTGAGGCCCGTTTCCCATCATCTGACCAGCATGGGTTGTGAATGTTCCGGGGAGCACAAAGCAGGTCCCCAAAGGCCCAAAAAGGGCTGTGCCCTGCTCAGCACGGAGACCACACAGCCGCCCTCTCTCCCCCTCAGAGTATTTATACTTAGAAAACCACACCACCCCTCTCGTTCGGAAGCTGATGAGGGCGAAAGTGGAAAAATCCAGAAAACACCCATTGCATCCTCCAGCTGAGACAGCCTCACTCTTGGAAAAGCTCGGAAATAAATAAATAAAGGGGGAGATCCAAATGGGAAATGCTCTTCAAACACACAAATGATCTTATGTTAACAGTTGGGATTAAACAGCTGTCTCGTGGTTATGTGATCGTAACAGATGCTATGTGCAAACGTTTCCTGCTAGCTTTGTTTTCGTTATTGCTGTTTGTGCAGTTCAATGGGCTGAATTCAGTTTAAGGGATACAGGTTTTTATTATCCTTCTGTGCTGCCCGGGCAGCTTCATCATCTCTTTAAGAGGAAAGGAGGCGAGGACAGGGAGAGGTGGCAGGGAGATGGAGGAGGTGGTCTCTCCCATGTCAAACTGGGAATGATGTCATATTGATGAAATTCCAACGCACTGCTTTGTGACCATTTTGTCATTAAAGTGCTTCCCAGTTCTATTGTGTTTTTTGTTTTTTGTTTTGTTTTTTGTTTTGTTTTGTCTTTCTCTTGTGGAGGCTGTCCTCTCCTCTAATGCAGTTTATGCAGCTGGAAAAGAATTTATAGAACATATAGACAGGTTTTTTGTTTTTGTTTTTGTTTTTTGATGACTAACTAATTACAATCTTGCAGTAATCCCTGTTTTTGTCTTTCTTCTTCCCATGGCCTCCAGAGATAAAAAATATGAACTAATTTTTATTTTTCCTAGAGATATCTTCCTCCAAGTGGGGATCACCCTCTATCAGCCAAGACCTAGTGAACTGACACTATTTTTTTTTTTTTTGAGGGCAGTGCCACTGGCCCTCGTATGTGGGACCCAAACCGGGGCCGCCGGCCTCCCAAGCCAGCGCTTAACCACCACGCCACTCGGCCAGCCCCCGACACTATTTTTTGGAACTTCAAACCTGGAAGCCATTTTGGCTGCATTCTATCACGTGTTCAAAACCAAAATATCCCCTTGGCTCAGATTCTTCAGAAAACTGCCATGATTCATAACGCACTTTACCTACCAACAGATTGAACTTCTATTACTTACATTTTCCAAACTTAAAAAAAGAAAAGGATGTCAATGGCAGAAATAATGGTCTGGGTTCAAAAGCACCTGGCTGCCATGGGGAGGAGGTAGTGAGAACACCCGGAGTGCTCTTTAGCCGGTCTGGTAAGGGTCCTCCTGCCTGCTCATCCGCCACCCCCAGGGCCTCTGTTCTCATCTACGAAAGGCTGGCCCTCAGGCATTCCCTGGCCACTAGATCATCTGCACCTTTAGAGATTTTGGAATGGGGGAAGGAGGGAGCCATCGCCATTACTTAACACCTTATCTTAGGAATCGTGCCTTTGAGTCAGACATCCTACCATAAATATGTCTCTTCCCTCTGACACATTTACTGAAGAGAAGGTTTTCCTAATATGTAAACATATTTAAGGAACTGAACTTAAATCACTACCTTATTCTCAGCCGAAAAAGGGATATAATGATTAGGGTCATCCCTCATTATCTGCGGGGGATTGGCTCGGGACCAAAGGTGCTCTAGTCCCTTATGTACCATGGGTAGTATTTGCATGTGACCCACGCACATCCCCCCGTATGCTTTAAATCTGCTCCAGATTACTTATAATGCCCAATACGACGGAAATGCTAATGTAAACAGTGATACTATTACTGTATATTCTTGTAGAAAAATGACAAGAAAAAACAGTCTGTACATGTTCAGTATGGACTCAGCCATCATACACCCAACTACATACTACGTGTCAGCAACAGCCTCGCTTTTCCCCCCCAAATATCCTCCATCCACTGTTGGTGGAATCCTCACACGTGGGACCCATGAATACAGAGGACCGACTGTACCCTTCAGCTTCACCCACTCACAGAGTGAAATCAGCCCCTCTGATAAGTGGCCGAACAATAACATATCTATAATGGTTTAAAGACATTTCAAAGCTACTTCCTATACATAAAATACTCAATTCTATAAACAATTATGTCTGAGGGGCATTTGCCTAATCTTAGAGAAAAGCAAGTTGAGATCCATTCTATAGGGTGAATTCAGTTGTCCAAGTTCATACAAGTAGTAAGTGATGGGGTGCACACTGGTACCCGCGTTGGGGATCTATGGCCACGTGATATGGAGACGTCTGTCATTGTCGTTGTCTTTTTCATTGTGAAGGTGGGTGGAAGAGTGCTAGCTGTACCGTGTCAGGCTCCCTCTGTGCCTCTGAATCGTGCAGGCAAAGATCATTAATATTCTTCCAGATAGTCTGGACCCTCTAGGAGAATTTGTTTTCTGTGGGTCTAGAAGGACTGAATATCGGCTTCCTTTGTGGGATGAAGCTTCTGGCAACCTCAAAACAAAAGGTCCTTCCGAAGAAGATATACAAATGGCCAAAAAGTACATGAAATGATGCTCAGCACTGCTAGTCATTAGGGAAATGCATATCAAAACACCAATAGGATTCTACCTCACACTTATTAAAAGGGCTACTACCCCCCCACCCCACCCCCCAAAAGTAAACACCCAGAAAATAACAATTGTAGGCCCGGGTGTGGAAAAATTGGCACCCTTGTGCACTCTTGGTAGGAATGTCAGATGGTGCAGCCACTGTAGAAAACATGGCAGTTCCTCAAAAAACCCAAAACTAGAATGACCATATGACCCAGCAATTCACTTCTGGGCATAAACGCAAACAAATTGAAAACAGGGCTTGGAAGGGATATTTGCACTGCCACGTTCATGGCAGCATCATTCACAACAGCTAAAACATGGAAGCAGCCCAAGGGTCCATCAATGAATGAGTGGGGAAACAAAGTGTGGTCTCTACATACAATGGAATATCATTCAGCCTTGTGTGGAGGGGAATCCTGACATACGTTACAACATGGATAAACTTGGAGGACATTCACTGAGTGAAATAAACCAGTCACAGAAGACGTGCCATATGACTCTACATATGTGAGGTGCCTAGAGGAACCAGGTGGATCGGGACAGAAAGGAGAATGGGGTGCAGGGGGCCGGGGAGGAGAACACAGAAGTTACTGTTTATGGTGCAGAGCTGAGGGACAGAATCATGACAGAGTGCTGAAAGTGGAGGCTGCCATGGCCGCCCAACAATATTAATGTACTTAATGCCACAGAATTAAATGATACACTTAAAATTTTTATGTTGTATGGATTTTAGCACAAATTAAAAAATTGGAACAAAACAACCCAAAAGGTCCACTAAGGTCATCCCCACAAGCTGTTTCCTTAGGCGTCTTTGGCTCTTGTCCCTTCTCCACCGTGAGGCTGAACGTAACCCATAGTCAGCTTTCCGGCATTGTCAGTCTGCAAGTACGGGCTGCAGAGAAGCACAAATGGAGCCATCAGTGAGGTCTGATGCATTAGACCTCTTCCTTGATGATTAGAAGGATCCCTAAGACCTTCCTTCTTTTCACGCCTGATGCCAATTAAAATGCAAATCTTCCCAAGAGGGAATGTTTTGAGCATTTGCATTGTTGAATGGGTTTCCGATCCTTTTATCTCCTGCCTCTTGTTCTGAAACAAAGCTGCTTTTTTTATGATACAGGTAAGAGAGAAAAAGGGTTAATAGCTAATCTACACCAAGAGCTCTCATAAATGGTCAAGATGGAGGCAAACAGAAGGAGCATGGGCTGTAAGGAGACAGCAGAGGTCCAGGTGGCCTCCAGCAGAGAGAGACGGTCAAAGTCACGTAGTGGCTGGAAAGGGGAAATAATGAAATAGTGAAGCATTGTTTTATAGTCATCAATCTGGCAAAATTAAAAAAAAAAAAATTAGAGAAAAAAGCCTTATCATCTATTGATGGTAGGAATGTGCAGAAAGCGTTCCATTCATACGGAGGTCATAAAAACGTGAAGACTTTTTGCATTTTAGAAAAGCAATCTGATAGCATATTTTAAATTAAAAATGCATGTGTCTTTCCATTCAGCAGTCCCCTTTCTTAGGAACCCACTCCAAGAAATAAAAGCCTTGTTCTTTTGGGCTGTAGATAGGACATGATATATAAGGATGTTTGCTATAGCACTCCTCATAGTGGCAAAAAACAACAACAACAACAACAACAGAAAAAAAACGAAAGAAAGAAAAAGGAAAAGATTCAAACTCAGTACTCCCATGAACTATAACGCAACTACTAAAAGGAAAAAAAAATTTAGAGCCATATCAAATGACTCGGATGAATTTCCCCCAAAAATTGCGGAGAGGGACAACCCTTATGTAGGAAGTATAGCCCATTTTGGAAAAACAAGTAAACACATACACACACACACACACACACACACACACACACACACACCCCCTCTGTGTGCACCCATAGAGATTGTAGCATTTTATTTGGTTAAGAATGTATGTACTTGAAGATATACTGAAGGGTTATTGCTGGGGAATTCACATTACTTCCCTGTGGAGAAATTGGCTGATGTGAGTAGAGACAGAAGAGGGAGAAGTAAGTTGACAAGATGACAAGAAAAAGCCAAACAAAAAAATAATGGCACCAAAAATGAAATGTATTTTGTTGTTGTTGTTGTTGTTGTTTACATTGCTTTTTCCCCTAGGGTGTGAGTACAGGAGAAGGGTGAGTTTTTCCTACCCCAGGTCTTCTTGGGTTTTACCAGTTAAGTCAAACGATTCCTCAGATTTTTTTTCTTTTTCTTTTTCTGGTTCTGGCAATAGACCACATGCCACTCATTGCTTCAGCAGCAGAATTTTCTTGTTCCTTTCCTCCTGTGACTCATGCTTATGCAAAGCTCCCTCCGTCAGAACTAGTGTCAAGTGGGGCCCTTTGAACATCACTTGCTGTCCACCGGGGCACTGACTAAAAATCTCTTCCAAGAACTTGGGCCCCTGTGAGTTCCATGCCAATTGCCCCACCCCAAATCCCAGTATTGAATACTAGTGACTCCACTAGACAAAAATTGAATCGTACCCTAATCCTACTGCCTGGCATGTGATATAACATACACACACACACACACACACACACACACACACACACACACACACCGGGGGTGCCAAAAAAATATATTCAAGTGGACACTTTGGTCAGCATTGCTCAAGCAGTAGCTCGCCATCATCAGAAGTGTCTGGACGCTGATGGGAACCACTCTGAGCACCTCCTGTCATTGCAGAAGTCAAACGTGACTTGTATTCATTTTTTGTTGTCGGTATATATCGAGTATTACAATTTTAATACAGATTTCCTTTCTTAAAATGTGAATACATT
Organism: Aselliscus stoliczkanus; assembly: GCA_033961575.1. NCBI lineage: Eukaryota > Metazoa > Chordata > Mammalia > Chiroptera > Hipposideridae > Aselliscus > Aselliscus stoliczkanus. The sequence continues at coordinate 29,158,229 of CM066741.1, forward strand.
TTTGGGCACCCACCCCTAGAACTACACACTCCTCTGAAGGACTTCTCGTAGGCACCTCTCCTGCCACCGTGAAACAATCGCAGGCCATTCCCCACCTTATGTCACAGCAGCTCTCCCGTTCCATGTACTCAACACTTGTGTCACCTTATCTTCCTCTGAGAGATGAAGCATTCCTATCAATGTTGAAAAGTTAAGTGTCAATCTGCAGGAGATAGAAGGGGTAACCTGAATCCTGAGAACCTCAAAAAAAGTCTGTAGCTACATGTCTTATTGCTAAAAAGCCCCAAGGTGATCCTTGTGGCAGGCAGTGGGTGTGGGGAGTTGGGGGGGGGGGCAGGGTAGGGACAGGGCCTTTCAACTCACATGCCCTCACGTGGCATAGCAGGGGTGATGGATTTCTCGTTTGGGCCAACCTTGCAGTTCATGGAAATTGTTCTCCATTTTGCTAAAGGTTGTCTGTCAATGGGGGTGTTCATTTTTCCCTTTTCCCATGACTTCATAGGTGTGAATATTACTGTTCAGATGACGTGGGAAACCAAAGTCCTTACGCTTTCTTTCTCTTGTAAGAAAAGCTGAAAGAAAAGTGGGTAGGCAGCAAGCGTAGTCAGAAGAATGGATTGTGGGTGCACCATCTTATTACACAAACCAGCCTAGCACATCTCCACAAAAAGGCCGTGTCAGACTCTGCAAAATTCCAAATGTATTTGTAAAGTCTGGTAGCATCATCCATTCAGCTGAAGGCTTCGAATCTGCCCCCTTCTTTTTGGCCATCAGCCTACCTTCCTTTCCAAGACAAAATCCTTTTCTCCAGCACGAAACTCTTCTGCCCCCGGTAATTCTATCCTGCCCTCCAACTGGAGTCTCCCTTCGACCTCTCCATCAAGACCATTTTTTTAAATCCCTGCAATGGCAAATTCTAAGTGGCTGCTCCCTATTTCCAGGCCATTTCTAGCTGTCTCGTCCGTGGACACTTAATGTCCTCCGAGCTGCCCCCTGAAGCCCTGCGGCCCACAGAAAATCATCTGGCTGTCACCTTCAGTTCTAGGGAAACCTTCTGTTTTGCCCTTCATTTTCATCCCTGCCCCGTTTAAACAGGCAGCTCCCCAGCCAACACCTTGTTACAGGAGCCGCATCAAAGGTTCTTCCAATTCCTCTTTCAAAAACCAGACCATTTACAATTGGGGCTGTTTTGTTTCATTTTTATCCAGTATATACCAGGGGTGCCAAAAACATGTATACACAGGACTAGTATTCATTTTCTGTTACCAGTATATATTATTACAATTTTTAATACAGTTTGGTTTTTTTTTTTTCCTTTCTTAAAATGTGTATATATGTTTTTAGCGCCCCTGGTGTGTGTGTGTGTGTGTGTGTGTGTGTGTATAAAATGTTTGGGGAAGGAGCATGTATCTGTCACATTCTTCTTAGAGTTTTGTTAGTTATGGAGTGAAACGGAGTCTGTCCTGTTCGTGGGAAGATTGCTCAAAGCTCTCCCTGAGCCTCTTGGCTGTGGAGACCCTGGGCCCTTTACAGCCCCAGCGAGATGGGCCTCCGATGCCTAATTTCCGCTCGTTGCAGACCCAAGGTACGCAGCCTGCCTTTCTCAGCGTCTCTTTTTCTTCTTTGGCCCTTTTCTTCCCAGAGGAGCAGGATAGAATCACCACAGCTCTCGGTGGACTTGTAGCTTCCAATCGTTAAGTTCACAGACTCTCTAATTTTATTTAATGGTTTCATAAAGCAACAAAATGGAGATTGTAGTGCTTTGTACAAGCTGACACCCAGGGCATGTTTGTAACATGTTTGTAACATTTATGTTTCAGTTTATGTAACATTTATGTTTCCTTTTAATGGATACATAGAATCTTCATAATGGCTACAACTGGGTTTCACCCCCTCTTTATTGGGTGGGATAGAGCCCTTTTTTTTCAAACGGCAGTTTCTAAGTCTCAGTTTCCAGGAGTCAGGTCTCAGTTCTGGCCTGGGGAATAAAGCCTGCCTAAACTCACATGCTAGATACTGAATTAAAGTCCTTGGACCCAGGCCTGAAATAGGGTTCTAAGCCTGGCAAGATTCATGCACACTCCTATCTAGAAGCCCTTACCTAATTTTCCATTCAGGCTCAGTTTCTAGATTTCATTTTGATTTCAGTGTATGGAAGGCACTTCCCTGTAGCCTCCAAAGATTCTGCTCTCTTCCTAAGCTCTAGATAAATACACAACATTACTTTTTTTCTTTTCTTTTTGCAAGGCTCCCAGACTTTCCAGAGAATCAGAGAGAAGCCTACTGCAATCTACCTTCAGGAAATATGGATTCTTTCCACCTTTATTTCCTCAATATTTGTAACGGGGAGAACTCCAGGCAGATAGGAAAGACTATGTCACTCAGAGCTGATGTTATCCCCCAAATTAGAAACTCACCCTTCTCCCATCCCTGAATGGCCCTCTGATCTTTAAGAAGAGATTGATGGAGATCAACATGGAGTTAATTATCAGTCATTCATTTAGCAAATGAATACCGAGCACCTAGTCTGTAGCAGGCGTTTGCTACGGACGAGGCTACGTAACTAAGCAGGCAGTCACTGCTCCCAGTGTTACAGCCGTAGGAAGGCGGCATCAGTCCACAAGTTCTGCAGTGTCTCTTTAAAAATAAGCACTGTACAACATGATACACAGTCACCACAAATGGGAAACAATCGAAATGACTACCAACTGGTGAATAGAAAAAACAAACTCCGGAATATCCACACGATGAAATATTATTTGGCAATATAAAGGAATGAAGTCCTGATATGTGTTATAACATGTATGGATGGACTTTGAAAACATTATGCTAAATGGAAGACGCCAGACACAACAGAGCCTGTATTACGTGAATCCATTTAAACGAAATGTCTACAAGAGGCAAGTCTATAGAGACAGAAAGTGTTGTAGATGAGCTGTTATTTGGGCCTGAGAGGGAATGAGGGGTGACTCCAAATGGGCATAAGGGAAAACTTGTAAAACTGAATTGTGGCAATGATTGCACAACCCCATAAGTTTCCTTAAAATAGAAAACATTGAATGTGTGCTCAAGACAGTTGGATTTCATAGTATATAAATAATACCTCCATAACACTATTAAAATATCCTTAAAATTAATTGGGCCAATAAACCCCAGACATTATTACTTGAATACTCATAATTATTGCTCTAAAGGAATTGAAGGGAGAGAAAGGATTAGTGCGTACATGTATGTATCTCATTAAATAAGGCGCTCAGGGAAGCTTCTGCTGAGGCCCTAACATTTCATAGGAAACCTGGAAGGTGAGAAAGCCCACCACAACAGCCACTGATAGAACAGGACTATAAGTCAGAAGGACTAGCATGTACAAAGGTCCTGAGGTGGGGAAAACTTTGGCCTATCAGAGGAACTGAAAAGCCCATGTGAGAGAGAGCAGTGTTGTATAGGGTCATACGACCCACGTAAAGGAGTCTGGATTCTATTCTCAGTCTGATTTCAGGGCACTGAACTTGGAACAGCAGAGAAGCATTCCTCCTCCTCCCCCTCCTCCCTGTCCTCCTCCTCCTCCTCCTCCTCCTTTTTTTTCTTCTTCTTCTGCACCTCTTCCCCTTCCCCACTCCGTCCTCCTTTTCCTTCTTCTGCTTTAGATTACCCTGAGACCGAACAAGGCAACAGTAAAAGTGGGAAAATCAGACCAGGTATTGTTCCATATCCAGGGGAAAGATAGGTGATGTCTTGGGTGAGGGTGGCAGAAGAAAAGACGGACAGAAATAGATGCATGTAATTCTTATGCTTGAGGTAGACCCTACCACAAGTGCTCTGAGATCTGGGTTTTGAAGGGCCAGGTAGCAGGAGTCAATCAAAGATGGCTCCCCATATTCTAGTAAGATGAGAAAGAGGGGGACAGGAATAGGTTTGGGACACAGAACAGTCAAGAGTTAGTTCCATTGTGGGCACATCCAACAAGCAGTATGGAGAAGACAATTGAAATATAGGTTTGCCAAGGAGACTGAGCAGTGGTGACCAGAGATGTCAAAGAAAACTCAGGAAAGTGTGATATCACAGGGTCTTATAAAAGAGAGACTTTTGAGAAAGGTAGAGCAGACAACGTCAGGTGCAGTGAAAGCTGACAAAATGGAGACCCATGAGCCTGACAGAAGCTGTTTCTGTCCTGATGATGGTGGGAGCCATACTGAAATCAGCTGAGACCCGAAGGGTGTGAAGATCGCCAGGCTCTCTATATAGATGGCCTGGCATACTTGGGTGTGAAGGACAGATGAGGGTGTGACAGCAGTTTTAGGGAAATGAGGGATGAAGGGAAGTTTAGCACGTCAGTTAGGACTAGTTTCTGCTCCCAATGATAGGAAACCCAGCAACTATAACTTAAACTAGCTAGAAGCCTATTTTTCTCCAAGGTTTAATCCTATTTAATCCAAGGGTGGTTTGCAAGGCAGGTACTCAGGGAGGCTAAAGGGTGTGAAGTTATTACAGAAACTTGGAAGGAAGTAATTCTAAAGATGTTACCATTCTCAACATCCATCCAATCCAATCACAGCAGTTCACTTCCTGCCTCATTTGCATAGGGCTCTTTTTACTTCTAAGGATTGATAGTTTGGAGTTTCTCTTTGTTGTTTGGACAAAGTTTTAACTTTCACGGTCCATTTCTATATATAGGAAATTGTTCCTAATTTCAGTCCGTTTCCCCAATTGCTATTATTTTTATCTTTGAAGAAAAATAGTCCTACGTTTTTCCTTACAGATACTTTCCTACTCTGGTCATCTTTCACCTTCCTCCTCTGGAGAATAAACACTTCTCTCACCACGTCTTCACCAATCTCTCATTTATAGCATTTGAATTCCTTTTCCCTGAACCCTCTCTCTCCAAGCTATGGAGAGGCAGAACTTATAATGCATCCTATAGGGAAAAATGGGGAAAGATGAAGAGGCAGCTGTACCATCTCAAATGTTCCCATCTTGGTGCAGGTTGCGTGGCCTTAACAAGCTGCTTGAGGGGTAATTTGTATTTCCCGTGGCTTTTCTTCTCTTGAAGGCATTTTCCAGGAGAATAGAGTCCCAGGCCAATATAACCAGATGGGCCCAAAAGCCATTATTGGTACCCAAATGCATTCAGCGCTGTGTTGTTGAATTTTATACATTGACATAAAAGCCAACTTTTAAAATCAACTTGTGACAGAAGCTAACAGTTCCTTTTAGCATTATCCAATGGCAGACACTGTGCAAATTTCAAAATGTGAGTTACACCCACTTGGCCATACAAGGCGGTTAGATAAACTGAAAGGGACAAAAGACAATTCCTGGCCCTGTGTTTTCTGATGCCTGGCCCTTTGTTGTCTTATTCTAAGAGTTGTCTGCAATAGTATCTTGGACTGCTTGCTTCACTCTTAACTCTTATTGCGCTGTTCCTTATCCATTTCCTGGTGCATGGAAGGACTACCAAGACCTGTTCTTTTTTGGTTTGCTTAGGAAGTTCGTCCGTGGGATACGATTATATTTCAAACTGTTGCTCTCAGAACAGTAGCTCAGATTTCCAGTGTTATTTGTATTCAGTTTCTCATTTCCAGACGATGTGCTTCATGTGTGGTCATCTGCCAGAGGTGGAAAATGAATTCTTGGTTTTCAGCTTGCTTGTCACCACATTGTGCAGAATAGCTGGTGGGACAAGGTCCACGTGACATAGTTCCACCAGCCCCTCCAGGGGCTCAGCCACTGGAATTTGGAAGTAACCCAAGTCACAAATTGCTCTTCCCTTATGCTCATAAAAAAATAAATAAATAAGATATGTATGTGCATATTACATATATATACCTATACATATGTGTGTATATACATATGTGTATATATGTGTATAGATGTGAATATATGTGTGTGTAAAGGCACATATGTGTAATTGGTATGAACCTTTATATATGTGTAAATACATAAATGTATTAGGTATAAATGTAAAACGCCTCCTCATTTTATCACTTGATTAAAACCTAAAGGCACTTCTATTTTAACATCTGCATTTATTGTCCCCAAAGCAAATAAGAAGTCACAGCAATAATAACCATTTCTCGAAAGGAAATAAAATGGCTATTGCCATTTATTCTAAAACACTTCATTCATTTATCACCAGAATGGTAGCCACACACTCACCAATATCATTTCTGTCTTTTCCAACAGATGAGGTCTTGTCCATTTGCGAAATGTCACAGATTGCCCGGGAATGCCCCAGGTGATCGGGTCCCTGTAGCACCTGGTATTTGGCTCCCAGGCTGCACTCTGCAGACCAGGTGGACTGTGGGAAGAAGCAAAGGATGTCTCAATTGGCCTTTCTCTTGATGAAAGTGAGTAATCGCCTCTCTCCTGGCCTGCTCCCTCCATGGAGAATTTCCTGGCCCAAATTTTTTTCAAAAGAGCTCCTGCCGCGCTCCCCATTTGCTGCAAGTGCAGTTCGTGGAAGGTACAAAATTTGGAGCAAAGTGGCCTCCCGTGGCCTGTTGTGCCTGCAGTTATCCAACTGTGGTGCGGTTTTTCAGTGCACAACTGATTGCACCCACGGAAAGAAAGGCTACACCCTGAAAATGGGTCCCTTTAAGACAGTTGCGGGATTGCATGCTTCCGGTTGGCAAATTGCAATCTATTATAGAGGCACAGCCATGGCTCCGGCTCTTGCACGGCAGGTCTGAAATCCAGGTTAGGCACCTCGGGTGAGGGAGAGGGCCCCCCGGGAAAGCAGGTGCAGAGCCCCCTTCCTGCCCCCACTTTGGGTTCACCGGGAGCTGCTGGTGGACAGTGCATTGGTATCCGTCACCCCTGACTCCATCTCCCACCTAGTTCAACAGTCACTCCCCAGAAAGGGTTTGAAGAGAGAAGCTCGGTCACACTGTCAATATAACACATTTAACCAACTCTAAATTTGCTTTAAAGAGACAGCTACCAAGATTGACTTTTGCAAAGTGACTCACTCCACTGTGCAGCACAAGGCGTCCATTTGTTCCCGCCTGTTATTAACTGTGTCACTGAGTCCATAAGAAAGGGTTTGGAAGGAATTCCAGGGTGAATCCACTAATTCAATAACCCGATAACATAAATTCAAGTAATGGATATTAATACTGGGTTCCAAACACGCTCGCCACTTTTAGATATGCCTTTCCCAAAGAGATGGAGCATGCGTTGTGAGAGGCTCCTGATGAAATAATAAAACCCAATTCTCATCTAGGAAAAAAAAAAAAAAAAGAAAGAATCATTATAGTAGGATGGTAATTTACTTTATATGACCTTCAATTGATTATTCTGTGGCTGCTACACAAATATCACAGGAGCTATTGATCGTAAAACCTACCAAATAGATCTCTAATAGCTTTTACTGGGCAAAAATAATTATGCTTGCACTGTGGTCAGACACACATAAACCAATGTGGAGGTATTAATGTATAGTATTATTACCCATCTGTCTGCGAGGTATGGGGAAGACCCTTCATGGGAACGCACTCTGTCTAAGCCCATGAAAGCTCAATATCCAAGCCAACAATTACAGCCAGTTACACTGAAAAATTGATTACTGTAACTGAAAGCGAGGGCTGGAAAGCAGAAGCCGCAGCTTGCTTAATAAAAGTAAAATAATAACGACAAATCCTAATAGAGGAGGAACCCTACTGCCGTGGCCATGTGGCCACAGAAATTGAATCTCCCCGTGGAGTTGGCAGCCTCGTAACTTTTCAGAGTCAGGAGCTTTCTTTCCAGCCCAGATGGAGATCAGTGACCAATGCCCGTCAAAGGTCAGGGTGTCCAATCAAAGCGCAGATCACTTATGCGTTAAGGAAAAGTGTACAGCATAATCCAGAAACACGGCAGAGAAAAACCCGGGGACACAGAAAGTGCAGCCCTGCTTCTAGGAAGCGGCGGGATGCTCGGGTCATACAAAAATTCTAGGCAGACTTGGTGGGCGGTCCACAGAGGCTCAGGAAAGCAGGAGCAGATGAAGCAAAGCTGCAGCCGAGGGAGGATGTGCCTCAAGTTCTGCGGCAAATGTTGTAGATCTCAAAACTCCTCAGCAAGTCTATGGCTTGTCCTCCATCCCACCGCCCCTCCAAAGCCAGTACTTTAAATAATAATGAAAACAGAAATGCAGCAATAGCAAAACCCCCAAAACTGCTCTCAAGGTATTAGAATGAGGAGTGATACATTTTTATTAATAGCACCGAGACTAAATAGACCAGAATACTAGCAGAAGCGAGTGGTGGATGGGAGAGAGAGAGAGAGAGAGAGAGAGAGAGAGAGAGAGAGAGAGAGAGAGAGAGAGAGAGAGAGAGACTGTTTACCCAGTGTGTGTGTTGGGTGGGAGGTGGGGATATAGAATGAGAAAGGGGGGACAGTTGTGTCCCCTGGAATGTGTAGCTGGGTGACTGTGCATTCCAGTCACTGGATAAAGTACTTATGTCCAGACTGTACCCCAGACCAATAGAATCAGGACGCTGCTCTTGACATTGGCATTTTCTTAAAAATAATAACAAAATCAGAACTCACACCAGGTGAGTGTCACATGAAGGCAGCTTTGAGGCCCCTGGCTCCAGGACAGACCCTCACTAGCCATGGAGGGATCTCTGACAGAGGCAGGCCCTGGGACTTCCCCGGGGCTGGCCTCCCGCCGAAGCCCCACGGCTCACAGGTTTGTTTGCCCTCCTCTTGGGCATTATCAGCTCCAGTTTAAAGGCAGGAATGCTGGAGCCACTGCTCTCTCTCCTTCATGAATTATGATTCGGAAGCAAGACAGGGGTGGACAGTTGGGGCGTGATGCTGGCTGCTGTGGTTGCTGCTATTTTATTGTTTTGTAGAGAAGCGTGCTTTTCTGAGAAACCTTGAAGGCTTGAAGCCACCAGCAAGGCTGGCTGTTTTTGTTTTTTTTCCCAAGGCCTTGTCTGGACAGAACTGACACAGTCCTGGAACATAGAAGGGGGAGGTGTGGGGATCCTGCTTGTCCTCCGTGGTTCTCAAATTACATGATCAAGTTGATGTGTGGGATCCTTTAAACCAGAGGGCGTTATGGAATCTGGCTATAACATCCATATGGTTAGCAGGAGGTGTGTTAGCTGCCTCTCCAGGACAGCCACGGACCCTTTGAGGCAAGGTAGACACATTACGCTTGGTTTGCCTGTTTGGAAAAGGGAGCCTTCCCTCCTCGTGGCTTGAGGTTCAGCTCTTTTCTCTGAATTGTTGCAATCTGTTTTTATGGCCCTTGAGGTTTCTGTGTAGAGTCATTTTTGCATCCTTTGGAGACTAGTTATTAGCATGATGTTCATATTGTTCCCTTAGGTCTGAGGGGAATCCTGCCTGAAGTATAGGTACGGGCCAGGCGGAATTCAGTCTGGCCTTGCCAACTCCATCATGGGGGCACGCTCTCAGAGAGACAGACCAGAGGCAACGAATTCTGTCACTTAAATGTGTCCTCACTTACTCTTCCCTTCCGAAGGTAAGCACCATAATTCTTCCACTTTTTAAGAGACTAGACCCAGTGGAGGGCCCGTGTGGACACACACACACACACACACACACACACACACACGTGCGCGCGGCAGACCAATCCGCAGCAGGTGATGCAATAAGGGAGAATGTGTCTCCCCCCTCCCCATGTTCCTGCGCCCCCCTGGCCGCCAGTGGCGGGTCAGCGCGAGCAGGTCCCTGTCACCGGAGAGTACCTGCCCGGTTCTGGCCTTGGAGAACGCAGGGGCTTGGAAGGGCACCTCCAGCCCGGGAAGGCGCGAGGGAAGCGGCGGGCTCTCCCGCAGGTGCGGCCCCACCTGCCGCCGGATTGGCCATGGCTCTAGGCGCACGGCGGGAGGAGGGTGGATGATGGATGGTCTGTCTGCCAGCCGGGGTCCGAGCAGCAGGGGACCCGGGAATGTAAATACGAGCGCGCTTCTCACCGCCCGGCGCTGAGCGCAGAGAGCAAGATGCCTGCACAAAAGGAGCCGGCTTGGGATGTTTAGATTTTGAAGATTAGTTTCTATTCTATCTCTGTGGGAGAAAGGAAAACGCATTCTGGGAAAGTGGGGGGTGAAGGAGCCCGCATAATTAAGGACTGATGTTTGACAAACCATTTCACCATCAGATCAATCCCTGCGCCTCCCCTTCCTAAGCTGCAAACAGTGTATGGCTCCTAGATGTCATTTCTGTGAGTGATGCCCTATCAGCCTCTGAGAAACAATATGAAATCAGACCTGAAGAGTTGCATTCCCTTATGTCAGGCAATATTCAAGTCATGGAAAAGAGGTTTTTAAAATTGGGGAGGGGGGTGGAGGGAGGGAGACAATTACATTTTAGATGGTATAGGCAGAATAGAACTATAAGATAATAGATATTAAATGCTAAAAAAAAAACTTTTTTCAAGAAGAAGAACATAGAAAGAGGTGTTGGAGCAATATAGTTTGCCAGTTTGCATGTGTCCATTTTTCCTAATTTATCTAGCTCTTATGCGTTGTAAAGTCATGGGCAATTTGAATAGGTTTTGTTTATCCTTGCAAAAAAGATGACAGCCCCACGGCCTCAGGCATTTGCGACTTCGGAAGTGTCCTTTAGAAAACTCATTAGGTTGAAAGCAGGGATGGAAGCAGACAGACAGATAACGAACGGGAAAAATGATGTCGTGAACCACGGTGGAAACGGGGCTGGTCGAGGCCTACTGTGTCATACGGGCTCGTCTCCAGCTACGGAAGGACAGGTCCATTCACTACGAGCGTTTGCTCCTGAGCAGACGCAGCGCTGAAGGTGACACATTTCATGTCAAGGCATAAGTCAGTCCTGCCTGTATGCGGATGCATTTGCCTCTGAGAGCAAGATAGTTTCGGAAACAAAAATAAAACAAATAGTGGGATTTGTTGTTCATAGAAGGAGAGTGTTATTCTGCCTTAGCATGCTGTAGGCTACCCATCATCCCCTTCTGCCTCAGTCACTACCCCCCTAAGAAAATGAAAACCACATTGAAAATTGCAGTCGCTGAAACGGAATCATGTCACAGAGGCGGACAGTTCCTATCATTGTGGTTGAAAAGCGAGTGAGGAGAGAAAGAACTTAGCTGCATGCATTTCTGTGTTAAATAGCAGATTGTAACAGCATCACAGGTTTAGAAGAAGGAAAAAAATAAATAAATAAAAGAAACGTAATAATCCCATCAGGCTAATACTGATAGCATATAAAAAAACCACACACTTGAGTTAAATGCATGCATGCCTCTTTCTAGAATTGGTTTTATGTATGTTTAAATACTTATAAAAGAGTACATGTGAACCTCTGTGGGTTTTTTCATATAATGTCATATCCAAAGAGCTTTTTAATATTAGTAGATTGTAGCCCTATTAATTTTAATAACCGCATAATATTTCACTGAGTGTATGTATAATTTGCTTCACCGTTCCCCCTTTGTTGGATACTTAGATTTTTGACAAGTAAATAATACAGTAAGGAACATCCTAAATATTCATGTTTTAAATTATTGGTTTCAAAAACATTTTTAAATGGAATACATGACCATGCTCTATGAATATTTGATAGTTTTTATAACACTTTTGTCAAGCTGGTCTCAAAAAAAAAAAAAAGTTGTAGCATTTCATCCTACCAAGGAGAAAATATTGGATCACACATATTTTGTAGTATGTTCAGTGTTTTTGAGACTTCTAACAGAAAACTATCTGATCATGCAGTGGGTGGAAATGATTTCTTTGATTTTTATTTCCTTTGAAGATGAATGAAGTTGTCCTTTGTTCCTATTTTAAAAATCTGTTTCTTTCTCCTCTTTTGAATTTTCGTTCTCTTTTTACTTAATCCCTGAGGTAGCTCTGAAGTCAACATATAAAACTCGAATGTAGCATTTTTACAAATCACCCTCACAAGGTGCTAACTTTCAACTAGAGTGATAACCCCTGATTAAAATAATCACAGCAAGAAGTTCCCAACAACATTGGGCTAAGGTGCAGTTTGAAATGATCTGTTGACTTTAGGGGTACAGCAAGCTTTCCCTCCATTGTGGCCCATATAATGATATTATCATCTGTTAAATTACCCCGGAAACTTAAGGGGCTTCCTAGAAAATCGTAGTCTCTCATTAGGAAACTCAGAATCGTTGATCCTTGCACTGGCTTTCTCTCTAGTCTGAAAATTTCTGTCATTTTCTTAAGCGGTGATGTGGTCATTTAAAAATGCCTTGGCGCCTTTCAGCACCTTCTACAAGTGCTCCCGTGCCCAGTAAATAAAGTAGCAGCCCATGTCCCTTTTAGCAAAAGCTATATATCTGTTCCGACTTGTAATTTGCTCCGTTTATATCCTTTGCCCTTGAACTCTGGTTATTAACGCAATGTTTCTCCAAATGATGCCATATAACTCTACTCTGAGCACAATCACGGTGACACCTCGAAAACATTCCAAGGGCCAGGGCCGGCTGAGGAAGGGAAGAAGTGATGGCTGAACTGGGCGAGTTGTGGTGCATTCCTCCACAACGAAGGGCTGTGAAGCTATGACTCTTAATATTCAAACTGCAGCGACAAGGCCAGAGCCAGACTTCGCTAATACGCTGAGGCCTGGTCGGAAGACAATTTAGCAGCGTAGCTTTGATTAAAAAAGAAACAGCCAGAACACCTCTTCCAAGAAATAATCTAAAAGTCTATCAGAGGATTTGAGACAGGCATGCTAGTTACACATCTAAAAAAAAGTTCTTTGTAGTGTTTTGTTTTGGGGTGTGTGTGTGGATTTGGACCAAATTCCTTTGTGCCACCTGGCATGGAATATACTAATTTGGGGGTTATGAGTAGTTTGCATCATTTATCTTATAGAAGACAGTTGAGCATTGACCATGCTTAATATTGTTTTCATTTTTAAAATAAAAAAATCACTAATTAACGTTTTGTGAAATTTTGGATAAGGAATGGGGCCAGTCTCCTTCTTCAAGACCCGTGAAGGGAATGTACTGATTAACCAAATTAATAATTTAGGCATGATCACAGAGACTGTGTGAAACCTACTTTGAAACGGAAATTGTTCTCCCACATTTTTGAAAAGGGCATTTACAAAAAGGTCCCTTCCTTTTGAAATAAGAAAGTCTTACATATGGAATAATATGCCCAGGAAGGAGCTTATCCATTTAGCCTACTTCAAAATGTGGTATGTGTTTCAAAATAATGTTTTAAACAGTTTATTTTCTCAAAGCTCTTTATTTGAAGATTTGAATAGTTTCACATTAAAATGGCTTTATTGCAAAAGTCCTGTTGTGCTGACATTTTACCTTAAAGGAAATTGTTCACAGCAATGAGATTTAATTTGTACACCATCTCCCCAAAATCCTAGGCTATGCAAAATGCAGTTCATGCAAAAAAAAAAAAAATTGTTGATGGGAATGAGAATATAACATACCATCACATATCGAATTTCATCTGAAATATAAGCTGCCATGAAACCTCTGGGCACATGTCTGTATTCTTAGTACTCGCTGTGTGCCTTTCAAAAGAAGTAAACACACACACACACACACACACACACCCCTAACTGCTGCAATTGATTACACTATTATGTTTTAATACGCAAAGCATGATTTGAGTACATTTGCATATGCAAACACACGCATGGGAATATTGTCCATAGACGATAAATAAGCCATTGGCTCCTAAGAACACCAAACACTCCTAAAATGCTCCTATTTTGTCATTCTTCCAGAGGAAAATTCTAGCTTCCAAGTAAGATGTAGTAATAATGCTTTGGTAAGCAAAGTATGGAGCTGTCCATTTTCTATTTTTTCTGTAATCGACTGAACCTAAGTTAAAGGAGATTTTTCACTTTTATTTAAAGAGACCAATCTAGTGATCTTCATTTGAGACCATGGTTTCCCTAAAGAAGGTAAAAAATAGATAGGTGAATTTAAAAAGTTTTCTGAGAATTTTAGAACCTCATATTTGACTAGATAAGCAGACTCATGAGGCAGGCACATGGGCTACATCATCCCTCTCTGAACGCACCCCCGCATGGTGAACACCCCCAATCTTGTTATTAAATACATAAATGATTGCACTTGAATGTTTATTGTTGTACATCATTTTATTGGAATGGAATGAAATTATGGCCTTGGTAATACTGTGATTTTTAGTGAACATAAATCTTGCACTATGATTCCCTACTCCTAAACCTCAAAAATGTTTTCATATATATTTCATTTGGAAAATTATGATTCCATTGTGTTAGGAAAACTAAGTTGGAAGAATTGGGCTGGTAAGCTCTGTGCCTTTGTCAGGGCTCTGTGACTGTTAAAAGGCGCAGCGTTAGACATGTATTTTATACAATTGCTAAGAGAAGTTATATGATTTGGTAGAGAGCGTGCGTTTTGTTCTTGGCAGAATGAAGAGCATACCTTATCAAACATTCTGAATACCTTGAACCTTGATGATCCTGGACAGACTAAACTTTGGATTTTCTTCTTACTCTCCTAAATAAAATACATTTCTGTACAAAGCAGAGTGTAAGTAGTATAGTTTCAACAATCATAGTTTTCAATATTGATTCCAAAATATTAAGAATAGCCATCCCTGATTCTGCCTTTCGTCCCACTTCCCTTTTGCCAAAAGGCAGCTACAACTTTCCACATTTCTACTGTATTCCTTCCGAATTCACTGCCCTGTCTGTAAGCTTGTATGGCTGCGTCAGACAGCTGCTCTCTCCTCGTCTTCTCCTAATTCTTAGGACTGGTATTATTTTCATTTTGGAAATTGCCTATTGACTTTCCACTAAAGAAGATGAATATTTATCTCTCTTTACTATCCATGCACCCAGCTTTATCCATGGCCTTATTTTCTTAATGGAGTTATACTGTCATTTTTAAAAATTAATACTCATTGTGTATTATCACTAATACATTCTACTGAGGGCTGTGTGATGGACGAAACATTTTTTTTCCCACAATATCAGTTTTGCCTGATGTTAATCATTGCTATGTTTTTCTTTTTATTTGTGTTTTTTTTTTTCCTTTTATATAGCTTTATGGGTAGTTGCCACTAAGTTGTCATTCAACTCTGTCAGTCTCTGAATCTTCTCTCAAGCTCTTCAGGTACTTCAGTTACTCTATCAAGGCTGTCTTTGAAAAATCTTTCCAGAACCTTCTACTCTACCTCCCTCTAGACTGGCTGCCGTTGTTTTCCAAGCACAGCTGTCATGCTAGGTTCTCTCTTCACAAGTGGAGCACTTCAACTGGCTCCTGTGTTGGATGTCCTATTTTCTGTATCCCTTTTCTTTCTCATTTTTGGTTTAGTCTCTAAAATATGTGGAGCCTTGCCTCCCATGGCTGTAGCTATAAAAAGATGGGGGAGACTCCGCAGTCTAAAAATGTTCTGTTTTATATACACAGTTTACTGCTACAAGGTAGAGAACCTTTTTCTTTTGGGTTTTATATGTATCATTATTCAGAACCAAGGGCTTTTTGTTATTGTTGTTTGTTTTTTAATACACAAATAAATGATAATGTAGTTAGGGTAATCTATTAAAATGGAAAAAAAAATACCATCTTTCAAATGAAGATTTTAATTATTTTGTTTGTGATTATAAAGACTTTTGCAGTTTTTGAAAATTTTTGATTAGAAATACTAAAGCATTACAATTTGTAATTTCCTACCTTTCTAGAAGATGCAAACTCTGCATACCACATGTCCTTTCCTTAAGATGACTTCAATATTTACATTTTTAATTGCTATTTTTGAAGTGATATATTATTAATTAGTTCGGCAATTGATGATTCCCAGCATTCGTGGAGAATGGCTGACTATAAAGGGAAGTACGATGCAGAATGGAGTTTGCCTTGACCAACAAAGCAAACGGTACCGCACATTAAAGAAGATTAATTTCTATTATGAGATTATTGAAGGGTGAAAATTAAAATAGGAGAAATAGATTATAGAAGAGTTATATTCAATGATGTAAGATTTAATTAAAATAACTTATTCCAAATTCTACTTGAATATGCAAATTCTAATAAACTGAGTGCTAGGCCTTCAACACACTTCAAAAAAAACACCTTAAAATCTAATACTCAGTATCAAAATATTGAGGGAACTATTCTTCTAAATATGTTATTGTCTGCAGTATATTTGAATAAACATTCAACATTTACAGTGATTTAGTGATCTATCCTCGACACATTCTAATTAACAAGAAAACTGGTAAATGTCTAAGAATACTCCATAACATCATTGTTTCCAAGAATTGTACAGAGTGAAGTAAAAATCAGAGTGGATATAAAATAAGATTTAAAAAATATGACCAACTTTAATATCATTCTCGTAAGCTTCACAAGTCCAGCACAATATATTTCAGGCCTGTGAAGGTCAATACAGAATGACAGATTGAAATACTATACGTGACTTGCAAAAGTCATTTTTGGGCAAGCTGTTTCCTGAGACTTCAATTAAATTAAAGCATACCTCGCACGAGACATTTTTATTTTAGCTGGATTGTGGCCTCGTTTTCCAAGAATATCACTTTTATCCCTGGTTGTCAAATAGATAGAACCATTGCAAAAATGAGCTTGATGGCATGTGGTCAACACTGATTAAGTGCTGGCCCTGTTCCTTGAAGAAATAACTTTTTTTTTTTAATCATTGGAAATAAAATGCCAAGGGTTTTTTCTCATAATTTGCAACTTCTCCCTGAGATAGTAATTGATAGAAGAAGCAGGTCCTTGTGTTTATAAGCACCGAATTTGAGCCTGACACAGTTAGCTTCTAATCCCATGTCTGCCTTTTTTCGTAAGCTACTTAACCTATCTGTGGTAACCGGTTACCTCCTGTGTGACATGGGGTTAGTGTCAGAAGTCAACAAGGCATGTAGCACAGTATCTGGCTCAGAGGAAGCACACAGAATCTAGGAATCGCCGTCACTACTGGTGATGTGATCATTGGTCTCCCATCTGTAGTATTCGTTTTTATCATTGACTTTTCTTCCAATTGGCACTATCATTTTAGTACTCTAGGCTTTGTATCCTAATAGTATTAGAGATGAAGAGCCTGAAATGACCTACTTTTTAACCAGGTCACAGAGTTTTCATTATTATAAGTTCACAGTATGTTTTGCAACCTAATAGAGTAAGGTACCATTAATATTCTTGTTTTCTAAGCTTTCTTGACTATCTTTGTATATATTTTCTTAGAGTCAACTTGTCAAGAGCCATTAAATATTCTTCTGCAATTTTGATTTGAATTCTATTTAACTCAGGGATATATTTAGGAAAATACGTATTTTTCTGTGTGACATAACATTTCCACTCTCCATTTAATTAGGTATTCTTTAATGTTATCTGGGAAAGTTGCACCTTATTTTGTTGACATAGTAATTTCTAATGTTATTCCTAGGTATATTACACTTTTTATTATAGTTATAAATGACATGTTTTATTTCTGTTTTATTATCTAATTATTATTCTTGTCTTAAGAAAGGATCTTGGTTTTACAATATTGATCTTGTATCTGGTCATTATCTTATGAATTGTATTATTCTTACTATTAGTTTTTTCCATTATTTTCTTAAAACTTCTATAAAAATAATCATAGTGTCTCTAAATTGTAACATTTCTATCTTTTCCACTTTCATATTTCCTTCTTTTATTTTTATTTTACTACATTAACCAGAATTTCCACTACAGTGCTAAATAGCAGCTACAGTTGTCATCCTCCCTGTCTTTTTGTTAAGTTTTGGTGGAAATTATTCTAATAGTCCGCATTAAGTATGATTCAAACTATACATTTCTGGTAGATGCCATTATTTCTTATGAGACTTTTTTTTTTCTATTTTAGTTTATGTAGTGTTGTCGTTGCTGTCATTTACTTATTTTTCATTGAAATCATGGATGTCCTTTAGACAGAAGCATCATAATGCATTGGTTCAGAGTCAGAACTCTGTATATCGTGTGTCACTCTAACACGTGTCTTTCCTGTGCCTCAACTTTTCATTTGAAAAGAGGGTGATGTGATAGGATCTACTCCACTGGATTATTTTAAAGACCAAGTGAGCTTATATATGTTAAAGAGCTTTACATTGTGCAATGAATCATTATTATTATTATTATTATTATTCTTTATATAGAAATGCTCATTTGGTATTGTGACTTTTGGTAATACAATTCTTGGTGGTGCACCATCTTTGCATTCCTGAGATCTGTCCTCTTTGGTCATGGTTCATTTAAGCCACTGTTGGATTGTATTCACTAATACAGTAAAACCTCGGATTGCGAGTAACTTGGTTTGAGGATGGTCCGCAAGATGAGCAAACATTTCTAGTACATTTTAACTTGGTAAATGCGCGGTGTCTTGCAATGCGAGTAGTTTGTTTCCGGAATGAATTGTGCTCGCAAACCAAAGTACTGCTGTATTTGCAGCTGTTTGTGATACACATTTTGGTCAGTAGTTTTCTTTCTTTGTGAATGAGTGAGTGTGCGTGTGTGATCTTTATACAATTTTGTTGTTAAGATTATACTGGCATCATCTGATAAATTAGAAAGATATCAGCATCTTCTTGTGCATTGGGACACTTTCTAGAAACTAGACCCTTACATAAAGATTCGCAAAAGCCTGGAATCTGACAAGTTTCAGTTTCTGTAGCGATTATTGATATATTCAGGTTTTTCTTCTCTTGATAGAACCTTGACACTATATTTTTCTTGAATGTCTTCTAGACATTTTTAATTTAATTTTTTCTATGATTTCTATTTTTGACATGAAAGAGTGAACATATTCTCATTTAACTATTTTAAGATTTCCTCCATCTTTAGGTCTATAGAATCTTTTTATTTCTTATTTTAAATACTGTTTTGCTGTTTTATTTTTTTATTCTTGGTTGGACATGACAGATATTTGTCTATTTTCTTGGTGTTTGCTCAGACTAATGTTTAGATGTATTGTCATCTAGTTTATTTCTTAATTTAATCAAATTTATGCTTTTATCATTATTCATTCCTTCTATTTTCTCCAGATTTGGCGTAAGGTCATTGTTTATAGTTATTGATAGTATACTTAGTTCATATATGTTTAAACTGTCCTGCTGTCCCATGTTCCATCATTTCTCCAGTCACTCGAGTGATTGTTCAACATTCATGCAAGGAGCATAAATTGAGTTCCCACTAAAGGAGTGCAAAATTATTTTCCAAGAAATTTGGGGGGCATTGCTGATACCTTTCCAATTACATCCAATTGGGTAAGACAGTAGATTTTAGAAAGGAAGATTGCAAGAAGACAATCAAGAAAGTTAGCAGGAAGGAAGGAAGGAAAGGAAGGAAGGGAGAGAGGGAGGGAAGGAGGGACAATTATATAGAGTGAAACAGAGACTCTTTAATGATATGCATGAGATACTATAAAATGACAAATCTGTAATTGAGGGACAATAATAACTGCTCTGCTTAGCTCGCAGCATTGTTATAGGAAACGAATGAATTAATATATGAGAAAGCATTTGGAAAACCTGTACAGAAAGATTAAGTACAATAGGTCAGGTGGGTGGGATAAATCCTAGATTTCCACAAGCAATCAAGAATGCTGCCATTCTCAATGTCAGCTGCATCCCTAATTGTGTAACATACGTTTTGAAATGTCATCCAGGAAATTCGTATTTAATTTGTACCTAGCATTTTACCGGTATTGCGACTGAGTGCTGTGCTCTGAAATATACTTTTCTCTGCTATAAAATATTAAGTACTTTAAATTTGTAGCACAATTGCTTAATTACCCATTTCCTCAAGTAATCCTCTTCAAATCAACACCCAGCTAGGCTCTGCTCAGTCTTCTCCTGATGATTCCACTAAGAAATGCTCCATAGTCACATCTATAAATTTGGCCCATGTGGCCATAAGTCTCATACAAGGACACGTAATCTCCTTGGGGGGCATTTTCAGGATTTTGGGGAATATATGGTTTGCAAAAGGCCCAATCATTCTTCATTTTATCCATATGCATCTACTTCTGTCTGCTCCCTTCACCAGCCCCTCCCCGATAATAAGAGACCATTTGGTTGTTGGTATTTTGGGGATACAGCTTTAAGGAGGTAATATAGTATGCATGTTAAATAATATATTCCGAGAACTCACCAATCAAGATCTCCAAGCCATTAAGACAAATTCTTCGTTTTCATCTATAGTCTTCTTTCCTGAGGCTTTCTAGGAACATTCAGTTGCTTTGTGACTTTACTCCTTTTGGTGACATCGGATCCTCGATGTGGTTTACAATTGTACTAAGATGGAAATATCAGGACCTATAGGATGGAGATTATCTGTAGAGCCACTCTTTTCTCCCTCCTCCTTAAGAACCACCTTCTTCTGTGTAGAGACAAATGTTTCCTTGCCCCCGATCATGTGGTTCCAGAAGGTGCTGCCTTGGGTAAACTGCCCCCCACCCCCACCCCCAGCCAAAGGGGTAAAGCTCTGATCTTAGCTGGGCCAGTCTGAGCATCTCAGTTCTCTTGTCAAAGCAGATGGTTCAAGAGGGTGGTGGTAGGAGCAAGTATGGCCTCCCGACGATGTCTACATCTTGTTGCTCAGAACGAATGCATGTTATGTTACATAGCAAAGAGGGATGAAGGTGCCAGGTGGGCTAAGGTTGCTAAGCAGCTGACCTTAAAATAGAGAGAATACCCAGAATGATTGGGGGAGCCCAGTGCAATCACAGGGCACTTAAAAGTGGAAGAGTGAGGCAGAAGAGAAGGTCAGAATGATGTCCTATGAGGACTGAACCCACCGTCACTGGCTTTGGGCAGATGGGACTATGAACAAAGGAACGCCGCCATTTGGTAGTGGCTGGAAAAGGCAAAGAAATGGAGTTCTGTCTAGAGCTTCCAGAAAGGAACTCCACTCTGCCAACACCTGGAATCCAGCTCATGAGACCCATTTCGCACTTCTGCCCTCCAGAGCTACGCGATAGTGATTTTGTATTGTTTGAGCCACTAAGTGGGAATTTGTTATAACAGCATAGCTAGTGGGTGAAGTACAAAGTTGGGTAGATGTGAGCGTGGAACTGCCAACGGATGCTCTGAGAAAGCCGGTTTGCAGGATGAGCGGAGAAGAGCAGAGAAGGGGGAGCAGTGACCCCAGCCTCCCCTCCCCATGGCTGGCTGCTGCAGAACAATACACTCTCCTGGCCCATTTGCTAGCTTAGACTCGGATATCCGGTCACTTGCAATTTGTCACTTGCAAAGTCTTGGGGGATGAAAGTTCATGTATGAGAGGGTCCCATCATCAAGCTCAGCCCCACTGGGAGGGAACCACTTCATAGCTCAGATCACCTTCAAGCCAAGCATCTACACCTGATCACAGCATGTTTTGTTTGTTTGTTTGTTTTGTTTTGTTTTTTTAATTCAAATTTATTGGGGTGACAGTGGTTAGTAAAGTTACATAGGTTTTAGGCGTACAATTCCGTAACACATCATCTGTATATCACATTGTGTGTTCACCACCCAGAGTCAGTGTGATCACGTTTTTTAAAGATAGACATATGTCTGAAGTTCCTGGTCTCCTCCATCCCTCTCCCTCTTCCCCCAGTATTCCTTCAGTTTTCAACGCTTGTCTCATAAAGAATTGAGAACTTTGAAAGTCATATTTACATAAACATGTACCAGGATCACACAGTGACTCCCAAAACACTCCCCTGCTCACACTTGATGTGTTCTCTTTATTTCTGTGTTAACACTCTGTAAGCGGGCATTTGAGCTATATGACGAGTTTACTTGTTTCCCGCAAAAAATGTGTTAATTGATTTGGTTTTTCTCATGGGCCCTTGCTTCCTCTGCCTCATGGAGGGGAAGCCGCCATAAATTGGAGCAATTTCTTGATATCTCAATTGAACAGCATCATGTAAACAGTTTCTGTAGACAATGAAATGTCCTTTGGATAAAACGTCCAGCATTTGGAGACACTCTGTCCTTCTTTCTCTTCTCCGTGTTGGTGTCTGAACACTTGTTCTTTTTTCAAGGCTCAAGGAGAGATGAAGCCCTTGTGTTGTCAGGGTATCCCTCCCACCAAGTGGCTGCTCTCAGCTGCTTCCTGCACAGGTGACACTCAGCGTGACAGCCACATGCCTCCCTTGGCTGTGCCTGATACCTGCTCTTACTTACACTCAGCCTCATTCAGCCTCATCAGGGCCACGGCGGTTCTGCCATCAGCTTGTCATCTCTTACAGTGTGACCAGCTCCGCTGAGTCACTGTCACATGCCATTCGTCTGGTCTTGGGTCTGGACTGTACACTTGATGTCCTCTGCCTTGACGTCACATTGCCTCCCTGTTCCCATGTGCCCTGTCCCTCATTCAGTGACTGTTGTGCACCTTCTCCAGGGGGCACATGTGTGTTTTCCTAAGTTGTGTACCTGAAGGTAGCGTGGGAAGTAAACTCTCTCTCCTCCCCTCTGACTCTGCTGTCACCCCAAGGTTAGTATGAGATGCCTGCATCCAAGGTGGTTTGTGCAGGCTCTGAAGTGACCCCCTATCAGGTCCCCAACATGGAGCTGGGCAAACAGACCTGTGTCCTTAATATTCTCCTCAATTTATCAAATACATATCCTCTTTGGCTGAAACTTAGAAGAAGGAAGATTAAGATCTCTGTCTGATCTCTTCACCCATCTTTTCTCCCATGCCTTATGAGGTCAGACTTTTCTTCACTTTCCCTCATGAAATGTCCTGATTTTAGCCTCAGGACAAAATTGGAACCTTGGGAGGGGTGGGGGTAGGAATACAGTGAGACTGGTGGAATTTTAAAAATGGTTCCCTAGCTATGCATATTTACAGTCGATTTTTTTGTTTTAAATTCACAGAAGAAATCTCATTCAATTATACTACACACAGGATTGAGAGGAGATAGTGATCTTCATGTAAACAGCCGTAAAACATACCACTTAGCATTGTTGTCAATGCTGTCTCCCTTGTGAATGCATGACCACAGTGCTAGTCACGTGGCTACGAGATTGTCACAACAGGGTAATTAAAGCATCTTGCACTTTCTGAGTGTGAAGATTCTGAAAGGTGTGCTAATACTCATCTTCACTTACAGCCTCCTGGAGTGGTCAGGGATACAGGAAGTTGGTTCTGCTGGGAGAATGGTTTCCCAAATGTCATCCACACATGGAACGGACCAGAGAAATAATCGAGGTGGTGACATTTTTTAAAGGGGGCTACATAGGAAGTGGAGAAAGAAAAATGCACTGATAGTTGAATAAGCATGTTGGGAGGCTTGCTGGAGGCTACCAAACTGTGGCTCCGATATGGACGCATCAAACACAATATGAAACATATTGTCAGATAAATAAGCACAAGGATAGCTAAGTAACAACACCATGATTCTTGTATCTGTGCTGTTTGGGTGTCTAGAGATTCTGTATGTATATTGTTGGCAATTTACAGGAAATGGGATTCGACGCTTAGAAGGAAAACTAAAAGCTCGGAGCTGTACCTTTGAGTGCAGATGTTGAACAGATATAAAAATTGCAATATATTTCCTTCTCTCTAAAATTCATTTTCCTTCTCACCTCCTTCCCCATTTCAGCAATAATATGTATAACAGCAATGTGATTTCTGACACCACAATTATATCTATAGATGTTGTTTTTTGTTTTGTTTTGGTTTTTTGGTTGTTGTTTGACTTGTACACATGACGATGTTTTACTGAAGACCCTGGTTTGCCTCATTCCTGCCCCAGCTGCGTCTCCCACGTGACCTCAGGAGTCTGAGTTCACTGCATACTTGAACTCTGTGCCTTAGTTTTCCTTTGCTGCAAGTTGGGCTTCACTGGGTGCTGTTGACTTTCTCAGCACAGGGCAAAGGCAGTTTGCTGCTGAGGCCCTGAGTGGGAAAATCTCACACAAACAGTCCTGGTAAGGGCAGTTGACCCTCCAGCGGACACTGATCATTGCCGATAACTTTCTTTCCAAGCCTTCATAGAGTCTGCAACGTCTGGCCTGAAAGCCACAAAGCAGTGTCCTGAAATGTGCCATCTAATGGAACTCGGCAAGGCACAGCCGGAATCCCAGCTTCCAAATGTATGGTGGAAACAGCAGAGGGCTTGGAACTACACCCCTGCTCTGCCAGCTGTGTGACCTTGAACAAGTGACTCCTTGGGCACCGCAGTTTCCTCATCGGGAAAATGGGAAGAATAACCTCTTACTGTCAGGCTTAAATGTGATCATCTATTTCAATCTTATAGTTGGCAATTCTTATAATATCTAATAGCAATTCTGCCATTTATTACTTGTATGAACAAGCAAATATTCTTCTTTAACCATCGGTTGAGGTTTCTTTATTTAGCATATGAAACCCCAGGATGTCCAGTTAAATTTGAATTTCAGATAAACAACAAATATATTTTTTTTAAGAATGAAAAGTGTTCCTTGAAATATTTGGGATAGAACTTAATTCACACAAACTATTCGTTGTTGATTTGAAGTTGAAATGTAAGTGGGCATCCTGGGTTTCATCTGGCAACCCCAGTATCCATCTCCTTATTTAATAAATGAATGTGTTCATTTTACTCTATCTTATATTAAAGGATGCTTGCATGATGATGCTAAAAAAAAATTTTTTTAAATCCATGCAAGAGTTTGTTAAAACTGTAATGTGTGGTCCAGACATGAGGGAGTGCTCTCATTATTAGCATGACTATTATAGTCATCATCCTCTCATAAGCAGGCTGAGGGATGAACAAAGAAAGTTAATGGGAGGAAGTACTGTAAGTTATAGGCCAGTAACCTGGTCACGTCTTTTGAGGGGCCAAGAACCTTTGAGTTAACCCACAGCCCACTGTCTTTTCTCATCAATATGCATGTGTGGATTTCACTGGAAGGTCATTTTTGTGTTTGGAGAGAGAAGAGATGGAGTTTAAGGAGGATCATGAAGGGGACTGCCAACCTTTATACAGGGAGGGCTATTTCCTTTTTAATTAAATTTCTAGACATGCAATTTGCCTTTTCCAATGTATTGGGTTTTTCATCACATGTTTTCCTTGTATAGTGGCAAATCACAAAAGGCTTATTTCAGGAACAATCCAAGGAGGGGCTTTTGGGTACCCACCTATGTCAAAGCTGCATTTTATGCATAAATGCTCCTTCAACCAAGAATCACAAGGGAAAAAGTCAAGGTGCTAAAAAGACCTGAGGAGATTTTAACTCTCACATGTCAGGTGCATCCAGGAAACGGAAGCACTTGAATATGTTCATTTTCAAAGAAAAGAACATAAGGTATGTCCCATTCCTTCTCATGGCCCAGAACATAAGCCCAGAACAAAATGGGTTCCTGCATAACAGCCAATTTCTCACAATGTAATAAATAAGGAGAGAATGCGATGTATGTCTCCACGATGCCCAATCCACTAACTAATTCTGCCCTTTAGTAAAAATGAATAACTCATTATGTCAGATACTTAGAGCAGTGATTGGGTGGGATGCAGTCTGGGTAATATAACTGAACTTGTGTTTTAAACTAACCTTGCTAACTTTGCATAGACAGTGCCCCCCGAGATGGGAGACCTGTAGACTGAGTATAGCAAGCCACTAACTTGGCAATTTTCTACCAGAGACAGAGAAATAAATCTCAGGGGCACCCTTGGCCCTTGACCTTGGATGCGAAAGCCTTGAGTGAAGAGAAACGTATGCTGAGCACTGGCTACGGCACAAAAGGCAGCAAGCTAGTCCACCTCCGAATGCAATCGGTAGTTTTTCCCGCACAGGAACCCGATTCTCAGCTGGCAGGCACAAGAGACAGGATACAGCTCTCAGGGCCGAGACACTCAGGGCCATCACGCTTTACGGACACAAATTGAAGATAAGACCTAGTGATGGAGTTCTCCGGCCACAGCTTGAAGCCAGCCCATCAATGTCAATGTCAAGTTCGCTTAAGTACCTGACGCCAGCACTTTACAGCAGTTCCGGTGGATGAAGGGTCCTGGCAGGGTCAGTGTTGCCAGTGAAGTTCAGACTCTCATCTGCTGCAGATGAAGAACATGGGAAGTGAGCTGTGCGATGTTTAGGCTAATATTTAGATAATTACGATTTATCTCGTCTTAAGGATCAAGCTGATTGAACTTGAGCCGAGTTTGAGCGAGGCTGTGTTTACAAGGCCTCCTTCCTTCAGCTAGATGTTTCCAGGAAAAAAAAAAAAGAGAGAGAGAGAGAAAAGTGAGAGCTGGGGTTTCCGGCTGACCTTGGAACCAAGAGTGACCAATCCCAATAACAATAATAGCAAGAATAAACAATCATGAATATTGCAAACGCTCCAGGGCCGAGAAAAAATTAATTTCCTATTTGTGTCCCATTCACATAAATACTCATAACGGTGCATTCAAATCTAGACTCTGAAACCCTCAGCCTACAGTACCTGAGTTTTGCATTTAATCGGTTACTGTAATAAACATATAAAATGTTGTGTGTGTTGTTTTTTTTTCATGAGAGGACAGAGCAGTGGCTACATAAAAGGACATCAAATGACACATCCTCCATCTCCCAGCAAATAAAAAAGCCATCAGCTCATAACAAGGCGGTGATAAAAGGTGCTGAGGCCAGTAAGATTAAGACTTTGTAATAAGGTTCGGGCGCCAAAACTGACAGCCATTTTCTTTTATATTTATCATGTCCTCACATTGGGGTGAAAAGCCACGGCTCTGTCCCATTGCTGGCTAGAATTTATAGCGGCTCCATTATGAGGACATTGCAGTGAAATGGGGTAGAGGTATGGTTTTCTGAGAACGTTACAGCAGCCTCCTACATTATACACTTGACAGGTTTGTCAGCTCTTAGTAACAAGCCTTGTAAAGTACTTTAATATCATTAGCACTATTTTCTTAATGTGTCTGCTCTCCGCGCGGCCTGAAAATATCATATATCACAGGCTGGAGGGTAGGATGAAGTGCTCTCGCCCCTTTCCTGGCTTCTTAAATGTGACTTTATAGTAACACGTAGAGCTGATATTTTAATCAAAATAATGCAGCCATTTTTCCTTTATTGATTATCAAGTAAATAGGTATAAATATGTACTTAGGGGTGGGCACCCCTTTTAGAGGATATTGAAAACACATAACAAATGGCTTGCTGGGAGTAATCCTGCTGTCTGCTTCCTTCAGTTTTGTTATGCGCCAAAGGGTTTTCCATTCTACTCTCCTCATCCAAAGATCTGTGGGGGCCACATGCAGGAAAGAGGGGTACACGACCAGACCCCAAACTCTGGAAGAATGTTTTCAGGTAGGCAAGATCTCAGTCAGATGTCTTTGAAATTTCTGCACATGCATGGCTCCCTTTTTGTAAATGAACATAACTGAACCATATAGGCTGTAGTTCATGTAGTGCATTTCCAAAGGACCCGGATTTAATGTGAAATACAGAAATTTTGTAAGGCTGGTAAGGCTTTCTTTTCCCGTTCAGTGATAAGCATGACTTACGTATGCCTATCTACAATGCTAGTATAAACCTAGACACACAACAGTGCAAGAGTTTTATAAGCGTTTTAAATTTCAAAAATAAACATGTATTGCTTTGTGAATGTAATAAAATCATACACTTGGCTTAGATCTCCTGTTTAAACAGGACATCCATCTTAATAAGGGTCATGTTTATTCTTAACATTGTAAATATTCTCATATATGACCTTGACCATAAAATTTTAATTATTGTCAACAATAGCATGAAATCTATACCAAAAATAAGGACACACACACACACACACACACACACACACACACTATCAAGGGAATTGTATTATCTCCAGTAAAATCTCAGTCAAATTGTGTGACTTAAAGAAAGGTTACCATCAAACATGTAGCTCAGCTCTGTGCTGCAGCTCAGAGCAACACATCAGCCTCATGCAAGCAGTGCCGATGCCATGTTATTCAGTACACATTGCCCCAAATGTGTAATCAACTAGTTACTGCATTATGCACCTTAACTCCTACCACCCTTATCTCAAGGGGTCGCTGGGGTGCATTCCTTTCAGTCAAAACCATTGCACCTAACTCAGGGCCTCTAGCACACAGGTCTTCAGGGAGTATCAGTTGGAAAAGTAAGTACATGAATCTATAAATTCCTCCATTTTACCTTGAGATTTCAGTTCCTATTTGCCCATGGCTATCACAACAGATGACTTTGCAAGAAATGAACAGGCACCAGATAACAGGAGCTATGACACCTTGAGCTGAGACGAATTAAATCCATGCCTTTCTTTAGTAGCATACATATGTGTACACTCCTCTGTATTTACAGCAAGACCTTACGCACGTGATCTCAGTTTAATAATAGCACTATATATTGACAAATAAGACACCATTAGACAATCCGAAATGTTTGGTAACACATTATTTAAATGCACCTGAAATATTTATCGTTAACCATTCAAAAAAATATGTCAAAAAGACACAACCCAAGGAGAACTTAGACCATTATCTCCATGGCCACATATGGTCTTTATTTTCCTGGTTTTTATGTTTATTCCAAGAGATGGTTCACAAAGTGAAACTGTCAGGCTAAAATTTGTCAACTTAATCATTGTGTTTCAAAATTCCTTCCTAAATTCTATATTCCCTCATTTAAGTGAGAAGAACACAGTCCCTGCTTTGGACTCTCTCTCTCCCCACCTCAGCAGGAAGACAAGCTAGGGTCAAATCCATATTTTGTCTAGTTTTATAGTCAATACAATAATTGCTGCAGATGGATTAATTATATAGTAACTAAGTCTGATTTTTCTTAGAAAGGAAATGATTAAATCATGTTATTTTTCAGTGGGGTCTGATCACCACATGAAGACCTAGCCTAACCTTTATAAAAGTATTTTATGCTTCTTCATCTGAAGGAAAACCATTAATGTGATGGGTTGAGAATTTTTCCTGTGAAAATGCTGCCATTCACACAGTCTAGTTAACATGAATACATGTTTAATATCAGTCGATACGTGACTTTTCCCCATCAGTTACATGGCTGGTCATAAAATCATTTAGTCTATTTATTGCTAGAAATCATTAAGAATTAGACTTAGTTAAGTCTGTAAATTTACCAGGCTTACCACATTTGATCCTATCTGAGAAAATAGCTTTTGATGAGGTCTTTATGTGTAAAACAGCAGAGAAATTAGTCAAAATCGTTGACGGAGGATTTATAGACAGTCACTCATGTGTCTGAAGAGCTCTAGAGTTGCTCTATACTTTGCATTGAACTTCAAAGACTCTAGTATAATACTTAGAGCTCAAAGGAAATTTCAGCATCACCTGCATGGTCTTCCTTAATCCCTAGAACAAGAACAAGTCGAAATTGAACTGTGTGAGTTGTCCCTTCCTTGACATACCCCCTGGGCAAGAGCTGTCACATCCGTTCTTCACCTTGCCCAAATGACACACACAGGAAAGAAGGGACCATATCAGCCCTCTGTATGTCTCCAAGTATAATTTATCTCCCAACCTCCATCCAACTTTGAGGTTCCAGAGTCTGTATGACATTTTATCGGTCAGATAGGTCTGGATAAAGTCCTGGAACTGCATCTTGACCCTGCTTTTAGTGCTCCACTGAAAACACCAATTGTAGATTTAATTAGCTAAGAACAATTTAGTTACCATATTTATTGGACTCTGAGACAACTGAGTGTAAAGTCAGAGTGTCACCTTGATGATTTAATGTCCCTCATTTAAATTGTGTTTCCATGAAGATGCTCATTATTTTGGCTTGGTGAGGATATAGGACAGCAGGACCTCCACCCACTGCTGAATGGAGATTAAATTGATGTAACCACCTTAAACAACAGGTGGACTTTATCAGGTGATTTGGAAATGTGTACACTTCCCAATGCAGTGATTTGGTTTCTGGATATAGATCTGCAGAAAATCTTATAAATGTGCCCAGCAGTATCAAAAATAGTTAAAACTGGACACGACTTCAATGTTCATCAATGAAGAATGAAAAAATAAATGTGGTGCATTTGTACAATGGAAATTATGTACTGGAAAAGAGGAGTGAGTAGTTATGGGTGCAGCCATGAGTAAATCTCAAAAACCTAATGTTGAACAAAAGCAAAGAAAGATACACCTATGATTCCATTTACATAACAAATTTAAAAAGCAAATCTAAACCTCCTACTGATTAGAGATTCATGTGAAGGTAAAAAGGTAAAGGAAAACTTTAAAGAAAAGAAGAGAATTATTAACACAAAATTCAGGATCGTGGTATGATAAGTAGGTGGGCTAAGGAAGGGGTATGTGATAGAAAAGGCTTAAGAGATCCTTTAATGCACCAGTAATATAATATCTCTTAGCCTCAGGAGGTAGGTATAAGGGTGTTTTTAAAAATACTAATTATTTAAAATGCACATGTGGATTGTATACAACTTTTGAAAATAAATTTCAAAATGTGAAAACAAAACTAAAGAAACAATAGGTAAATACAAGGAGAGAAGAGGTGGAGGTGACTCAAAAGATGCAACTCCATTTCTTTCTCTTGTTTTCACTTCAAAAACACAAAACAAAACAGAAAACCATCCCTGACATAAGCATCGAGTAGCCTCTGTTGTCAGCAAAATGGGGGCACCCCTCTACACTGTGCATTTTATTTCACAACTAGCAATGTCTTTCTGTAGCATATCCTATTTCAATCAAAGCTAGGCAGAAATTAGTTAATATACTTGACAATTATATGAGATCTCTTGTGTTCCATGTAATATTTTCCTAAACACCTAATAGTTAACGGTATTATGAAGATTATGATTTTAAATCAATTATTCAGATGTTGAAGTTAGCCAAATGCAGTCCATTAAAACGCCCATGGTTTTATGTCCCTGTCTCCTTTTAAAACAATTTTCAAAGACTAAATCAGGCACTTAAGGCACTAGCGTCCCATTTCCCCCAGATGTGTTCATGATGTGACTTTAAAGCCACCACCGTTGTATAATTTTAGAAGATTTAGATAAATCCCATTCTTGCATTTCAAAATAATGGATACCATTGGCGTGGTTTTTGCGTTTCTCTCATTTCCAAAAGGAAATAGGAGAAGGTGGCAGACACTCAATAACATTTGCTGAAAGACACGCCAAATGTCTTTAACCTCTCTCCACAATCCTGTAAGGTTCATACTACTGTTAATTATCCCCTTCTTTCAGAGGAGAAAACTGCTGTACAGAGAATATGAGGACTTGCCCAAAATAAGTGGTTTTGCTCAGCTATGAACTATGGTGATTTGGTCTCCTTACCACTCTGATAAGTCTCCCTCCCTCATCTGTAATTGGGCAAAGAGTTTATTACTATAATTGTGCATATGTTATATATATATATATATGTCTTCCCAATGTTTAGTTCATGTACATCATTAAATGAGTTGGCAAATTTTCATTATAGTAACATGTACTATAGGGGAATTCTGTCCACATCAGGCAAATAGTATTACCATCTCTTCAAGTTAAAAGACATCTAAGCAACTATAAAATATGTCCTTTCAAAACCTTTTCTTCAGCTCCCACTTGCCGAAGGAGACTGACATTTCTGGGAGATGACTGGCGTCCATTTTTCAGCGTCCATTCATGATCACACTAGACTGGTAATTAACGACGAGAAAAATTGCTTCTGGATAACGTGCCGTTTTAGCTGTCATCCTCCCGGATTGGGGGAAAAAGTTATTCTGTAAAACGAGAGCCCAGTGGTGCGGCTGTATTGACTTTTATGTCATGTTTGCTTCGGTTTACTAGTCAAAACAAGTTTCCTGGTCCAGAAGGTTCCGTTTGCTTTATGAAAATGAAGCTGCCTTGTTTTCTGGTTCATAAATCATTGTCAAGCGGAGCTAGGTAACAGAAACAAAATTCAGATTCCAGAATGATTATCCTTAGAGATGATGTATTAAATATACAGAATACAGCTTGATTTTCATAAGGCATGTTGACTTTGCAAACTAAGGCCGCGGGGGAAAATTATCTCCTAAGGGGAGGTGTGAGAGTTTGCAAAAATCTAACCAGGTGGGAATAATGAGGAGGGAAGAAAGGGGGCGTCCTCTCTCTCGTTTTCTGTCCGTTATTTACCTGCTGTCATTGTTTTAGCATGTGAGCGCCTCTTTCCTTCTATTGACAACATAGGGAATGTCTTTAGAAGAGACCCTCCTCTTTCCTCCATTATCTGCCACTTCTCTTCCATCCTGTCTGAATATTGTGATATCTTGTAAGATCATTCTTCCGCCTCTTTATAGTCTAACCTCTTTCCCCCTGAAGTTAGCCTGGGAGGAGTCGTACCTTTGGGGTACCACAGCTCTTGCGCAAGAGACTTTTTCATGCCTCATCAGAGAATATCAAGGCCACGGGAGTGAAATCCGGAGAAAAATCACAGTGGAGTCAAAAAGAGTCACAGGGATGCCCTGAGCATAGAATTGTCCCTGTGGCAACTCGCTGAATAGATGTCTTGTACATTCCTTATCCCGGAAGTGCTGCAGCTGACTTTTCCTTTGAATGAAGATTCCTGATCTCTGAGAAGGAGATATGTTTCTTCTGTGTGGAGTGTGTTTCCCTTTCCACCTGACTCCTTAGTTCCTATTGGCTCTTTGGGTCTCATTTCAGACTGGAGGGGGGCCCTGGGAAACCCCCGCCTGCCTCCCAGCCCTCACCTGGGGGCCAAGTTCTCTGGGCATTCCCTCGATGCATACCTTGCACTGTTCCTTTTTATGCTTATTGCGGAGATAATCAAGCATTAGTTGTATTATTCGTTATCTTCAATATTGCTCTCACTGGGTCAGATGGAAGTTGCATGAAGGTAGGCATGTGTCTGTGCACACCGTGTGCAGTCAGGTGCATACCATGCAGTAGGTTTGCATTAAGTATTTGGAGGCAGCGCATGAAGAGAAAAAGACATGTACACGAAGCCATTCCAAACCCTGAGTAAAGCTTGTTTTAGCAGGGCATTTGGGGGGAGGTTAAGTTATAGTCAAGATTTAATTCAATTTCAATCAAGGTTTCTTGCTCAGAATGGAAGGCACCATTCTCCTAAGAGCAAAATAACCAAAAATGTATACATGTGGTCACATAGCTCCTCTATTATGAAAAATAAGATGCTGGTGAGGTGGGGTGAGGAAGTGACTCATTTTACAACCAAACCCATAAATACCACAAGCCTCCGTTTTGGGGTTCAGAAAGCCAGGGCCTCAGAAGGTTGTAACCTTCCATTACATTGTTATTTGACTGATTTGTCACTTACTTACATAGATAGCCTTTTTACTCATTTATTTAGCAGGAGAGAAACATGAGGAATTGGAAAATTATTCTGCTGGGTTGTCGGAAAAGTCATGATGCATTTTTTTGCAATGAAAAAAATAGAAAAAAATACATCATGACTTTTCCGATAACCCAATAAAACTTTGGGAAATGCATATAACCAGCGAAGTCGTCACCTCAAAGAGTATTCTCCACAATATGGTTGGAAACCTATTATCTTCTGGAAAATTACCTCAACTTGTCACTTCACTGTTACCCACACCCCAGAAAAAACCCACATAAAAACAAAAAACAAGCAAAACAACCCCAGCTTCAAATTTGTGAGCTAAGGGCAAAATATCTACTTGGACTTTGGGTTTTCTACACTACATAAGATTTCCAGGCAGCTGGTTAACTCATGTGGACTTTGCACCTTTTATACATATTTAGACATTTGTAAATGTAATCGTGTTTTATATAACGCCATTGTATAATAGCACCGGTGTTTTGCTTCTTAGTAAACCCATTAATGTTTTTTGGGGTTTTTTTTTGTTGTTTTTTTTGTTTTTAGCTGAGCCATCCTGCCACCTGTTGGCAGCTCAGCAGCAGCTCAGCTCTGGCCGGGCATCGAACTGTTGTTGCTCAGAGCTCAGCTCGCACTCTTGAGCGAGCTCTTAACAAACTGAGCCACTCGGCTGGCCCTTGTTTTGCTTTTTAGGAAGAGTGAGTTTCTACAGCATAATCAATAGAGAAACCCTGCATGGTTTCTTTTCTATTTCATCTACCTGGCAGGTCATTGAGTCAAATACAGTGGCGGGATTTCTAAAAAGCTGGTGATTTTTCGGAAAGATTGTCAATAGCATATGGAGCTGAGCAAGCTAGAATAATTACAGGCAAATTTCATGCTTCAGGGCATAAAATGATTTCCTGCAAGGGCTAGGAAGGAATTATGTTGTCTTCACCAATGTGTGTCCCATCGGGCAAGTGACCCACCTATTTTTGTTTGCTTTTGCCCTTTTTTCCTGAAACTGACATACTGATCAGTTTTAAGAATGCACATCAGGCAAGTCCATGACCTTCCTTGCTTATGTCACCACGTTTACTTTCTTCTTGATACTCAAGACATTTTTCTGTGAAACAAGCCACAGGATGGAGTACTAGTTGGGGAAATGGTATTTAACCAATGTAAATTGTTCCTTTTTGGGTCCATTCCTAAAAGTCGAAGGTCTGGAGGATGAAAATAGAATGCAGAAGGCAGAATGAGCTGATTTTGGATTTCAGGCATGCCATCTGAAAACTCACAGAGGGTCCCATTTTCTTCTTGAGGTCCTCTCAGCCCATCCACTTCCAGTCTGAGGTCCTATTGATCTTGCTGGTTTTCCACAGCTAACTTTTGTCACTGGCTCCCTTTCATTCAAGAGTCTCCCATCAAAACATGCATTTGCTCTTCTCAAAACAGCTCCAGCATCATGAACAACAGATTTTTAACCTTTGTCCCCACTCATTTTTTTTTTGGGGGGAGGGGGTGAGATAGAGCGGGGGTGGCGAGAAGGGCAGAGGAGCAAATGGCCATTTTCAGGGACGCTTCCATGACAAACTTAGCACAGAGGCCGCTGAGCTAATTACATTCTGGATATCTGAGCCAACTAGCAGGCTTTCACGCTGATGCTGCAATACATCTGGGCCTGATAACAATTGCAAATACTCAGGGCACGCTATAAAAAAGAGCTTATGTTACAATGTGAAACAGCATGTTTTACAGTCCTCAGAACAGTCAGATAAATAAAACAGCTCCGAGTCCAAAGCGTGGGGGGTGGGGGGGGAATGTATTTTTGTAACGTTTCATTTAAAGCAGAAAAATGTCCCCACTGACAAGGGAACATTTGACCCTAAGAAAATGTTAAGTTCTACCCACAGCTGTTTGAGGAAATGGGCAGTAGAAGCCTGGGCTGGCCGCCTTCGTGAGGTGGGCGATGGGATTAGTCACCTCTCATTTAGGGGGACAGTTTTGGAGATTTGGGTTCAATTTGAAAATGGAGAGGAGCATTTATAAAAGCAACTTCTGCACATCCAACCAAGGAGAGAGCAAGTAGGAAGGAAGAGGCTGCACATTTTAAGGCATATGCAGTATCAATGCTGAAAGGCTAATTTGAGTTAATCTGGGAGGTGTCTTTGAGGGCAGGTTGAATGTGTTGAACACAGTAAGGTGGCTTTCGAAAACAATCATTCATGCTTTGGGGCGATGTTGGACAGAGGGAGCAGAAAAGGAAAACAAATCCCCAAGCCAGGCTTTTGCATAAGACAGGAACAGTTGTGTTTCCACTTGGCAGAAAGCTCTCCCACTCGATCTCCCTTCTGCTAACACTCCCTATATGTCAGCAGTCATGTCTCCTTCTATGGAGAATTGGGATGTCATGAGTATCACTGACTTTAATCTGGCAAATTTCCCCGTGTTTTGAGTTTCTCTTTGTTGTTGTTGTTTAAGTGTAGTTTTGACATATGGATGTCGCCCTTCCATTCAGCATGCGATTTTGTGGCATAAATAGACATGCCCCGTGTACCCGTGTTTTTCATCGCAAGCCCCTCCTCTCCCATTTTTACTGAAAAATGGCCTATAGTAACCACAACTTCATTACAACAGATAAAAAAAAAAAAAGTAAATAATGTGCCATCTTCCATTTGTAGAGCACTTTCGATTTTACTCATAAGTGCGTACACGTATTATCTCTTTCAATGCTCAAGACATCAGGAGATTACCCTCATTTGATAGATGTGACCCCTGAGGCTCGGATATGTAGAGAAAGTTTGTCCCCAAGTCCATGGTCAAGCCCAGCCCAAGTCCACAACTTGCTGACATCTATAACTAAACTGCCTCTATCCATTATCCTACCTTTCAATGACATTGCAATTTCAGTTTCAAAAGCATGCTTCTGTCTTTCCTGCGTCACCTCCTTTAATAAATAAATTCTATAGAACCCACCCATTTAAAAAATCACTCTCAATTCAGAGGCACGGGATAATTACATGTATTGAGGAAGATAAAGTAACTAATGATAATGTGGTACATGTAAGACATAACCTCTTACACATATGGATATTCAATATACCTATGAACGTGTGTTGTTCTAAAGATTACATGCCCCATCTCCCAATTTGTTCTGCCAGGGAAGAAAATAAGCGCAAATTTTCTTGAATATAATTAATGGGTTTAGAGACCCCCACTTCCCGTGTTACTGAATTCCAGACTTGCTCAGTTTTAAGGCCATCGCTTCTCATGGCAAAACACCCCCTTTTTTGGTACATTGCAGGGAGGTTTTGTTTGTTTATTTGTTAGGGGGGTGGGAGTGGAAGTCAGTTCCTCTGGAAAGCTGACCCCTGTGTTCTCAGGGGTTATAAAAATGGGAATCATTTTTATTGGCAATCCACTGGAATAGTGCTGAGACAAATGGAAACTTGAAGATAAGGATCCTCAGAGGTGAGAGCATACAGCTGTTGGGAATTGTGCGAGGATCTGACCAATAAAGGAAGTCACTATTTTTCCAGGCCTAAAGTGAGTTATAGGGCGAGACGGGTGTTGTATATTTATGTAAGGCAACAGCAGGGAGTGTGAGCGGCTGTATATTGCTGAAAGAGCATCATTCACATTCAGGCCGAGACAAAAGGTGGAAATGAAGTAACATCCTGGCCCAAGAAGGCCTCACGACAGAATAATAACATTTCAGAGAGGGGGGCCGTGTGCGAGGCGGTGGGTAGGCCTCAAAAGGAGGAAATGATCCAGATACCTTGTCAGGCCTTCAACAACACAGTTACACACACACACACACACACACACACGCGCGCACACACACACACACGCTTAGGATTAAGGCCCGGCCAAGCAAGCGTCCTTGGAAAGGAAGGTCATTTATCTTTCACAGAAACGCGTACACAATTACTTGCAACCTTCATCAGTATAGTCAGCAAGATCGGTTTTACAAAAGTACTAGGAAAAATGTCTGTCAATGCACGTAGCCAGTGGCAGCCCTGTTTGGTGTTTATTATTATCATGCATCAGTGTGGCTACGAGTTCAGGCCAGTATCTGAAGGACCAGCGTGGTTCTGGCTGCTGCACAGTCTCAAGGGAAGGGGGTGGGCTGGGGGGCAGGGGGAGAAACCATCTTATCTCCTGTGTTTATTTATTGTGTCCTTTTGTTTAGAGGAAGTTGCAAGTAGAAGAAAAGGGCCAAGGAATTACACTCCTCAAATGACAAATGGTGAGGGGGAAAGAGAGACAATCCATTTCAGGGAAATGATCAAAAGTGAAGGAAGGAAAGAGATTCAACAGTCAAAAAATATATATGTAATTCGTCCGAGGGGCTCTGAAAATACTGTCCTATTTAGTAGAAAGAGTTGAGGGTGCAACCCAAATGCTAACTAAGGCTTCCACAGTTTTAATGATGGAGTGTGATAAATATCTCAGAAATGAGTCATTTTAGAAAAAAAAAAAGCACCCCCACAATGTCAAATAAGAACTTCCAGTCACACCAGAGAGCTTTTAGTTAATACTAAATTAGCATGGTTATCAAATACGTAATGAATCACATGGAACTCGGATGGAAATAGTATATCTTATCCTTGAGGTGTATTTATTTTTGCAGTGGATATGAAAACCTTAAGTAAAATTAAAAGGCTTCATATAGAGATGTTTATGGGGTGGACCACGCACTAAATTTGAGAGTTTTCCTTATTAGGACAAAGTGCAGTGAGACGTCAAAATGATTTTCTACCAGGAAAACTGAATTTAAAACATGAAACGCATATTTACAACCTCAAGACTGTTTTGCTCAAGTTGGAAGAGAATAGTGAAACCAGGCAACAAATAGACTCGAGTCTATTTTTTTCATTTACTTTTTTCCCTCTGCTGTTTTTTTTTTTTTTGAGGGCAGTGTCACTGGCCCTCATATGTGGGACCTGAACCGGGGCTGCTGGCTTCCTAAGCCAGCGCTTAACCACCGCACCACTCGGCCTGCCCTCCTCTGCTGTTTTATGACTACTAAACTGTCATTTCGAAAAAAATAAAAAATAAAAAGAAAGAACCATGGATGGAAATGATTTAATTTCCTGTATTGACGTGTTATTCCTCATCTTTGCAGTCACGCCTGACAGGTTGCACATTCAACCCCAAGATGATCAAGATGTGGTATTTAGCAAACCTTCTCAATAGCCAAAGACAACGATGACTAGGAAAGAACACGGGGTCCTTGTCTCCCTATAAAAATGAGCGATTTGCAAATGGGAATGTCTCATACTGTGCTTTGCAGGTGAATTCCCAAGCACATAGCTGAAGCCCAAGACTTCCAGGAATGACACCTTCAACACATCCGTGAAATGATCCCGCTTGCCGATTTCCTGTTGTTTCCACAGGTCCATCTGAAGGGCTGGGGTTGTGCAAATTCATGCCTAACTTCTGAAGCATCAGGTAATGGCCGCTGCCAGAAGCAGGACCCCAAAACCATGGGCAAACCTAATACCTCCACCATATACCCCATCTCATGGCATGCCTGCCTGGCACTAAAAATGCATCGGTACAGAGCATATTGAAATGGGTCATGCACTGAAGCTTATCCTAAAAGCGCTTTAAGGAAGAAAAAACAAAATTGTCATTTCCATAGAGTTTGAGCTCCATTGAGAAAAACAATATCTTAAATATAGATTGCTTGGTCTACACTCCCACGTTTGAAATATAGATAGATAGATAGATAGATAGATAGATAGATAGATAGATAGATAGATATAAAATCTCTGTATGAAATTTCTTGAACTAAGAATTATTGGTCACACATGCAGCAGTACGTATAAAAAGCAACAGTGGCAGGGGGAAAAAAAAATTCTTCCTCTCTTCAGTTTTTCCCTTAAATGTTTGAGAAAAAAATCATCAGTACAGTTGCAGGCATCATGTGTTGTATGTTGGGGAAAAAAAAAAAAAACCTTCCATTTAAACTCGGTTTTTAACCTTTCCACCTTAGCCTCTTACATTTTCTTTTCTTCTACTCAAAGCATTTAGGTAAATGAGGATGAGGTCCCTCCATAAAAATGCAAGGGGATCAGTTAAACTTTCATCTCTAATTTATTCATGAAGGAGCAAGGTCTTGCCTAGTCGTGCTGTGCATCATCCTGTCAGAATGACTTTCTCTCTCGTTGAGAAGGGAGATGGAAGGACAGGAAATCGGGGGGCTTGAGCTTTGCCAGTAATTGCTGTGAGGATAAAAATGCAGGCGTCATCTTGCCCGGTTAAGTAAACGTGAGCCAAAGTTTCTGAAACGAGGACCAGGGCTGATTTAGCTTCTTATACGTGTGTGAGTGTATGAGGAAATATATATATGATAAATATAAATGTTTACATATTATAAACATGTGCTATATAAACGTATGTTTTATATAATGCATGTATACTACAAATATCTATTCCATCTGTCTGAATCATCTATTGATCATTAGTGTATGGACAATCATTTCAATGCACTAGTGGAAACAAAGCGTTTACACCAATGAATTAAATTTCCTAAGTGATACACTTTCCAGCTCGACTGTAGTTACAACTTTGTGTAAGGGGGATACTGTGACTGCCCGCTTTAAAAGTTATTGTTCTCATGCGTAAGGATTACGTTCTGCATTGCCCTCCATGTGCGAGCAAACCCATGTGCATATCCGTGAACCTATGCAAGTTCAGAAGATTGATATGTAGTCTTTTAAGAAATCCTTCATTTTCTTTTTCAATTGTAACTGTGGTTTAACATGTGTAACGTTCTCTCTTAAAAGTTCCCCCATCTTTTTTTCTTTTCCAATCATTTCCTGTTTTTTATTTATTTTTTTATGTTTCCCTTTCCTCCACTTTTGAATACATGTCACAGTTATAGGCTGGTGGGAAAAAGAGACCAGAGTCTTATAATGGGAAAGACCTTATTCGAGTTGATGAATAGTTTCCTCGGTTTTGCCATTCCCACCCCAGCATTCAAAAATTATCATCTTTTATACATGTGGAAAAAGGGAGGGGTGGGATCTGGCATGAGTTCTTTTAGTCGTCAGGAAATTACAAAATGTACACTTGCGAAGTAAGCAATTTTTGCAGTCGGCCTGCACATCCATCTTTTTAATGAGCCTTGTTTATAACCTGACGCCATGTTTCTAGTCACCTACCCTGTTTACGTCTTTGGCCCCTTTAATTAAGAGAAGAACCAGTTAAAAGAAAGTAAGACGAAATATTAATATGATCTGATTAATTCAGCTAGCAGGAGGTTATGGGGTACCAAGGTTGTTATAACCTATAAAAGCAATGTGAATAAAGCTGTATTCATTTGTAATTTTATTAGGCGGAGCAAATTAGTGAGTCTGCATAGCAGTGACAAAAGACCCATTCCTATTCTCCCTTACCCCCTACTGCAAGGGCCAGGTGCCGAAAGTTAGGCTCCATATTAGGCAAATGAGATCTGATAAATCTCAGCCGCACATCTAATGAGAACGGCCAGAGCTGGTGCTGTGCTAATTTGGAAAGATTAGCTGGGATGTTTGTGTATGGCTGGTTCAAGTCCAATGAAACAAAAGTGAGGTCCAGGGAAGAGGAAGCTAAACCTAGAAAGGGTTAAAGACAGAAAGACAACCGTCTTCAGGAAAAGGTAAAGCCAGAAAGAATAGATAATGGGCAAACTATTAGACATGAACTACCCAAACAGGGGTGAAGTGAGCCTTCTATTTTAAAAGAAGTATCAGTGGTAACTAATCCCTCTGTAATGATAAAAAAAAAGCAACAAGGTTCCCCTGTGTGAACCTCCCCTCACCTTGAACCTCCCCACCCCCGCCTGACAGCAGAGCCCACCTCTTGCCCACTTTCATGGAGTCAAAAGGAAATTGCAGGGTCTATTTCCTGCGTAGATGTGGTGAGCTCCCACAGGTTAAAGACAAGTCACATTGCAAGAAGCGAGACATTACAGGGAGTTTTTAACACCAATATTTTGATATTCATTAAGTGGGGGTGCTTCTCATGGGCTGGCCTGTGGCTTTTGAAAACAGCCCTCATTATTCCAAAATTCTGTCTACACAAATTTGCTTGGACCGCTAATGTACAAATTATAATTTCTCTTGTCTTACTCCTTCTCATCAATTCTAATATCAGACTTGCTGCGAATCTGGTATTTGTTCAGGTCTTACTTGGCATCTTCTGCCAATGGTGCCAATTGTATTATGAACTTAGCACTGAGAACCTGGAGGGGTTCATATTCCACTTAGATCTAGAACTATGTTTCTATTTAGTATATTCCAATACTTGAACTGCATTGTGATAGCTCTTAGGCCAATAGACATCCAGCCTAGAGTCCTACAGGGCCCATCTGAGCTGTTGCCCAACTCCAAGTTAGAAAATTAGCCTTTTACCATTAGTAGGGCATTCTAATGGTGTATTTTTATAATGAGAAAGAAAAAACCATAAATTGAATAATAGCAGCAACATAGTCAAAACAGATGACTTCAGAAACCTAATGAAAACATGAAGAATATTCATGTTAAACAGGGACGCCATTGGCCAAAATTACTTCGGTGTTTTAAATTATATTGGAATGAGCATAAAATATGTAAAAATGTAAATAATAAAAAAAATAAACCCTCGTTGAGTAGGGAAATGCCTTCAGAAGAAAAAAAAAAATCTCTGATTGGAAATCAATAAGACAGCATTATTTTGAACTTAAGTGTTCTCTCACTTGCAAGCATCATACAACATAGGAATCATGAAAATGTGAAAAAGAAAAAAAAAGTTTTGCAATGCTCTCTCCTCATTCCAAGTGTATCTCTAAAATATTTTAAAATTCTCTAAATCAATAGGTATGGAATGTGGGAGGGGATTCCATGGTGAACACATTTAAATTCCTTTCAAATTCTGGGATTTTTCTCTCCTGCGTGAAACTCTCCTCATTTAAAATCACTTTGGCCACTTTTTCAATGGAAAATGTAGACATTTTAATGTTTACATGGTATTTCCATGGCCCTTTGATTCTCCCAATGAGCAAACTGGCTTCCACAGGTCAGATGAGTAAAGGTTAAAATCTCTGTAACATAGCCAATAACACATCACTCAGAAGCAGGAAATAGCTACTGATGCATGTAAGTCAAATAAGTGTTCAAATGCATATCACACACAGCTTGGGAAAGTGTCCGGTACTTTTCATTCAGAATCGGTCCACCTTTCCTCGTTGATGCCACAGTACTCAGAACATTTGACTTCCTATAAGGGACTGGGGTTTAGAGCGTGTCCTCTGGTCAGGATCCCAGCTCTGCCACTATGTGCTGTGTGTCATTGGGCCACAAACTTAACTTCTCTTTGCTTTTGTTTCCTCATTGGTGCAAAGAAAGAAATCGTTGTCGTGCTTTTTATCTCTTGGAGTTCTTGGGGGAATTAAATGATATAACACATGTAAATCACTTAGAAAAGCGTTTGGCATATGGCAACACTCAAAGGTCAGCTGTAATCATCATTTTGCCTTTTTCGTTTTATGTTAGGTAGCAGTGTTTGTGTCAGTTTCTCCCCCACACTGCACTGTGAGCCCCCTGAAGGCAGGGAGGGTCTTATTCACCCTTATGACACCTCCATACGTAGCCTAAAAGCTCTCCCTAAAAAGGACTCGTGCCATGCTGACATTTTCGACACTGGCTGGGGTAGCAGGAAGTGAAACAACCCTTAGAACATTCACTCTCAATGCAGCGCCTTTCAATCTTCCATATTTGTTTTGAACAGCAATAATACAGCCTCAGATAATTACCATACAAAGCCCCGTGGAAGCTTTGAACATTAAGTGCCCCCTGTTACAACAGCGATCAAACGTTTAGTTAATGTCAGTATCTGATGGCTACAACAGGGGTCCCTAAATATAGGTGACCTTATTACTTGGCTAAAAAGAAAAAAGAAAAAAAATGCAGTCATTTGTGTTAGTATAACGGAAGAAGCAGACGTTTTGTAAAACTGGCTCTGTCACCTTTTCAGCTCCTTTTTGCATCTGTTAAATGATAACACTCACCTCGGGATTGTGGCGAGTCTTGGCGAGGTGACATATGCGACATAGGGGACTCAATAAGCAATGGCTATTGTTATAATCATTATTCTAGACCATTTAATTCAGGGGGTTCCCATAAGCATGAAAGACTTACGAGGACCCATTAGTTGGTAAGAGTTGTCTTAGTGGTTCCTGCTGCTTCCATAGAAAGGGTTTGAGTAGGAGCCCACCCTCAGGAGTGGGTCTGGGGTCCCTCAGCCAGTTGGCCTTGTGCTCACTACAGGGACGGGTGCCCCACCTTTCTCATGTAGCCTCTAAGGCAGGCGGCTTTCCAAGCAAATGTGCCTATGGGGGCCTTTGGAAGCCTAACGAAGCCGATGCACCCATCTCAGAAAAACGGATTTTAAATGAGCAACAGAAAATGTGTGTTAAAACCCAAGCATTGAAATGTTAAAAAACAAACAAACCAAACTCATGATACCACAATCAATATGTGTGTTTCTTTTTGTCATATAGTAAATAAAAAGGCCTCATACCTCCCATCATGCGGAAGACATGATTTTGTGAGACATCTGTGACGTATATAATGTGATATGAACATATCTCTTGGTGATAAATCGTAGGTATTATGGACACTGTTCTGATGTGTTACCCATCTTTATAATGAAAGGGGAAGTCCATCTCAGTTAGAAATCAGTGACAAAAAAGATGCAACTTTAGTCCATCCAATTTCATAAACCTGTTGACCTATCACCCCACATGGAACCCCTCGTTGAGTACTCCTAGTCTAAAACCTAGAAACTTCTTTTAATTTAATCAGCTTGATATACTGTGCTTTTCCATAATCATGCTCCCCACTGGCCATTCAGTATATACTCTGCCATC
The DNA here is from genome assembly GCA_033961575.1 of Aselliscus stoliczkanus. NCBI lineage: Eukaryota > Metazoa > Chordata > Mammalia > Chiroptera > Hipposideridae > Aselliscus > Aselliscus stoliczkanus. The sequence continues at coordinate 29,202,305 of CM066741.1, forward strand.
TTATGAAGTTTCTAAAAACCTTCAGAGTCCAAGTGTTAGAAAATTTTAGGCATGCTTAAATTGTTTCTTCCATGTAGACACAGGCTGATATTATAATCATTATGGTGCTTATGTTTCTAGTGGCTTGGAAATTTTGGGTGTAAATGTTAGTATTGAAATGATACGAGTAGTCAAGGATGGAGGTAGAGGCAAGAAAATTCATACTAAACTATGACAATATCTCAAGACATTAAATGCAAAACCTCAGATCCAATTGTGCAGGGTAAAAAGGATTAAAGTAAACTTTTGACAAGCACACAGACTGTGGGATTCTTAATTCAACCAAACCTTAAAGCTTTTTGACACCGACCCATATTCTTAAATAAATGTAACAATTCATTCTCCTAAATGTGAAATAATTCTTCATACTCTTTAATTAAAAGCCCACAGTGTATATATGTAGCTGGGCATAGCAAAACCATTGGGTACGTGGGTATATCTGTAAAAATGGAAATGCAATTTAATCAGATACTCATTGTAAAGACAGGATACAGGTCTAAATTGATGCTTTAGGTATTTATAAATGTTTTGCGTGTTATTGGCACTCCGTGAAAATAACATGTCCAAAGGAATGGTGTGAAAATAAAATCTTACTCATTCCCTCCATATGTTAGTGCTGATTGAGAAAGAACTCAGGGTGGCAGTCCGCTAAATTTGACCCTTTCTAAGCAGACAGACTCAGTGTGGCTCTTCATTACTTGTTTATATTTGCAATACTAAAAAGATTAATTGATTGCTCAATAAATTATCACTTTACAAATCAAGCTAGTCCCTTAAATGAACCACTAATCACCTTGTTAACCTGTAGATATAAATTAATTGTTTTCAATAAGATGAACATTATGAACATGTAGGTGTGGCAATTAGATCATTGATTTTAGGTAAATGTCTAGTTAATTATGCAATAGGCTTCATTTCTTCTGTTAATTAAGCTACTGCTCTTTTAAGTCAATAAACTATGGCCTCAGGAGACATGAGAAGGTTCCTGTTAGAGGCGTCCAACTCTATGTCCCCTAGTATGAGGCAGAATATGGGAGCCCTCTTCTTCCTTCAAACAAAGAGTCAAATGACGAAGAACTTTTAAGAGTGAGTTGTATTTGCAGTTCACTCATCCTCCATTTCTAGAATCCAGATTAAATGGAAAGCGGGCCTGCCGAGTGGCTCAGTTGGTTAAAAGCTCGCTCAAGAGTGTGAGCTGAGCTCTGAGCAACAGCGGTTGGATGCCCAGCCCGAGCTGAGTTGCCGTTAAGCTGCCAACAGGTGGCAGGATGGCTCAGCTAAAAAAAAAAAAAAGGAAAGCTAAATAGAAATATAGTAATACCTTGGTTTGCGAGCATAATTTGTTCCTGAAACAAATTACTCATATTGCAAGATATTGTTTGTTTACCACGTTAAAATGTACTTGGTTTGCAAGCATAATTCGTTCCGGAAACAAACTACTCTATTACAAGACATCGCTCGTTTACCAAGTCAAAATGTATTAGAAATGTTTGTTCATCTTGCAGAACACTCGCAAACCAGGTTACTTCCAATCCAAGGTTTTACAGTACTTACTTGCAGGGAAGCCACTTATGTCTCTTGTAAAGCTTGCCTAACAGAAATTCGACTCTCTCTGTCTCCTTTGGTTATATAATGAGGAGCTTTAACCTGCCTTTCAGTCATCTCCACCAAGGATCCAACTCCTCCCCAGATGCTGTCTTGTCATTTAGGGGTTAATCATTGACCTGTTCTGTCAGGGAAAGGGCCATTTTCAGGATTGTCCTGGGGACAGAGCCTCAGTGCCACTCCCAGAGCCCTCACCCACCTGCCTAGCCCTACTGCTTTCATTTTGACCAGAGATGAATCCACACATGTTGACTTTTGTCCGGCTCTAATTGGGAATATTTCCATTTTTATTTGCTTTTTCTTTCTTTGGGGTGGTGGTGGATGGTAGGTGGTGCCTACCTAGTTGCTTTGCCTGGATACACAAACCTGAGCTTGGCTGTGCCCCCTACTCTAATTTCATAACTTGGTGAGGCTTCTGGTCCATTGATTGATCCCAAGTTTTGCCTTGTTTCCTCTGACCTCAGTGCCAAATCTCACACACATCCTCTGTTGCAAATCTGATTATGGTTTGCACATAATAGAGGCACAATATTAATTGAATAAAGAAATGGAAAGTTGGAAGCCATGTATTTAGTTTATCTGGAAAAAGCTCTGGGTCAATTCTATGCAGGAAAGTCACTGGCTCTCATAATAATGAACTAATTCTTTTATTTTTGTCATAGGCATTGACCCTAAGGGTAACCCTCAGAGATAATAATTACATTTATTATATTTATTGAGCACTTACTATGTTCCAGACATGATTCTTAAGATAAATAGCATGCATTCTCTTATTTACTCTCCACAATAACACTTTTAGCACGTTTTATTATCCTATTTTATAGATGGAGAAACTGAGGCATAGAACCCAATGTCACATGATAACTAAACAGTCAAAGTAGGATTCAGGCCTAAGAAATACGACTATAGAATCTCTACTTTTCACCACTATCCAGACACCAGTGTTCACTCAGTAGACAAAGTGACCAGAGCTGAAGGATCAATAGTGTGTCCAACTGGTAAAGTTGATCTGAAATCTCTTTGGTAAAAATAATAGCCAATATTCAATAAGAACTTGTTTTAGTTGTGCTCAGGTCCAAAGTGAACGTGCGGACTGCCATTTTATCAATCACAGCCCAACCACACAAGAGGTATTGGTGTTCTACTAAATAGAGTGGGTGCTGGACCCCATATTAGTATCCCTTTTCCTGCTCAAAATTTGAGCACTAGACATGAAGAACGCAGACATAGAAATTCTTTCCTCTTCCCTGAATTCCTTGCTCATAGCACCAAAAGAGCTGCAAATACACAGTATCCTTTCATTTGAATATCCCCCAGTTAGTTTACAATAATAGCTGGATGTAGTCCTACTGACCACACAATGACTTTTGCCACTTCTTCACAACCAGGAGATGTCCTTTTATGGTAAAAGTTATGATTAGCCGAAGAAACTCTCCTTGTTAAAAATAACGCCCATACCAAAAAAGCATGGTGGAAGCTGTGCTGGTGTTTGCACAAAGCCTGTTATACATAATTTTCTGAAGCTGTTTTCAATCATGCAAATGATTTTTTCCTTTGCAATATGCTAATGCAATCTGATTTATTTCAGTTGTAAAAGTTAATTACAATGTGTTTGTGAGTCCCTAAAGATGATGTATTAAATGTTTATAACCAGGATTATTAAAATGTCCTGTCTCGATTACAGAGCTTCTCTTTCAAACACTAGAACTAATTGTAGCCTTAAATCACAACAACCTCACCGTTAAAATTAACACAAGGGCAACATTGCATAATTTTAATTAATTTTAATTTGGCCGAAGCAAATTAATTTTTGTTTTCTAGAAGGACAGCTAAACTCTTTTGTAGCCTGCTTCCGCTGAACATGGAGTTCATAAACTTCTTTTCATTCTATTGTTCTCATTCCCCTGAGGGTTGTACCAGGAGATGGAATCCTTGTGTATGTTTTGGTTCCAATTTGCATATTTGGTTCTCTGGGCTCCTCTGTGCGTTTCAGTAAGGAAATGAAAGCCGAGTGGAATGTACACAGTTCTGTGGTCAGGAAGGCGGCTTTCACTGTGCGTTTCATAATCATCTTCACTCAGGTCTTTACAGATAGCGATGTGCAGAACCTAGCAGACATGTTCTCTGAGATTTCCATCCTCAGTGCCCCTTAGAAAGCTGTTGACACCTTCTTTCAAAGTTTGCAACACAATTTTCTAAGGAACATCTTCTTAGAAGACATTATATCTAGATTCTTTCCTCCTCCTCCTTGTGCTAACATGTGTGCTAAAGTTGATTATTTCATGTGAGTAGCTAATATTAAATCTTCCGTTGTTACATCAGGCTATGTTGAAATTGAAGAATAGCAGCAAATAGCCTACAGTTCTATTTATTCCTAAAAGTGGCACATCCTTCCCTTAAAAGCGCCACTGCCAGTCCCCATTTCTCTGGATAGCATGGCTGTTCTCTGTATTCAAATGAGAGTTGCTTTAAAATTAGGGACATTCATGATAAAGAACCATGGACATAATATCTTAGGAAGTCAACATGGCCCCCTGAAATCTAGAAAATCAGTGAGAAATGCTACATAGGATCCCACTGCTTTATCTGACTGATCATAAGTTCTAAATGTTTTTTGAAGAATTGGACAAGTGGTTTCTTATCTCAATGTACATGGAGATATTTTGGAATAATGTGAGTATATACATATTTGCTGATCTTCTAAATTTTAACCTGCCTACCCTACTTCTAGGCATTCCTTAAACTAAAATCTTGGAAACAGTCTCATTTTATGGCCCAAAGTAATAATCATAGCCAAGATAAACCATGAGTTTAGTATAAAAATGTTAATTTACACCGTATCATTAAAGTCAAACATAGCAGATAATTCTTTGTCTTAACCAACACATCCTCTTCAAGAGTAAAAGAGGAGGCTGTTAATAAGGACATGAGAACATGATGCATTATAGTGGCATCTCCTGGACAAACCAAAGGGTTTGCTCACACACCCCAGATGGGGACAATGAAGTTACATGTTCAGTTTATCATAGTTCCTCTCTCTGTTCCTTCTTTATAGCAGTGGTTTTTTGGTAACCTATCTCCTGCATAATCCAGACCTGAATGTGGCTGAGTGGATGGGGTAGATATTTGATTGAATTAAATCTTTAGAAATTTGTCTTCAGTTTAATAAGGCATTGAGATAGATGGGTTAAGTTTTGAGTACAGTTAAATCAATATTAGGCAAAACTGAGAGTTGTGGGGAGTCCTATTTCAGCCCAGGATATGAATATATTTATAGTATAAAATAAAGATGTATAGTTTAGTGAAGAATCAGGTCATAGCATATATGACCAGTTTCTTTTTCTTGTTTCTGATGAAGGAAGAATATCTATATGTAAAAATTAAATTCTATTTATAAAATAATGACAGGAAATTTAAAGTGCTCGTCAGTTAAGAAAATAATAGTATGACCAAAATTACTTTATTGGCAACCTACAAATAACCAGTACAAAGAATTTTCCCTTTAAATTCAATGAATTGTAAAACAAATCTAACAGAAAATATATAATCTTTTGAATAATGGATCATTTTTTAAATAGTAAATTTTCCAATTTATAGATTCCATTTTTATCTTGAGTTGAATGTGTGCACATAACACCAAAAAAGTATACTTTGTTTTTTTTGGATTTGCTTATAAGTGAATATTTGCAGAGAACTTTAGGGCCTTTTGTGTTTCTAAATGCTCCTAGAATTAAATAAGTGAGTGTGAAAAGGGAAGAATTATATTGATGATCCTGATTTGTATACTTGAATATCTCTCATGCTTATGAACTCTTTGAGGGCAGGACAATTATTTACTTCATCTTTGTATCTCCAAGCTCTTAGCATAATTCTAAGTACATATGTATTCACCATACTAATATGAACAGAAATTGCTGAGAAGGTTAGATTTAGGCTAGAAACAAAATTAGACCAGAGCCATGATATTCACACTCACTGTTAAAACAAGAAAGTCAACAAAAATAAAACAAACCTTAAAGTCTTAACCAAATCCCTAGAAGCTCTTGACTTATGAGGCAGTCAGTTTCTCTTAAAGAAAAGGAAATTCAGTCAGTGATAATTAGTATGAGTGAGACTCATAGAAGATGCTTAGGCTCATAATAAAGCCTCAGAGGGGGAAAGAAGTTAACTCTTCTTGTTGTTGACTCCTAGTTTAATAACATTGTATTCCGAGATTATACCATTTCAGTTTCAAAAAGATTTGGGAGCTTGTTTTATCATGTACTAAATGAACAAATTTTGGCAAATTTTTCAGTAATGTAACTTAAACTCTTCATAATTTTACTGATTTTGTGTTGTTGTTGGCTTCTTTTGTTGTCAGTTACTAAACAATTGTATTAAATTTAGTTACTATGATTCTGCTTATTTTGTTGTGGTTCTGACAGTGTTGCTTTAGATTGTTATATCATCCCATTTAATTGACTGACACTTTCATTATTATGAATTATCCTTCTTTATCTCAATTCATACTTTCCTGTAAAGTCTACTTAGAGCATTATATATAGTTTTATTTAGTGTCTGCATGGTACGTACGTCTTTTCCCCATTCTTTTGCTTTAAATATTTCTACATCCTCATTCTTTAATTGTCTCCAGTACACAGCACAGAATTTGCTTTTGAGTTTTTTGAATGATCCAACAATCTTTGTATTTTAATTAAAGAATTTAGTCAATTTATATTTATTATAATGAATGATACTCATGAATGAATGTTCCTTTTTCTCTACTCCTGTGTCTTTATTATTTTGATTAGTGATTTTTTTATAAATCCAGCTTTTCTCTTTGTGAACTTGGGAATAATATATTGTACCATTTTTGATAGTTGCCATGGATATCACACTGACTACTTGATTTTTAAAAGTAAAATATTAATTCTATTATCCTCTTTCAGGGTAATGCAAGGGAGTTTAAATATTTTATCTTCATTTTTCCTATCTTTAAACTTTTATATCACTGCTTTTCTATATTTTCATAATTTATATTTTCAAAGCCATAGGATAGTATTATTGTAGTTTAATATACAATAATCATTTATATTTGCCTACATACTTACTATAGTTTAGTATACAATAATCATTTATATTTGCCTACATACTTACTATTTTGCTGCTTTTTGTTTCTTTCTGCACTTCTGAAATTCCATCTGTAGTCTTTTTTTTTTTTTTTTTTGGCATGAAGAACATCTTATACTATTTATCCTATACATAGTATCCTGTTATACTAATATTATAATAAATATTCTACCAACATTCTAGACTATATTTTCTCCCCTGAGTATTGAAAATTCTCATCTATTATTTCTGCAACTGTTCTTTTCTGACTCATTTTCTCTTTTCTCTCTTTCTTGGATTTTAACTCATACATATATAACTGTTTTTGCTATAGCTTCTAAATATTATACTCTCTCCTATTTTTCAGCTTTTTGTATCTCTGTTCTGAATTCTACATATGTACGAATTCTCACTTTAGCTGTTTCCAACTTCTGTTAAACCAATAAATTGTGTTATTAATCGAACTCATATTTTAAATTTTGTTCTTCTTATAATTTTCTGCTCTTTGCCTATATTTTCTATTATATCTTTTATCTCCTAAAACATAGTAAATACAGTTACTTTGCAGTGTGTGCAATACAATGTCAATACCTGGAACACCAGGAACATCATTTTTTAAAACTGTCAGTTGTTTTTTGCTGTCTTTTATTATATTATTCCATCATGTGTCTGTTCAATTTTTATTTTGTACTAGACATTTGATCGAGTCCGGGGCCCTCAATCCAGATTTCACAATTGGAAGATCTCCTGCCTTTACATTATTCAAGTAGGGATCATAACTGAAGCAGAACAAACTATAATTTTTCCCAAGGATTTTTTTTCCCTCTGAGTATATTAAGGAAGACTTCTTATTTTCCTAATGGAGTAGTTTATTAGCGTGGAAATTTGTGCCAAGGTTCTTGAAGATGTCTTGTCACCACAGCCAGAGATTCTCTCTGAGAAATAAGGCAAGAATAATTCATCAAGGTGAAGAAATGAAGAGAGTTATACAGCCCTGATTATATCCCATTAAATGATAGCTTGAGAGCCATATCTGTATCAGCCATTCACATTCCCCATTTGCATGGCTCAATGAATTCCCTTTATTAGTGTAGATATTTGTAAATTGGGTCTTTGTAACTTTTAATTTAAAAAATTTTGCACTAATTTGTTGAATTAATTCCAGCACTGGAGGACAGGAGGAGGTTTGGTGGTTGTAAAAAGAGCTGGAGAAGTTTGAAAGTAGGAAGACAGGTAGAAGAATATGAACGAAAATAAAAATGGTAAAATTCTAAACCAATGGCAAAGGAATTGGAGGAAGACAGGGGGTATGGATTGGAGATATATATATATATATATACATATATATATATATATATATATATATATATATATATATATATATACACATACACACTACTAATAAGAATAGAAAGGCGACGTGTTAGATGTGAAAACTTTCTAATGATATTTTATCCATTATAGCCTCTCTGTAAGTTAAGGACAGCCCATTCTTATGACTTTCATATACTTGCTTGAAATCAAACTGTATATAAATACTAGTAACTTAATTCACAGCATTTAACCTCTGAGCAGATTACTTACTTTAGCAATTTTGGTTGTACCTTTTGCACCAAACTTTATCTGGGTAATGAAATATGTGCATTGCCCACTAAACAAAGAAACTTTCAATTTCAGTCCCTGTGGATGTGACAATTCCATTTATCTTCATCTTTGCAAGCAATGATATAAATATAATTTGCATTGTTCTACAAAACTATTTCAGTTAAAAAATGCAATCAGTTGCCTTCCTTTCCAGCTTAAGGTACGTGTGACCAGGGAGACCTTTCCAAAATAAGGTTGTAAAAGTATTTAGATAATAGATAAGGGCTATTCTACCCAAACTGGAATATATGCAAGGAGGAGGCGATAGACATCTTGCTTGAGTCTAATGTTTCTAGATAAACATTTCTGGTCATGGATGATTTAAAAACACATATCTGCTTTCCTGTGTTTCTTCTATTCACTCTTATTGTTGAATCCAACTCTAAAATTGGAATTTATGGCAGAGCTGGGACTTTTTCTCCATGAAGGGTTATCAAGGCCATAATATGCCATTTTCCTCTTTCCAGCGCCTTAATTGTACTAGTAATCTCACAATTTACTTTGAATTGTGAGAAATAGAGGGGGAAAAAGCAACAAGAAGAGTGAGTTGGGTTGTGAAACATGGAATTGTTATGTCATAACTGCAGCATTTCTCATCGGAAAATCTCTTTCCCAGCTATGGGAAAAAAAAATAAAGATTGCTTAGAAAAATCAGAAGGAATGAGACACTTCTCCCTTCATTCGCTCACATTTTTGCAGAGAACTCCCATGTCAGGATGAATCACCCGATTGGAATTCACACATAGCGTAAGATGAGGGGGCTACACACTACAAAATGCCAGATGCAAATGTTGCAGCTACAGCACATTTCCTCAAAGACAACTTCAAGTCGGTCCCATCCCACTCTTTCCAAATCCTGGTTTGTGTCTTGTCACCTATGCTATAAACAAAGCAGTAGTGGTCGTGAGATAAACAGAGAGATGTGTGGGGACAGAGCCAAGGGACTGATTGGGAAAAGAAAAGACAGAAAGCCTGTGTGCTCGAAGCCAAGAATGAAAAACTTACAATTATGCACACTGAGAGGTGGGAAGAATCCTCAAATCTTGTTAAAGAGAGTTAAGTTCAAACATCAGCACTGTATCAGCACTGGTACTGAGAGAGCTCCAAAGTCAGATGGCTGATTGTACTATGTGTTTCATCAATGGTTGTGGTATCTTAGGTTGGAGGGAAAATCTCCAAGTTACATCTGGGAAGAATGTAGCACATCCCCAGGAGGTCTGTATAAGGTACCCATTTAACTAGCAGGTGTCTCCCCATTTGCATCCGGCAACACTCAACTCTAAGTGTTTTATGCGATGAAAACATGTATGTAGATTCTATTACATATTCTAAGTTGTTGACTGCTTGGTAATTGTTTCACTTTTAGACACATTCTTTTTATGACAAATGTGATAAATGTATAGGTTTGAAAATTTAGAAAATGCAAATGCATACACACACCCAGAGGAAAATAGGAAGGCTACCCCAATGGTATTATTCATTGCTTTAAATCAATCAATCTGTGATTTTTAAAAATGAAATTGCATGCATTCTTGCAATATCCAAACTCAGATTGTTTACACATAGCTTCAGGAGAGGGATAGCTAAACAGAGTAATTCAAAAAAGAGGAGGAAAAGGAGGGTGTATTTTCAAAAGAAGTTACCCGTTAAATGGGATGAAAAAATTATAAAAGATTACAACAAGCCAGAAAGACTTTTGGCTTTCTATAGTTATGCTATTTAACTCCTCATGAGAGTTTTAATAAATGTAGGTTTTACTTTTACCTGAATTTATTTGTATCGTACATTTTTAAAACTTTATTATTTATTAGCCAGTTCTCACCCCATTTTTCATTTTTAAAAATTTTACCATTATAGTTGGCATACAATATTATATTAGTTTCAGGTGTGCATATTCTACAAATTTTTATTTGAACTCTGTACTTAAAAGCCTCCGTTGAAAGCCTACACTGTAAGTGAGAAATGGATTTGAAAGATAACTTGAATCATCAAATGCAACCAGTTGAATTTGACTGAGTTGTGGGGACATTGTGTCCATTGGTGAGAGTTTAAGCTGGGAAGGTGGACAACAGTGTTTCCATCAAGGGGGTCCTTATAAACTATGCTGGAAGTATGGACATGACCTTGAAGTTGATGGAGAGCTGTTGAGGGGATGCATGCAGGGGAGTGACACAAATGCTTTTGCATTTTAGAAGCCGACCCTGAGTGCCAAGCGAATAGCACACAGGAAGAATAGACCTAGCCGAGGGCGATTAGCTGTCATACTCCAGACCCCATTCCTCCAACATCCACAACACACATCCAAGATGTGGGCCAGCATCACAACAGCGGCGGGTATGCAAGATAGGATACAGGTAGGGGGAAATTCCATAATAGAAATAAGACTTGGGAACTTTGGGAAGATGGAGAAGGTGGGGCAGGGGTAGAGGAGTGTCAGCCAACAGCCAGGCTCTGGCTTCATCTCTGGAAACAGTGACATCAGTCTTTCAGAGAAAACAGCCAGGGGGAAGATGTTGTGGTCAGATGATGAGTTTAGCTTTGGATAAAATTTTGTCCCCCTCCTGGGACATTTGGGGACAGTTAAGTGGTTTTAAATATAGAATTGAGTTGCTTGATAGTTATTGAATAATAGCTAAAACTTACTTGATGTTAATTATGTTCCAGAAATGTCTAAGTGCGTATTTTAACCCGTAGAATCCTCAAAACAACCAAATTAAATTTATTTTAAGATGATTAAAAGTCAAAGCGAGTGGTTAAACGACTTCACCAAGGTTGGATGGGTAGAATATAAAGTAGATGTTAATAGAAGAATCGAAAAACGAATAAGAAGAAAGACAGAAATGCAAAGGAACATGAACAGATAAAAAAAAGAGAGGGAGAAGAAAGATGAGAAATCTGAGATGGAGAAAGACCAGCCAGGAAGCTGGGAGAGAACACAGAAGAGCCGTATTATGGAAGCCTAAAAAGAGATTAGGTGGATGACAGTTTGAGAAGCAGGGAGCAGTTTAAAAAGACAGGAATTGAAAAGTACTCCATGTATTTGTATTCAGAAGCCTAGGGTGACTTCCTCAGAGCAGTTTCCGTGTAGTGATGCAGTGGATGGCTAAACCTAGTGGGTCGTGAGTAGAAGGACTGAGGATGTGTTGACTTCTTTTTCAAGAAGTTTGACTGTGAAGGTAAAGAAATTGTGTAGTTATTCCTTCAGGGTACCGTGGGGCGAGATAAGGTTTTCTTGACATCATTTTAAAAGTATAGTCATAAAATTAGCATGCTTTAGGCTGAAAAGAAAAGACTCAGCAAAAAGCAGAATGTTTGGGAGAAAAACAAAATCACGTATGAAATGAATTTTCAAAAAGATGGGAAGATGGGGCTCCAATGTGAAAATAGATTAGCTTTGGGCAGAGGTGGAAGTTCCTCTCTCTTTGGGATGGAAAGTGAAAGGAAATGGGTTTTGTAAGAATAACAGCAGGCAGTTAAAGAGTTCATGCCTGAAATCTCCTATTTTTCCCCCCAAAGAGGAGATGAGAATACTTGGTAAAAGAAAGGCAAAAAGAAAAGGGAGATTTGAAGAGGCTGATTGTATGCATGCTCTAGAGCTGCCCTAACAAAGTGTCACAGACTGGGTGGCTTAAACAACAGAAATTTCTTTTTTCCCAATTCTAGAGGCCAGAGGTGCAAGGTCAAGGTGTTGGCAGGGTTGGTTTCTTCTGCAGCCTCTCTGCTTGATTTGTGAGGGGATGTGTTCTTCCTGTGTCCTCACATGGTCTTCCCTTGGGTTGGGTCTATGCCCAAATCTTCTCTTCTTATAAGGACCAGGTCATATTTGATTAGGGCCCACCCCCATGACCTTGTTTTAACTTAGTTACCCCTTTAATGTTGCCTCCAGAGGTACTAAAGGTTGGGACCTCAACACATACATTTTAAGAGGACACAAGTCAGGGCATAACACAGATAAAACTTTGGAATAACTCCTGTCAAGAAGCTAGGCATGACTCAGTAGAGATGACTGAGATGACTCAGTATAGATCTACAGATAACTGAGTGGTACAGAATCTACTTGGGTTCACGAGTCACATTGATAGTGGTACACAGGTGCCCCTAAATGACCCACTGTGGTGGGGAGACAAGGTGTCAAAGGGCCAAGGAGTTGAAGAAGTGCCCTTTATAAGTCAGGCTAGAATGAAAGCAAGGGAAGCAATGGCCAGAGTTTGGGTTGAGAGAATAAGATCGTCATGTTTTAAGACCCCTATAATTGTCAACACCACTGTGAATCAAGCCAGAGTAGCCACGGACCCTTGGATGTTGAGTTTGGCCCACTAGCTGCATCCAGAAGGGAGCACACCAACAGCCCTCAACAGCTATCATTTAAGATTTTGATTCAGGGGATGACCGGTTCACTCAATTGGTTAGAGCATGGGGCTGATAACGCCAAGGTTGCCGGTTCTATCCCCACATGAGCCACTGTGAGCTGCACCCTCCCTGCAAAAGTCAACTATGCCATTGTAGCATGAAAGCAATGTGTAACCGATGACCATTGGCTATTCCCCAATAAAATTAAAACACACAAAAAAAGAAGAATTGGTTCAGGCACAACCTGATCTCCAGCTGTGATAGACTGGGGAGGAGTGTAGGTCCTGGAATCAAACAGTACAAGTTCAAATACGGGCACTATTATTCCCTGACCCATACAAGTCATTTAACCTCCATGGGCCTCTATTTCCTTGTCTGTAAAATGGCAACACTATGAGTTATTGCTATTTCAATTCAGAGAGCTTTGCAGATTAAATGAGACAATTCATATAAAGCACACAGATTACCACTGGGTTTGCAGTAAGTACACAACCCATTTTAGCTATTGTTATTTAAAAGCCTTCTTCCAATTGCACTATGTTCACACACCCATCTTATCCTCTTATCACATTGCACACCAATTGTTTGTTGGAATCACAGCCTCTCTTTTGAGCTGTGAACCCACTTTGGCACCTGGGCTGCTCACCACTACCAGCTACATAGGGGTGCTTACTAGCAGTTTGCTGAATAAGTTAATGGACCAATGAGAGATTTTTTTCAGTACTTGGATGCACAGTGTAATAATAACAGGGAAAAGTGACTCTCAGCTATTTCTGTCCACCTCTTCAACCAGGAGTCATATTTTCTAAGCCTTATTTTAAATGGGATTTAATTTCTACAGGAAAGCAGTGACAAACAAATATCCTGGAAATCATTTTTTTAAATCCTTAGATTGATCAACGTTAGACTCAACTGTGACTATGCATTTTACCGCTATGCTATTTTACCATCAAAACATATATATTCAGAGGCTGTGTCAAGCACCTGTCACTGTGAATCGACCACCTAAAACCATGGGGGATTCTCTGGTGTCTGCAATTCTGCTGAGAGCTGGCTGAGCTGCTCTTCCGTCTCTTTATGTCTTAAGCTCTGATCTGCTCCATGTATAATCTGGGGCCCAGGCTGGAGGGGCGGAAACTCCATGGTGGTAGCAGCAAGCTGGCAAACGCAGTGACACAGACACACTTTCATCGCCTGCTTGTGTGGAATCTTCTAACTTGCAAGGATGTCACATGTCCAGGCCCAAGGAGTGGGGAGGCCCAGTGTAGCCCAGTCTCTTTGTGTGGGAGGGACTGCAAGCTCTCTTAGTGAAGCAAAGAAATACCGTGTTTCCCTGAACATAAGACCTCACCGGAAAATAAGCCCCAGCATGATTTTTCAGGTTGTACGTAATATAAGCCCTACCCCAAACATAAGCCCCAGTTAAGATCATCAGCCAGACATGATTGTTTGAATAAATGTAGATTTTTGTACATGAATAAATGAATACATGTAGATTGTTGGAGCAAAAACTAATAGAAGGCCCTGTCTTATTTTGGGAAAACACGGTATTAGATAACATTTGCTCTAATACAAGAGAATGAGACAATGCATTTTAGGATATTTAAAGCCATACCTGAACCCGATATTCCATGACTCAGTCACATGTCCTAGTGCGTCCGGTCATCCATACAAATCCTGCTTGTAATATACAGCGTTCATGTGCAGGTGACACAGACAGTAAATCAACCAAATTCCTGTAGCACCAAACATGCTTTCTGAATTACGAAGACCGACAGACACTTGGACAAGCTAGACGCTCCCTGATAAGGAAGGATTTCACAGTAAGAAGGAAGATGAACTTGGACTCGAAAAGTGCTGGCGGTAACATCTCCCCCTGTGGGAGCCTGGGCATTTCCAGCTGATAAGTCTAAGTGTTTCTCCTGCTTGAGTTTTCTCATCTTTAAAATAAGGAACATGCCCCTTCAGATCCTTTTTTAGTACAAATAAATTGCAAATTATTATTATTTAGTTGACCTGACTGGCAAATAAATACAAATGCATGTATTTGCAAATAAAATGATTATAAATGCAATCCAAATAAAATTGTTGCTATTACATGGAAATCATAATAATGCATTTTATATAGGATTATGAGTAAAGTGTGTATATATTTCCATATTTCACCGTAAATAAGGGGTGCAGCCTATAACGGGTGCACAAAAAGCACTGGTTCTTTTTGACAACCTTTCCCTTTAACTACACAACTGAAAAACCGAAGCAGATGTGCCCTGACCAAAAGCTACATTTTTCTCTCCTAATTATTCAGAGGGAAGGAAATTCCCTTTTTATATATTTATGCCTTTCCAAGTGCAAATTGGCAAAAACAGATTCTCAAAACATCCAAATATGCATTTTTTGCACTTTAAAAGGCAAAAGACCAATAGCTGCCCTCCTTCCCTCTGGGGAGATGAATTTGATGATATCCCTCCCCATGTGTCAGAAATGGGAATATTCCTAGGGAAGCAGTGCCGACAGGCCTCGTATGTTGTAAACAGGCCCCCAGGAATGTGGGGGTCACCTCTATGCTCTAACCCAGAGAACAAGTTAGAGCAGCGATTTCTGACCTCCTTCGAACTGGGGTATCCTAATGGCACTGCTTTGATGGACTTTTCAACAAGCTCCTTCATGACCATGGAGGGCCTGTTTATTGTTTTTTAGCAAGTGACTAAAAATCAGCTGTGTTTTTTGTAAAAGTTGTTAAGAGACTCAACAACCATGTCTCATTATTTTTTAGTGATAACTGTTGATCTTCAGTCATAAAAAGAGTCAAACAGAACACAGCTGTTTGAATATCCTCTTTGTTTTTGCCACTATATGTCTATTATAAAGGAGATATTAGTTTCCACATCTTTAAATGGGAGCGATGAAATTTGGGAAGGTACAGCAGGTGGCGTGTCTGAACTCAGTCACTCGGTAGATAGGTGTAAGAGCTGGGACTCTTCCCACCTGGCCAAACTATGACTGGTAAGTGGAAGGCACTCCTTACATGCTTATCAGACAAGTGGCAAAATGAAACAAAATGAACTTGAATAGCAAGAACAGCAGTATCTCCATCTTATTCCGGACTGTCAAGTACAAAGGCTCTCCCTGCAGAACTTTGTCAGTCCCTCTACGTTGTAATGGGGATACCTAATTTACACCTTGGCTTTAAGACCTAATTGGTGTAATGAATGGGAAGGCCTAGCACAGTTCCTGGCACGAGGTAGACAGATAATAAGAATGATGATGATGGGGCCGGCCGAGTGGCACGGTGGTTAAGCACTGGCTTCGGAAGCCAGCGGCCCTGGTTCGGTCCCACACATGAGGGCCAGTGACACTGCCCTCAAAAAAAAAAAAAGAATGATGATGATGGAGATAATGATGATGACGTATGATGGCATAAGCACTGGTTTGCACAGAAGTGGCATTCATAATTTTGAATTGAGATAGAGCTCAACTTTTCGACAGGCTTTCTATAATGAATTGATACATTTAAGACTGGGTGGTTCAGCAGGCGTTTCCACTAGCTTTTTGTTGACTTACTCAGATCATTGTTTCTATTACCACTTCCTGTGCTTCATGCACATTATGGTCCATGGTGCCTAAACCAGCAACCTTACCAATAGATGAAGAAATTCAGCTAATTGGGTGAACCAGCTCTAAAATCATAGCCGAACCAGCTGGTTTGCCCAAGGTTTCCAGCCGCAGGGCTGGTGAGGCTGGATGCTAAGGTAAGCTGGGCCTCTTACAGGTTTCATGGAGCCCTTGTTCCAGGTGTCACCTGGCTATTTAAAAGTTTTCTTTGAATAAAAGTGTATACAGGCCTCTACAAATCCATGCCTCAATTTATTTTATGTACGTATGTTTTTAAGAAAAGAGAGAAAGCACATGGCTTGAATCATATTTTATAGTCATTTTATTTGAATTTGGAAATATGCACATGTTCATACAGTGGTATCTCAACAACTAAAAATATGTATATTAAGCATGATTACATGGAAAGTTACTCAGCTCAAATGAATCGTTGTACTTGAATACCAGCTTGAACTAACCTAGGCTATTATTCTGCTTCCTGGTAGAAAATACTGTAATACTTACACTTTAGGTTTTTATGGTTGAAAAGAAATAAGCAATTTTTTTCCAGAAATCAAATAAGTGAAATATTTTATTTCTTGTTTTGTCACAGTAAAACTAAATGACATCTTTTTCTCATGACCCCAAACTCATTCTGTCACCCATGCTGCGAAAGCTGTGATTGTCCCTGCACCAGAGATGACTTTTGTGTCCATTTCAGAACTTATTTGAAATAGATTTCCAGAGCTCCCCATGGACCCTCCCACTTGCAGTTTTAAGTGGAGGCTGATGGGTACAAATAGTAATGGCGACTCTCAGATTTTTTGGAAGAACTTCCATTCTCCCTTTCTCCCGGAACTTATCTGTTATCTCAGCTATGCCTGTTTTCACGCTGTAATACAGCAGAAGTTTATAGGAAAATGGAAAAAACTTACAACTTTATTCATATTCTATTACTGGGAATGGCCACCATTTATTGTCTACAATGTACTGAGCCCCAAACTAATGGTTCCTGTGTTTCGTCATTGAAGCCTCTCAATGAAACATGAGGGAAACCTCACTGTCTCCATTTTACAAATGGCTTAGCTTAAGCTCAATGAGGGAAACAACTCATTCAGGATTATCATTTCGCTAGGCTTGAAACGGTGGATGATCTGATCATCTAATTGTGCCCATTCCATTGTCTATCTAAGCCCAGATTAACTAGATGTGTGACATACTGTGGTAGCTACCTCCATGTGGAAAAGGAAAGAATATCTTCCTTATCACCTTTCTGTATATGACAAAAGTTTCACCAAAGATCACGCAATCCGGTCAGGCACGAAATGATGATCAAAATGGTGTTCCTTTTTTTTTTTTGAGGGTAATGTCACTGGCCCTCATATGTGGGACCGAACCGGGGCCACTGGCTTCCCAGGCCAGCGCTTAAACACCGCGCCACTCGGCCAGCCCAAATGGTGTTCCTTTTAATCATTGCTCTGATGACCTGCCCACTGACTAGGTCAATTTAAGGCTGGGTTGTGTGCCAATGATCTCATAGACAGAAGCATATACTTGCTTGAAAATACTGGTGGCCCATTTAGAGAATGCATAGCAAGATGAGCTGATTTTGAACTGTACTAAGGAGTCATTCCTTATTCTTAAACCTTTTCTTCCATTTTTTCCTCTAACAGCTGAATTGAGATAGGCCTGAGAAGCACTTCTCCATTCTATTTCAAGTTAGTTCTGAAATGGATACAAAAGTCATCTTTGGTGTAGGGACTGTGTCACATTTTTCATAGCATGAGTGACAGAAAGTGGACATTTAAGAAAATTGACCCCTTAAATATATCTAGCAGAAAAGGAAAAGGAACTCAGGTTCAACTGTGGATGACCTCAATGCTTCATGCCTTGACCTTTCTCAAGTCTCAGCTGTGGAGGCCCGGACATAGTTCCAAGTTTTAATTTATCCTTCGTGAACCAGTATCCCGTGGCCAGCTACTATCTAATCAAACTGCCTCCCATGATTCTGAGAGCAGGGATGCAAATAAACAGCTAGCAGGTGAGAGGCAGTAAGGGTCTGTGGATCTGTCTGTTTGTCTACATACTTACTGACAGATTAGTTTCAAACAGGTAGACTTTCTGGCCATTTTATGGCATCTCACTGCTGTGTTACCACATTGGAAATGTGGATATGTAAAAGACCTCATCCAAACCAGGGCATTTTTCTATCTTCCTTTTATATTTTTGAAATTAATGGGCCTGAGGGGTTATGAAGAGAAGCATTCAATTTATTTAAAGAACTTTTCTAGTTGTAGACATTACATACTCAAAAATCGAACCAGGTGATCACTGTCAACTTCAGAACGGGCAGGGTCAAAGTTTTAAGTGAGAAAGGGAAAGCTCTCAGTGAGAAGTCTGTTCATATTTGCCAATGCAAATTGGACAAGCATACTGAGAATCTAACATCTGCTCTGTGAATTACCCAGGTATGCAAATATACCTGTGTAGCTTTTCAACATGGAGTTTCTGCAGTCAACCACAAAGTATTTCAGCTAAAATGCATTATTTGATCATGTTAAATAACTTGACCACCTACAGTTCGCTGATCTAGGCCCAAAAATTATATTCCCAAATACAAATGTATTACCTTTAGGGTGAGGCAAAGGGAGCCACCTATAAGCCCAAGAGCATAGAAATGTAGCCACTTTTTTTGTTCTCTGTTTATCATGTAATAATTACATGATTATGGTAAATAACTTTCCCTGTTTAGATTTAAATTTTCTGATCTGTAAACTGGGTCTAAAATGGTACTGATCGGAAGTTATAAAATGTAGATTACATTTCCAGCATCACTGTTGATGCCTTTTATGAGTAGGGACCAATCTTTTAGCGACTCTTATACTTTACTTTCGTCATCTGTACAGTTGAGGTGGTGTTGGGATTGGAACTCAAGGACTCTCGGTCTGTACTCTTTGAATACTGAAGGTCCTTGAACCCACTGGTTGAATCCAGTAGTTTTCTGACAAGGGTGTGGCTGATTATGTCTGTGAGTATTTCTCCCTGGGGAAAAAAGGTCCTTTGCTTTTATCAAGTCCTCAAAGGAATCGGTGTATCTCAAAATGTGTAGAACCCCTTCACTAAATGTCTTTACAATTTTTTTTTCCCCAGTAACAGCATTTGCTGACTCTGAATGCCTAGTAGTAAGATATTCAGAAATGGTATTTAAAGGTTGCCACCATTAATTTCCGATTTTGAAGGTGAACTATTGATTTTTTTTAGGGTTTCTTTACCAAGAGTCCTACTACCTAGGGGAACTATGGAAAGACCATCTTAGGGATCTGTGGATCCCTGATAATAGATGCAAAATTCTCTGTATTTTTTAGAAGAATCAATAGCCTTCATCATATTCTTAATCATTAAAAAGTCAAGAGTCACTGAGTTAGTGGTTGGAATTTGCCCAAAATACTATCACTAAAAATGGGTGATCAAGTAGCAATAAGACAGATCATTTTGACTGTGCCACTTGATTGGCTATTTTCACTGGTAGGCAGACTTGCTGTACCAATGAATATAGCCATTCATTGTAAAGTGAGTTGCAGGCAAATGCTTAAGAAATTTACATACTTCCAGCTTCCCTCCTTCTTTCTTTTTCATCATTTCTTCAATAGTCAAAGCTCCAGATAGTAGAGCCATTGATTCACATATTATGAATATTCTGTATACAGTCTCTCTCCCTGAAATATTCTTACATCTGCAATTACTTTGTTGATGTTGAAAGCAAATTAGCATTATTAATCAACAGCCTTAAAAATCTCCATACTCTTTGGCCATGAAATTGTATTCCTAGGAGTCTATCCTAAGGAAAAATCTAAAGTATAAATAGAAGAAATATTAATTTAAAGTTTTCCTTGTAAAATAGTTTATAAAATCAAATAACAAACATATCAAACTAGAAGGTATTAATGAAATAAATTATGGTGTATTCGTGTAGTGCTATATTATACAGCAATTAAAAGGAAACATGTTCAAGGGCTTATATTGTGAGAGTAAAAATTAGGAAACATTATTTTATAGTCTATACAAGAAAGGCTTGAATTAGTGATTATAATCAGGTACTGGAATAAGGGATAATTTATTGTCTTCCTTATAATTTTCTATTTTTACAATGATAATACATTACTATGAATATATTTATAAGGTTTTTCTTTCCTTTTTACAATGCTAATATATCACAGTACAATGATAATGTAATGTTATTACATTATGTCAATCTGTACATAAATACAGAACTGTGTAGAAAAAAATATTCATTTCAGTGACTGATATTCAGTGTTTCTGTAAGTTGAAATGATTTTGAAATGAAGGATATATTTTCAAGTACGTTTATAATTGGTCTCTCCTGGTTAAATTTTAAGCTTCCTTGATGACACATTGCTCTCTTTTTTTTTTTTTCCTTTTGTTTCATAAGGAAACACTGCTTATTTTGCTCAGACCACAAATATTATACATGATTTTAAGTGTACATCTTGAGGAGGGAATAACAAACACACTTGTTTAAACTCATTCTAAGATGGCTGGAAGGGCAAAAATTCTACAATTCACCAATATTCATAAATGTCACTGGTCTAATTTTGCAGCCTTATGGGACAGTGGTGTATTGGTAGATAACAGCGGGCCATGGTCAAACTTACAGCCTCATCCGAACCATGTTCAAAGTCAAAATCCTTTAAAGTCACTTTTACTAAACTCCAGCTCTCCTGAATTATCAAGAGTAACTTACTGGTCTTTGAACATCACAGACTCACACTGTGGAATTTTGAAAGCCATGATTATATGCACAGGATTTAAGGGGAAATGAAATCCTGCTTTTATGATCTCACCACAGAGGGCAATTGCAAAGTCACGCGGCCTGAAGGAGCACGCATTTTGTGGATCGAGTATTTTATTCCTTTGTAGCTGGTACCTCAAATAATAGAAAATTCCCTTGTGTTGTCTTGGGGGGCATTTTCATTTCTCACTGGCCATGTCATGCTATCCTGAGCATTTAGCCTAACATCAATACCAGGATGTCAGACGAGGGATGTCTTCCTATCGCTGAACCTACACTAGTGGAGATTTGTTTGGGCTTTGGACAGCAGTGGACGACTGGGAGGCATTTGGGTCAAGGAGAAAAATGACACATTTCGGAACTGGAATGATAGATTGAAAAGCCCACTCATCTTTGTTCGGGAGGAAACAACAGAATTACCAAGCAGTTGCCACAACTAACTGACAATGAAGCCAGCGGACTGGCCCCTCACATGATTTTAAAGATGAGAAAGTTAACATGTAACAGGCAAAGTGCCTGAAGTAGTCAGGAAGTGGTGAGGTTCACACCATCAAGTCCAATGTCCTTTTCCACTGCACCCCTCTCCCTCTCTGCAGGGAGGAAAGTTAGCCAAGCCGTCCCATTAAGATACTAAAGAGTGGTGTTCCAAAGCTGCCACTGAAAACTATGCAGTGTTCAAAAATGTTCTGTTGGCGTCAACCAAAGCGTATTCAGTAAGGTTCTGGAAATAAACACCAGCATGTAATTTCTCCCTGTCTCCTGGAGGAAGCTCTGAAACCTTTAGCATGTACGTGAAGATTTTTGGGGGTTCAGCCTGGAGGATAACTTGGTCATTCAGTAACCAATCCTAGTAGATGATAGCATTCTTGGTCATGGGGACGTATGTTGCTGTAAGGTCATCTCCAAGTCTAGAAGAAGTTTTGAACTAGACAAAACATCAGCAAGATCATGGTATTGTTGAATCTATTCATATTGGGTGAAGGGTCGGAGCTTGTTCCACCTTCTTATGATACTCTGGGATCTTTCCCTACAGAGCTCTCCATACCTTAGACATGAAAATAAGTGCAGCCCAGGAAGTACTGAACTGTATTCTACAGGTGGCCAAGTTCATTGTCAGCTCTCTGAAGGCACACAGAATGCCTTTCATCCCCTCCGGGAACCCATGATCATGCAAAGTGCTTAGTACCTAGTACATACTCAGTGAGTGCTTGTCAGATAAATGACTGAGAACACTGCAACTCAGTTATGTCAGAAAATGCTGCTGGGCATTAGGAAATACTGAGCACCTCTATATGGACACATTCGGGGATGAGCCACACATGAGGCTGAGGTCATTCTCTGTGTGGGCATTATACTTGCCCTGAGACGTCAGACATAGAACCATTCGCTTTACTAGGAAGCTCAGAAAAATTGTTAGATATATACAAGCATGTGCTAATCACCCTACTGCCGGTAGCATATTTAGATGACAAGAATTATATTAGGCAATAATATTAGAATGTATTTTATGAATATATTATATAGCGAGAAAAGCAAAACAAGTGTATGGCATATGCACTTTCAGACTCCAAGACACTAAGCATTATGCAGATAGAGCCTAATATTGAAAACACCATTCCTCACCTATCACGCGTGTGTTCATCTGTATCTGTTGAGCATCTGTGAGTCTATTATGATCCAGGACTGTGCTATGTTCTGGGGGTTCAAGCAAAACTGGATGGGAACCATAGGACCTGCCTTCTTCTTGCTTGAAAAGTGTGAGGACAAGTGCTGAGCCAAGAATTGACTGTAATAAGTGCTATGGAGCAAAAGGAAAGGATGGGATAGGAGATAAAAGATGAAAATCCACAGAGGGTGTGAGGAAAGTTTCTCTGGGGGAGATAGTACCAGAGCTGGGGCCTGAAGCATGAGTTCAAGCTCTGAACTGGGGGAAACAGAGAGAGAGCTTCATGGTAGAAACCTCAGCATGTGCAAAGGGCCTGGGTGCAAAAGAGCTAAGCAAAGAGAAGACTAGGTGATCGGAGTGCAGGGAGACGAGGCGAGTGGTCCAGTTGCTATAAATGCGGACAGAGATAAGAGACCACTTGCTTCATTCATTCATTCATTCATTCATTCATGAATATATTTAACAGCAGTAATTTTTCTAGTGTCAAATACCTAAAAAAACATATAAACCACAGACATATTATTTATATCAGCTTTTTTTTTTTAAGATTGGAACAGTGTAGTGCCTTTCCTTTTCTTGGGTTTGGGCTGAAATCGAACAGTTAATATTTACAAACTGAAAGAAAACTGTGTTCTTTTTGCAAAGCCCAGACATGGTCCAGGCCCACACATGGGGGGATGGGAACCAATGAACTTCACCATGGCGATCTTTGTGTCCTCCAGAGTGGCTGAGCTTCAAATACCGTGAGGAGAAAAATGCTTCCCCCCTTGTGTGTGTGACTGGCTTCCCCACGCGTCTCTGTCTTGCTTAGAAATATCACAGGCAGCCCCCGAGTTGCTGCCTGGTTGATTGATCCCCCTTACAAGCCTCTTCCTAGGTTCTCGAGTAAAGGTTTCCCTTATTAATTTGGCCAGCCAGCGTTCACTTAGCATTTGCTTTCAGGCATAATTGACAGGCAGGGTGACACCCGCTTGAGAGAGAGCCATAAATCAGAAATAATTTCCAAAATTGGCTGAGGGGCTGAAGTGTTGAATAGGCAAATCCAGGTAAAAATCTCTTTATTAGGGCTGACAGGGACAGCGAATGTCAGAGAGTGTTTCCTAATATACCGGTGCAAGATTAATGTGGAGGGGGGTCCCCCCTGAGCCCACGTTAGCTTGTGCATCCTCTAACAAGTTCACCTCATTGGGCTGCAGGAGGGCAGCGGTGGGGTTGCAATCGAAGAGGGAGCTAACTCCGGAAAGGCAGGCAGTTTCATTTCTGGAACCTTCCTCTGCCCATGGAAATTCACTTTTCTGCCTTAGGCTCGAGTTACATTTTGTATGTTTCATGGGAAAGAGCTGTAAGTCATGATCCAAAGAATTTGGCACAATGACCAAACCAAACAAGGTGTCCAAAAGGAAATAAATAATCCACTACATGGTAGCGAGAGAAAACTTGCATGAAAAGTGGGGATCTGGGAGGATAGGACTCAACCTGTGTATAATCCCCCTCCATTTAAAATAATAATATAATAATAATAATAATAACAACAACAACAAGAAAAGGAAGAAGAATTAAATTCACATCTTGGAGTAAAAGAATAATGCCATTATTTTTCCTTCTATTTCAGCTTCATGGAGATTTGGGTAGAGGCCCTCTCCAGCCCAGCTTCACAGAGCTCTACTAAAAGGATAAAATTTGGTCATTTTGTAAACTGTTTACACGGATGCTTGTGGTGTAAATAAATTTTTAAAAATTGCAGTGCTTTCTTCCCCCTCCAGATATCTATTTAAAGATGTTTTCGAAGTTATAGCTGACAGCAGCAAGATGAAAACATAGAAAATAGAATGAAAATTATCTGCTGGGAAAAATTATACATCAGTACATTCGAAAACGTCTACACAGTAGAAAATATTAATTCCGTCCTGGAGTGTTCTCCTCCCAACAGTTCATAAGAGAGATCAGGCTAGAGACTTTAATAGGTAGATGCCATTAAGAGGCTTATTTTTAGATAATTAAGGAATGAAGATACTAGCTAGCGTCAGGTATATGAATAATACTTTTGAGGGCCACCTCGCTGGGCAAGCAGATGAGGCCAGATAAGGAAATGCTGAGTGGCTACTAACATCAGACATCAATTGTATGCCTGACTTTGTTCTCACCTAGCATGTTTAATCTTCACGAAACCTACAAGGCAATGGTTTGTGCTAAATTCAATGCAAGCAGTAGAAGCTCCAAGGAATCACGATTTAAATAAGACAGGATGGAATTTTTGTAGAACAAAAAATGTGTAGAGGTGAGCCCCTCAGGATTGACGCCGTAACTGCTCCTCAATGTCCCATGAGGTGGGACTCGCCTTTCAGCCCACTGTCTGCTCCCCGGGCGTGTGGCCTTCCTGTCTTGGGGTCCAGGACCTCTAGCATCTTATGTAGTCTGCCCATCAAGATGAGGAAGAGATGAAGAAGGAAAACAAGGATGCTCTCTTTTCAGAAAGATTCCGTGAAGTAGTTACGAGACATTTGCATGCCATTTATCAGCAGTTAAGTGCAAGAAGGTCTGGGAATCACAGCTTTTATTCTCAGCAGCCACATGCCCAACTAAAACTAGGGCTTGTCTTACCACAGAGGAAGGCAAGAGTGAATATTGGCAGACAGTTGGCAGTCCTTGGCGTAATATTGGGTTGTTGGAAAAGTCATGACACATTTTTTCCATGTTTTTCATTGCAAAAGTGCATCATGACTTTTCTGACAATATTATTTCTCCCATTTTGCAGGTTAGAAAACAGAGTCTAAGAGCGGTAAAAAATAACTTGCCCTAAATTTTTTTAAAAAAGCTAGTAAACAATTCCTAAGCCTGCATTCTTCTCATTTTGCTGTAATGCATGAAAAGGATAAGAACCAACCAAATTACATTTTTTTATACTGTCACTGGACTTCAGTCCAGTCCAGCTAACTCCGAAAGCTCCTATCCTGTGCTTGCCATAAGTAAAATACTATTTCAGTCATAGGGAAGGCACTGTGCTGGCTATGAGAGAATTTATGGGCCATAAATGTGGTTGAAAATATAACTATGTTAATGTCATTTTACTGTGTCTATCAATGATAATGTTGATGCAAACGTAGATACAGGCGAAATCAGAGGCTGATCCATAGAAAAGCTGAAAAAGCTTAA
The DNA here is from genome assembly GCA_033961575.1 of Aselliscus stoliczkanus. Taxonomy (NCBI): domain Eukaryota; kingdom Metazoa; phylum Chordata; class Mammalia; order Chiroptera; family Hipposideridae; genus Aselliscus; species Aselliscus stoliczkanus. Next base: position 29,228,254 of record CM066741.1, read on the forward strand.
ACCTCAGGGCCTCTCACTTCCTTAAGTCTTCAAACCCCTCTAACTCCAGGGGGTAATCATTGTGTTACATCTGAGTTTGGAAAATTTGCAAAAGATATTTTATTTTATTTAAGATTTTTACTGGGGAATTGGGGAAGGGAACAGTGTTGGGGGATTGGGGAAGGGGAACATTGTGTTTTTCCAGGACCCATCAGCTCCAAGTCAAGTTGTCCTTCAGTCTTAGTTGTGGAGAGCACAGCTCAGCTCCAAGTCCAGTCACCGCTTTCAATCTAGTTGTTGGGGGCACAGCCCACCATCCCATGCTGGAATCAAATCGACAGCCTTGCCCAAAAGATATTTTAAATATAATGGGTTAACATTTCTGTGTCTTTCCTCTTTGACATGGATTTTTCCATGTTTTCCCTTATGTCCGGTAGAGCACTGGAGGGGCCTTAGTCATTCAGGGACCTATCTTAGGGGACAAATTGGGAATTCATTTAGCTGTGAAGGTATTTACCTGGTTTACTGTTGCTTCTGGGCATCATTTATTGTTAGCAATCCCAGTGGAAGAATAGTGTCAATGCTGAATCGTTTCAATAGTGTGTCTCATCAGTACATTTGGGGAAAAAAAATCTATTAAGTAATTTGACATAAAATAGTCACACTGAAAAAGCTACACATGATACTTCACTAGAAGGCAAAGTAGTTAGTGAGTGGTGTCAAAGGGTATTCCACTCCTCAAGAAACTCCGAAATGCTCTGAAATCTTGCAGTGCACATGTGAAAAGACACAAGAGAGGCTTCCCCATGTTTTGCAGTAATTTCAACTTTTACATGAAATTACCAATGATGAGAGTTGTGAAGTTTAAAAACATTTTCCCTGGGCCAGCCGAGTGGCGCATTGGTTAAGAGCTGGCTTGGGACGCCAGCAGCCCCGGTTCGGATCCCACATATGAGGGCCAGTGACACTGCCCTCTACAGCTAACAACAGCTCCACCTGGAGCTGGGCTGTGCGAGCCCCGGCGACAGTGTAGGCTGCAGCCCCCTGCTGCAGTGGGCTGCCATAGGCTGCAGTGAGTGGCTGGCAGCCAGCGTGAGCGGCCAATAGCTGCGGTGAGCGACCATCTAGAGGCCGGCGACCGATCTGCCTCATCCGGAAAGAGCGCAGTGACGATACCAACATGGGCCAGTGAAGCAACGTCCTCCGCAACTAGACTGAAGAACAAAAAGACAGCAACTTGTCTGTTCTCCTTCCCCGATTCCCCAATAAAAATCTTAAAGAAAAAAAAAACTCAATGAGAAAATAACCCATTTAAAAAAAAAAATATATATATATATATATATATATATATATATATATATATATATATATATTCCCCAACATTCAATAATGTAAAAACACTAATTTTAACCAACTATGTTAAAAAACAAAAAACTATGATGATGTATTAATTTTTTTTTTCTTAAAGAGGAATCCCCAAATTATCTAAGTTTCAACATCAATAAAACTGGTCCACTTGTGGATAAAATTAACTACAAGACAAATCAGGGTCTTCAGTGGCTACGTAGTGGGATGATGATTTGTGGGTTTGGAGTGGAAATTTAGATTATAGGTTTGTTTGTTTTTTTTAAACTTTACTGTTTTTTAAGCATTTAAAGATATAAATTTCCTCTAAGAGCTGGTTTAGCTACATCCCACAAATTCTGACATGTCATTTTTTTCATTGTCCTTCGATTAGAATAATTTCTAATATCCCCTTTTGATATTTTCTTTGATCCCTAGGTTACTTACAAGTCTATTGTTTAGCTCTCATATGTTTTAGGCTTTCCTACCTATTTTGTTGTTGAGGACTTCTAATGTAATTTCATTGATTTCAGAGAAAATAATTTCTAAGACTTCAACTTTTCAAATTTACTGAAATTTATTTTATAGCTCAGCATGCGGCATATCTTGTTGAATAGCCCCTGTATAATTGAAAATAATATGTATTGACAGTGTTGGTATCAATTGGGTCAAATTGTTGACAGTGTTCAAATCTTCTATATTTGTAATGACTTCTTGTCTGGTCACTCTATCAATTACTGAGAGAGTGGTATCAAAATCTCCAAACATGACTCTGTTTCTCTAGTTTTCCCTTTAAGTCTACCAACTTTTGCTTCATTTATTTATTTTTTTTTAAATTTTATTTTATTTAATTAGTTTCAGGTGTACAACACAATGCAATAGTTATACTCTTTACCCCCCAAAGTGAAAAACCCCCCTCCCCCAGTTCGACACCCCACTCCCCCCCATATCATATATATCCATCACAACTCCCCTGACTCCCCTCCACAGTATACTCCACATCCCGTGACCATCCACATATTCAGTTGCAGTTGGCATACAATACTATACAACATCAGCTTCAGGTGTACAGTACAGTGATCAAGCCTCTACTCCATCCATGAAGTGGTCTCCCTTAACAAGACATGTGACTATCTGACACGCCACAAAATTTTTACAACATTATTATATTCCCCGAGCTATGTTTCATATCCCTGTGGCAATATTGTAGTTGTCTATTTATGCTGTCTAATCTCTTCCCCTACCCCCCCATCCCCACCCACTTCCCAACTAGCAACCCTCAGTTTTTCCTCTACATCTACGAGTCTGTTTACTTTGATCGTTCACTCAGCTCTTCAGACTCCACACACAAGTGAGATCACATGGTACCTGTCCTTCTCCAACTGACTTATTTCTCGCAACATAATAGTCTCTTCACAACATTATCAATTACATTCCCAGAACTGCCCCCATATCCCTGCGGCAACATTGTAGTCCCACATACACTGTCCAAAACCTTCCCCCTCTCCCTCTTCCCCACTCCCTCCCAGCCAGCAACCATCAGTTTTTCCTTTATATATGCTTGATATGACTTCAATCTACTTAAATTGTCTCCCTGGGTTAGCTTGTTTGCCCCTTTCTTTTGTTTAAAAAAGCCCTTTTAACATTTCTTGCAATGCTGGCTTGGTGGTAATGAATTCCTTAAGCTTATTCTTTTCTGAGAAGCTTTTTATTTCTCCTTCAATTTTAAGTGATAGCCGTGCTGGGTAGAGCAATCTTGGTTGTAGGCCTTTATTTTGTGTCACTCTGAGTATCTCCTGCCATTCCCTTCTGGCCTGCAGAGTTTCTGTAGACAAGTCCGCTGTTAGTCTAACAGGAGTTCCTTTGTATGTAACCTGCTGTCTTTCTCTTGCAGCCTCTAGGATTCTGTCTCTGTCTTTAACCTTTGCCATTTTAACTATGATGTGTCTTGGTGTGGACCTGTTTGGTTTCAGCTTGTTTGGAACCCTCTGCACTTCCTGGGCATGTATGTTGATTTCCTTCCCCAGGGTAGGGAAGTTTTCAGTCATTATTTTTTCAAATACATTCTCGACCCCTTGCTTCTTCTCTTCTCCTTCTGGTATCCCTATGATTCGAAGGTGGTTGCGCTGCACCTTGTCCCATAGGGCTCTTAAACTATTTTCATTGTTTTTTATTCTTTGGTCTTTTTGCTGTGCCAACTGGGTGAGTTCTGCTATTTTATCTTCCAAATCGCTGATCCGCTCCTCTGCTTCATCTACTCTACTGGTGATTCCTTCGAGTGTGTTCTTCATTTCAGTTATTGTATTCTTTAGTTCTAACAGGTTGTTTTTTATGGTTTCCCTATCCTTCTTTATGTCCTCGCTAAGTTCCTTAAACATTCTTATCATCAGTGTTCTAAACTGTGTCTCTGAAAGGTTGGCTCCTTCTGTTTCATTTGGTTCCATTTCTGGAGGTTTCTTCTGATCTTTTACTTGTGACATGTTTCTTTGTTTCCCCATTCTGGCTGTAGCTCTGGGATTGCTTTGATGTATTAGATAGATCACCAGGAGAGCCCTGGCTGGATCACGCAGGCACACAGCTCACGGCCCAACACTTCCAGGAAAACTTCCAGTCTCAGCTTGTCCCAATCAGCTGCTCCCAGATCAGGCCAAGCAGCCCGACAACCAATCACCAGCCTGGCAACTCTGCAAGCGGAGTGCGGAGAGCAGAGACCCGAGGCGGCTTGCGCGCTCCCGCGTCTCAGTGAGCAGCCTGTTGGAGCCGGAGGGCACCCGCCCTACGTTTCCCTGGCAACGCAGTATAAGCCGGGCGGAGGGTGGGGATCCAAGGCCGCAGGCGCACGCGCACGCACACACGCACTTCTGCGCCAATTCCCCCAGACCAGTTAGGTCTCGGACCTGATCCTTCGTGGGCGGGCCCAAGCTTGACAAAATGGCGACCTCCCTACACCACTCGCGTGCAGGCCCCACACCACGGGAATAACAGTCCAAAAACCTCCAGCCTTTGCACCAAAGGTGTTCAGTTCAGTCCGTCCCCGCAGGCTCCCGGCTCACACAGCCACTCCCTCCACCAGGAAGCAGGTAAGTGCTCACCGGCGAGCAAGCCTGGGCGCCGGCCCCACTGATTCTCCAGCCGCTCGTAGCCTCACCGAGCTGGGCAGCGAGAGTCCTCACTAATTTACTGCCAGTTATCTTAGAACTCCTCTTCCTGGCAAAGGAGCTCTGGCTGGTGATCTTGGGGTGCGGCCAGAGGGTCTCTCCCCCAACCGGAGAAGCCTCTGCACAGCTGGGACCTCCCTCACGGGGCTCGCCCTCTCTCGTCTCCGCCTGTCCTACCAGACCAGACGTGGCCTCCTCTTTAAGTTCTTCGTTTAGTGGTTCTGTTCCTCCAGTGTTCTGGGGACCTCCAGGGTTGAATGCTGTATAATTTGCTTGTAATTTTGGTGTGATCCTGGGAAGCAGTTAGCACAGCGTCTGTCTATTGCGCCATTTTACCGGAAGTCCAGGGACCTTTTCCTGCTTCATTTATTTTGAAACTCTGATTAGATAACTGTACACTTCAGGTTGTTTTGTTTTTGGATGAATTCATCATTTTCTTCCATTATGAAGTGACCAAATTGATTTTTAGTAACAATACTCCCTGTTTTCAAATCATTTCTGTTTGATATTAATTTAGCTCCATAAGCTTTCTCATGCTTATTGTTCCTATGCTATATTTTTCCCCATGTTTTTACTTTTTACTTGCAATCTATCAGTGTTTATATATTTAAAGTGCATGTCTTGTAAAAAAAAAAAAAAGAGCATATTGGGTTTTATTTTTAATCCATTCTAAAATGTTTCATTTTTTTTATCTGGCATGGTATTTTTCCCATTTACATTTAATATACTTATCTGTATGTTTGGATTTAAGTCTACCAGTTTTTGCTGCTGGTTTCCTGTTATTTTCCCTCTATTTTTTGTTGCTTGTTTCTCTTTTCTTATCTTTGTTTTGGGTTAATATAAAAAATTTCAGTACTCCATTCTATATCTTCTATTGGCTTTTCAGTTGTACCCCTTTGTAGCATTATTTTAGCATTATTGGTTGCACTGCAGACAATGGTATTCATTCTTCATTTATCGCAGTCTATCTTGAATTAACTTTATATAATTCTGTGTATAACGAAATATCCCTATAGCAGTATAATTTTATTTATACTTTCTCCTACTTTTGGGCTATTTTTATCATACTCCTTATTTTTGCATAATACATTGTTATGATTTTTTTCTTTAAGCAGTCTCTGAAAGAATTTTTGACTTTTAAGGAATTTAAGAAAATAAAGAAAGTAGTCTATGTTTACCATTTCTCCAAGGTCCAGAAGACTGTGAGACCACAGATGATGGGGCTACGTGGTTGAGGCACCCCCGTGAGATATCAGGAAACTGAGATCTTGACACTGTGAGACTGTGAGTCTGTGAAATCTTTCTGCCTCCACTCCCAGCCTCTGCTTAATCATCTAAATTCCCCTGTAAGTGACTTGGCTGAGAGGGTTCTCTTTGCATTTGGGGCGCCTCCAGATGCAGCCTTCCATGGCAGCCCATACATTCATCAAAGAGCCTGGTTTGTTTCTTCTTGTCTAAGCAAAGACGGTCCTTTCTGATCGGTTTGCTCTTCAGCCCACCTGCCCCCAACGTCAGCAACTGACCCCAGGCTTGAATGTGGCTTATATTTTCCATTTACTTGGAAAAGTCTTGTCTTCCCAGTGTTTAGTTCTTTTGGATTTCTTTGTGTCCACAGCAATTTGGTAGCAATTTTTTTTAAGTATGTGGATTTCTATTATTGAAAAAGCATGTGTTGGGCTGGCCGAGTGGTGCGGTGGTTAAGTGCTGGCTTGGGAAGCCAGCGGCCCTGGTTCGGGTCCCACATATGAGGGCCAGTGACGCTGCCCTCAAAAACAAAAACAAAAACAAAAAGCATGTCTTTCGTTTCTTTCTTTCTTTCTTTCTTTCTTTCTTTCTTTCTTTCTTTCTTTCTTTCTTTCTTTCTTTCTTCAGCTGATGATTTCTTATTATTTCCCTGGGAGCTAAGGTCTGTCATTTCTTTCTATATCCTAAACACAAGTGAAAGCTTCTAGAATTTCCCTCCCTTTCTTCCTTTTTCCTTCTCTTTCTCTCTCTCTCTCTCTCTCTCTGTCTCTCTCTCTCTCTCTCTCTCTCTCTCTCTCTCTCTCTCTCCCCTTCTTTTTCTCCCCCTCTCTCTCTCCCCATTTCTTTTTCTTCTGTATACAACAAATTTCTTCCCCACCCAGTCTTTCCACAATCCAAGGTCTACCAGTCATCTAAAGCTCGGTTTAAGATTCCCCAGAACATGAAACTTGTTCCCAAGTCTATACACACATGTCCACCGCAAACAGCTTTCTTCCCTCTTCTGACAGAATTTTATTTACCAGCTCTATAACTGCTTTGGTTTTGACATAGGCTGCTTTGTGTGGTTCAGTTTTTCTCCAATGTAAACAGTACATAAACATTAAGAGCTCCTGTCCAAGAAGAGTTCTGCTTCCTTGAATGTGGGGACTATGTTTTTTTTATTTGTTTGTTAGTTGTTGTTGTTTTCTTTTTTTAATTCATGGCAGCTCAAGGGCCAGTAAAGGAACCATGAGTGAGTTTGTTTGAAGAGAACAGTGAACATGATGACAACAATTCTCTTGTTTGAAATGGTAGGAAGTAAGAGATATGAGGTTGTCTTTTCCACATAATAAATCTTCTTTGGTACAATAAAAGATGTAATGAAGCACTCTCCAAATACACATATACTTACTATGTATACATTATTATAACATAAACACGCGTATCTTTAAACATAAAGTCAGGATGTCTGACTCTGCCAAACATAAATATACGCAAATGTATTGATAACCTTATGTGCTGTGACCATTTATTTTATTCTGTGTTGGGTACAAGTGTTTAATATAAGCTTTAAGAATTTACAAATCAGGATATAAAGAAACAGAATTATGGTGAAAGAATTGAATTCTATTCAGGAGACTTAATCCTCACTCTAAGACACATTGAGGACATTTTCAGTGATGGAAACTTTTTTTTTTTTTAGTAGTACAAAACGTGATTCAATATGTCTTTCTCTGAAAGCAAATCTTTACTTCTAAGATGCCCTGTTTTAGAATCCATTATACTTGTACTGATGATTCTTCCAGTTCAGAAGTATTATAAAAATGTTATTCATAAGAATGGATGTTCATGAATGATGGCCTTGAACTAGAACCTAATTTACATTTCTAAAATATGTAATTGTTTAGGCATTACTCCATAAATGTGAAATATCATTTGGGGAGACAGAGAGTGTTTTCTAGAGAAAAGTTACCTACAAATACTATGTAAAAATTAGCACAATAGAGAGAGCAGAATACAGAGAAGATGGCTAGAGTGGACCCATGGGCAAAGGTCATGGCCTAGCGCACCCTGGCAAAGGTTTTGGCGGTCAGGGTTTACAATCCAGCCTTCTGACAAGCACTTTTCATGCCATGAATAAAACTTGGACTAAAACCATCTTAAGGCAGAGTAGCGGCATAGCTCACGTAGTTCAAAGATTCACCGGCCCCACCTGTTGCCCTTTTTCTGTGTACTCCACAGTTTGCAGTTTGGACCTGTTTGGGTTCCTGTGAGGATTCTTTTTTCCTTGTTCTTTAATTTTATTGGGGAGCATTGTCTTTTTCCAGGACCCATCAGCTCCAAGTCCAGCAGTTGTTTTGAACTAGTTGTGAAGGGCGCAGCTCCTTCGCCCATGTGGGGATCGAACCGGCAACCTTGGTGTTATGAGCCTGTGCTCTAACCACCTGAGCTAACCGGCTGCCTCCTGTGAGGGTTCTTAATTGACCACTTTCCCTGTTCCACCCCTCTCTCTCTGGTTTTATAAGATCAAAAAGAGCAGAAAGAAGTAAGACTGATAAGGAACTTAAAGACGTGAAATTTTTTGGTTAAAGCTTGGGTTTAAAGAGTCTGCTTCTAAGAAAAGTTAAAAGAACTGTAATTAAGGTTTTGAAAATCAAACCCAAGAAACTCCCTCACTGCACTGAAAATACATAAAATTAATATTTTTAATGTTTGGCTTCCCTATTATGTTGTGCAATATTACATAAGGATCCGAGGAATATCCTACTCATAAATGTGTCTGTAGCACCTCACCAAGGTCACAGTTAAGTACTGGCTCAAATTAACTGGAAAAACAGCAGAGGGGAAGCAAATATTCTTTAATGATCAGTTGGACTTTAAATTTGTTTTAGTCTAAATCCTAGAGCAAAAGGCATATATTTTAATTCCAAGGGTTTCATATATATATATATATATATATATATATATATATTTAAAGCACACATCCTTTCACAAACCCTGTTGGATCTTGGTTGAATCTCTCACTAATTTGACTTGGCTTATATGTGAATTATCCCATGCTCTTAGGTACAAATTTGCAGGTATTGTATAGATGGGATGCTGACTGGCAATTTTGCGATTGTCTCTATTGTCTCCAGAAATGTTCTCCTTAAAAGCTGCCAGCCATTGCCCGCTCACATATTCCTTCTTCTTAGTGAATCTGTCTTCATCCACAGATCTTCCCAGAAGAGTGGGCCTACTCATCCATGTTTATTGTAAGAAACAGAAACCCCATTCAGACATGTTAAATGATAACAGAAATGTCCAAAACTAGAGTGGGTTTTAAGGTTAGAATTATCTGTGATGTCATTAAGGACTGGTTTCTCTCTTCTGATTTATGCTTCATCCATGATTTCAAAATGGCAGCCAACAGCTCTGGGATAAACATGCTTCCTCTTCCACACTAAGAAAGAGACAGACAGAACCCTGGATTTGAGTTGCAAAAGCAAGAGAAAGGTTAAGAAATGGAAACAGTGAGTATTGACAAATCTTTTCTTTTTTTGCTATAAGAGAAGCAGAAAAAATGGAGTGATAATTGGAGGGAGATGTGGACTCGAGGGGAAGAAAAGAAAATGAGTTGGATATTATAATTATAATGATGATGAGGATGATGATAATTTTTCCAGAGACTTGGGCCAAAAATAACTTGTTTGAGCACATTTTCCTGTATTTATTCACCATTTCTATCTTTTACTGTGAACTACCTGCTCTTTGCCTGTCATATTGGGTTATTTATCTTCATATATTCTTGATACTAAGTCTTTTTTTCTCTGTACATATTGCAAATATTTTCCCCGAACTGTCACTTATTTTTAAATTGGCATTTTACCGTAGAAAAGGTTGAAGGATGAAATCAAGTGGTTATTTTCAGGGAGTATTCAAACCTGGTCTAGAATCAATAATCCTTTTTCTAAAACACTGATACTAAAGTGTAGGAGTGCAACATATAGCACGGGACACCATTTTAATAATAATTCTGTCTTGGAACACTAAAATAATAGCTACTATTTGATAATGGTATAGCTAGAGCCAGGCACTGTATTTAAAAGCTGCATCATTCTCTTATTTAATCCTCACAATTTTATGAATTACATATTAGACCTCAATTTCACAGATGAAGAAAATGAGCTTCAGAGAATTTAAGTACCCCACCCAAGGTTACACATTAATAACCGGAAATAATCCAGATTTGAACCCCAGTCTGATTCCAAACCACTGTTCTCAACCCCAGAAGTATAACTTCCAAATCAATGATAATTAGAATTTAAATTGACCTTGAAGGTCTCTTATCACAACTACCTTATGAGGTAGTGTAGGGTGATTGTTTAGTATGGAGCTGAATCCTGGCTATGCCATTTATGAGCCATTTTCTGCGCTTCATTTTTCTTACCTGTATGATAGTTTCATATGAGCAGTACATAAACCATGCACGGAGCTGCTTTCCAACAGGTTTTTCAATTGTACCTTCCTTCACTCAACGCTTCCTTCCTTCCTTCCGTCTCAAATCTGGTCATGTATTTTAGGGATAGATGTGATTGAATGTTTTTATCTGCTCTACCAAGATCGAACATTATAAACATGTGGGCATGTTTCCTTGAATAAGTTTTTCAAGATCTCTAAGCTTTAATATCCTCAAATACAAAATTCAAAGAATAATAAATACTTACCTTGAGGGATCCTGTGAGCATTGACAGATCAAACATTTTTACACAGATACATATTTACAGATCCATACCTATCTAGACATGTTTATAAAAGACATATACCCATAATAAGGGCTTAAAAAAATAGCAGCTGCTACTATTAATTTTGCCATTGGAATTGTTGCTTTGCTTCTTATTATTACTGTCATCATTATCACATCTCCTCTGTGAAGCTTGTCCTATGTCCCCTTCTATTTACTCTCTGGGTTCCCCTAGCGTTTCGTTATCTGTGGCTAGGATAACACTTTTTTCCCCTCTGTGATGATTGTTGGCTTGTGTAAATAGCTGTCCCACTAATGTGTGATTATTTGGAGGGCACACCCAACCCAGGCTCTGCTCCCTGGAAAGAAAATATTCCCTTGATCATATTCACTGAGTGCTCACTTCAGAGACTTTCATATCCCCTGCAAGTCATCAGGAAGAGTGTGAATTACCTGACACTGGAGAATCTGAGACTGCCAGGCTCTGAGCTATAGCTCAGCTTTCTGTAACTACTGGAAAACTGCCTCCCGAAAGGGTCAATGCCCTACTCTGTGCAGCCCTCCCTCTGCAGGTAGCCCTCCTTGATTTCACCATATCCTGAGCTGCGTTTCTCCTGAGCTCCTCCTAGCTGTGTTTATTTCTCATTAGAAATCTCTCTCTGGGCCAGCCAAGTGGCGCATTGATTAAGAGCTGGTTTGAGACGCCAGCGGCCCCGGTTCAGATCCCACATATGAGGGCCAGTGACGCTGCCCTCCACAGCCAGCATGAGCGGCTGACAGCCAGCGTGAGCTGCCAATAGCCGCAGTGAGCGACATCCAGAGGCCGGCGACTGATCTGCCTCATCCTGGAAGAGCGCAATGATACCAACATGGGGCAGTGAAGCAATGTCCTCCGCAACTAGACTGAAGAACAAAAAGACAGCAACTTGTCTGTTCCCCTTTCCTGATTCCCCAACGCTGTTCCCCTCCCCCAATTCCCCAATAAAATCTTTTAAAAAAAAAAGAAATCTCTCTCTCCCTGCCCCCCTTTATTTGTGTCTCTCTGTCTTTCTCATTTTCTCTCTCTTTCCCTCCTAAATACCTCCCACCCTTCAGTCCTGTCAACCTTAACCTTTTCTGTACTATCATTTCAACACTCAGGTGGTCCTCATGCCCTCTCCATCCTGACCACCCTTTCTCATTCAAGGCTCTTGCTAATAATGGTCCATCAGTGACAATCTGGTGTAGAATCCATACTTTAGAAAAGGAGTGAAAAAAAGAAAAGCATGGATTTTTTTTTCCCCCGTAGCACATTATAATTATAACAAGTTATTTCTGTTAATGAGCGTGTAGAAGAAAGACAAGTGACCTTAGTCCAGCAAAGCCAGGATCCATTCAACCATGACAGGTGACGGGTCCCGGGGTGTCCAGGGAAGGCTTTATCAGGTTGGTGGGTCAGACACGCTGAAGGGCCATTTCTCTTCCTTGGCATTAGCCCTCAGCTGGGAGTGAGTCCAGGGAAGGCCCCGCTCTTCACAGACACTCCAGGATAAGGTGATAAGAAGATTACAAGTAAAGCCTCTCTTTAGCTATTCCACATCCCCTGTCAGACAGAACAAGTTAAATTACAGCGCAGGCCACAAATGCATTGATCATGCACCCGGCTTGCATGACTCCGGGTTTTAAAGATCCACGCTAAGGATCAGTGAAGTCATCTCAGCAAAGTTTATTTTAGCAAAGAGGACTCACAAGGTTCAAAGAGGGGAGGTTCTGCGAGAGGGCCCTGGCTCCCCAAGGCTGAGCTCAGTTTCCGCATGGTCTTCCTCAGTGAATATTTCCTTACAGCCCACGAGCAGTGTTGGGGGAACGGAAAATAATGTCATAGCCTGTGCTTCTAAATGACTTGCATGTGTCTCTCTCAGCCCCAGGCTGCTCCCCGACCCTGTAAAGCCAGGCTTGAAATACAGAGACAACATTGCTAAAAATGGCATGAACCCTATTTAGAATTCCTCTGTGAGTATTCGAGATGAAGCATGGGTTATTGTAATAAGTCATATTGCATTTTGGGTGCCCTGTTCTGATTTATCCATAAGCTATAAAGTTTAGCTTTTTTTTTTTAATCGTCGTTTAGACAAGATATTCTTTTGTCATGTGTTTCTGCTACCCTCGCGCAGCCTATAAAACATACCATGAAGTTTTGCAAAGATATAAATTCTTGGAATAGTTTTGATCGTCCAGTCTTCCTAAGAATAAGACAGGCCATTTTGAGCCTAAAACAGAAGAGGAAGAAGAAGAAGAAGAAGAAGAAGAAGAAGAAGAAGGAGGAGGAGGAGGAGGAGGAGGAGGAGGAGGAGGAGGAAGAAAAATCATTAGAAACACTTAAAAATTCTGTGCGTGACACTCTTCTTTATTAAAAAGACCCATTGTAAATTGGAAAGTTCCGAAGGCTTTGTGGTGAAGGAGAATGAATTATAATGACATCACTGGGTCGTGAACTAGGCCCACTGGCTACTTTCCAGGATGAAATTGACTAGGAGAGATCAGATGAGCCCATTCGTAGCACAAGACATCTGGGAGGCAGCCAGGGAATAGAGGTCCAAGCCCTCTATTTAGGACACACTTCCTCTTCCTCTTCATCATCGAATACAATCGTGATTTCCCAGGCAAGGCGCCTGGCTAACAATGCATTGCAATTCAGATTCTAAAGAACACCCAAAAAGTTCTTTGTGCTCGTTCTTCAGTGCAAAAGCTCATAAAAAATATTAACATGTCAACATCTGGCTGACACCTTGGGTACATTTTCATCATGTTGCTGATGGGAAGCATTTTGCCTTCAAATAAGCATAATTTGCCAGTCTTTTCCATCTCCTTTTTTTTTTTTTTTTTTTTTTGTCTCTCTCCCCGCGTAATAAATGGTGTCTGAAGCCCAAGAGAAACTCATTTCTGTTAACAGATCATTTGTAAATCTTTAAGGGCAGCTGGTGAGAAAGGGGCATTTTTTTTCTTCTGTCTTAACTTTCCTGGTTGTCTTTCTAAATGCAAAATGACACCTCATTCAAAGCTTTCTGGTGTCATCTTAATCTCCCTTATTTTACACTTTCTACCTTTTTTATATTGCTGTAGACTGCATGGAGGCTTTTTACCTAATACTGTAATACATATTATCTGAGGCATTTAGGTATATAGGCTCTCGCCAGCTAAGAATAATTCAGATCAATTGGATGTCAGCAGCCCAATAAAGTCAGATAGTGTGTGTGTGTGTGTGTGTGTGTGTGTGTGTGTATATAATTTTTTTTTCAGGGTAGAAAAAAAGATGTCTCCCCACCTGACCTTAAAGCCGGCACATTTCAATATTAATATATTTTATGCATGCGTATGATAATGTTTTACCTTTCTTATGGATCTGTAGGGAAGGCTCACTTTCCTCTGTGGAAGATTATTACCTATTCTGAGGGGGCTATGATTATAGGTACTGACTAAGACAAGAATAATTGACCATAAAAAACCTTTTATATTCCCACAATTATTTTTGCATTGAGTAAAAGTGTCAAGAAAACCTGATTTTATTAGCTGGCCCCCTAATTTTTAGACTCCATTTAATATTTTTATCTGGCTCACCCCCACCCCCCGATAAGTTTTTAGTCTGAGATACTTGGCAATCCTACAAAAGAACAATTTGTTACGGAACCTTTACTGAATGGAAGTTCTGTAAGCCACGCATAATATCAAGTATCAAATAAAATAAAAATGTATGAGATCAGAAAAGGGGGCATGCTCCAAGGTAGGGAACTGGTCTAGGGCCTTAAAAAAAACAACACTAAAGAAAAGAAAAGAAATTTAAGTCAAAATTTGACTGCTCAGCTATCAAGTAAGTCTGTGGAACAAAGGGTCAAGTGTAGATTTGACCCCTCGTTCCCCTCCACCCACCAAGAGGTCAGATCCCATCAGCACTCAGCCCGTTTCCAGTAAGGCATAAGGAGCAAAGATGTGCTTATTAAGAAGCAGCGGGGATGACTCTAAAGGACATTTAGGGGAAGAAGGAGGAAATGTGTTGGCTTGTCAGGAAGTGGGGATGCAGTGGATGGGAGAAATGGAAGTGGCAGGGAACCCACTTGACTCTTGTGAACCAAATCCACCCTGGTTACCACATGTGCTCCTTTTCATCCCTTTGCCCCCCAAATATTAGAAACAAGGACAAACCAAGGATCACAAGTGGACATGGTGCCAAAGGCATGGCTGCAAAGAACTCAGACCAAGAGAAACAGGCCAAGTATTCCAGTTTACTGCTAATGGGTGAATGGTACTTGGCAACTCGCTTCTAGTACTAGCATTCAGGTTGTGAAATTCTCAATGCATTGGCTTCTCAGGTGGTAGACGATATGGTACGAAGGACAAGTGGCATGATACCCATCTGACCTGTAGAAACAAAACCTGTCCTGCCTTTCATCTGTCTATCTATCTATCTAGCTATCTAGCTATCTATCTATCTATCAAGTCTGTTCTGAGGAGAGTTAGGGAAAAGGAGGGGAAGAAATATAGATCTAATATGAGATTCTAGTTTTAAAACAGGCTAAAGTGAGTTTTAAACTCTGAGAAAGACAGAAGAGCCAGGACCTTGCCAAGTTAGTTTTTAAGAATGGGAAGGGGGGATTTTGACATAGCAGGCTCAGCATTAGAAAATAAAGTAAAACAACAACAAAAAGAACCTGTTTTGTTTCTCACCCAATTTGTTAAGGTTTCTGAACAAACCAATTACGCTGCTAAGAAGTTAATTGTGCTATCTGCCAATCTGACCAAGAAAATCACCTTCTGACTTGTTTAATAATTTAATGAGAGCACAGAAAGATCTAAATAGTTTATTAAGGGATTATTTGTCATATAACTAGTTGTTGATGATTACAAAGCAACCATGACTGCTTTGTCAAATTTAGTTACTTGAGTGGGAAGAAAGTCCCTCGCTTCCACACAACCTTATTTATTTAGGAGCGCTGGCTGCCATTTCTTGGAGCCACTTCCAATTGTCAGATTTCATTTCAGAGGGACAGTTGCAGGCCCCATCTATAAATAAATACACATCAATGATTTAACTCTCAAAATGGATAACAAATCATACCTTGCACTACGCACTCTCCGTGATTTTTTTTTTTTTTTTGGTACCTCAAGGAACGAAACAGCACCTTGGCAGTGGTATCGTATATTTGATTGACGGAAACAGACCCATGCGATAGATACTTCAGGTTAATTAGCAAAGATTGCTGCAGGGATCAAACTTATTCGTCCATTTTCAAGACTCCACGGATGTGTTGAAGTATGAACACAACCGCCATGATGAGAGAATAGGAGGCTGTCCATTTGAGATTCCATAAACAATAGGTGACACTGGTATTATTGGGTCAAACACTTTTTATTTATTTATTTATTTTTAAGAGGGCCGTGTCATTAGCCCTCATATGTGGGATCCGAACCCGGGCCACTGGCATCCCAAGCCACCTCTTAACTACTGCACCACTCGGCCGGCCCTGGGTCAACCACTTTTATTTATCATATATTTCCTACTGTACTCAAACCTGAGGTCACAATCTGGAGCAGCCTTCAGCGTCACTTCCCTGTCAAAGCTCTTTGGCCTAGCCTGGGGGCTGAATGAGGGAACTTTGATTCTGTGCATAATATTATAGCTGGCTTCCCTGCTCTTTGGCTTGTATCAATTCAGTATTTCAGAAGACAGCCATCATCCCGATCTCCTATGCCCTGTACCTTTACCCTTTTGGGATATTTCCTTGTCAGTCTTTGACCTGGATTCTTGACGCCTTTTATCCCAAACCATAGCCTGAAGACCAGACAGTGACAAAATGTAGTGAAGTGCCTAGAGTTTCTATTGCAGAGTAGAACTGGCTCAGTCCTCCTGTACAGATCCTAGAGGAAACATTTCTAGTATAGCAAGTATCCTGAAATTAATTTACTCATAGAGTCATCAAATCCTACTTCAGTTGATCTCAGTGAGGATATATTAGTCAGGAAGCCAACTTACTTCTCTCTCATCCTTGGAAACCATCACTTGATAGAGCCCATTGGTAAGGAAAAGACACCATGTAGTGATAACCAATATGTTAGAAAACTTGACCAAGAGTGGGAAGCCTACAGTACCAGGCTCAGGCCTTAGAGTTGGATGGGCTGGGCCCCAGATTCTAGGGGAAAAAGCTATTTCCTTGATTATGTGGATTGATGCAAGTCCTGAAAGCCCAGGCTCCATATTAAATTGCTGTTGATTCAAATCTTACCAGGTATGATCCATGGACAAGTTACGATTACTTAAGTTCGCTGTGGTATAGTCTCATCATCTATTAAATGAGGACGCTAATAGTAACTCCGTCCGTGAAGTGCTTTGTGTATGAATTGAGTTAGTATTGACAATGTGCTTAGAAAGTGCCTGGCCATGGTTGATGTTCAATAAATGTATGAATGGCATTATTGTAATATTGTATTATTCTGTTACTACCCATGATAATCACGATAATGAAGTGAATATTAAGTCTTCTTGGCAGGTTTGACTTGGAGCCAACCATAGCCCGTTAGTTGATTGAAGGGGATCTCAACCCAGAATTTTGAGGCACAAAGTATCCCTGAGTTGGCCACACAACCATCCCAGTCGCTCTTGCTTTCTGCTGGGACTTGAGGAAATTGCTATCTTCCAGGGATTCCTTGTCAGGCCCCAGCCTTTGCCTGAGGAGCCAGCTTTAAGTTGGGTAGATGGTAGAGGAGATATAGCTCTCTTTGTCTATTCTAGAAGAATCAGTGGTTTTAGAAAAATTCCATTTCTTTGATAGCAGGAGCAAAACCTGCTCAGCTGGTTCATGAGCAAAGGGGAAGGTATTAGATGTCTATCAATGCTTACTATGTGACTCGCTGTAGAATGAAAAAACAAGTCTCATTTCATCAATATAGAAATAAAAGGACCAAGAACCCCGCCATGATAAAGAGACTCAATGGGAAACACATTGATTTCTATTCTGAAAAAATATATATGTGTATGTATATGTGGATAAATATAACTATGTATAATTTTAACTTCAAGGCACTGTGGGGAATACCAGGGTAAAACTCTCTGGCTTCTCTAGTGCATAATAAAAGTAAAATAAGGACACAAATAACTCTAATGCAAAGCAGGAAGTAGTAAATGTCAAAGAAACCCACAGATGTGGAGCAATTAAAGGGCTAAGGCGGTAGAGAAGGTTTCCTGTATGAGGCAGCAGACAGGGCCCTGCAGAGGAAGTGGTATTTGAATAACGTTTAGCTTCTGTGAAGGACTTATGCCAACCACTGACCCTGACCCCCACCACCACAAGACCAAGGAATAATCCATGCCAGGATGCCCCCTGGGCTTCCTGAGCCTGGCAAGCATGTCCTCATCTTGTGACGCTCACCTCAAAGGTCACCCCTTCTGTGTGCCTTCTCCAAACAGATGTAGCCGTCCCTCATTTGGGCACACATGCCACTTTGTACCAGCTTCTGTCCCTTTGACATTTTAGCTAATTGCTATGTTATGTTGTGACGTTCCCTGTCTTTTTCAGGGGCCTCTGGTCCCCAGAAAGGCCTGGAGGAGTGCCTTTGAATCCTTAGTGCCCTGGGATTCAAAATCCAGTGCCATGAATGAACTCGGCTTTTGAAAATGAAGAAAATGAAGACGTCCCCTTGCCTCTGTGATTGTGTGCAGTTGCCTGCTGATACATTATCCGATTTAATCGTCGCGATCCAAACATTCCCGGGTGGCATTATTATCTCCTTTGACTGCTGTGCAAATTGAGGTGCAGAGACATTAAAGGACTGGCCCAAAGTCACAGAACTGGGGCGCAAACACAGGTGGTCGCCTTCGCTGTGTGACTTTCCTGAATGAGGAAACACATTGGCGGAGTGATGAAAATGCTCTACCCCCGAACGTTACTGGCATTAAAAAGCCAATAACTACTTGGACCGAAAAATCTGAAATAAGTGCATCTCGCCTCCCCCAGGACCTCCAGGGAGCTTGATGTTTAAAAGAAGTTTGCTACCCGGAAAGCGTGCATCCGTCCCTGAGAAAAGAAAAGCAGTGTTCTCTTTCTTTTTCCCTGTGCACTTAATTTTTTTTTTCAGTCTCTCTCTCTCTCTCTCTCTCTCTCTCTCTCTCTCTCTCTCTCTCTCTCTCTCTCTCTTTCTCTCTCTCTCTCTCTCTCTCTCTCTCTGATGATTAACTCTCTGAAAAGATGGTAATGGTGATGATGATGCTGGTGGTGGTGGTGGTGATGGTGATGGTGGTGGTGATGGTGATGGTGGTGGTGATGGTGATGGTGGTGGTGATGGTGATGGTGGTGGTGGTGGTGATGGTGATGATGGTGGTGGTGGTGGTGGTGGTGGTGATGATTCGGTCAGGCTTCTGCTAGGATGTTGGCTTATTCCTTCAAGGGTCTGTCTCAGCCTTCAGTTTCTGGGATGGTGCAAGATTTAAATTTGGATTTTTATTTTCTTGATCATAGGAAATACGACAAACTTAATTTTTGTTTAAAAATTATTTTTAAGGAGAAATCAGAAATGAAAAAAAAATGACTTCCAGGGAAAATAAGACATGATTTATCATTTTTCTATTTAAAAAACTGGGGAAACTAGAAGTTGCTTCAGTATTCAATGATAAAAGTTTAATAAATTATGGTAATCAGTACATATGGAATAGTCTATATAATTAAAATATGTTTTCAAAGAGTATATGTGATGGAATAATAGGTCATGACATGTTATTGAGATAGATTATAAAAATATGAAAAGCAAAATTCTAATTTTATAAAAACGATATATATGTATGTACAGTAATACCTTGGTTTGTGAGCATAATTCGTTCCAGAAACAAACTATTCTTATTGCAAGATATTGCATGTTTACCACATTAAAATGTATTAGAAATGTTTGCTCGTCTTGCAGAACACTCGTAAAACACATTACTCTCAATCCAAGGTTTTACTGTATTTGCAAAAAAGATAAAAACATTGAAAGACAAGATACTACAACATTAAAAATAGCCAGCTCTGGTTGATTGTGTAGCTTGTGATTTTTTTCTATAGTTTCCTAATATTTTATTATTAACATGGAATACTTTTGCAATTAAAAAATAAATTCAGGGCCGGCTGAGTGGCGTGGTGGTTAAGAGCTGGCTTGGGACACCAGCGGCCCCAGTTCGGGTCCCACATATGAGGGCCAGTGGCACTGCCCTCAAAAAAAATAAAATAATAAATTCAGGTTTAACAAGTGCTTGTCAAGCAGTGAAATATCATCTTGGAATTCTTCCTAGAAGCCTTCCTCCTCCCCCCACCCCACCCCCATTTGTTGCTTCATTCATTCCAGCCACTGTTTCCAGGAAGGAAGCTCTGTCATCCTGAAGCTCATTTATTCACACCTCCTCACTCTTGTTTCCATCATTTGGCCTTTCAAAAAACATCCTTGATACAATTCAGTGCATTGAAAAGAATATAAGCATCAGAATGAGGCAGATCTGAGCACAAATCCATTTTCCTGTATTTCTTAGCTGTGTAATCTTTGGGAAACTTTACCTTCTCTGAGCTTCAGTTTCTTAATTTGCTGAGAATTGAATGGGATGACATCTTAGAGGAACCAACATGGGCCCTGGGACACAATACATTAGTCATTAACACAGGTCATTACTTTCTTTTGCCTGTCTTCTCTGCATGCATCCAAACTTACTCATCCTTTAAGGTCCAAGTGATAGGCTAGCTCCTCTACAATGTCTTCTGTGACTCTGGGCAGCCATGATGTCAGTCTCTGAATATGTTTTCTGTGCAATTCATTAGCATTTATATACATCTTCATGCATTTAGTGAGTTCATGGCAGGACCCCAACAAGAATAGAAAATCACCCCCAACCCCATAGCATCCATGACTGTCATTTATTATAAACTTTCTATCAGCAGTTTATGATGGAGAGCTGAATCTTTTCAGATGAGCTTTAAATGCTAACATAAACTGTGAGTCATAATATAGAGCAGAAAAAAGTGAAGTCTTGAGTTCTGTTTCCTTTCAGTCCACTTAGAACACACCGAAAACCTATCAGTGGCCTGTGGGTGGTACCTGGTGGCTGGATTGAGTTGTCAAGATAGATGTCACCATCCCCAGAGTCAGTAAGGCTCAAAAAGCCCCAGAATAGTGCTGATTTTTGTCAGACTATGGGAAAGTGCTAAGAACATAAATTGGTGAGCGCATTTGATAAGGTGAAGTAAAGTAGTTGGGTCCTACAGCTATAATTTCTTCTCCCTTCCAAGTCCGTCAGTCAAGTAGATTACTTGGGAACTAGGTTTCTATGGGATGGGAGCAGAAAAAAAAAAGAAAGAAGAGCAGAGACACTCAAATAATACCTCTCTCAGGTATATTTCTCTTAACATTATCAGCCAAAAATTATTGACATGCCAAGTCTAATAATGAAATCCCAAGTGTTTAGGCTAAAATATATCGAATACCTGAATTGTCTTTACTTTTAAGAATCCATGAGTTCTTTTATTCTCATACATGAGCTTGTCTTCCAAGCAGTGAACATAGATAAAGCTATTTTGATAACTGGTCATTTAGAAGCAATGACTTAATAATATTTATTTAATAGAACATTCTTTTCAGACATCCTTTCAAGATCTCTTTTTTTTTAAATAGTGAAAAAATAAACTACATTTACCTTTTCCTTATGGTGTCTAAAATGTAATAGGAATAAATATATAGGTAGAACTCATGTGTTAGGCTGTGGATTGAGATCGGCTTTCTTCAAAAAGTTGAAATCAAAATGCACTAAACAATGTATGGATGACTACCTTTTTATTACATTGTCCTCATGAATGAAAGTTCAATTACTTGGCCTCAGCCAAGTTTTCAGGAAATTTATAAATGAAGAGGAAGGCAAGCTTTTAAGTAACCTTTGGTCATAAACACAAATAAGACTTCTATGCCAGAGATTAATTAGTGTTTTGTTGGTCTTTTGAATAGCAAGTTAAGGAGGGCTTGTTGGCTCTCTCTCATTGAATTCTGTTGACCTGCCAAAGTTTTACAGAACTTAGCGATATCCATTTTCTTACGTATACATAGTTACTGCTGCCCCTTTTATGAGATCTTATTTGTGTTATCACATGTTTCTTCCTTCCTTTTCTTTATTTATATGTCATAAAATGCTAAATTTGTACAACTCTCAGGTAATTATTTATATGAGCTCACTGAAGCTTATCTGCAATGCTATGACGAACCTTTCCAGTGGTCAATAAATCATGCAGAATATTTCATGATTCTTTACCCAGGATTGCTACAAGGCCATAGATCTACTTTTCAAAATTGGGAGCGAAGGGTATTTTTATAACATTGGTTATCTTTTCCAAAGCAGTACACACATTGCAAAATAGTTTGAATGTAGAAAAAAATCGTAGACATACGGGGTTGTCAGAAAAGTCATGACGTATTTTTTTCTGTTTTACTTTGCAAAAATGTGTCATGACTTTTCTGACAACACAATAATTAACCCCACCATCCCTATAAATATTGTTGACATTTTACCTTTTTTTTTTTTTTTTCTTGAGGGCAGTGTCACTGGCCCTCATATGTGGGACCGAACCGGGGCCGCTGGCTTCCCAAGCCAGTGCTTAACCACTGCACCACTCGGCTGACCCTAAAGGAGATTTCTTTTCTTTTTTTTTTTTCAGGACAGTGTCACTGCCCCTCATAAGTGGGACCCGAACCGGGGCCGCTGGCTTCCGAAGCCAGCGCTTAACTGCCGTGCCACTCGACCGGCCCGACATTTTAATTTACATATTTCATTATATAAAATACATTCACACATATGTACACATATAGAGTTTTTCACTCTGATTTATTTCCATTTATATTTTCCTTTGTTACCAAAGAGTTTTCAGATTTCTTTAATAATTATTTATATAGGCATTGCCTGAATAGACTATAATTTAAATTGCTATCAGATATTAGACTATTGTGGGGTTTTACCTGAAAAAAATACACCATTTCATACAGTTGAATTTGGTCTGGTTATGCATATTCTCACTTCCCCCATTCCTGAATCACACATAATTAAGATTCTAAATTCAAATCCAATGAATTTTAAAACTTTAATGAGTATTTTCTGAAATAACAAAAGATTCAGGTTAAAGAAAAACACCTTTATTCATATAAAATAATAGTGAAATGGTATATAGCTGTCACTAACTGAGAGGCATCCAAGAAGGGCCTGTCATTCTATAAGATCTGATTGACAAACTTGAACTAGAACTTCTGAACTCTAGCTCAGAAGTAGGCAGATCATGACCCAAGGGCCAAATCCAGCCCAATGGCTGCTATTGTGTCACCTGTGAGCCAAGAATGGTTTTGATATCTGTAAACAGTTGAAAAAAGTCTAAGGAAAAGTAATATTTGGTGACATATGAAAATTATGTGAAGTTCATATTTGAGTGTCCCTAATAAAGTTTTATTGGAACATGATAAGCATTCATTTGTTTACCTGTTTCAATGGCTGCTTCACGCTACAGCAGCAGAATTGAAGAGCTGCTAAAAAGATGGTACAGCGCATAACTTACTATTGACTCTAGTCTTTTGCAGACAAAGTTTGCAAAAGTTTATCTAGATTGTCAGGTTTTGAGTAGGATAGCATTAGAAAAAAAATCTATGTTCCTTTTATTTCAGCCCTCCATCCAAATCCCCTTCTGTTTTTAGCAGTATTATTTGAGCCCACCAGGGAAACAAGGATTGTCAGTATTCATATGCTATCAGAGCCGCCTTTGAACTTCAGGAAACCCGCCATCTTGTTTTTGTTCATTTCTCTAAAGCTTAGTGTCTGCAACATGAAACACTAGTACGTTCTTTAAACTTCTTGTTATCTTGAGACAGGGCAAGACCTTTACCCAATTTATTTAGTTATGGAGGAGGAGGATGAAAGATTGGGTCCTAAGTGTTATTCAATGGCATGACATGGTTTTCCCTGGAAAGCAGCCAGAACTGATGCTTATGAGGTGTTTGTCTGATGAACTGTACCCCAGTGACACTAAGCAGAGGCTGGAGGAGGTGGCAGTCCATCTTTCTAACTCAGGTCTGACTTACAAATCAGAAGATTGTGCAAAGCCCGTGGAAGCCAGACCCACCCCTGAGACAGTCTAACAAGCAAACAATGACCTCTGCTTGTGACTAACCATTTGGAAGGTGGGATGATTCAAATTATTGTTGAAGTATATTATAGTATTTTCATGAAAGCAAAATAGATCCAAGGCAACTGCTGACTGTGATGTTTGCTTTAGTAACTGGAGGTTTGGAAAATAATTATTAATCAGTATCTGTGGGTTACAGAGAAACTTTTTGATTGAAGGAAATGTTGCAGTCCACATAAACAGAAAAAAGAAAAAAAAAGACAAGATTTGGGAAGTTGGGAGTCTTGTGTCAAAATGCCTCCAGAATTAAGTTTCACATTCAGAAAAATAAGATGAACCCAAATATGTGCCAATGAATTTTCTATAACAGGATTTCCATATTTCAGAAATCTACATGTACCCACTTCCCTCAGTTTCAATCTTGCAGTCAGATTAGAATTTTACGTGTACTGTACAATTTCATGAGACCCTAAGAACTGATT
Source organism: Aselliscus stoliczkanus (assembly GCA_033961575.1). Classification (NCBI taxonomy): domain Eukaryota; kingdom Metazoa; phylum Chordata; class Mammalia; order Chiroptera; family Hipposideridae; genus Aselliscus; species Aselliscus stoliczkanus. Next base: position 29,252,303 of record CM066741.1, read on the forward strand.
TTAGTTCTGGCCACACAAACAAATTCTGTAAGAATGTTTGACAGTGTTTATAGAAAGTAAAATTCTAGTTATCGAGGTCAGTACAAAATATAATCACTTTGCACAGACATGATTGCAGAGTTCCTCACTACATTAAAGTTAAGTAATGTTTTCATTTTTTCCAATTAAAAAATATTTATTAAAGAAAAATTTTTAAATGCAAAAATTTCAAATGAGACAAAAATAACCTCGATAATCCCTCCACCCAAAGACATTATGTTAAGAATTGTGTCCTTTAGTCTTTTGCTGTGGTATTTTTTTCCCAGTTGTAATCATACTTTAAGTTCATTGTCTCTTACTTTTTCACTTAATTAATTTCTAGATAAGACATTCACAATTATCTTGAAAAAGCCTTAGAGAAGAGCAGGCAGCTCATGAGAATGTTAAATTCAAATCCCAAACCATGTTCTCTTAGGACCTGGGTGAAAAACAAAAAACAAACAAAAAACAAACAAAAAAAAGAAAGCTAAGAAAAGAAAAGAAAAGAAAAGAAAGGAAACAGGAGAGGTGGGGGAGGAAAAAGAAAGAAAGAAGAGAAAAATGACCAGAGAATTTAAAAAGAAAATACCACATTCCCAAAATACATCTGGTCCTGCTGAGAGTCATAGCATTTGTATAAACGTGTAGACAAGTCCATAAGCTGAATTTTTAGAGTAACCTACCTTTTGATATCTGCTGCACTAATCCCATAGTGCACACGTTTGAAATTCAGAAACAAAAAATAGACCCAGAACAGAATCCATTTAAAAAAAAAAATATTGAAGACTCACTAAATTTTGCATTTCACTTTTTCATTTCTTATTTTAAGTAGGCCAACTAGATGTGGAGACAGTGCTAATGAAAGAGTGGTGTGAGTTGGGAGGGAGCTGGCTCCATTCAGCGAGTCACATAACATGGGTGTGGCTGGTTTCAGGAGCAGGCTAGCGCAGCGCAAAAGTCATAGGCTCTTATGCCCAGATAGGAAACATTTGTTCTTCATGTTTGACCATCTCCAATTTGTTACACTGCCCACAAGTTTGTCCTGAGGGCTTCTTTTTTCGGAGAAAACTATGTTGTATTATGGTTGTGTTCAGCCATGATACAAAGATCCCAACTGCCACTTGCTCTCTTCATGGGAACCAGGCAAAAATGTAATCGGAGCTTTTTTTGGTCTATCTCTACACTGAGACATCATAACATTGAAGCGTAGATTTATAGCATGCTTTATGTATATTTTCTTAGTCCCAAGGCCCCCCTTTTCACAGATACATACACAACATGTCATGTAGAAAATATAAATTGTTGATCGTACAGGCACTTTCTTCCTTTTTAAACCTTTCCAAAGGTCTTTTTGTTAAATACACCCAGATGCCGTTTGACAGATGAGGGGCTAATTGCTCTGTGAATTACCTCTATCGATTCCTGTTTCATGTTGAGCCAAACAAACAAAAGATATTAATGCTTTGAAAAAAATGAATGATGACCTTTCTCTGCAAACACAGCTTGCGGTCTCTGATTATTGGTGATTCCAGAGAGCAGCGGTCAATCGCAATAGCTGTAACGCTATGATCACTATAATAAGCTTGCCTGACCTTCTCTGCCATGTTAAGTGGTTTAAATTTATTTGCCCAACAACACAAGAGCTTTCATTTAAAGTCACAGACATTCAATTCAATTTAAAGATGTAGTGTCTTCTTTCCTAATCTTCCCTTCTTGTCCTTTTCCCTACTTCATTCACCTATGTCCCAAGTTTACTCATAGTTTTGCCATTGTAAAATAATCACCATACCTGTGAAACAATGGTTCTTACATTCTGTTTAAAATTCTGGACCCCATTTTCTCCTTAGATTTGTTCTTTCTTGTTTTAAGATACTAGAAACATTTTGTTTCCCTCTCTTTATAAGTTTTGCTCACGGCTTAGGTTTAATGTTCTAGATAATATGAGCCGTATACAAACTCAAGAAAGCAAAAGAGTGTGGTACTAAACTCCCTAGCCTGGGGATCCAGTTCCATTTTTGTTGTTAGTTAAATAGATCTCAAACCAGTCTTTTCCTTTTTTTGGTCTCCAAAGCAGATTCTTCCAACTTAGTAAATGGGGGTGATTGGGTCCCAATGACCTCAGAGCATTTTTCTGATTGGATCATACTAATTTCCCAGGTCTTTCTATGTAAACAACTGTTTCACACAGATGGCAGAGTTATAACTTGGCAGCTAAGAAAACATGGTTGTGGGGCCTTTAAGAACTTCCTGACTTTTTCTCAACAAGGTTTCATGATAGTAACCACAAGTGGCTAAAGCCTTGAATGGTTAGGAAGTGGATTCAACCCCCCTTGGTTTAAGTGGAAATCTCTTGAAAAGAGTACCCCTGACACGTCCACCAGTTTCCTGGTAAGAGACATGCCAAAAATACCAAGGAAGTAGACCCCCTTAGAATAGTTTGGTCCCTGTGCTATAAGATTAAAGCAGGAAGTGGAGAGAAAAACACCACCAATAATCAAAAGACTTCCTGCCTTACTCTGACATTCTCAAGAAGTTAGGTCTGAATTTAGATAGAGAGCTGGTCACTTTTAAGGCAACTCCCCGTAAACATTATCTCTAGTTTCTACTCAAGACAGTGACCAGTAATATGGCCAAGCCAACCTTAAATCATACCTGAATTTGTTACGAATCAGTTTAAGGAAAAGCTAGGCTTGATTCCCACCTGTGTCAGAGTCCGTGCTCTGATCTCAGAGCACCAGGCTTCTTCGCAGCAACAGGATATTTGCAAATGTTATGTGCATTGTCTGCCTGTCTGCAGTCTCCCCTTTAAAATCCAACCCTACCTTAATCCCCACTTATCCTTTAAATGTTTTTTAGGCGTTATCCCTCCTCTCCCAGGATGCCTTTCATAGCACCCTATTCAGAACTTACCTTAGCACCCAATGCATACTTTTCTATCAGCACTTTGCCTATCGATTTCACTTACTGCTCAATTTATCTCTTTGCCCTGGAAGTTAGCACCTCAGCCTATTGTTGCAGAACTTGGGGCTTATTAGGTGCCTGATGGATGTTTGAGGATGAATGTATAAATGAAAGAACACATGACGTTTATTATATCAAATAACTAGCGCTATACACCAAAGCACTCTAAGAAACAGTGGCCTTTACACAGCTATGATTTATTGTCACTTCTGTGTCTGTAGGTAGCTGTGGTTTGGTTGATCAAAGATGGGCTTGATGGGCGGCCAGGTGGCTTAGTTGATTGGAACGCATGCTCTGAACACTAACGTGGCTGGTTTGATCCCCGCATGGGCCACTTTGAGGTGCGGCCTCCTAAAAAAAAAAAAAGAAAAAAAAATTGGGCTTGGCTGGGATGGCTTAACTGGGGTGATTCTGTTCTTGTTTTTCATCTTTTTGAGACCAGCAATGGTCCTCAAGCCAGAGCAGAAGCCCAAGAAGGAAAGCAGAAACTTGCAAAGCGTCTTAAGGCACACAGTCATTTCCATTTTATTCCATTGGCCACGGAAAGCCATATGGGTAACCCTAAGTCAAAGGATAAGTCAATATACTTTTCCCCTTTACTCACATGACAAAGTCACATATCAAAAGGTGTGGGAAAAAGGAGACATGAAAAATAAGTCACAGTAATGAAACCACACCTACCAAGAAGGAAATACTGATAACCATATTAAGATAAAAATAGAAATTGGTTACTAACCGTTTAAGCCACTTGACCAAACTCCAATATCATCGCCCTTATCCTCATATCAACCAACCCATGATAGCTCAGCAACTTCATGGCTTTGTGATCCATAAATATTTCCCAAATGAGATCGGATCATACATGGTAAATAGAGAAATCAGAATTGGAAGAATTCTGATATCTTTATTTTTAATGCTTTTTAAAGAAATATGCACGATAGGCAGATGTGTTATGCACACAAAATGAAAAGTTTTAAATGCAAAACGTCCTTTTACTCACGTTTTACATATTCCATTATAGAGGTAGGCTGGTTTAAAAATTTTAAGGCCCTACTAGCAACTCACACATTGATCCTCACCCCCACTCTCTCTTTTCCCCCCTAGAATCCTTCTCATTTCATTTTTAAGCATGCTTGGAAAAATGTCACGTAGGCATGGTGGGGGCTTCTTCTTTATAGAGTTTCTGCTCAATCTCTGAGTTATTAAGCGTCCAACGTCCAGACATTGGTTTACCAGGAAGAACATAGTTAACTTAAAAACAGAAAGAGCCCTGGCAGCAATCAAGCCTTGTGAATTCCTGGCCCTCATCCTTGGAGGCCCAGTGGGGCCAACCCCACACCATGCACACTGGATTGGTGGTCCTCTTATCACAGAAAATTCCACCAGTGTGGCCAAAAAATACAGAAGGAAGCACACAAGAAAAATGTGAATATAATATACAGGCCTGTGGATTGAGTTTTATGAAAAGAAAAAAAAAGGGGGAATTTTTCTGAGCTTTTTTTCATAGTTCATAGGACAAGAAATAATGGGACAAATTGCTTATCAAATGTGAATAGTTTTACTATTTTTAATGGCAAGTTAGGCACTTTGAGGATAGCTTTAAAATGTCTCTAATTTTGCCTTATAACCAGATAATTTAAATTTGACTATTTGATAAATACAAATGTACTTTTTCCCACAATTTGCCTTTTATTTCATGTGCTAAAGAGTTTCTATTTATGAAAAATATCCAGATCCTAATAGTCCCCAAACTTGTTTCTTGCTGGATTTTAGTTTGTCAAGAAGTTTAGTGTCAGAACCGTGCCCTATAGTTAAGAGACACCAAGCTCGTTGAGGGAACAATATCTTTGTTATTTTCTTTAACCCACTGGCCTTTCGAGTCTAGTCTTTCTGATTCTAGAAAATGTACTAAAAGATGAAAATGTCTGTTCCTCTTTGCCCAGCCTGGTCTCCTCAATTGCTCGGCATTTTAGTCGGCAGCTTTCCTTCCATGCTCCAGCTACAGCGTTTTACTTTCTCTGTTTATACTTCCTCTCCATTTTCCGCTGAGAAAACTTCTAAGTTATCAGTTGAAAGACTGTGTAAATGTTGAAAGCCTGTTGGGATACTTGGGATACTATTAAAGCAACAGAATCCTGGCAGAGTTGTTAGAACCATCAGTAAAACTTCTAACGTGAGCCTGGACCAGGGAAATGCAAAAATTCTGAATAAATGGCATGCCTTCGTCAACTTCGTATCTGTTGCCTAGACAACATTAGAAATTAGTTTGTTACTAGGAATGGATATGATCCGAAGTGCTCATTCCTTCTTTCCTGTTCTAACATAGACTCGAAACCAGGGTAAGACCCTAGCTAGAGAGTGGGTAGGAGATAGCGAATTGCCCAAGATGGGAAACTGACCTGCTTTACAAATATGCACAGCTGCAGCTTTCTGCAGCCATGCTCCATATTCCAGTAGACTTTAAAAAGGCAAATTCGTAAGTTCTTTTGCCATAAAAGGGAATCAGCTCTTAAGTCCGGCTTCCCAAAGACCTCAGACACTGAATTACCACAGCCCTCCCTAAGGCCCAGAGCTCAGACTCTCACTCCTCTCCCACATCCCTAACTCGAAAAGAGTTTTCCCACTAGATAAAATAATTAAAAACAGTCTCAGAATGGAAAACAAAGTGTTTAAGGGCTTGAACATGAGCCAAGTTTCAGGAATGATCAATTTATTGCATGTTTACGGTTTGATATGTCAACAGATGTGAAACTATCCTAGTTGGGATTTAATTGCTTATAAGAATAAGGTGTGTAAGAGTGGTTGCTCTTTCTGGTTTTGTTTTGGTTTTTTTCTGCCTACTTCTGATGTGGTAGCTAATTTCAAGGACAATCCTTAAAGTCACAGTAGATGGGCCCATGTGAAGTCATTGGTTATCCCCCGAGTGGGAACCTGGCTTTTTAAATCCTGTCTAGGTAAATTACCTTTCCAATGCAGGCATTTCCTTTTAGGAGATGCCTTGGGAAGGGCCTCCAGGGGACTGGCTAACTTTTTAATGGTTCACTCAGATTAAGAGGAAGGAAATGTGAACAGCTCCGGGGGAGGCACCACTCTAGGCCGGGCTGCATCCTGTAATTCTTCCCAAGTCCGTGAATCATACTTTTAAGACTCCTTTTCAAGGGCATCTGCCTTCCTTTAAGAGAAGGGCAAAGCAGCACAGACTAGGTTTAAAATAGGTCTCAATCAAGCATTTGCCATCAAAACAATTGCGCGATTCTCTCCCTGTCTACCCAGAAAAGGTCTCTCTGGGTCCTTTACGGCATGCCTCCCCTCACCTTGCACAATCTTTGGCTGGATTACTTTGTGACTTTCTTTACTTTCAAAATTAAGATGATTTCTTAACACAATTTCATCCAAGTGTCTTTGAGCTACAATTCTCAAGCACATTTCCCAGTACGACCAGCCTCTGAGACTGTTCCATGTAAGCTGTCAGAATTTGAAAAACTGAGCTAGACTTTTCCACATCTTTTAGGTAAAAATCTTGCTTTTAAAGCCACATCTTTATTTGATAAAAATATCTTCGATGTAGGCAATTATAGACTATTTGCACTTTTTCCAAAGTCATGAATGCTTCTGAAAATAGTTTTGGCTATGGGTGGACTTTAACAGGCATTTCAGATTTGTCATACTGCAGTATCAGTTATTCAATGAATAAGGTATATTTTATTGAGCATCTACTAAATGAAGACTTTTACTTTTTTTTCTAAGCTACTACTAACACTGAAAAAGCCCTGTAAAAATGTACAGAAGGACAATTATGTAAGGACAAGGATTACCCATGTGAAGTAAACTATGGACTCTGGGTGACAATGACGTGTCCAAGCAGGTTCAGCGATTGTGACAAATGTACCACTCTGGTGGGAATTTTGACAGTGAGGGAGGCTAGGCATATGTGGAAGACCTAGGGGGCAGATGGAAAATCTCTGTGCCTTCCACTGAACTTTGCTGTGGGCCTAAAACTGCTTTTAAAAAATAAAATCTTAAAAAAGTGTGAAAGAGAATTTAGATTATATTTAAATTAACAGAATGTTCAGAGTTGGTTTGTATAGCTCCACAATCCATTGTTTAAGATTTTTAAATCTAAGATTCTCTAGAAAATTAATATTTTTGGGGAGGTGGGGGTGGGGGGGCGGGGATCCCTATGGCAAACGACCTGAGTTGCCTTGAACTTATGTGTAGCAAAATGTAACCCAAACAGATGTAGGTATGCGTAGTTTTTGTTTGTTTGTTTGTTTGTTTTAAATCTCGCTTTGTGTGCATGTTCATATGTGCTGTTGCAGACATCTGCCACCCAATGCCCCACTGGTGATGGTGGGTAATATATGGTATACATGCAATGCCACCTTCCAAAATCCTGACAATTAAGAATTATAAAACACGTCTTACCCCAGGAATTTGGGACAAGCGATTGTGGATCAAACACATTGAAAGATAGAAAGCAGGAAAGGAAGAGGAAAAAAAAAAAAAAAAAAAGGAAGCAATTGAGTTCTATTTTCCTTCTTCCCTGATTTCTTGAGAGATTCTAGACCTAGATTGGCCATGCACGTCTCCATTATTATAATGGTCACATTTTATTGAAAGTTACTATCAGCAGTAAAGTGCAAAAACTTAGTAACATAATTATAATTTCTACTCGGATATATCTTAAAGGTTTTAATATGAACGCCTATAACCCACATGGTGGTTCTATAAGTCTGTTCCAAGAGTGTGTCCAGAAACAGTTTTTTATTCCTCTAAACCACTAGTGATTATGATTGTATAATTCATTGCTTTAGAAGTACAGGACAACAAATATATTTAAAAGTCAAGTGTGCATTCAATTTTTAGCAAACTTAGGTCAAAGAAAAAATTTTAAGCATTACACTTATGCGCCTATTCATTTACCCCACATGTTAAAATCCCATTAAATAATGAAGCAAGACATTTAATTATATCTGTTGAAGTTTTCCAAGCATTACTGCTGGCCAACAGATGGAGGTCCAACTAACCTAATTACACCCCTAACTCTGAAATTATGTCCTAATATATAGTCATTTGATTTTTATTTTACATTCATTAAATTTTTAGAAATATTTACTTTTCTCTCTGTTTGGTTCTTTAGTCCCAGTTTTCAATTTAAACATTTCTTGTACTCCATTTGCCAAACTATTGGATTCTTCTACGTACTTTGCAGACCCTTCATACTCGTTGAATAAATACTTGAGAATGAGGCAGATGTCTTAATTATCCAGTGTTTATCCAATACAAGATAAGGGCTCTTTTGCATTTAAAAATATAGTGGAAAAGTATATATTATATTTTTTTAATATTCGTTTTTTTGTTTTTTTTTACTAGATAATCTAGATTTTTGAAGAATTTCACATTTTTATTTACTGCATTGTACTGAATATTATGGCTAATCATGTCTTTTTTTAATGTGAGAACCACAGCAAAGGTACTGAAAGATGCAGTGGTAGGTTTCATTTTTATGGGATCATATTTGTTTGAAATTGCAAAACTTATACTTCTTCAGTGATAACGTCTGTGCATCATAGTTTTCGGCTTTAATGCTGGTCAACTCGGACTTGCAATGAACATAATCAGTTTGGAGCGTCTAAGGGAGGCATTGGGGGCTCATGGGAGGAGTTCTCGCGCTCTGTGTCATCGCGAGAACTCCACAGGAAGCACTCTAGGCGGCCAATAGAACTCTATGGTGGTGGATGCCCCGCCCCTGAACTTCCTTTAACGACGTCATCATTGTGCGTCAAGTCTTTCAGCGGGTCCGCGGCAGGTGCGGCAGGTGCGTGAGGCAATTTTGAGTAAAGAATTGGAGTCTTTGAGGTGTTTTGGTGTAAGTAAAACTGCTTTTTTTCATAAATTTTTTTTTTTTTTTTAATTCTCTGTGAAAAAAGTAAGACATGGGAGCCGAATGACCGAAAGCATAAATGGGGAGTTTCTTGATAAAACGAAAGGAGGGGGGCCGGCCGAGTGGCGTGATGGTTAAGAGCTGGCCTGGGATGGCAGCGGCCCCGGTTCAGGTCCCACATATGAGGGCCAGTGACACTGCCCTTAAAAAAAAAAAAAAAAAAAAAAAAAAGAAATAAAATAAAAAAAAACAAACAAAAAAAAAAACGAAAGGAGTGGAGGAAAGCAAAAAGAAGGGAAGGAGGAAAGACCAAAGACAGATAGTCTAGTCGGCCGGGTTCTTCTTAAAACGTTTCAAAGTGCGTGGAATTCAAAGAAAAGATGTCATGAGCAGACTCTCATATTCTAAAACGGCCGTCCCACTGTGTAAAAACTGTAACTCTAGACCATTTGGGAGACAGTATTTAAATATCCTATATCTGTATTTTTGTTTGTTTAGAACTGATATCTATCAACATCGTTATGTTACGCAGATCTATTATAGCGCTTATATGTACAATATTTTATGGCTTATGCATAAAACATGATTGGTTGGGGGCTATCAGCGATGGCGTTCTCAGGTATCCCTGCTACTGGATTGTTCTGAGGATTGGCTTTCTGACAGAGTTTGGAATGAAGCCATTTTTATTAATTTAGTTATTTTTGCTGATATAAAAGGCCGTCTATCATGTTAATGATGTATCGGTCTGCGGTCCCGCCGAACAATAATTACAGAATGTTCCTAATAGTAAATCATTTGTCACAATCACAGCTCAGTATACAACAACCTTTTGTTGAGCAGGCGGAAGACATTCTCTGGATTTTGCAATACACCTTTGTGCGAACCGATTAGAAGGTGCTGATCCCCAACAGCCCTGCACAGACCTGTGAGTTTCCAGTCTGACACGTCTTCCTCAAAATCTTAATCCGGGGATGTGCACTGGGCCCTGCTGAATTTCCCACGGTGTGAACCTATCTTATTGGATGGAACCAAAACATTCTACTGAGGAGAGAATAGAGTAGGTTTCACAAAAGCCTAAAACAGAAAGAAAGGAAGGAAGGAAGCAAGGGAGGGAGAGAGAGAGAGAGAGGAAGAAAAGAAGGAAGGGTCCTTCTTTGAAAAAGTAGCAAAACAGAATGATCAGCAAAAGGAAAATGTCAGAGGTTTCCCTGAATCCTCTTTATGTTTAGTAAGAACTGGACCAAGAAAGGATGAAACAGCCAACAAGAAAAATTGAGATTAATAAAAAGGCAACGATATCTAAAGTAAATGAAAGTCTCATCGTCGTCATCATCATCATCATCATCATCAGACTCTGCTTTGTAAAGATTTACAACTTGTTTTAGTTATTCTTGAGCAATATTTGCAAGTAATAAAAGGACACATTATTGAGTGCTTCTATGTTTTGGAACTCCTGGGTTTTGTTGTTGTTTAATGGACTTATTTTTATGAGTAGTTTCAGGGTCATATCAAAATTGAGAGGACAAAGCACTCCCATACAACTACTGCCCTCCACACATGCACAGCCTCCCCCATTATCATCATCCCCCCACCCTAGAATAGTCCATTTATTACAGTTGATGAACCTATGCTGACACATCATTGTCACCCACAGTGCATAGTTTAATCAGGAACTCTTTTAAGGACTTAATATGCATTAATTCCTTTCACATTTTCAAAAACTTTGATGTTAGCTCCATTTTGGAAATGAGGAAACTGAGGCACAGAAGAGTTAAGTCGGACAGCTGTAAACTGTGTGTGTGTGTCGGGGGGGAATGGTGATTTTTGAGATTTGGCCAATTTTAAACCCTAACTGGGATGATTAAACCCTACTCATTATTGAGGTACCTCCATAAAATAAATTGACATCATTTATTGAGCACCCATACAGTTACTGATTTTTACCAAGGTGATGTCAACCGTGTTTGTTTGGCAACAGTATCCCCATTTCATCCAAAGTAACCAAATCTGTTGAAAGCCAAGATTTCAATAGAGGTTCTTTAACGTAAAGCCTGCACTATGTCATACTACCTCTGTCTCCATATTCTGTAGGAAAACCTGCCATGGAACCTTTAATGAGAAATTGAGTCATGCATAGATTTGTTTGGGTGACTGCAGTTTTGTTTTTGTTTGTTTTTTTAAAGATTTTATTGGAGAATTGGGGGAAAGGAACAGTGTTGGGAAATTGGAGAAGGGGAACAGATAAGTTGCTGTCCTTTTGTTCTTCAGTCTAGTTGTGGAGGACTTCGCTTCACTGGCCCATGTTGGTATTATCATTGGACGGCTGCTCCCAGCAGCTCACGGCAGCTCCCGAAAGCGCATGCCAGCTGCCGGCCAGCCCCACTGCAGCCTACACCATTGCTGGCGACTCATGGAAGCCCAGCTCCAGGTTGAGCTGTTGTTCACCATCTTAGTTGTAGAGGGCGCAGCATCACTGGCCCTCATGTGGGTTCTGAACCGGGGCTCTGCTGCTTAGAGCTGGCGTCCCAAGCCAACTTTTAACCAATGCGCCACTTGGTAGACCCAAGATGACTGTAGTTTTATACCATCTATATCCCAATTTGAGATCCATTGATTTTGTTTTGTTTTGTTTTATTCTTTAAAAAGCCTTCACTTTAAGGGAAGATTTCTATTTTTCACTTTCTAAATACATGGACTCTTGATTAGAAATTTTATTTAGAATGGGATGGAAAGAGTATATATACAGGAAGAAATTCTAAAATGTGTTCAGTAAACCCAGGTGATTTGAAAATAGCCTCCAGATCAATTACAATTAGAAGGTGGGGAAGCTATAAGCCGTGAAATGCTTCTAAAAGACCACATAGCAGGCATGATAAAGAGGTTTTCTTAAGCATCAACAACAAAAATTGTTCTAGAAGTTTATACAGAGGAAGATGGTGAGGAGTGCACAGCCCATGCTTTCCAGTTATCTTTGGGTTTTAAAAAGCCACCGAAAAAGAACTTTGCTCAAAAAGGGAATTTGTGAACCTCAAGTTAGCATTGAATGGAATAATTTGTATGTACCCTCGCCCCTCAGATGTTTACCACTTCTCTTAATATCTAGAATTCTGTTAAAGGAATGAGAGGACTCCAATAGGCATGTCATGCTTGCATTTCTAGTATCAGATCTGAAATAAGGGTTAATTACTATAATAAAATAACATGTCCTTATACATATTTTACATCCACTGGTAACCATGAGGCAATCCTTGGCCAAATCTTGACATCAGGTATCAGAGGACACCAGAGGACCAGAAAGCTGGTTTTTGCCAAGCCCTTGAATCCTTCTTTTCTCGTGTTGGCCATAGAGCCCTTATGTGGGACTCAACAGTGACTTCCTGAAGGAACCCGGTTCAAACACGCAGGCATCCTTCACATGGTACTGCTTTTCCAAAGGGGAGAAAGTTCCATTTCAAAAAAAAAAAAAAATCGAATGGCTTCCTCTTGTCCCAACCCTGCTGTCCCCTACCCCTCTGTTCTGTCCAGAAGAAAAATCCCTCAGCTGCAATGGTTGTTTTTATTAAATTCTCCTCAATAAAAAGCTCAGGCAGGATTTATTAGGTACTCAGGGCGGACGTTTAGTATTTCGCCAGTTATTAAGTGAAAATCAATAGAAAGCAAAGAAAATGGAAGTCACTGCGCTGTTAGCGCACCGCTGTCGCCCAGATATTATGTCGGCTGTCTCGTAGATTCATGACAGACGAAAGAGGCCGGGAGAGAACTTTCTGCTTACATTGCACGAGCCAAAGTGGGGTTATTCATTAGAGCAGGCAGCTGGCCAGATGGATTTCCAGTTCAGTTTTACCATTTATCTTTAAAACGCCTGTATCGAGTGAGAAAGAACACTGATATTATGTGATATCAATGGCAGGTTTATGTATCTAAATCAGGATTTATTGTTATTTTGTTCCAAAGACCTTTTTTTCTCAAGAAATACCATTTCCCTGGAAGAAAATAATAGCTAAAACCTTGTCAAAGATAACCTTTCAGGCTGTCCGTGCACCACTAGCTATAAAACAAATAGAACCCGATATATAAATAGTTTTAACCACATCCTTACAAGTCATTTCTTTGGAGTCTGTTTCCCCCATTTCAATATGTGTTGTTGATGTGTTTTTTTTTTAATGCGACAAACATGATTTTTACTCATCAGATGTTTTCTTTGCCAGTAGTTTAACCCTAAATAATGTCAGCAATTGTTTTAATTGCATTTAAAAGGTTTAGCTGTTTTATGTCCTGCCACAGAATGCTACTTTTTTCAAAAAAGCATTCTTTTGAAAAGCAAAGTGGCTTTTCCTCCCCTGCCTTAGAATGAGTCTTAGGGTCAAAACCACCGATCACTTTTTTTTTTTTTTAAACTATTTCAGGGTCTTCAAAAACAGGAACATGTTTTCCATTCACTTGAATTGACTTTTTCCATAGCTTCCATTTTTTTTTTGTTTTTATTATTATTTCTTCTCATCTAGAGGACAGATTACAGCAGGCCTGATTAGACCCACTCTCAGTCAGTCCTGCTAAGTAACTAAGATGGTCAAATGCCAGGCAAACCATTGTGCTCTCTTTATAAATAGCCCTTAAGAAAGAATACAGTTCATAAATTTGTAAAATGTCATTAGTGACACTTTATGATTAGGAAAAAAAAATTACTTGGGGATTTTGATTGAAGCTGTTGCTAATAGGAAATTGTGAACATCTTTTTAAGCTGCCTTATTTCTACTTTTTTGCTTCATGTTTGGGAAAAGTGATTGCAAATTTAGCCTTTTGTAGACCAATATTAGACAGTAGCCGGACACACCTGGTTAAATATCAAAGTTCATTAAGTGACACCAACTTGGAAAATTCTCCCCACAATCAGCTGAAGCTTTTTGTTACCATTGAACAAAACTGATATTATATTGCAGAGTGAGAACATTGAGGTATAAAATGCATTATAAAATATTTGTTCTCTGATATGTTTCTTCATTGAACCAGGTAAATTGGTCAAATTGGAAAGCTCAGTTTTACTAGAATTATCTTCTGGTGTTTTCCTATTTAGACATGGACACCAGTTTTTCCCCTTTAAACGTGTTGATAATCCAAATTGCATTTGCTAAGTAGATGCTACCCTCACATAAAAATCTGGGCGGATCTATCTGCACTGCCTGTTTCTTTATAAAAGTCACTTAAGCTTCTCCTGTATGTGTGAACCACTGTGTGCATTTATGTGGGGGCCTGGACTGTTGATAAGGTAATAATGGGAGTTGGTTAAGAAATGGGCTCTGGAACTGGATGGCAACATTTCAAATCCCAACTTTGCCCTTCACAGGCCGTATGATGGAGGCAGGTTATTATAGCCCTGTACCTCAGTTATTTCCTCTGTATAATAAGGATAGTAATCTTCCAGATTTCTGACCAGGAACAAACGGGTCTGTATATGTAAAGTTCATAGAATATTGCTTGCCTGATATTAAATCATCAAAGTGTTAGTGAGCTAGTACCTTTGGGTGTGCAAGATCCAGAACATAAAGCTTCCCATTTTTATACTTCCATTGTTTTGTTTGTTTGTTTTTAACAAAATGGAATGTAGTCTCATTGGGGATTAATTCATCCTTCATTTCTGTATGTGTGCAAGTATTTGGACACTGCAGAAAGTGTTAAGTTTCAGTCATAATGAGAATCCCACTTAACCAAAATTTTGTATTAAATACATTTTTTATCTCTTTTTCATAGTGTCAGCAGTCAACCAGGAATAATAATAATAATCTAGGAAGATAACCACAGTATTGATTTATTAATAGCTGAAGGGATACAGTGGTCATGCGGCTTATTATCTGAGTGGGGACCTATTGATAGACACCGCCTTAATCTGTTGAAAACAGTATGTAGTTAGTTCATTATTAACAATTCACATCAATAACACATGCCTCTATGAGAAAGAAATGATGCTGCTAATTGATATGACTTGGGCAGTCAGAAAACGAAAACATTAAAGCCAAGGAAAATCAAAGCCGATGACTCAGATTCCTCGCCGTGTGCCTCATGTCACTGGAATAATTGCCAAGACTGCCTTCCTCTGACTTTGCAGCGTTAGCCCACTAACCTTTCATCTTGCTGCTTCCCTCTGAACTTCAGGTTTTTGAATGGTAGACCAGGTATTCTCTTCTTTACTCACACTGGAGTCGAGAGCTAAAGGGAGAAATCAGAAAGCACTTATGAAAAGAAAACAACGCTTTCTATAGTCAGGCTGATGGGAAAACTGGTATAATTTTAAAACACAGGGATGTTATGCAAGATTAATTGCTGTGTACTTTAGTGCCTGTTACTCCACATTCTTTTAGAAACACTGTGTGAGTGCTAATGACAGGGAGGCTTAGAGCATAAACACTGGTGTCAGGCTGCCTGGCCTTGCCCTGTTCGTCCTTTTCATATCCACAGGCCCTGAGCTAGTGGTTGACCTCACTGTGCCTCAGGCTCTTCATTGTAGGGCTGAGATAACAAACAGTGCCCACTTACTACTAAGTGAGATGACTAGTACTTACTTGTGGCGTGAGTCATACATGTAAGTGCATAGGATGGCGCCTAGTAAACACTCCTTCAGTATTTTGCTATGATTTGCTCTCTGTGGGCGCAGCATAATGCTGATCAGTACTGAAGATGAGTCCCTAACCTCACTGAACCCGTGATGGGTCAGAAAATTCAGAGAAGCCCACAGGCAACTTCCATACTGGGGGCTGTTGAAGAAGACAGTCTAACTCTTTCTTCTTTAAGGCCTGGGGTGGCGGCAGGAAAGACTTCCTTGTGAAAGTGATGTCTAAGCTGAAAAGTCAATGGGGTCAGGAGGCAGTGATCCCCTGCTCATGCAGACCTGTGGTGTCCAGGGACTGTCCACAGTGGCACTGTCCAATATGGCGGCCATCAGCCCATAGGACTGAGTGCTTGGCATGTGGCTAGGGCACACGAGAAGCTAAATTTTTAGTGTTACTTAATTTTAATGTTTTTTAATTTAAATAGCCACAGGAGCCAAATGGCTAATGTACTAGACAGCCCAGCTCTAGACAGACAGAAAAACATGTGAAGGTCATGAGGTCAGGAAGTTCATACATATTGATGATCTGATTTTTTAAAGAGCAGTTTCTTGAAGGATGAGACTTTTGGAAATGAACAGGGTTAATGCATGGTTTACTGAAAAGTTCAGGCTTTTAGTGAGGATCATGGAAAGCCATTCAATGACAGTAAGAAGGAGAATGCCATGGTCAGATTTGCATTTTAGGAAAATCACTCCAGTTGTAGTTATACTAATAGCTAAAATTATCAGCACTTTATTATCTATAAATATTTCTGATAACCTGACCTCAATCTTCTAATCAACTATATAAGATATATCTATATTTCCTTGTGTATACCTCTACCTACTTTGTCTTCAAGTCAGCAACCACCATACCCTCACAGAAGACAAACCTGATAACAGGAAAACATTCATATCCTACTTGTGCACCGATTACAAATGAGAATGTTTCATAAATCAGTTTGGAAAACGGCAGCAGCTTACTTCCAAAGCAGTGTTTAAGAATCTGTTTCCTGGGCCGGCCGAGTGGCACGGTGGTTGGGCACTGGCTTGGGAAGCCAGCGGCCCGGGTTCAGGTCCCACATGTGAGGGCCGGTGATACTGCCCTCAAAAAAAAAAAAAAAAAAATCTATTTCCTAAATGTGACCTGCCTCTGGAGGTCCAAATCCATCAGGTCATGGTCCCCTGGGCCGGCCAGCGCTCCTGGCACATCAGTGATCTCCTCTTGTCATTGGTGGTGACAGCGCTGAGCTTCTCTGGGCTCACCAGAGAAGGGGCGAGCCTGCCTGCCGCCCCTGCTTCACAAGGACTTCCTCTCACTCACACAGCCGCATCCATCCTCTGCTCCCAGACAAGCTGAAAAGAGAAGCCTGGGCCAGACAAGGATGTGCACAGCAAGATGCTGACAATGGTTGCTGACCTGACTCTCCATGTCAGGCCTGAGAAGATAAAAGGTGGCATCCTTCCAATTGGAAATGAGGAAGGAGCACAGCCACTCCACACTGGAACCCCTCTCCCCACCTCTCCACCTCTCTCTCTGTCTCTCTCTCACACAGACACACACACACACACACACACACACACACACACACACACACACACCTTTCACTCAACAATTCTCTCAATAAGAATATATCAAGAAAACACTAACATCTAATTTGATTCGATCAAGTCATTATCTACCCACCCCTTATTTTAAGAAAGATTATTAATAAAACCATACTTCCTTAAAGAAAGACAGGGAATGTAAATGCTGCACTAATTTAATTACACACTGGCTCTGTAAGACACTAATGTAAATATTCTGGTGAGTAGGGCTAAGACACTTGAAGTAATTACTTAAGGACTCCCTTTCAAAGAATCTCTCCCTTTTTTTTATTAAATGCCTTTTAACATTAGCACTTTCTTCCTGACAAATTAAATGAAATTTCATTACTCTCCCTGACTTAATGGCATGAGACTCCCGCCGAGGTGTGAGTTAACCCTCCCTGGACAGCTGACAAGAGCCTCTGCATTCAGCCAGAATGCCGCTGTCCTAACCTAAGAGAGAGGCTTCCAAGAACCCTGTGTGTTTTTCCCAGAGTCCAACATCCCTCCTTTCTTTGATATTTTCTCAGCTGTGGTTCTTACAAAACTCTAAGAAACCAATAGTATTGATTTTGTTCAGTGTTCTCAAGTTCACAGTTCAAATATATATATATATATATATATGGTTTTGACGGAGACCCTGATAATGACTGCATCAAGGACAACAACGACAGCAAACAGTTACATAGCACTTGTTAAATAACTTCCAAGTAATTGACCTCTTTTACTCATTTAATTTCTCACAGAAAAATGCTATAAAGTAAATACTATTAGTATTCCCACTCTAAGAAGAGAAAATAAAGAGGAGAGTGGTTAAGCAATTCACCCAAGGTCACTTGGCTCCTAAGCCGTTGAGTGGGCCCCAACCCAGTTGGCCTGCCATTATCACGCACTTTCCTAAGTCCAGTTATGGAATCCTCAGCCTTGGATAGACACCCAGTTGGTTCCATGTCCCTTTTTACATTTGTATAAACTGAGACTCAGAGGTGTTATACAGCAAACCCAAGATCATGCAAGTCATTATATCCAGCGTCTCCTCCCAGCCATGTCTGAAATAATTGAGCCTCAAAATTGCATTTCCATAAGGGAGTCCCTGAAAAATTTTATTTCTAGACCCGCCTTATTAAACCTATTAAGGAAAAATAATAATCTAGTAATTTAATTTTAAAAGAGAAAAAAATGAGAGATTACTTATGAGATTGCATTTATTTTTAATACCTTAGGTATCGAGTTAGAAAAATGACAAGAAAATTGCAGAATGCTGACTCAGGAGCTATGGAGCTAAGGCCCTTGTCCTACAGGCCTCAGTATGAACTAAGAATAAATATGCATTCATTTTTGTTAAAAACAGTCACAAACGCCTTTACGAAACAAACTCTGCCAAAGTTGTTCAGGTTGAGACTATGCCAGAGAGAGAATTCTGAATTAAGCTTAAACTAATGAAAATGACTTAGGAATGGGCTTTCGAACGGGTATCCCTGGCACTTTTTATTTTGGTATTTTTTTTCAGAAGAAATGGTCATATCCCCCTTCCAAGTTTCACCTCTAATCCTTTTGAAGACCACTTGTTTTTCCATATTTAAAACTAACTTTCCTTCTCACCCTTATTTTGGTTTTGAGTCCTGTCTTCTCTAGTGACAATACATCCTGAGGCCTGGACTGCACAGGTTCATAATGAGGGAACATTCTGTCTGGTCGACTTCGAATTTTAAGGGACAGGGCCAACTTTTAATGAGAATGCATTATAGTTTTGTTTCCCTTCTCTTTATTTGGCCCAGTGATATTTCTCTGTGGCTGAAACTGTTTTCTCTAAGCACAATTCCTTTTCCTGTTCTTGTCACCAGTAGCTTGAATTTCCCGATGTCATGTTCCATCTTCCCAAAAGGGTGTCCTTTCTAAGACCTCAGGCCATGTGAAAGACAAATAATCAGCTCAAAGTTCAGAAGACAAATGTTGCAAAGGTTTTTTTTTTTTTTCTTCCCCTCCCCTTGGTTGCTCTTAAACATATGTAGTTTTAGGGATCAGTATGTCAGTGTTTTGAAAGAAGCAAAATATTGAATTTATTTTGGTGCAGCTATCAGATTTTGAGGGGCTAGATCGTTTGTTTTCCTCTTGTGAGGTCCAGGTAAAAGTTCATTCCCTCCATGGCCGGGTGCTTCTGATAAACAAAAATCAAGGACCCAAAATAAGTATTTTATCTAAAAAATGTGAACTATCCCAAAACAAACAAGAAAAGGCACAGCTGCCAAATTCCACAAGTAAAAAGAGTTGGGAGGTTGAGACAGCTCAGGATCTCGCTGGGGAGTAATGGGTAAAGTTTGGCCAGCTGCCCTTGAGGCCGTCAGGGACACTCAATCCAATTGCCATGTCTTAGTGGATGTGAATTTCAAGGTTACACCTGGGTTTTCAAGGGCAGGGCCAAGTGTAATCGGCACTTAGATCATAGATTAATCTTATTTGCCATCTATTAGGTTTGATTCCTCTTCCCTCTCTCCCTCCCTAAAGCCAGGATTATTGTGATAGTTTAAGATAATGGATTCTAACTGAAGAAAGGTCACACAGGCATGGAGATTTGGAACCTTAAGATAATATGATTAATCTAAAAGCCTCTTTCTCAAAGGGGAGGGCCGCACTTTTCATATGTCTAATTGAGAGAGAAGCGCTGAAAGCCCAGGAAAGAGCAACAGAAAAGGGAGTGCAAAGGAACTGAGTCCTTGTCAACAACTGCAATTAATTATCATTGTCAGGATGATCTTTCATTAGGTTCCACACTAATAAGATAGATTTGCCTTGTGCCTGAAGCTGATAAAACCTTATTGGCAATGTTGATAAGACTATGTCAGCATGGAGAGGCATTCATGGACATCTTCATTTTATTCTTCTAATTTTCCAAAGCTAAATGACTCAGTGGTTATTGCTAAAAGTAACAACACCTAAGTTGGTGGGACCATGATATGGAGGGAAAGACTTTAACATTGCCGGTGGCATAACCTGAACAATAACCATTCTTATAAATGCTACAGACACATGAGTACATGTTATGTATTTTAAGGTAAGCAGTATAATCCTGTCCCTTTCAGATATTTCAAGATAACCCTAACCAGCCTCCATGGAGAGGTCCATAGAAGGAAATTAAGAATGATCTTTATTTATTAATCATGACAAATTAAGATTTTAGGCTTCTAGAATAGAAACCATTAGTCTTGGTCCTTCTACAAGAAAATTGGAATTTAAAAGTATTCTCTACAATCTTATTTTTTCCCATCCTTCTATGACAGAAAATTTTTTTATTCTTTATTTGTAACTGCTAAATAGTTTGCATCATTGTGGCTCACTGTTATTTTAAGGTTTTTTAAAAATGTATAGAAATATTTATCCCCTTGCTGGGGAGATTATATATTGGGTTGTCAGAAAAGTCATGACATATTTTTTCTGTTTTTCATTGCAAAAATGTGTCATGACTTTTCTGACATATATATATATATATATACACATATATATATATATATATATACACACACATATATATATATATATATATATCTTGCTTGATATACACACACATAAAATTTTGGATATATACATATATATCATAAAACCATTTCTATTAAATTCAATTTACTCTTCTTTCCTCACTTCCTTTTAGCTAACTAAAATGTGCTGTTGGATTGCTTAAGGCAAACAACAGAGAAGGGGACTAACCCTCCAGGGTGGCTGACTCCCTCCCAAAGGCTCACATTTGTAGCCTTATGGAGAGTAATACGAGATTTTAATTTTTTTGTTTTCTTGTTTTGTTTTTTTTTTTTTGAGGGCAGTGGCACTGGCCCTCATATGTGGAATCCGAACCAGGGCCGCTGGCCTCCCAAACCAGCGCTCAACCACCACGCCACTCGGCCGGCCCATAGAGATTTTAATTTCTAAAGCAAGAAATAGCTTCTTCCCTTTAACAAATGGAGCCCGCTTGGTTCATTCACAAGGGAAAAAAAAAGAAAACAGTGGTGTTTCCTTAACCAAGATAACAGTCAGAACAGGATAGGAGGCTATTCTTGGACATACAAGGAATGCGCAGAGTGGCAATACAATTAGAATGTGAGCTATGGCTGCTTAATACAATCTAGGAGGTAATGATATATGCCCATCATCATTCCTGGAGATTGTCAAGACTCTGAACAATGTTAAAGCTGTATGAAACAATTAGTCCTTAATACGAATCATGCAGCCTGGCGTGAAAACCAGCTGCAGCATGAGGGATATGCCTGTGTTCAAATCAGACGAACAATCACTTCAAGATGAAGTACAGAGAAGCTAGAACAAATTGATGTTGAACATATGGAAAAATAAAACACATCCGCCTGGGTGAAACTTCCTTTTTCTGAAAATTTGAAACTTCTAACTACATAATGCTGTAGTTCACTGACTTCCCTACTTAAAAATGTAGTAGTCACTAATTCATTCTGTAGCTTAGGGGAGAAAAAGGTATTTGTAATTTCTGGAACCAAAAATTATTTTCCCGTTCTCTAAAACCAGATTTCAATTTATACAAAAAAATGTATTTTCAAAAATGTGTAAGATGGAGTATTTGGAAGTGTAACAAGCAAAATGTATGGCTTCAAATCCTGACTCAGAGAAATTTTTCAATTCCCTGACTCCTTGTTAAAAGTGATTGCTTGAAACTGAAATGTTCTAGATTAACTTGTGACATCAGTTCTTAAATGTTTTGTTTAATTTCAGGGTTTAATAATTGGAAGGAACAACAAATAATGTGTGCCCTACCCCATTCCTCTTTTCGGAGCGACCCCCGCAAAACACACCCAAGCAAAGATGGAACACATTCCATTTTGCCCACTCAGTTCATTCTGAGCGGGAGTCTTCCGGGAAAGCTGGCTTCACTCCTGTCTGTAATATGCTCTCCTACCCTAACCTCATTTCCACTTTCTGGTCTTTCCCCATCCTCAGAAAGAGGTGTTGGCATTTGGCAACCCCCGTACATCAAAGCGTTCCCTAATATATGATGTGTTTATTCTTCCCAGGCTGCAGGCCATATCACTCTCAAATGAGTGACAACAACTTGCAAATGAAGTGGGCCCAAACTGGGCGCTAGCAGTGATGGGCAGACTTTCTCGTCAAACAGAAAGCAAATTAATATGAGCCCCTCCTGCACCTTCCACCTGGAAATGTCATAAAGTAATAAGCAGGGAGCCCCTCACAACATGGAGGGCTGGATTTCAATAGATTTGCATATTAAAGGTGCAGGGTGTATCTCATGTCTCACACCCATGGAGCACATTTCTAAATTCTGAGTTCTGTATTTTACAAGGCAGCTCTTACTGTAGGGTGAAGGCACAGATGAGAAATAACACAAATACAATTTTAAATCCATCTTATTCACTAACATTTAATTTTAAAGAATGAAATTAAACAAAAATTTAGGAAAAATTTGTGTGGCTCTGAGTTCCCAGAAGTGTCAGAATGTGTGTGTGTGCGCACGCGCATGCGTGCATGTCTTATGTATGTATATGTCTTAAGAAAGAAGGGTAGAAAACAGACTAAGGAAGAGAATACAGAAAAGTACAGTGTGAATTGACAACACATTTGTAAAATTTTATGTAATTCTGAATTTCTCTCACTCTACCAGGGCTGGGGAAAGTGTTTGTAAAAATGTGGTAGACTTACTTATCAATACACTTTAGGAGACTTAACAAAAACAAATTTATAATTTTTATGAATCGTTAAATCTCTTATATCTAAAATATATGGTTTAAATATATAATATATATAAATATATAAATATAAGGCCATCACCTCTGTGATTAGATGGCTACAGAATGGATAGGACTTTTCATCCCTGACCCCCAGCGTGCTTGGGTAAATTCCTTTGTTCTCCAGCTATGTTTGGTATGACTTTCCATCATTTCAATCATCAAACTAACCCAGGAAGTTGCCAGTACACAAAGTGAACATAGTCATACGCACATTTCCTCCTCCCTAAACATACACATGCACACGCAATTTTTGGTTCTCTCCTTTGGAAGCAATAAAAAAAGACCTGAATACGGTGCTAAAAATTGGAAATACATATGAGCACACAATAAATTTTGTTTTCTTTCGTGGGAGAATTATTTATCTCAACTGTTTCAAGTCAGTTTACAAATAAAGTGCAATGTAAGCATTCTTCTGCGTGATAATAAGGCAATTTATCTCTTAGTTAAAAAACTGAGTCGAGTTTTCAAACTCTGATCATTTTAAAGGAAAAAAAAAGGGCTATGGAATATATATTCTTTTTAAAAAAAATGAAAGCTTAGTAATATATCCCCAGAGATTTTGCTATTTGGGATTTTATTTTTCCTTTTTCTTTCTTTATTTCTACTTTTTTCTTCTTTTCTGGTTCACTCAAGTCATAACCCCTATACCAAGCAAATGGAAGTAAAACACAGTTTCTCAGAAAACTTTTCAAAACCCAAAGCCAAACAGTTGCATCAAAATATGAAAACAAAACAGAACTGCACCTGGATTAGAATATATTTTATTAAAGGATTACTCATATTCTCTTAGTTTTTCTTCTCTTTTAGATTATGAGCTTAACAGGTAAACCTAGAAGCTTGTGAGTTTGCTGTTTGTGAAATTCAAAGCAAACCTCTTTCTCCTTTCTGACAGCTTTAGAAACTAAAGGGTTTTATATTATTTGTGTGTGTGTGTGTGTGTGTGTGTGTGTGTGTGTGTGTGTTCAAGCAGTAAGCAGTCACTTTGATCCATAGAACCCAAGTACATTCTTTCTTGTGTAGGAAGATAATTCAACATCCTGCTAATTACAAAGCCCAGACTAGAAAAGACACATTTAAAATAGCATTTCTAAAAAATAGGTTCTTGTTTTTCTTTTATAAAAAACAAATAGATATAAAAAAGAGTTTACTTCCATATGCCGCAATAAGTCAACTCTGCTGTTGTGACTTGTGTTACAGTTTTTGTTTTTCATTCATTTTATTAATTTTGTATTTATTTCAGAGAGCCTTTCTGCTTTTATATTTAATAAGAACTTTCACTGTAAAAAGAGCTTTTATTTAAGAGCTTAATAAAGACTTGGCCCGACAAAGGGAACATGTGTTAAATGTTTAGGTCTTAAAGAAAGAAGTCATCTTGTCTTGTTTGTGGATAATCTTAAAAATTTAGAATACGAAGAGGGCTAAAGGAAACAAAATCTTTTCAATACACCGCGCTGGTTAATGTAAAATCCCTGAGGCTTCACCACCACAGTATTTTATGATATGCAGTCATTCTAAGATGTTGTGTTACATACATATAGCCCCAAAATGTCCTAATTAGGTGAAATCTGAGAATTGATATTTGAAAAGAAACTAGTAAACCTTTGCCTATTAATAGACCTAAAAGCCTGGACCTGGACACTAAAAGAGCTTTAAAAGTCAAAAGATCTCTCTACCTTCAAACCCCACAAGGAGAAACATCATTAGAATCCAAGATGACCTTTCATCAAAGAGGAAAAAACATATACATTACAAAACATCTTATTTTATAATGCATTTTAAAGTGAAGTGTATCCACAAACAAAATCAGAAAATACAGACAAGTTGATGTGTATTTTGTGGGGGAGAGACATGAGTTGCTGTTGTGTTTTTGTTTTTGTTTTTTCGGGGGGTGGTGGGAATTATATCTTTATTTCTGTAGAAACACAAATAAAAGATTAGCTTTTAATAAAGAGATACCCATTTTAACTGTATATATATTTTTTAATCAGTCATTCTTTGCAAGTAAAGCTTTTATTACTCCTGAGTTCTTGACAGGCGCTTGAAGAAAGGTCACATAATAAACTGTGCTTATTTCTCATTGCAGAAAAACAATAAGTCATCTCTGCATCCATTATTTACCAAATTGTCTTCATTTTTCTTCACCTGCTGGGTTTTCAGCAGTAAAGAGAAATACTATTATAAAACTAGCCTAGAGAGTTTCACAATTATCCAGAATTTGACAGTGAGCTTGTCTTTTGGGGTAGATGAGAGTAAAGGAATTAGGGAGAATTTGCTACCCAAGCTGTTTACTAGAAATATATTAAAGGCTAATTTTCACAGAAAGATGCATCTGGAACCCCAAATATATGTACTGGGAGAAAAACCCACTTTTAAATAAAAAGCGATGGGAAAATTTTTCATTATATTTTCTTTCAAAGAGATTATATTTTTATAGGTAGATAAGTATTTTCTTTTCCAACTCTTTTTCCTGCTTTCACTCCTCTATGATTAATAGTTACTGGCCTGACTCAAGTCCTCATTAGATAGCAAAGCAATATTTTTGAATGTCTTAGCAAAGAAAAGAAAGTGTTATACAATTAGAATAATGTAGTGGTGAAGAGCCTGTGGTCAAGCGCCAGGCTGCGAATCCATTCTCTGATCCACTTGTGCAATGACCTGGTTAATTTCTCTGTGTGCCTCAGTGACCCTCTCCAAATGGTGGTGTGTTTTCAGTAATATCTGGTATTAAGTACATTGCCCAAGGTCATGTAACAAGCCAGTTGAAACATGGATTTGAACATAACCCATTGAGCGTCAGCACCTGTGTCCTTCACCAAGACCTGGCATGCCCCTTGCCCTTCAACTATAGGATGACCACCTTGCACCATGCCCTGCCACCCTGATGCTATTTCATTCAGCTGGTCCAACCTAGCTCAGTAGGACGTCTCATCACAAACAGAATAGCAAAGAACTCAAATTCAGAAGACATGCAAACTCAGGAATGTGGCCCACCCAGCATCTGCCCTGATGAAGGCGACAGCTGGTGGAGAAAGAGTAAAACGCAGAGGGAAAGGTCTGCAAACACAGACACCCACAGGCCACCTAACAGACACGAGAAGAGCCCCCGGGCTCCTGAGAGCCTTCAGGCTCCTTTCCTTGATGTTTGTGAGTTTTTCTGACTGCATGCTACACCCTTGGCCACTAGGACAAAATGGACCTTGGGGTGTGTGTGTGTGTGTGTGTGTGTGCGCGCGCACCCACTGGGGAAGGTCCTAAGATTTAAGCCAGTTTGAGGGAGTTTCATTCCTTATACAAATAAAATGTCTTCATGCATATTGGTGGTAACACTTGGCTATTTTAATTAAACCTCAGTATTTACTCTTTTTCCCTGTTGTGTCTCACTGCATGGTATAGCCTCTCCTTTCAGGTTCATTATCACCCTGCCCCCAGTTCCTCTCCCACCCTCCTTTCAGGGTTCCAGCAGCTTTACCTTTGCAACTTTCTTTCACCTGCATTCCTCACTCCCAGGCTCCCCAGGCAATCTCCTACTCAACTCAGCACTCAACAAAGTATTCCCTCCTTTGCTGTGTCTTCTGAATAATGCAGGAAGAATTAATAATTTTCTTGTTCGTATTCACACATTATTTTATATTTGCCTTTTAATTTATTATCACTAGTGCTTAAAGCATTTCGCTCCCAAGGGCAGAGACTGGGCAGTCCGATGGTATTCATCCTTTTAACTCCATCACTTAGGATGATGACTGGACGTCACAGGTACTCAGAAAAACCAAAACGTGTTTCTGTATGACGGAACTCGGCACACCTCACTGGAAATTTATTTATGAATTCGTGAGATCTTGTGAACTCTGGAAACAAAGTATGTCATCCTAAAGTAGAATGAATATATATTATAATATAAGAACTCTATACGGCATATGCTACTTAGGATAGTCAGCAAATATAGTGGTTAATGAAGATGGAGGAATACATTAAAATGATGTTTTTTATACACCAAGAGGCAGACTAGTGTTTTCTCTCCTTTTTTCTTATAAAACTAAAATATTAATAAAAATACACAGCTTAAAAGAGTAGCTTTTTTTTTCTTTTAAAAGATTTTCTTGGGGAATCGGGGGAGGGGAACAGCATAGGGGAATCGGGGAAGGGGAACAGACAAGTTGCTGTCCTTTTGTTCTTCAGTCTAGTTGCGGAGGATGTTGCTTCGCTGGCCCATGTTGGTATTATCATTGCGCTCTTCCTGGGTGAGGCAGATCGCTTGCTGGCCTGTGGACTGTCGTTCATGGCGACTCTTGGCAGCTCACACACAGCTACCGTGCCGTCCCCGGGGACTCAGCAGCCCAACTCCAGGTCGAGCTGTTGTTCACCATTTTAGCTGTAGAGGTCAGTGTCACTGGCCCTCATATGTGGGATCTGAACCGGGGCCGCTGGTGTCCCAAGCCAGCTATTACCCAACGCGCCACTCGGCCGGTCCAACAGAGTAGCTTTTTGAACTAGACCTATTCAAATGAGGAGATGGATGTATTACGCATATTTGTATGCATGTGTATATTAATGTTTTAAAATATGAAGTGTATACTATTTTCCTGAGTTGAAGTAACAATGTCCTTAAGGACTTATTATTATGAACACCCTGCATTTGGCAATACATTACATGTTTTTTATCACTGGACACACATCCTAGTAAGAGACTGTTTTTCCGTTACTGCTCTCTCTATCTGCCTACCCCTGGCAAGAAGGGACGCCGCAGAACACTCCAGAATAGCAGCTAGCCGACCTCGGCCTGATCCATCAGCCCCCTTTGTAAAAAGTCATTTGGTATCTGAGTTCTTCAGTCTGGCCTCCTCTTAGCAATTCTCTACTTAAGTCTGAAGGTTGTTGAGAAGATAAAATAGGGTAATGTGCAGGCTAGTGCTTCCAAAAGTATAAAGCACTCTATAAATGTAAGATGTTATTGTAAAAGGGGGTTTAAAACTATAGCATAAAAAGACTTGTTATAAAAATAAAATAAAAGTGACTCCAGTCACTTATTTTTATGAGCTCCTTTTCTCTCTTTGGAAAAATATAATTTACTAATTCAAGAGAGAGCTATTAATTTCCCAGTCCTTCACAGCCATTAAAGCAGGGATGATGATTTCAATTCAGTTTACAAATGGAGTGGGCATACTGCAGGGGAATGCCACTCTCAGGTTACGTATAAATGGAATTAAATTAAATTAATGAAAAGAGAAGACGAGCATGGGAAGGTAAACAACTAACTCATTCCCTATGAGGCTCAGCAACATTTGAAATAAGAGACCAGGTAAAATATATTAATGTTGGCATAGCTCCTTCCCATGCTCCTTCAGATGTTGGAAATTGTTCCTAAAAATACTAAATATTAATAAAAATGATATCTGTATGGCACCTATAACACTATTATGAGTAAAGTTATCAGGTTTTGAATTCAGTGGGGTGTAGTATGCCTGCCATGCATTCATAATAACATATCAATAGGGGGACTTCACAATTTTATACAATGTGTACAGAATCCACAGCTCAAATCACCCAAAGTCAGAAAGTCATCTTGGTAAATGGTGGAAAACTGAATTCCCGGCAATCAATATTTTTAATTAGATGAGGATATTCTCTATGCTTTGATTTTAGACTAGTATATCAAACTGCTTTGGTTTTTTTTTTTTTCTAACTTTCAAAATATGATGACAGGCCAAAAATGTGAAATGTAAGAAAAGGAAAGTGATTCTCTAAAGAACTCACAGCTTCAAGTGTTTGTTTTGTAAGTTAATTCGGAGATAGGCTTCCCAATGCTTACTGATAATTTGCTGCTGACTAAAAAAAAGGGAGCTCTCTGAGTGATCTCAGGAAAATTTGTGACCCTCTCTGTGACTCAGTCTCCTTGTTAGCAATATGCAGACATTGATACTTAATTTTCAAACTCGATGCTTGAAAGACTTAATTGTAAACCAATTCACACAAGGCGTCAAAATGAGTAAGCTCTGAAAATGTAGCTTTTATTACTATGCCATGATGTTGTGTAAATATATGGTTTGGGGTATACTACAGCTTAAAAGGCATTTAAAAATAAGATGTTCTGTGAGTGTGAGGGTTTTTGTTTTGTTTTTTCACTTTGATGAAAGGTCATCTTGGATTCTGATGATTTTTTTCCTTGTGGGGTTTGAAGGTCGAAAGATCTTTTAACTTTTAAGGTCCTTTAGTATCCAGCTCCAGGCTTTTATTCCTATTAATAGGCAAAGTTCTACCAGTTTCTTTTCAAATATCAATTCTAGGATATGACTATGAGAATGTTATTTACTTTTCCAAACCTGAGGGTAGAATGATATCATCCACAGTAAGCTGATAAGAGAGATGGATGAAATGGAAGGATATTATAGGAAATGTTCTTTTCAGAGCATAACGTTAAATCTCAACTCAGAGAAGGCATTGCTCTGTAAAGTTAAGATGCTTTTGTCCTGGTAATTGTGGTCTGATGATTAATTTAATCTGAGAATAAAACTTGGGGATTCTAGGTAGGAGGAGAAGGGGGAGGGATGGCTTATTTGTGCCTTCCACCCATGACAATGAAATATCACATGTCTCAAGCTAGTCTTTGGTGAGAGTAAATATAAGTTGAATTTCTAGTTGAATATTCTGACAGAGGCCTATATAAATATTAAATAGGTCTCCAGATCACTAAATTTGTTCTTCAGTTGTGCTTGGTCTGCTATTTGCTCACTGGATCAAAATGATATTGCTATTATTAATAGTATTAATAAAAATAATAATAGTTTTATGATCAAAATTTTCGTTTCCAGAGTCTCTTATTGATTTTTTTTTATTGGATTACATAGCTTCTTACATTTCTTTTAGGATTTTAACCATGCTTATTTTAATACATTGATCTGTTTGCTCGAATCACTGCTTCCCAAAGTGTGCTTTGTGGAGGTGGGCGCCGTTGTTGTCTTTGCCCAGTTGTGTGTGTTTCTGGAACATGTGCTCAAGTTTATTTATCTGACTCGAGAAGCTTCCTCCAGCGATGGTGTAGACACACAGAATGAGTTACCTGGTGAGGAGGCACCACTGGTGCTGAGTCTTCTGAGTAGGAAGCCACCTTGTTCAGCCTAGGTGTCACCATCCTCTGTTTCTTAATGCCTTCAGAAAGGTGGAGAATTAGAGTGGGCTTGGTTCCCTGAATTCTCAAGATGTGGTGACCAAAATATCACTCCGTGGGGTGTCCCTTCTGCCATCTCTCTTTGGCGATTATGTACCTTGCACAGTGATTCTTTCTTGATTGATTTCTGGTCCTTGTCTCTTTCTTCAGTCTAATTTCACAGGCCTTTTATCTTGAGATTTCGTTTTAATTCTCATGAGTTTTAATTCTTTAAATCTCATGCATTATGAGTTTCCCTCCTTTTTTCAAGTGGCAGTAGTTTAAATATATATATTTAAATTTCTTTTATATGTTTTCTGTAATTACTGGGTATTTGGGACTGGGGAGAATGGGGATATTGATCCACATGTTAAGTCTTCCATCTTGTTCAAATCTTTCCTCATTTTGTGGGGTTTCAAATATTATTCAAATACATATTTAAATAAATGGCTCCCTGAAAAAGTATTTCCGATGAGTGGAACTACCTAAATCTAATTCTAAACATGATCAGATTTTACTTACAGAATAATATAAAGGATTTACTCTATTGATTCATGAAGCTGAAAATGAACAAACCTAACGTTTAAATTATGATTTCCTGTAGCTGAGATGTCTCTTTCATAGCTCATTGACTATTTTGTAGAGTATAACTGCCTGCGCAGAAAAACCCTCATTTAGTGATTTTTATACGGAGCTTTCCATTTAGAAACATAGTCCTCAACTGTTTTTATATTCAAACCTTCTGACAATTAAGTTTTATTTTCAAGACCATTTAAATTCTTTTTGTATTTTACAGTACTTCTCACAACAAGAATGCTTGTAGTAATTTAATGGGGTGGTGGTGGTGGTGGTTTACATTTGTAAACTGTAAAATGCTGTTAAAAGACGACGTGCCATTTGAGCTTCATGGCCTGAAATTGCAAAATTTGATAAAGTTGTTGTTTGAGCAGCTCCAAAGCTTAAGAAAAGGTTGACAAGCTCTTTAATTTCCCAGATAATATGGAAATACTTATTGAAGATACCAGCTGTTTCCCAGCAGTTCCAGCAGCATCTGGATCACCACCCCCGCAGTACACAAGAAACAGAAGGGTGACTCTTTCCTGTCCAATATCCCAGGGGTAGGTGACTTGGTTTCGTTCATTTTTTGTGTGCTAATCTTTCTCTCCTAAGCTCATTTTAAGCACACATTCACACACGCCGAGGAAAATGACGTCATCACTTTAAAGCCTTTTTCTCTTCTTTCTTTTTTTCCCCCCTAGTACAGTGGTCTGAAACCTGAATGGAGATTCTACATAAGACATATCACGTTAAGCAGGAATGTATGCTTTCAATAGGAATAATGGCCTCTGAAGCTGAAAAGGCACCTGCTTTCAAACACAGGTGACCTCGTCAGCGCTTTATAAATGACGAGAGAAACTCAGTTTCTTCTTCTGGAAAATGGAATGGATGATATCCAATATTTGGTGAAGGGCTATTTGGATGTGCAGCTGCATAAATTATATCCGTGATATTAGTATCTGATAATTGCATTTCCAATAGGAATTACAATTAAGACCCTTGCAGTATGACATACTTTTGATCATTTTAATTTCCTTTGTGATTGCAAAGAATGATAATTCTTTGGGGGACTTGACTCCAATTTTCACATTACGAAAAGAAAAGCGTGGATAATGGAGTACTGCGGAGACGGAGGCCGTCTTGATCTGCAATCTCGTATTTCTCCCGTTGCCATTTCTGCGGCGAGGATGCCACCTGTGTTCTCGGCTCATTATAAAACTTTTAGCGCGAGGCTAATGAAATGCAAAGCTTTCTATAAGACCAGCACTAGCCTTCCTATCAAATCATCTGAAATATTTATTTGCCCTCTTGAATAATTGATAGGGGCATCAGCTCTCCCGGTCAATTGATTTATTAAGGGACTGTTTGGAATTAAACAGCTTAAAGATATTAGATTTAGCAGTGATCTTGCTTGTTAGCATATTCATTTACCTACGGGAGCCCCCATTAGATATTGTTAATACATGACGTTTTCAGTCACGGCCTGGATCTCCTCAAATTGCATTAACGCCAGGCTGTTTAGCCACAGAATAACAGGTTTGATGGAGTGCCTGGGTTCGGTGTAATTAGATTTCCCTAGAAAAGGGGGGACTGCTTTAATGCCATGTGCATTAAACTAGATATGTCATCAGTATTACTGTAATTGGCGAACGGGAGGCTGAAGACCTGGCTGCGTGTGAATGTTGGTGTTTATGGCTCACCCATCCATCCTCACAGAGGGCACGTGGCAGCCATGCTGACTTCCATATGCATGACCCCCCAAAAAGGTGTGGGCGGGAGCCGACCTCTTTAATAAGCATCTCTTTGGAGAAAGGTAGAAAATTCTATCCCGAGTAATGGGATCAATTTTTCGTTTTTTAAAACTGCCAATTATTTCTCGTACTGAAAAGGTCATGTGGCTGGTTAATCAATGATGAAAATAGTCTGTGACTATATGTGAGTACATTCAGGTGTTTGATTTGCATTTCTCTCTAAAACTGGCTGCTTCACTTTCAAACCGCTCTTCTGATTAAGGGCCCCAGGCATACCAGTGGGGCTTTCTCTCACCAATGCTTTCTTCTTATTAACAGAAGTGCATATAGGAAATAAAATCATTCCTGATCACTTTTCCCTCTTGGAGTTTATTCATCGTGTGTGCAAACAGCACTAACTTTGCCCATCAAGGGACAGTGAGCCCCAGATTATAACCTGTATGGGGGATAGCTTATATGAGTGTTGGATGAAGTTGGATGAGTGTTGGATGAAGCTGATGCTACACAAATTGGGAAGGAAGCCATTTTTGTTTTTCCATTTCCATTTCTGTTTACATTCTCTCTTCTCCAGGTTTAAGGCATCCTTGCATTACATCTTAGTGTCCACAACTTAAACTAGGATGCCCTACCTGTCTCTGCCTTCTGCTTTTTCTAAATCACATCTTAAATTTATAAAAATATCCTGGCCTTCTTTTCCATTTGCTTAGTTTTTGTTTCGTTTTGTAATATTTTTTCACAGAAAAATATATAACACTATTTCGTTTTGTATTACATATATTAATAAGTAATCAAACGTGCATGTGACTTGGTCATTTACAAGGCATGGACACATCATGGCTTGTCTGATTTCTTGCTGTCACTCCTGTGTTTGGTTAAAGACTTAGAGGCTCAGGGTGATGAAGCTACCTCTCTAAGTGCAGCCAGCTAACAGGAGTAGAATCAGCATGGAATCACTTGCAGGCTGAGGCCCGTTCCCCTATAGTGCGCTGTCTCCTTAATGACATGACAGTCATCAGGCACTTTTAGAAGATGGCCCTTAATGCAAAGGCAGGACTCAGATTAAGTTAATTTGGGGGAAAAGATAGGCTGATCTAAAATGGCAATCCCTTTGGCTGGATGTAAGATTGACTTTTAGGTGAATGGAGTTTAGAGAAGGGATCATTGCAGTTGGTTCTTTTGATTAACGTTTGATGTTTTTTTTGAAGGGGAGAGAGGGTTTATTCAGTAGGCTTAGCAAGTGGCCCAGTATCCTTTCAATTCCGTATTAGCAGCTTCCAGCCTCAAACATCAGGCATTGTTCATGAGGTTGAAGAACAGTAGTAACTCCACTGTCTACATGGGAGGGAATTAGAGCAGAAATGATTGGAAGGTGACTTGGTGGAAGCCATGTTTACATAACAAACACCGTGCTTTTACTCAGACTGGGGACTTATGCAGATTGTATGCATAGCTGGAAGAGGACCTGCTGATCTGCTCCGCTCCCCCCAACACATTCCTCCCCCTGCCCCCATCATACCTACCCTTTGAGAGAGGAAGGAGTTTGGCAGGATGAAGAGAGTTGCCCCATTTCACGGTCTGCCGACCACCTGTAGGGCTGACATTAACCTGCCTGGTTGTATGTAGTAACGTAAACATATTTGCAAAACACGTCTGCACCAAACTTGTGATGTCTTTCTAGATCTCCAAATGAACTTCTCAAAAAAGAAAATGATTCTTAATTAAAAAAAAAACACAAAACATTATAAACAATGAGTTACATCAGCGATTTTCCATAAATA
The DNA here is from genome assembly GCA_033961575.1 of Aselliscus stoliczkanus. Lineage (NCBI taxonomy): Eukaryota > Metazoa > Chordata > Mammalia > Chiroptera > Hipposideridae > Aselliscus > Aselliscus stoliczkanus. The sequence goes on from CM066741.1 coordinate 29,286,326, forward strand.
AGGTGAAATCAAGTGGGAATAGAGTTGGTTGAGGAAATTTTATTCCATTATATTATCACCTTATGATAATCTCAATCTTATTTATCAATTTCTTAAAAGCGTATTCTTAATGAGACACATTCTCTCTAGTAATGGCTGTGTACTTTGTCTGTTAATCTAGAGACTAATGAAGGTGCTCTTTCCTAGAAAGGAATTTCAGGGGAATTAAAATTCAGAATTGATATAATCTACTTCATTGTCTTGAAAAAATGTATACATGTGTACATTTATAAATGTATATAATATATAGTATATAATATATTATGTATAACATAGATGTAATATATACTATATAATATACTACATATAACAGAGATATATATAATACTATTGCTGTGTGTAAAGGAAAGCAATGACTTTTAATAATGGAACTAAACTGGCTTCCAAATAAGAGGCAGTTTTGAACTATTATGAGTGTTGTTGAAAGTAGTAGTTCATGGCCTCATAAGGGGGCTAATTTTCAAGGTTGTATTTACTTGGGGCAATTCTGCAATGTTTATGTAAATATAAAAATATTTTTTAAATTCTCTGCAAGGTTATTGTTCTCTCTCTCTCTCTCTCTCTCTCTCTCTCTCTCACACACACACACACACACACACACACACACACACACACACACACACGGGCTGTGATCAGAGCAGGTCCCTGCCCCACCATAGTGCTCTGCCTCTGCAGGGGCACGGTGCAGGTTTGGCGAGGGTGGGGATAGGTAGCCACCTACCTTGTTTCGGTGCCCTGTTCTGGCACCAGTTGGGTGCATTCAGCTGACACATCAGCAGTGGCCACTCCAGACCCCCAGCCCTTCCCAGTACAGTGGTGGAAATTCATTGGGGGTGAGAGTGAGGCTGAGAGGCTGTCGCACTGTGCTAAGTGGCCACCCACTTTCGGTAGGGGACTTTGGGTCCTCCACCAGGCCCCGTATTTTCATTTTTCACTGGGCCCAGCCAATGAAATAGCCACTCCCACATGTACACACACAGGCTCAAAATGATGGCTGCCGCCAAACACTAGTCAGCCTCACCACCTCAGTATTATTCATGGCTAAGCAGTGTTCCCAACACTGACACAGACACACTTTAGACGGAGAAATAATAAACCTTGTAGTGATTCAGTGATTCTCCTACGTGTACAGAATTTTCTTTTTTTTTGAGGGCAGTGTCACTAGCCCTCATGTGGGACCCGAACCGGGGCCTCTGGCCTCCCAAGCCAGCTCTTAACCACTGCGCCACTCGGCCGGCCCTCAGAATTTTCTTAATACTTTTGTTGTTAACAGGGAAGTGATTGAACGCTAGTCAAAAATTTTTAGAGTGTGAGTTGGTGAATACTTTTGTAGGACTAGTTTCCTCATGACCAAAGTAGAGATATCGATGATTGTTAATTGCCAACAAATTTTTATAACATTTCCATGAATATTATTATTATTACTATTATTGTTATTATTATTATTATTATGACTATTGCTATTTTTATTATGTCACTCTGACAATTCTGGGTCAAATCAAAGAAATCCAGTACCTCCATTCATATCACCATTGCCCTCCTGTACCCTGTGTACACCACAAGTGCATGTAAACCTCCCTTCTCCTTCTTCCCCCCCTTGGGGTTTCTTTCCCATCTCTGTATATCCTCTTCCTCCATCACGTCTGGTTTCCAACCCTCAGTGTCATCAATGAACAGTGTTAGCATCGCTGGAGGGACCCCAAACAAAGATGCTGTGCATCCTGCCTTCCACAGTTCCTCCAACAAGAGTTTTAGTTGCTTCTCCTAAACTGCTGTGTTTAGAGAATTCCGGAAAAGATTCAGTGCAAATACATAGTAATTTCCTTTGAGGATGATCATCTGCATATGTGAAGACAGTAAGTCTTTGAGAGATGGTTCTTTTTTTTTTCTTTTGATTAAAAAGTCCCATGTCCTTGACTCTTCCCATGTGACCTTGACCCATCAGGCTCTGAACCAGGATCAGGCCCCACCCCAAGTTGGGTGGTCTGGGTTAGGGCTAGAGCCGATCCCCCTGAGGGCCTGACAGGGTCCTTCATTTCTCCTGAGTCCACTAGGCTTCACAGTTTCACATTTCTGATTCACGGTCAGCTTGGCAGGGACACGGAGCCCTAGATACCGTATTTGTGGAGTTCATTATTTTTTTTCTCTCTGAAGTGTGACCCTGTACTCAGAAGACCTCATTCTGCTTGTTTCTGACCATTTCTCCAAGTTGTCAGAGTCTTTTTGAATTATACTCCTGTATTCTAGTGTTCCAGTCAGCCCTCTTCTCTGCTTGGCTCAAAGCACAGGTTCAATGAGTACGCTTTATGTAAAAACATTTTCATGGTGAAAACCAAACATAATTTCAATTATTTTGGTTATGGCATTATAAAAAGGATTAGAAAGCAGGATATATATGCATGTGTGTGTGTGTGTGTGTGTGTGTACACACACACACACACACACATACGTTCTATCCATATCTGTAAGTAGATGGATTGATATGAATATATGCTTATCCATGTGGAATTTATTCCTCTGACTTAAGGAAGCAATTCAGTGAAGTGACATGTTTCTACTAAACAGTGCCCATTAAACTTTGTTGTGTTGCTTCCGATTTATCCCACCTATTCGAGAGATTGAGATTATATTATTCATATTATTACTGAACCAGACAAATAAGGAGTGGATGTTCCATTGAACAAACTACCGCTTACATTCATTGCTTGATGTTTTATTTAGGAAGGCAATTCTCATCACAAGTCCAAAAAAAATCAAAGTGAGGGAAATGAGCATCCTGCAATATTTATTTTATTTTTCAGGAAAACAGGACCTCTCACCGGTAAAGAGCAGGTACCCTTCTCCCTCCCTGACTTATCACCCCACTCCCAAAGCTAGAGCTCAGCTTTGGCTACGCTGAGTTTTTTTCCCCTTTGGTTTCTGTGTGTGTGCGTTTGTGTGCATGTGTGTCTGTATGTGTGTGTTTGAGTGTATGTGTGTATGTGTCTTTGTGTGTCTGTGTGTCTGTGTGTGTGTCTGTGTCTGAGTGTGTGCATGCGTGTGTGTGTCTGCGTGTGTCTGTGTCTGAGTGTGTGTCTGCGTGCATGTGCGTGTGTTTGTATGTCTGAGTGTGTGTCTGTATCTGAGTGTGTGCATGTGTGTGTCTGTGTGTGCGTGTGCGTGTGTGTGCGCGTATGTGTAGGGAAGGGAAGGGAAGCCATGCGTCTGAGGTGGTGACAACAGTCAGCAGAGCCAGAGTCTTAATCACTGTTTACTGATTTAGTCCATTTTACTAGCAGGCAGTGCTTTTCCAGAGAGCTGTTTTCCTGGCAGGGTGCAAAGACTGCTTTCAGGGGCAAAAGTGCGTGTCTCCATGCTGTCTCGCTCACCATCGCTGGCACCGTCTTGCCACCACTGGCAGGGCCACCGCGCCGAGGCCGTGGGCCAGTCTGTCCGCCTCTGCCCCTGCCGGTGCTCATCTGGTGGCGGTGTTAATGAGAGCTAGATAAAAGCTGGAGGGAGGGCACAAAGGACCCAACAGGGCATCCAAACAATACCTATGGCAGGCAGAGCCAACATATTTCACACTGCGTCTCCGCTCATGTGGTGAAAAGAATTGAAAATGACAGATTGAGGATTTTACCTTCCCCTCTGATAGGCTTTTTTGTGTTTCGTTTGTTTACACTGCTCTGGGGTTGCTGTTATTGTCCTTGGTGTCTTTCCTCTCTGCGTTTTCTTACAATTGTGTCCGTGTTACCCTTAAAATAACAGATTAGACACACAAAAAAGAAAGCAGGCCAGTTAGGAATTGCTGGTATTTTTCAAAATGTCTTGTCACCTTCAGTATTTCCCTTCCCTGTTCCCCTGTTGGTTGTGGTCAACCCCTGAATGTCTCCATATTCCAGGAAATCAAGATGTTTGTGGAGGTGGATGGGCTGTCCTGTGAGATTAGGGCTACAAGTAAAAAGAGACTTGGGGGGTGTGAGCATTGGGAACACTGACAGTATTCCCATCAGCATGTGCACATGAAAAGTGTCCATGAGCTTATGTAGGTGACTACTCCAAGCACCAGGCACATAGCTGCAATTCATCCCCATTCGCACATGTCATGTTAGAATCTGTTCAGCATGAGACGACCAGTCAATTGTCAGGTGAGGGGCTTTCATTGGTCTTGGGCCTGGGAATATTCAAAGGTGTGCATTCAAGCCAGGGATGGGACCCAGGGCTTTGTCTAAAGGGGACATGTCAGTCCCATGAGTGTCACTGTCACAGTAATCCCCAAAATGAAATGTCTCCTCCCTCTTAGGCTTCTCTCTCCTCTGCTGTCAAGTTCAGATGCTTTGGAGGTGATTTCCAGTCTTGTGCTCCCTGCTTTCATTTACTTGAAGGAACTATTTATTCACCCCAAATAAAATGTTCAGCATTAAATGGAAAAGCCACCAGCGGGGGTCAGCAGTTGTGACTGATGGAAGATCCTGAGTGCTTTGAATGTCATCTCCATTCTCTCGCCATCCATATGACCTTCCCACACAAGCAGTGACCTCTCTGTCCCATGCATTCCCCAGCCACTGTCCTCCTCCTCTTACCAATAGGACCTAACATAGGCCCATGTCTCCTTTCCAACAGACAGCCCCCTTGGCCATCTGACAATTCTCTCTACAATCTCCTACTCTCATTAACTCACAGGACCCAAAGAGATTTGGGAAAGCTGTAATGTCTGTGAGGCATCTTAAAAACATGCATTGCAAACCACTTGCTATCTTAACACACAGCATACTAACTCAAAGCATCAGCTTGAGAACGCAGGCTGCTTTTAATTCACTAATATTTATCATGGCCTATGCTAGCAAAGTACCCCTTTCCCACTTCAATAAAAGACCATCTAATTTCTATATTATCATCACGATTAATAGTAATAATAATCGAAATAAAATATTCCCAGTGACCTTAGAAATAGACATCCAGATTTTATCTCTAGGACTAAGTTCTGGGACATCAGGGAAACATCTGGCAGTCTTCCCATGACCAGACGGATCACTGTCCTCGACTGTGTGGAAAAGCGTTGACATCAGAGATGTTAATATCCCGTGCAGTTGAGTGTCCAGCAACTGGATGTGGCTGGAATCGTGGGAGGCAGAGGCAGACACCAGAACCCCATTTCTGCTCTGAGATGTTACCTGCTTTGCTTGAAAACTCAAAGCAATAGCTGATCTAAGACAAACTGGAAACATCTCTCAAAAAGGTACACCTTCACTCAATAAAACATAATAGTGGCATGACTCCATGCTGGACTTTTTTGTCGGAATGAATTATGACAGGGATGCCCTCATCTCCACAAATATCCTCAAAATTGTCTCACATTTACAGTTTTTATCCTCCTTTTCTACCCAAAGTAGACTGTAATATTTGTAGTAGAGAGGGGAAAGGGGCGGGGGGAGAGATAAAGAGAGAGAGAGAGAAGGAGTAGATGAAGTGAGAAAGAGAAAGGAAGAGAGAGATCACCTTTAAGTCTCTTCTTTTCTCTTTCTTTCAAATGACACAATAGAATTTTTTTTTCCTAAAGTTGTATTAGGGATTCACTTAAGCAGAAATGAACTGTAATATGCAAATAGTTCTAATTGGACTGCTAATAGAGCGTGTCTCTGTTGTTTTTTTGTAGGGAGTTTTATGCCTATGTAATCAGTGCAGACAGCCGTTAAGTAAATGAAGAGGCAACTAACAATGTCAGAAAAGAGACCGGGCGGTTCCGGCTGACACTACCCTAATCTTCCAGGACCCATTAAATGGCAGTTTCAACGCATTACCTACCATAACATCCTTGAATATCACTGATTTTATTTGCAGTATCAAACATTCCATTTCATGCCCCATTAACAGTGGGAGCCCGAGCTTTTTGACGCAGCTAAACATTTTACTAAGTACCTGGACTAAGTAACCAATTAACTTTTGGAGACAATACGGCCAATTAAGCGCGAAAAGGTAAGGCTGTCATCCCCCACGAAAATTGAATTTCCTTTTCCTGATGGCACTTATTGTCACCGCTCAATTGTTAATGGGGATTTGGTCCCTATTAAAGTATGAAGGCAAAGCGGAATGGAAAAGTTCAGAGGACTTAGTTCCTACAGAGTAGGTCACCAAGTGTCCCAATTGGCCACTAATTCAGTTAACTTTTCTTCATGCCAGATTACTTATTAGATGTGACTGTAGCAGGATTCTAATATGACATACTGTGATAGTAGCTCAATCTGGTAGCTTCTGGGGAACCCACAGGCCCAGGGCTGTAGTTTGGGACCTTATATGGGAGGTTTAAGGGAGAAAAAAAAGAAAACCTGTTTTTTTTGACAGCAGAAATATCAGTGTCGGACAAGGTATTGCCCTGGTTATCACAGGCTTAGACTCTTCAGAGATAAAAAACAAGCCCTCCTGTGGAGAGGTGTGCTCCAAATTAACCCTCTGTGGTTGGGAAGTCATTTTCTAAATGGCAGACAAGGTCACGGGTAGTGATTCTGGTTGGTGGATGTGACTCCAGTTGACTGGAATGGCGCACAAGTAATGAACTTGGAGATAACATTTTGAAAGCTTGAGGCAAATCCCATCCTTTGGTAGGAGTCTTTCATCTTTGTAGGTGAAAAAAAAAATGTCCTGGGGGTGCTGCATCAGACATTGGCCCTGTAGGAGTGAAACACAAGAAACTATGTAAGAGTCATAGCCCAAACGTAGGACTCAGATATCTATATATATATTTTTTAAAGAACCAGATCACATCAGCTTTTGGAAATGCAACTATTCTAAATGTGAAGAAAAATCAAGGATTTTGAAAACTGAGGAAAGACTAGAATTCCAATGGCGATTGTTTGAATCTGACTATAGTATAAAAATGTTAAGGCTTGCTTATTCCATGTTGTCAGATCATTCCTAGAGTAATACAATTTTTTGACATTTGTTAAAAGCCTGTTCCCATACTCTTAAAATCTGATTTGAGCCTGAAAACTCATAAGTAAAGCAGTGATCCTAACTGGGTTCAGAATTAATCATTTCCCATGTTGTTTCGATAGTAAAGGTGTTTGGTCCCCATAGAACAGCTGTTGAATTGCCATGGGGGAAAAAAAAATACAGAGTCTTGTTATGTTACTATTCTAGGTTCATAATATTTTTAGGTTGTTTCTGCCAGATTCTATGGTGATCGGAGGCACCAGCAAACAGTATTAATGTTATATCTTTCAGGTTTACGTGCCTTTAGAAGATTTTGGGAAGAAATGTTACTCCAAAGATTTGAATAAGAAATGGTTCTCCTATGTTAGTATGAGTCAATTAATAACATTGATCAAAATTTCCCTTTGAACTTCTCCTTGGACTTTAGCATCTCTTCTCAAGAGACACAGTTTTCTTTACAGAAGCAATAGCTGTGGGCTATTTATATTAGCCATTTTCCCATGGCAATGGATGATTTAAAAATGATTACAAGAGTTTGAACTTCCTGTTGTTGAAGACAGAGGAGTAAAACCAGATTGCGAATGCTTCCCACTCCCACTGTATGAGAATAATGAAAACAAACAAGTAATGACAAAATTAAGTCTGTGGCACTCAAACTGTGGGAAGGGCTGGTGGCCAGAGCTTCCAGTCAGCCACATCACTCAGTGAAGGTAGCAGGAGACATTGTAGGAAGCTTTGAATTTTCCCAAGCTGCTTTGCATCCACTGAGCTGGGAGGCCCTGTGGAGCTCTGTGCTGAAAGCCATCTGGGGAGATCCGGGTGCCCCTCATTCCAGCCCTGTCCACGGCAAGTGGAGGAGCCACAGTCTTTTGCCTCTTGGGTTTTGTGTGAGGAGTGAAAAATGAAGAGGAAAGCGAGTGATCCATGCTATCTTGATGCAAATAAGTCTTCAGGGCCCACAGTGGGTATCTTCTGCTAGGGTGAGATACATCACTGAGATGTCAGCCTCCCTCCATGTTAGAAATTTAACAGGATGAGAGGGTAGATAGCAGGTCCAGCAACCACGGTTACACGGAGATCCCTTCCCCAGTCCTCCGCCTACAGAAAACCCAGCCCTGTAGCTGTAACTCTCAGGGGAGTGAGGGTAGGAGATGCGGGGGGTGGGTGGGGGGTGGGTGGGAAGGGAGTGGTTGGTCATATGGAAAAACAAAACAAAAACAAAATCAGAGTCCCTGATGATATATATATATATGATAACTTATATATGATATAAGTTTTAAAAACTCAGATGCATCAATCAATAAACCATTTAGAGGAATGCATAGATAAATTTGTTTATAATCTTGGAGTGAGTAGGTCTTCCTAATAAAAACAAAATTCAGATATCTTAAGAAAATGATAGATTTACTTAACTAAAATATTCTGGATGACAACAACAAAAGCAAATACCACAATTTTTTAAAGTTAAAGATCAAAGCCAACCTAGGAAAAAAATGTGTTCATTCAACAAAGGTCTATTTTTTAATTAATCTCAAACAAATCAATAGAATATAAAAAAACTGGCAGTTTACAGAGAAACAAATAAAAATGGCATATATATATGTATAAATATGTATATATATATATAGTTTATTTTCTCAGTTTTACTTACAGTTTTGAAAGTTGCAAATCAAAGTGACAGTAGGTTACTATTTTTCATCTCTGACCAAACCAATGCCAGGGCTGGTCCCTCCCCAGAGCCGGGGAGGGCAGAGGCCAACTGCCACCCACCCACCTGCAGAGCAATTTGCTGATCCAGTTCCAAATTCAAAATAAATGCTTGCTCGGAATTATACATGTTACACACACATTTGTAGACATACACATTTTCCATAATTTCTATAACTTTTTTGCAAAAATATTCTTACAAATAATTTTGACAATCAGTGTAACTGTCCACAAAAGTGTTAAATTGTGATAAACTCCATTGAGTAGAAAGATCCCTAGATGGAGGTTAAAATATCAAATGGCATAAACTAATACATTCATGAATGTTTACGTCTTTTTGGAAGGAATCATAAGAAACTATGTATGCTAGTTGCTTTTAGGGTTTGGTGGGATTTTTGTGAGAGAGACTTTCACTTTTTACTTTGGTTGGTTTGAATTTTTAAATTACTCATATATTATAAATTAATATCAACATTGTAAAAGAGCTAGCAGGTATGGAGACATTTGGCTTATTTGACTTTTCTTTTTTATGTTTCTTAATATAAATAATCAAAATTGCTCTTTTAAAGTAATAGCTTTTTTTCTTGCTACCTATGTAGTTATATATTCATTGTAGAAAATTCAGAAAACACTGCCTTTTCCTACTGTCACAGCCCAAGATAATTGTCCCCATGGATATCCCTTGAAGCCCTTTTGTCCAGCACTGTGTTCAAACACAAACACGGCTCCTGTCTCAAAAAAAAAAAAAAAAAAAAAAAAGAAAAGAAAAAAAAATTACATTTTAGTAAGGGATATATATTCTAGTAAATTGTGCAAGTGATAATGGCAGTGTGTGATTAAAGGTCCTTTAAGGACACTTGAAAGATTGCTGTGACAAAATATAAGTGAGATGCCTAATCGTGAGTGGCCTGAATTAATATTTATCTTTTTGAAAGAATAGTTTTTTGATTAATAAATGAATAGAATACTCATTTACAAGATGTAGAAAAATGCACACAAGTTAAAAAATGTCCATTTTTAAACAGTTTTATCTCTTGCTTTGCATTGAGCATTTAAAGGAATGTAGGAAAAGGGCTGAGCATTCTTTTGAAAGCTCAGTACCAATATTATAGTTAATGACATTTTGAAAACATTATATCATGAACATTTCCTTGTAGCAGCAAATCATCTCTGAAAGTATAGTACACGTGACTCAGTGACATAACATAACTTATCTTGACAGCTCATGATTGCTACACAATCGTTCTGAACTTTTTTTTTTTTTTTTTTTTTTTTGTATACATAAGACCTGTCTTAGCTATGGCTTACACACGATCTTTGTAGAAACATCTTACTCAGAGGACTCCTTCATGAGTCTGCACCACTTCTGAGATGAGAAATAATGGGATGGACATGACCATATGGTAGAATTGGAAGCATCTGCCCTGACAGGCCCCAAGTTAGGGCCCACATGCTCCACCTTGACCTCCCAAACAAACCTGTTCCTCTTGCCATGCTCAGAGTCTCTTATATAATAAGAGGGTGGGAAAACCTGCATTATAAAAATCATGTGAGAAGGTGCCGTTAAACCCGAATACTTTGCAACCTTAGTTTTGTTTGTCTTCTTTGAGAAGCTTGGCTGGGCAACAGTATGCAATTTGGAGAAGAGATGTGAGTCTGAAAGGCCACTTGAGAAATGGCTATAGTTGTATGGTAGTGCGGGTTTGGAGTGATGTGAACACCCAACAAGGAAGAGATAGGTGAGGTCTGCCATGTGGGGCTCACTGATTGGCTGGCTGCGTCATGAAGGTTGGGACCTGTAGGAAGGGTTCAAAGGAGACCCTTGGATTTCAGGTCTGGGTCACTTCATGACATGATCTTGACAGATACAGAAATGGGAAAGGGAAGGAGGATTGACAAAGCATATAATGCCAAACAGGAAGTGAACTGCTCATTCGGAGAAGTTGACAAGTTACAATTTGGTGTAGGCGGCTGTTGAGTCTCTAAGATTTGTAAGGCCCAAAGAAAAAGAAATAGGCCCACTGTGACTGAAGAATCTGGAGAGCACAGGGTGTGCAATCTTAGATGCCAAACAGTAGGCTTCTCGTCTCTACCAGAAGTCAAATGACTGGGCGCCAAGCAGGTCCCTAACTGTGGCTATGGATAGAAGAGTGGGTATGAAAGGAGCTGTGGGACTCCTGAGAACTAGATGGGCCTAGGTCTGCACAGGAGGATCAAGGTAAGTCCAAGTTCTGACAACGGGCGTATAGTTATATGACCACAGACAAAATGGGGGAAATGGAAGGAGAGACTTAGGCATTTTTTGTTATGGGATTGAATTCATTCAGAGTCACTTAGATTGTAATAATGAGGTTCATTTAAGACCTGGGACTTGCTGAAATAATATGGTTAAAGCCATAAAACATTAAGATTGTACTTGCCATAACAGAACCCGTTTGGGCTATTATTAATCTAATCTCATAAGTGCACATAATACCCAAGCAAGCAAACCAAAGCTTTGAATTTGGTTTACACTAATAGTAAGACTATCTCGTGGGCTTTTCACTGGGATTCTCAGTACCATTAAGCAATTACTAGTGGCTAGAACCCTAGCCCACATGTCGCTATTTCTGGTTAGGGGATTTTCTTGCCTGCCTGACTAAATCTTCCAATTAAATGCAATGGTACTATATTCATTTCAGTTCTGCATTTACAATGCACAGTGGAAAGTATTGTTACATTAAGTAAATAGTTTTAGGAGCTGTTAAACCACACACAGAGCATTGCTGAGTTTCAACATTCCACCAATGATAAGATGTCATTGTGTAACAGGTAAGAGGTAAGACCTGGAGACAGAGAAGTCTTTTTTATTGCTATAATAGCATCACCTTTATCAACAAAGTCACTCTATCCAATGACACCTTCCAACTATTTCTTTATAATCATCTCTACTAATTTCATCAACAGTGTTATATTTAAATTTGTTCTATTTACATTTGAAGCCCAACACAGGACAAAGGAGCATAGATAAAGTTCCCTCTACAGTGATCATCATAAATAAATTTAAAAATTCTAAACAAAATTGTGTTGGTGAAAATGACGATAATTTATTATGTTTATGTGCAGATGAAAATAGAAAAAAAGAACGGGATTTATTTTTTCAGAACCCTATAGATTCATACCTGACAATTAATAGTTAGTAATAGAAACAAGTCTTGAAGTATTTTTTTTTATTATTTACAATGAAGATCTTTCTTTCCATAAAATCATGATGATATGTAAGATCTATATATAACTTTTCCTCAATCTCAGAAAACCAGTACTAAACGATTATCTCTGAAACACAGGGTAGTAATTAAACATGCAGACTATTAAAATCATGATATCTGATTTCATGACAATTCTAGCATCAATGAGCTTTGTAACCCTGGGAAATTTACTTATCCTGTCAATGCCTGGGATTTATCTGTAGAAAAAGAACACAGAGTTATTGTGAGAATTAAATGAGATCCTAAATTAAAGAGCTTACATTAGTTTAATCATTTATAAGCAAGTACATTTTTTAAACTCTAGGGACTATACTAATGGTTTAAGATAATGAATATATAACTATTCAAGGGGATTTAGATAAAATCATAGATAATAGTGGCTCCTTATTATTTTACTAGAATAGAATCAAGTATATATAGAATGTGTTTCTAGATTTTATTTATTTAATTTTTTTTTAATTTTTTTTTTGAGGGCAGTGTCACTGACCCTCATATGTGGGACCGAACCAGGGCCGCTGGCTTCCCAGGCCAGCGCTTAACCACCGCGCCACTTGGCCGGCCCTAATAATGGAGCTTTTTTTTTTTTTTTGAGTGTTTCTAGATTTTAATGCCAGAGTCTTGCAAGTTACTAGAGTCCCTGAGAAAACACCTCATCCTAAGATGGATAATGCATTTCAAGACCCATTGGTCTTTCTAGAAGGACCTACCTTAGATACTCCTAGAAAGATGTAGTCATCACAGTTGGTGTTGGATGAGCATATACTTTGTTCATATGTGAAAAACACCTCTGGCCCTCTGCCCCTTCATATTCAGAATGTTAGGTGTCTCCAAAAGTCTTCATATTCTAAATGGACAGAAATACTTTTCTCTGCTTGACTTTTAACTTGATAATGTAATGATACTAGGAGGGCCTCGGTAACATTTCTTGATAATGTAAGTGACATCTTGCTCATGGAAAATCAAACACAATCCAAAAGTTTTATTGCTGTGTGACTAACTCCTCTAGAATTAGGCTGCCACTTTCTCTATTAGATAATCTTAGATTATCTCTAAGAATCACTCTTTCATCTGTACAAAGTGGGTGGAGGGTTAGACATTCATATAATTTAAGAAGTGATCCCCTGTGGTAGGGTGTCAGATGGCTGCTGGACTTGCCACGGTGACCACTTCTTTAGATCTATAAATGTTGAGTAACTATGGTGTACCCCTGAAACTAATATAATGGTGTCTGTTAGCTATATTTTTAATAAAAATCTTTAAAAAAAATACTAGGTAGAGGGAGCTGGGAGAGAAAGAGATTGATTCAACCAAAAATACTCCTTGAGCATCCAGTCTTTTTGACAGTGAACTATTCTATTCAGACACCAAACTAATACAGGTAACCACACTCAACTCATACTTTCGCTCCTTCCTTTTGCTAGGGAGATGTCATTGTCAGAGGCTTTCTCTCTGTTGTACAACTTTCTTTTTTCATTTAATCTCTGACTTTAAAAAAAGGAGCACCCGATAATTTTAGCCTTGCTTTTCAAAGGCAAGAGTGATGTTCAGTGATAAAAGTTTGGGGAGTTGAATAAGATAAGAGGAACACTATTTCCCATTATAAAATTTTACAGCTGCTTCTACCTCCTCCTTCTCCAAACTAAAAGCCTGATTCTTTCCCTCAGAGCCTGGCCAGAATGGGCAACTACAAGGCCCAAACCCGGGCATGCAGAAGCATTAGGCATCGACCCCACGGCTTCCTAATAGATCTGCAAAGTACTTTGTTCCTGGAAATCATCTGGTGAGTAGCTCAGTGCTATTGTGTATCTTGTTAGAGCAGCAGAAGTGCCACAAAATGAACTAAAATCTCCCTGCAGACCTGGTGCATCATATGTGAAGAACACTCTGAACTTTCAACAGATTCATGTTACGATCCTGGGTGGCCATGGTTAAGTCTGCACAGGGGTTAAATGAGAAATATGGGGCTGACGTTAAGTGTCTTGTGAGAGTGACAAAGCTCTGGGCATGAGGGGGATGGGAGAGGAGGGATTCCCTCTCAGCTCTCTCCTGTCCTTTCCAATGTTATCACAGGCACAGGGGATAATGTGGAGGGCCTCAGACCCTGACTTCTCTGTAGCCTCACAGCCTCGGGCTGGACCACTGACCCGCTCGACCTTCACATTGCCCCTCTGTAAAATGAGGGCCCCCTGTATTATGGCATTTATTGGGATAGCTGACTAGCCGAGGAGGGAGACAGCTCATTTAATTATACAGGCTCGCCTATGGCTGCCTGTCTGTGTATCTATCTATCTATCTATCTATCTATCTATCTATCTATCTATCTATCTATCTATTTAACTACCTACCTACCTACCTACCTACCTACCTACCTACCTACCTACCTATTGTCTATCTCAAAAGCAACACATTTCTGACTTTTAAATATTTAATTGATAGTCTCTCCCTCCTCCCTTTTTTTGTGATTTGGGGAATGATCATGCTTTAGATTCATCCCACCAATAATGCAATTATTGCTCCATGCATCTCTCTAAAACTGTCTTTCAAGCCATTTTACTGAGGTATAAAGTGTCCTTAATTAAAGTGCACATTTTCATACGTTTTGACATACATGTATACCTGTGAACCCATTGCTACAGTCCAGGTAGTAAATACATCCGTCACCCCCAAAGGTTGACTCATACCCCTTTGAACTCCTGACAGCCCGTCCCTGCCCATCCTCAAGCAACCTCTGATTTGCTTTCTGTCACTATGGGTTCATTTATGTTATCCAGGGATTTATGTAAATAAAATCACTCACGATGTGTCCCCTGTTCTCTGAATTATTCCACTCATCACAGTAAATTTGAGGTCTGTCCATGTTGTTGCATTTACCACCAGCTCATTTCTTTTTGTTGCTGAGCACTGATCCATTTATTGGTTACATCAAAGTTTATTTATGCAAGTCCATGATGCCAGGCCCCAGTGCAGGGCGCTCCTGTACCCTTCAGAGATAGAGACGATAACTGGCAATCACCAAGACACACGCTTCAGTTTCCACAGATCACAGTCTGCCTGCTGCTCTTGACTTCACTCTGTGCAGTGCTGAGCTGCACGTAGAAATTCAACATACATTTACTCATTATTTGGGGTTGTTTTTCTTATGTTAACAGAAACTTTAGAAAGATGGGAAATCTTATAATGATAACTCATTTTTTTTGTTGTTTTTTTTTTGAGGGCAGTGTCACTGGCCCTCGTATGTGGGACCTGAACCGGGGCCGCTGGCTTCCCAAGCCAGCGCTTAACCACCGCGCCACTTGGCGGGCCCAATGATACCTCATTTTTAACTTCACCACATTTCAGAAAGTTACAAGGACCTCTCAATGAGGAGTGAATTTCGTTTGCTTGTGTGTGATTATTTATTTTTCCTTTGGGTTTCTTTCTTTCCTTTTTTTTTTTTTTTTTTTAACACAAGTCGTCTGATTTGAGTTTGAAGCCATTCTGGGGATAAAGCTATTGACAAAATTCAGTTTCTGCCTGCTATAATCCAGAGGAAGAAAGAAAAACACATGAGGAACTTGCCACTTCACAAAATAATTTCATTATGTAGCCTAAAATCGTTACTAACCTCTGCATCACTTAATTAATTGAAATGACTCCAGCCTGGGATTCTGTGATGAAGAGGTTCCTAATAGTTACATGTGATTCAACCTGAAATTCAGTTAAAACTGAAGGATGCTTAAACATCGGGCAATGAAGGAAAAATGAAGACTGTTGAACTCTGTTCATCAAGCATTTGTCTCTTTTTTCTTCCTCTTCTGTGTCTTGGTTTTGCTCTGGAATTTAACAAATTGATTGATTGCTAAATGAACAGTCAAAATACATTTGGTTAGTAGACATTAAAAAAATTTTGTTCAATCTTTCTTATAAGGTAATATTGTTTTAGTTAAAAAATACCAAAGTTCATATCCAACTCATTTCATGAAAACGATATCATTCAAATCAATATTAAACTAGCCTGATAAATACAGCTATTGAGAGGGGCATTCATATATCACTGATAAGAAATTCTTACAGAGAAAGTTCTGTCCACTAAAGAATAAACCCATTTTCCACATATTTATGTCTAGTGCATCAAGATCTCTAGAACTTAAACCAGACTCTAGTGCAACAAAAGTTTACAAAATAGCCTTGGAGATCCTGCCATAGCCCCTGAAAAAAAGCGACTGGCTTTTAAAGATAGAACCACAGTATTTGGTATTTCCCATGACATCTCTTTTCTCTTTTCCTGAATTTTTATTCCACAGCCAGAACTTTGGTTGTGGCCCTTCCTAACTTGCACAATGTGTCCGGGCTTCTTTCTGCACCCGAGGCTTGTATGGCTGTCCATCCGATTACTCTGCCTGAATCACTCCCCACACCATCCTCAATAAATATTGATTGCTTTGGGATAGTCTGAAGAATTTCACCATCCATTGAAGGCCTTTTCTCACCGCCCCCCATCTTTAATTTATATCCAACATTTCTCATTCCAATCAGTTGGGTCAACTGTCTTCTCAAAAGACATTACACATATATTCCTCAAGTGCTTCAATAAGCTGAAAACCAAGCTGTGTCCTGGAATTGTATACTTGAAAATAAATGGGGGGAGGGGGAACGGGGGTCCCTGCCTTCAAGGAACTTAAAGTAAAAAGAGAAGTAAAAATAGTGAATTGTTTCAGCACGAGGTGGTAAGTTTTAGGGGTGAGGTATTCTGTGCAGCCTGCTGTCAAGACAGGAAAGGGACACATAAGTAAGGTTTTGGCCGTGGCAGTGCATATAAAATCTCTGAATTTGTCATTTTGCTTGATCAATGAAAGCAGTCATTGCAAGCACATAAAGATGGGTGTCATATATTAGAGATGATGGCAGCTATGACTCTTCAAGCATGTAGGAGATGTCATAGTTTGTAAACTCATAAAATAAACATGAAACATAACTTTGTGTTCTCACTGTTAGCATTTCATTGGCTCTAGAGGGTAAGATGGGGGTCACAGAATTCCTCTGGATCCCTTTTCCCACACTCAGAAACACTAAAAGGATGGCATAGTTCTAAACTTAACAAACGTGAAGAAATGGAGAAAAAGCAGTGAAAAAAGTTAAAACAAAATCACATCTTCATAAATTCAATAAGAAAAGTGACACCTTACGTCTGTCTCTCATACTTTTTTGTTTGATTTTCCCACTATGATCTCAAAGAAGCATACAAAATAGACAAGGCTTTATAACCCATTTTCTTACAGGAGAAATAGAGAACTTGGGACATGGTCAAGGCCACCCAGCTTTATACATGAGTATCTAACAAGCTTCTGATTCAAATCTTACCACCAGAAACCTAATATTTTTCTATTACATCTGCAGGTAATGATTGGAGAGATTTGATTGGATTAGCGTCAGCTGCAGAGTTCCAAGATTTAGTGGTCTACGTTTGTTAACAACCCATATTTGAGATGCAAAAGGAAAGGTATGTGAGCCTTAGTATCAAATATATACAACAGCTGACTGAGTTTATATAAATAGCGTGATTTGAGACATGGGTTCAATTGCCTAGAAAGATGATATGAATATAAAGATGGATTGTCTTAATGGGTTTTAAATCTATCTATGTATTTATCTCTGTCTGTGCATGTTTAACAAGCATCAATGAAAAGTCCCACTGTGTTCCATTTTATCCAGTCTCTAATATGAAGTCATACTAAGGGAACAGAACAGAATCTGAAGCCAATAGCAGCACTTGCTTTTCAGTAGCTGTTGTCCTGGACAAATGGAACCAAAGAAAGGTGTGCATTACAGGCGGTGCTGTGCAGTAGATGAGATGCTCAGAGGAAGGGGCTTGTGGAAGGGAGCTGGCAGTGCAAAGAAAAAGTGCAAAGCAGCAAAGTGTTTCCAAGAGCTCAGAGTGCTCTGTTTCTTTTCTTTTAATTCAGATAATATCCACAGATTTTACAAAATGAGGTGATGAACAAATGTAATAAAGAGATGACCAATATATTTCAACCATTCTGATACCAGGGTCATTTTGAATGGTTTAAGTAATTTTTTTTTTAAATTACAAAAGTAATATGACAGTATTACAGAGACTTTGAGAAACCAAAAAAGTGTTTTATTATACCATTAACCCAGCACTACAATTGTTATTCGTTTGTGCTTATTATCCAAAATATTTTACCATACGCATATGTATTTTATAATTGTAATCATGGTGTATATACAACTTCAGGTCATGCTTTTTTACCTTTCATTATAGAATAAGTACTTTTTCAGAATGCTAAATCGTTTCCTAATGACATATTTAAATGTTGTTTGCTGGTCACTCTATTCATTCCATGGTTTAGGATTGTAGACTGCAGTTTTGTTTTTATACTTTTTTTTTTTTCTGCTTTTGAAACTAATATGATACTGTTGTGTGGTACACACAGGTATTATCCAAATTCATGGGTATTTCCTCAGGATAGACTTTCAAAAATATATGTTCTCTGCTAAAGGGTCTGAATAGTTTATGGACATTTTTAATATACATATATTGCTAAAATGATACCTGCAAAGGGTTGTTGGTTTAAAATGAAACCTGAACATGCACCGTGACATTAGGTTGTAATCAGAGAATCGCAGTATGACTTTGTTTTCTGAACACTGCTAGTCCAGGAGAGGAATCAGCTCCCTGTCCGCACCACCCTCCAGGGCCACCTCACCTGAGCTCGCCCCTGCCCCACCCACCTCCTGAACCTCAGACCAAGTTCCTGTTCCCACGGGTTTCTCAGAGCCACCCCACATACCCCTAGGATGCAGTAGCTCAAACTCAAGCTCAAGCAACCCACAGGGACACTGGCAAGCCTCCTAACTGAGCCCAGGCAGCTGACGTGGGGCCAGTTGCATTGTAACCAAAGGGGAGCAGCGGTCACTCCCTGTAACATTTGGTCTGTGCACCAACAGGGTCGAAACTGCCCTCTGGCTACAGGCCTTGCAGCTCATCTTAGAGTTCTAGGTTGAATGATGCCTTTGCTTTTTAAAAAATGTTGCATTATTCATTAAGTTCAAACGATAACACATTTGCAATAACATAACATCCTTCTCCACTTTCAAAAACCTCCTGCACACCCACCTGTTCTTCAAAGCACTTCCTCTGGCAGTAATCACCTAACCCTCTATGCGCCTGCCACGCATCCGTCCCCATTGTTTTGGCCTGTGCAGCCCCATATCGTGTCTTTCATCCAGAAGCTCCCCCGGGGAGAGCTTTTGTTCTTGGGGCACACGGTAATACCCCTTCGCTAGCTTGGGGCACAGGGCTGCTGTGAATAACAGAGTGATCTTACTAAGGACCAACAGTAAATAACCATCACAACCATAGATACAGTATCCTGTAACAACTCAGGTCACAAAACCAGCCTTGCAGCCAGGGTCCTCCCGGACCATCCCAGAGCACTGGGCGAGAAATGGCAGCCGCGGGCTCCCTGCAAGCTTGCCATCGGGCCTGCACCAGAGTTCCCTGACCCAGCCTGTGATGTGGCAGCAATGCTTGGCTCTGCAAAAGACAAATGCAAGGCCGCACTCTGTGTTAGCAAACCCTCCGGGCTCGGTGCTATAAATAATAATAAAGATAAATAATAAAAAAAGTGAAATGTTTTAAATGAAAGGTGATGCACTGCGAACTTAAGACACTGGCCCTTTAGCCTTTCTGCTAACAAGGTAATCTGATTGCCATTGATTTTTTTCACCTCTGTTACTAAGAAGGTGATGAAATGGGGTCCACGTAGATGTATTGAATCAGATACTAAACAGAGAGCAACATAAAGAACAATTATCAGCAACCTTGCTTTCAGCCTGCTGATTATGACATTACTGGGAAGACAAGGTCTGGGTGACTTAAAAACTAAAGCAGGGGGAGGGGTGTGCAGAGAAAAGGAATGAATGCGGGTAAGTTTTTTCTGAGAAGAGATGCATTCATTTCAGAAGAATTTCTCCAGGAGTGTTTTCTCTGCTCCATAGCTTTAAAAGGGGGTGTGCTGACCTCTGTCGTTTACCAATAGGCATTTTAGTGTGATCTAATTAACAACTTCTATTAATATAATGCTACAGAGAAAATAGCATCATAGAGATGAGTCACTATGCCCATGGTTTTGCTGTACAGATTGTGGCTGGGTATCATGTGAAAATAATTGTTTGTTGGCCTATTGGGGTTCTCCAAGTAGCCCCCAAGAGTGAGGTAAGAGGACCCTAAACTACTTTGAAAGAAAGGCCACACTTCTGACCTGTTAATGAATCTCGTAGATGGTTTGTGATGAATGATTAAGAGATCTTATCCGAAATCTATGACAAGGGTGGGACTAGCTTATGAAAGCTGCCTTCATGGCCTATGCTGAATTAATTTCCTAATCTCAGATATTTCCGGCTTTTATTGCTCATTTCATTTCAAGTCGCCCAGTTGCTAAACATCCATGGTAAAGCTGTATATGTCTAAGCAGTTTTCATACTTTCGAGCATCTACTTTGCCCTAAAAATGAACGCCTCCGTTATCTTGTTACCTTTGATGACCTTTGCTTCTATGGCAATATCTCATCACGGCATTTTCTCAAGGGCAGTGCTCCAGCCTGCCCTGCCCAGCCTTGGCAGCCACTATTAACTGACTATGAAAGTGGAAAACGCAGTGGCGTGAAGAGATATCTTTTTGGAAACTCCAGTTCAGTTTGGGAAAGGTAGTCAACTGAAGTGAAATAAGTTCAATAATGGTATCAGACCATATGGTGGTTCTAAAACAATACAGAAAAACTTGCAAAGTAAACAACTAGTCACCACAGTTGACGATTAGAACTTCAATGCTAGGATGGAATGCGCTGATGAAAATTGCAGTAGAATTGCTGGCTATACCCATCGCTGTCTTCAGCCTCTGCCAGGCCAGTCTTGTGGAAATGACTTACCCATAGGGGAGAATACAGAAACAGGTGTAAGAAGTCAGAAGGTAAACTCCAGGTAGAGCGGATGGAAGCAAAAAGGAAAACTGACAAAACCAAAAATATATTGTAAATTCAGAGTAAAAGCAGAAAACCTTTCTCACAATTGATACTTTTGGTGTGACACGCACCAAAAAAAAAAAAAAAAAAAAAAAAAAAAAAAAAAAGTAGCAACTATAACGTGTCCTTGCTGGAAACCTATTTAGGTGCAGATGTTACTGGCAGAGGTTGCGGGGGGAGGCGTGTTCTGCAAGTTGCACATGTACCGCGTTTACTTGGAGGGCTTGTTAAAGGGGCTTCCAGACCTCACTCTCTAAGGAGTTCTAAGGTGGGGCCAATGGTGCTGGTTGTAGAAGTATCTTCGGGGTATCTGTAAGCTTTAAGGCTTTTGTCAAAGAAAATGTCTTGGAGGTCTGTTAATCCAGTAAAAGTCTAAACAGAAGAGGTTTGATTTAAAATATCAGCATTACCACTTTCTTGCTTGTGCACTTGGGTAAATAACTAATATTTACTAAATTTCAATATCCTCATCAACAAAACTGCAAATAATATTTCCCATGCAGATTAAATGAAATAACTTATGTAAAGCAGTGTACCCTGAAATCTAGCAAATCTTAATAAAATAAGCTTTCTTTACTTCCTTTTCTGTGGTTGAACTGCATGCGTCTAGCTCTTGGGGAGGAAATGAGATCCAGTGGAAAGAAGCAATATTCATGGATTCCATCACAACCCAGAAAATGATGCTTCACTGTGGAAGTGTTAATAAAAATTGTTCCTTTGGCTGGAGCTTCCCCTGGGAAATTGTGGGTGGCCAGTGAGATTCAGAAAGGCAAGGACTCCAAGAAGTATTAGTAGGCTGAATATAGTTGGTATTAATTGTTGTATTCTACTTAAAACTTCTATTACATGATGACATTAATGGTGATACATGTCCTTTTATTTCTCAAGGGGAATTTTTAGCCAATCTTGGATGTTTAGGGGCCACATAATTTTAAGATCGCCAGTTACAACCCTCAAATACGCATGGTAGAGCAGAGCAGAGAGAAGATAATCTCATACAAGGCCGTTTGGGGAATAATTTGGCTCAGCTAATATGGCAATGCATACCAGAAGTCTTACAAAATACACACATTATGACTCAGAAATTTCAGCTTGGGAAACAGGCATAAGGAGTCATAAATACAGAAGAAAACATGATTTATGTATAGAGATAATCATTAAGACACTATTTATATTATCCAAAAAAAAAAAAGAATACTGAATAAAAGAAATGGTTAAGCCAATTTCAACACAGGCTAAATGAGAAAAATAAAATGTACAATTTATTTGGAATCAGATCGTAACTATGAAGAGAGGTAAACTGGTTTTTATCCCTGCCCGTATCACTGACTGGGAGTATGACCTTGAATGGGGGATTCTCAACTGGGGGTGATTTTGCTGCACAGGCGACATTTGGCAATACCTAGAGACATTGTTGATTGTCACAACTAGGGAGGGAGTGCTACTGGCATCTCTTGGGCTCAAGATGCTGCTGAATGTCCTATAATGCACAGGACAAGCCCCACGGCAAACAATTATTTAACTCAAAATATCAGTAGTGCTGAGGTTGAGAAACTGCCTTAAATTTCATAACTTCTCTATGCTTTTGGTTGTTGTTGTTTAAATTTTTTTAAAAGCCTACTAAATAGGACAGTTGGGAAATTAAAAGAGATGATCTATATAGAAAATCTGGTCTGGCTTTTAGTCAATTCCCAAAGGAGGTTAATATGATTTATCTATTATTATGCATTACCATTTTTAGGAAAAGATGAAGGAATAGTAGCAACTAAAGGACATTTATCCTTCCTTCAACTTTTCAATTTTTTCCAAACTTTCCCCAATGTGCATAATTAATTTTATGAAGAACAAAATATTTTAAATGTTTTTCTTAAAAGGAAAACAACTTTTTTGTAAATATGATAACCATATGTACGTTTTCATTATTATTAAGGAAATGGGGAATTTGAGGACTTGTATGGCAAGGCAAACTTAAGTATCTTTCCCAGTTTGCCAAACCCATCCAGCTGTTGCACTATTGCAAGTGAAGCCTGCCAGCCTCTCCTACTCAACTGAAATGATTTATTTTCAAGTTAAACTTTGAGATAATGAAGGTTCTAAGCATTCCAAAGAGACAATTTTAGGCACCGCTTTATGCAAAAGCATTCCTGTTACAAGAATAGAGATTGGTTCATAGTTCCAAAAAGATAATGGCCACTTTATTGAGGGCTTGCAATGTTTTTGGAGGCTGACCCTGGAAAAAAGTAAAGCAGTGCTTATTATTATAACTATTGAGGAGAGACAAGGGAAGAGATTTAGAGGAAGAGTCTGTCAGTCTTCTTAACTCCAACGCTACAGTCTAATTCTTGTTAAGACTGGAATTGTGGGGGAGAAAGAAATAATTCTCCCCCTACCCTTAGCTGAGACCCCTGTAATAAAATATGGCGTGTATATTTCATGTATACCTGAGAGGCACCCAGGAAACATGAGTACATCAAAGAAGCGGCTTTAGAATTCAGGTGCAATGCCATCTTGTAGGTAAGGAGGGAGGGATATGGGCCTCTTAGGGGAGAGGACATGATTTTTAGGAAGGATGAATGGGCCTTAGAAGAATAGATGGGCAGTATGATAGTTGCTGACAAAGTTTGTCTGGGGGTGGTGTGGGTGCTGGGCTCCGCCCTGGGATAACAGTCCTCCTCCCCAGTTGACAAATCACCCAGGGAGGGGATTTATGGTAATTGAGTTCCTTTTGGAGGATTTATCTTCCAGCGGAAAAGGGGGTTTCAGAGAAAGCCTCTTCCTGCATTTGTTGTTTCTCACAGGCCTGTAGCTCAAAATACTCAATAAATACCAAAGCGGTGTATTTTGGGGTGGCATCTTCTGTTACCCTTTCGAATCCTGATAGAACCCTCTGTGTGCGCAGTTTGTGTCATTCCTAATGAAGCATAAGCCCTGGTGACAGCCGTGTGAGGTTGGCTGGTCAGGACCATAGTTAGGATTTGGGCTATGAATGCAAACAACCCAGCCCGCCTATTCAAGCTCTAGGAAGTATAATAGGCAGGCAGAGTGAAAGGAGGGTCTGGGGAGTATTTCAGAGCAAGAACTCCCCAGATGATAACCAAGTGGGCTTGAGACCGGCAGAGGGTGCCTCCCCCATGCTGTGTCTGCCTTTCCTAGGCTCCTCAACAGGCCTGAGGATCAGTTCAGAACTAGATACACTGGAGGCGCAGGGCTGTGGTACAGTATGCCTTTGTGTTTTTTTTTTTTGTTTTTGCTTTCTCCATATTCTTTATAGAGTGGGTAATGAGAAATATTTGAAAAAAAAATATTTTCTTGGTATTTAAAGTGGACCCCCAAAAAGCAAATAACACAAATGTTAAAAGAAACTGTGTGTGTGGGAGTCTCAGACTACTTTTGCCAAGCTAACCAGGCCTGACATTTTGATCAAAGTTAGGACAAGCACTTGAACTTCTGGATGTCTGTCCAACACAAAAATTCAGCCTTATGGAAGCTCCTTATTAAATATGAGTGTTAGAAACTGCCTTGTCTTACCATGGCCGCTGATCGGGAAACCCTGGGAAAATACGGGTCTGCACTGGGAGAGGCTTTTCATTATTTTTTTTTTTTAAGCAAATTAAACCCCAACATGGATTTTCTTTCCAAGATGTGTTTTTGTTTTATCACAATGACCTTTCTAAGAAAAGATGAAGCCAGCCTCAGGTACAAAGAAACGGCCACATTTCATCTGCAGTTAGCCTCCATGACCCTTGAACTTGGCTTTCCTATCCGAATCTCTTTTCATGCACCATTTCTCCTGGTGTCTGATAAGGGACACTCACACGCTTGAGCAAGGCCAGGCTGGAACTCTGACTTTCATAGAATAGCCAGGAAACAAATTCTGTCCCTCTTTAATTGGTGATCTCATTCCTCTGCTTTGTTGGTTTTTTCATACCACAAGGCAGAATGCAGGACAGTAAAATGGAACCATTAAATCAGGCCCTATTACCAGTTGGAGACCCCCCCAGTGATCATGCATGATATTATTATATAAGCATTTATATAGACTACATAGATATATAAATACACACAACCACACACTTCTGTGTGTTTACACACACAAGCGATATCGCCTCATCTGTTTTATTTTTTTTCCTCCCTATCTCTAACACAAAAGTCAAGGGGTTTGGGAGCACGCACAGAAAAAGAGATTTCTAAGAGAGCAGGCGATTGGGCTGGGGTCATTCGAAAGGGTAATTATTGTTAAATGTCAGGTTAACTCTGAAGGCCCCAGCTCATCCAACTGAGAGCAGATTAGCCCAGATGGAGACATTTTCAACACGGTGCTGTCTGGCCAATCAGAGACAGCTGGGATTAGCCCAATACCTTCTCTCATCTGCTTGCTCACAGAAAGGTCAGTTTCTGCTCATTGCTTCTCTTTTAAGATGTGCTTTTTTTATTTATGGCAGCCGTGCGCAGGAAATCAGTCCCTTTTATCAGAGAATTAAATATTCAACATCTAAAACCCACTTTTTCAAGAGTCAACTTCATTCACTTTCAAGACCACTTTTATCTTTTTTTAAGTGCTGAAGATATACTGGGCGCGTGTACGCAGTGCATATTTTAGCCCCAGCCCTCCCGCTAAGCTGGAGGTCTGCCTGTCGTGTTTTGCGTATTTTTGAAAGCTTACTTGTTCCATTTCATACGTTTTCTTCTTTAAGGGCTCTGGTTTATGTTTCCTATCATTTTCTTCATGCAAAAGGAGAGGGGGAAATGAAACTAACTAACCCTGGAGTGCTCGAAAGGATAATCTGTTTTTATGGAAAGCTTTTTTTCTCCCCCTAAGCAACATAAATGAGCAGAAGCATAAAAATCATGACAAAACAGACAGTAAGAAAAACAAAGATCATGGCTTAATGCTTCTTCAAATTGTGTGTGTGTGTGTGTGTGCGCGCGCGCGCGCGCATATTTGTGTGTGTGAACACACACACACTATCTGTAAATGAGCTATAAGAGGCACATCAGATATATTATTTAATACATTCGTATATGGATATGTGTGTATTCTTAGGAGAAATGTGTGGTTCCACTTCTGTATGCCTCTTAAAATGTAGTTATTTTCCCATTTCAGAAGCAATCAATGTGAGACACTAGCACACTCATCCTCTGCAGAATTTGTTAGAAAAGCAGAATAAGAACGTTGTGAGGAAACCCTTGCGTTGCTGCAAACACGAGTCTGTTCTCATTAGGCTACTTCCAGACTGTGGGATTTTCTTCCCCCTGCTCCCCATTGTTTTTATGAGAGTAAAGACATTTTTAACAATAAGACAAAAATGCTAGGCAAAATGGAGCCTCTTTATCTGGAACATTTACTGCAATTTTACATAACATAGTTGCTTTAAACAAATGTGAGGATAAGATGCAAAAGGCAATCGTAAATAATGATTAATCCCTTTTAAGAATATCTGCTATAGTTAAACTGCATTAAGTATTTATTCTATGTTAGTATACAAGGCAATATTTCAAAAACCATAAGAGCTAGCACCCAGATCTTGGCTTTTAATGCTGTTCTCCACTAAAAGGAGCCAGGGTTCCATCGAGGACTAGGGCAGATATAAGATGAGCCTGTGGAGTTAGAAAGGAAGTATTCAGAAAGCAACCCCATATGTCAAAGGGACAAAAGAGGCCACTGGAAAAACGCCCAGTGGCCAAAGCTGGAACAACGTGACCAACAAAATAAATAAAGTAATACTGGATTATAACTCCAAGTACAAAGTAGATATCTAGAAGCCCATACTGATATAAATAGATTATTGAATGAATAAATAAATAAACGGGGGGAATAGACAAATCATCCTGCAAAAGAACTCCAAATACTTTATGTCAAGCTTTGCCCTCAAGTGGGAAAGCATAATCACTGATCCTTAAGGATGGGCCGTACATAGTGACTTCTTTCCATGAGTACAATATGCAGATGGGGGGACCTGAGTTCCTTTACAGAGGGGCCAGACACTCCCTCAGCCAGGTGATCAAGGGTAACATAGTGATAAGGCGTACTGATAGTACATAGCCTTGATATGATGTGATGAGAAAGGCACTCGACCTCTGTGTCTTTCCTACCAAAAATCAGTGCCCCAGTCTATTCATGAGAAAAAAAAACATCAGACAAACACCAACCAAGGAGAGGTCTGCAAAAGACCTGACTAGTGATCTGCAGAACTTTCAAGGCCATCAAAAGCAAGGAGAGTCTGAGAAGCTGTCACAACCTAAGAGAGTCTATGGAGACATGACAACTAAATGTCCTGAACAGAGCAAAAACATTAGGGGGGAATGGTAAATTGTGAAGATTGTATGTAGCCTTTAGCTAATAAATATGTATCAGTATTGGTTCACTATTTGTGACAAATGTACCATACTAATGTAAGATGTTAATAGAAGTGTAGGATATACGAGAACTCTCAGTACTACCTTTATAATAATTCTGTAAGTCTAAAACCATTCTAAAATTAAAGGTACATTAAACAAACCGTAAATTAATATCTTGGAAAATAAACTCAAATCACATAATTTTCAGTATTTTAAAAATACTTAAATATATTCAAATTGCTTTGGGATGAAACAGCTTATTGGTGTTCTTGAAAGAAAATGGAGGGTTGAAGAGCTAGCATGAGAATTCAAAGAAGGAAATACAATCATGCTTTTCAAAAATCAACTCATAAATCTTAAATTGCTTCTTAGGCGAACTCACTCAATCTCCAAGTCACGTGTTTCTTCCAAACTGACCACTCCAGCTAATATGCTCCACTCTTACCCTGCTCCCATTGAACTGGCTTTATCTGCTCACCTCCACTCTGCATTAGCACCTGAAATTTGGCCTCCATGGGTCTTCAATCAAGGCAAAGCCCTGGGAAATGCAGAACAAGTTAATACTATAACTACAGCCGTTACCCCTTCCCAGCGTGCCACTAACAGTAGATGGCATCATTGCAGGAGACCATTCAGATCATGCAGATAACATACCAATAGAACACGCCCCCAGACTTCCTCTGGATTATCTAAGTAGTGCAGGTGGAAACATATCAGACTCAGTGGGTATGAATATGTATACCAATGCTCTATTCATTCAGGGGTATATATAACTTTCATACCAAACATTAACCAATCGTTTCTCATTTCATTAATAACTGTGCTTCCAACTGCTACGTTTGCTTAACTACTAAGTATGCATTTTTGATGCACTGCACATAGAATTTCCTAAGTATTTTCAGGTTGTTGATTCTCAAGAATGGTCAAATGCAAATAAATGATAATGACTATAAGACAAATTCATTTCTAACTTTCAATAGTAGCAGATATTTTGGTTTTTTAATTTACATTGTGTTTTGCAGCGAAAATCCATTTGACCATTTTGGGTTTTGGGGGCGAGATGAGCTCTATTGCCAATTTAACATCTAGAGATTAAACCACATAATGACTATGATGTTAGGAAACCGATAGTCTTTTAAGAATTTTCATTTAATGACGTTTGAGTAGCTTTAGAAAAACAAAATTTCAGAGTAGGGATTTACTTATACAGTCCCTGTAAGACAGCTGGTGAGTTGAGGTTCACAAAAGAAATAGAAAATTCCTCAGTTTGCCCATTGCTCTCTTGTAGCAAAATAAAGCCACAGAGAAATATCTTTTAAGGCAATAAAAGGAAGGTGTCTCCTAGTACAGACATATTTCAATTGTTATTGTTTTCTGAAGTGACTGGATGATACTGGATAATAATGGGGATATTTTTGACAGTCTCTTATTTATGTGTCTCTGGATGAGTTTGTGCACGAGTGTGGGAAGCTTCAGTGCTGCACAAATCAGAGTAATATTTAAGGTTAATGTGGTTGAAATGAATTTATTTACTTCCCAAATGCATTGATTTCTAGATATCTGTAAAACAACTTTAAATTTTACACGCACCACAGAGAGCTTATTTACATACAAAGCAGGACATAAATGCAAAAAAGGATTAAAGAATAATATTCTGGAGGAATCACCGAGTTCAGTTTTGCTTTTTAAGCCACCCAAGTAGTAAAGTTGTTGAGCAAAATTTGTAATTTACTGCAGAAATAATTTAGTAAATAAAATATTTGAGCAGCTGATCTTTCTGATGCAAACATCAATGAGGGTAAATTCATTTACTATGGGGATGGAATTTCTACAAGAATTTACTTAAAATAGTATATTTTGCAGCTTGAGCTTTGAGTAGCAATCTGTGAAACAAAAATATAATAGAGATGGACTGACTTTGGGTTGTAAGCTGTGCTATTATTTTGATTTCAGAAATTCATGTGAGGAAAACTTACATAAATGTTTGATTTCAGCCCATTGAGTAACAGATCAGACAGTACATCTGTCCTCAACATTTATTAAGCATATACTATATGCCAAACCACATTAGGCAGTAAAGAAACAGAAAAATTCATATTGTCTCTAAAAGGCTCAGAGTATCCTTTGTGTTTTTGTAGCTTTTATAAGTTATAGTTTATTGATTAATTACTTAATTAATACCCCTATAGATTATATGCTCCCAGATAGCAAAGTTCATTCTTGTTATCTCCAGTACCTAGCAGTGTCTTACATATAGCAAATGTTTAAGGAGTATTTACCTAAATATAAAGAATAAATGAATAAGAGACTCTGCTAGTTACAAACACAATATACATTCTTCATTTTTTTCTTAGTATCAAAATACTAGTTCACCTGAAAAATACATGTCCTAGCAGCTTCCTTCCCTTCCAGCTTCTCGGTCATTGTGGCTGGCACTCCACCAGTATCTAGGAGGGAGTTGTATTATGAAAGCCACTCTTTAAGGATGAGAAAGCAAAATAACAGACATGGAGTGCGGACCCTAAGAGTATCACAGAGCCCCCTGACCGGCAAATAAAGGGCCTCCTTCCAGACTTCTTTAGCATCATTGACAAAAATAAACTTCAACCTTATTTAAACTAGCGCTATTTCCTGTCTCTGTTGCTAGCACCTCAACACAATTTTTCTACTTGATTCAGACCAGGATAAACTCCTATGGCCAATCATTGGGCATATGTAGCAGATGAACTAATCCTATTAAGATGAGTGTGTTATTTCTTTTCCCCACAATGGAAGATCTTTATCGATTGGGTTAAATCAGTGGTTCTTCACTGGGGGTGATGTTGTCCCCCCTCACCCCCAGGATACCTGACAAATGTAGAGGCATTTGATTGTCACAGTTGAGGGAAGGGGGGATGTCTGTACTGGTATCTAGTGGGCAGAGGCCAGGCATGCTGGTCTTGCAGTGCACAGGACAGAGCCCTACAACCGAAAGTTATCTCGACCAAAATGTTAGCAGTGCTGACGTTAAGAAACCCTGGGTTAGGTCTTTAGTGATTAAGTTGCCTACACAGCCCATCTAACCATTGATTAAAGCTTGTTTTGTAATGCTGGCCAATTTGTTGACTTTGCCTACCCAGAAAATGGTCACTTTTCCTCAAATCATGAAGTAAAGTGTATTTCATAAAGGTATGTTTTACTTTTGTGATTCGATGAGAGAAGTGGGTGATGCACAAAATATCGGCCTGATGAGTTCTCCTCCATAGACATAGAGCAATACAAAGAAACCTGAGAAACAGCCACGCCATCAATGGGTTGACATTAGAGACACCACAGTTAAAGCAACTATTGCTGCGGAGTGAACTAAAGATGGTTGTACACCTCAGGGAGCTTTGACTGGAAATGAAACCAGAGTAGAATTGGAAGTTGAGACTTGGGAATAAGATCCCTACTATGAGAAAGTGAGGGAAGTGGAAAAAATTCCTTGTAAGAAACTCCATCTCTAAAACTTCCTCATTTTCCTCTTGGATCCAAAGATGGAAAGAAGGAAACAAAGAAAGAGGGAAGGAAAAAAGGAAGGGAGGCAGGGAGAGAGGGAAGAAACAATTATCCAGCACTACAAAATGATTGAACCTATGAGCGATAAGTTAAAACTAATCAAAATTAATATAAGTAAAACCAAAATACACAAAAGCCACCCGAAGTGTGCAGTGACTTTCTGCTTGCCAGCAGGTAAAACCTCACCTAGCATTAAACAGTTAATATTTATAGGTAACTTTATAATCATTGCTATCAGCAGAAAAAAAGCTGCAATAATCCGATTGCCATCACGTTAACCAAAGCCTGTGTCTTAAACCTTGTAATTTTCTGCTGTCATGCTCAGCCACTTTCAACATATTTAAATTAGAAAGGACTATGCTAATTTCACTTCATAGCCAGGGTAATTGTTGTAAGACATAATTATCTTTTTTTCCCCCCAATCGTTCTCTTCTCCAGTTTTGTTTAAATTCCGTCTCAGCTACCCCATGTTCCTTTAAGCCTGTGCCGTCTCTCTCCCCAGCCCTGCTGGAGAGATCCCTTTCATCTCCCTGAACTCCAGAGCTTAGATGTCCTTTTCCAATAGCCATGCCATTCCTCTGTGATCTTCCTGAAGAATAATGTGTGAGTCTAAGTGGATGAGTTAACTCCCTATTTAATTAAAAAGAGCTGCCCTTTATTTTCCTTATATTAATGCTTAACATACCATAGAATCGACTCAAGGAAAAGTAATAAAAGGATGACAGTTGAAACATTTGAAAAGAGATTTGGGAGGTGGGGGCATCGTGGCTGCTTTTAAATACTTGAAAGAGAGAAAAGACTTATATTGATCCAGAAGACTAAACGGACAAATGAGTGGAGCTGACAGCAAAGGACATTTGGGCTCTAAATAAGAAAGAATTTTCCAGCAGGTGAAGTGGACAGGGTTTCTTCATGGAGGGGTGAGCTCCTGAACTAGGGGTGTTCACTGTGCCAGGACCCCCTAACTCAGAGGGAAGGGGGCTGGAAAGCATCCTTTGTACAGGACAGATTTTTTACCTCCAGCAAACTGCATAAATATAAAGTTGATATTGATTATATAGTACCCAATGGGTCAAAAGACAAAAAAAAAAAAATGCATGGATGGATAAATAGTATTTGCTGGCTGATTGGGTGGGTATCTTCTCGCTGTTCTAGTACTGGACATGGGAGATAAGCTGAATCTTTAAATGCTCACTCATCTGAGAGTCTGTGCCAGTTGGAGTCACCTCCCTGTACCCAGCGTCCTTCAGATTCTTCCTCGTGACCTGTGGTGTCACTAAGGCCTCCTAAGCTTCCAGGAGCCATCTCAGTTTCCTAACCTGTGCAATGGGGGTGAGACTGTTGCTTTCTACCTCTCAACGGTGTTTTAAAGATTTATGAGATCAGTGTTCTAAGCTATTGTGAAGTTCTTGGAAAAGGGTACAATGAAAAATAAACGTCATTATTCATTTTGTCCTGAGACAGGACTGTTGAGGGGGGAGGGTCCTGAAAAGAACAAATCGAGTCATTTTTACTGAAGAGAGAAATGTTCTAATCTGAAATTCCAAAATTAGTGGGAAACAAGGATGCTGAAAAACCTAGCCCAGTTCTGCCTTTAAACTCTTTGCTTTCCTACACTCCCCGCCCCCCATTTGGCATCCTGGGTTATTACATCAACACAGATAACTGTGTGTGTGTGTGTGTGTGTGTCTGAAAGAGAGAGAAGGAGAATTAAAAGGGTGTATAAGTGAACACAGTTGAAGAAATCCATCTTGGTTTATCTGAATCACTATTGAATACCAATTTATAACAGCTCCTGTGCATTCTAGTTGATTCTCTACTTGAAATTCAGAAGAGGTGCTTTGCTTTGGATAGTTTTACTTTTTTTTTTCCCCCTTCTTCTTCTTCTTCCTTTGGTAGAAGGAAAAAAATGTTATATGGACCACCAGGCAATCATCATTATGACATATATGTCCGTTCAGGGTAATAGACTACAGTTGTGTGGAAATAAACATTTTTTCTTTCTTTTGATGATATGATCATAGGAAACCAGTCACAAACCCTTAGGAAAGAAAATATAGTTTTGCAAAGGAATCATTTTGGTAGAATTTTTAACTCTCAGCTATTCTTATGTCCATCTCCTCCCCTGAAAAAAATGCCAAAGCTGATAGATAGAAAGGCTTTCCATGCTGCCCCATCTTTCCTGAACTCTCTGTGGTGGATTGGCACTTTTTTTTTTTCCTCCACCTCACTATCTAACTGCCTAACTCTGAAGCTTCCATTGTAACTCACCTTTGACCTGAAGTGAGAAAAAAAAACATTAAGCGTTCTTTCTATTTGACATTACAAGTACTGTACTGCCCTTGGTTATTATCCAATCATGTAATAGAGGCTGCCATGTTTGGTTTCCTTTCTTAATTTAAATGATCTTAACACTGGACAACTTGACAGTTCTGAGCTTGGAACTGCCCTGTCAGCCACAGTGGCCTGGGCTCTAGCTCCCTGCTCCCGGGGCTGGGAACAGCAGAGCTGTTTCATAGACTTTGAACTCTACAGGGTGCCCTATAGGATATTGATAGCAATAGTCTGATTCTGCCTGCTCCCCTCCTGCTCTGAGGAAGGCAGTTGCCTGCATAATTCATACTTGGCAGCCTCACAGTGAGGACCAGGCTCCCTGGAGGGAGTCACTTGTTTTCCATCCTTCCCAGGACTCCCTGGTCTTGTCTTCACTCCCGTGGCTGCACCCTCAGTCTCCCTCCAGCACACTAGACTGTCGTGGCCTGCCGGGATTCAGATATCCTGCCCGGCTCTAGAACTGCAGGATTTATAGATTGGAACTGACTGCAGGGCTCATCTAATCTCTTGCTACTCGAAGTGTGGGCCTCAGACCAGCAGCGTCAACATAATGTACGAGTTTGTTTGAAATGCTGACTCCTGGGTCTGATTAGTATCTGCTTTTTGTCAATATTTCCAGAGGACTCATAAACACATTTTTGAGAAACACTAGCCTAATCATGTCACATGCCCCTGGTTTAAAATGTTACTGAATTGTTGGCTATACAAACTTTATAACTTCTGCTTTGGATTTCCAGGGGCATAGCCTGGGCGTCAGTCCCCCATGTGATTGCCACGGGCACTCAGATCTGAGAACCACGGGTGGCCCCAAAGCAGTGGTTCTTAAAGCCTGGTCCCCGCACCATAGCATCAGCATCATTTGTTAAAATGCGAATTCTCAGGCCATCCCCTCGTCAGCCTAAGTCAGAAGCGCTGTGATTGGGGCTAACATGTCATCCATGTTGTTCTGATGCGCGTCCTATACTACATCTGTGGAGAATAAGGGTTCCACAGCTCTCTCCACAGAAAAATGCGTCTAGACTTGCATTCTCCTGCGATTGTTCTAATGTAAATTCATTTCAATTAAATCAAATAAAAAAATTTAGGTTCTCATTTGAACTAGCCTCACTGTAAGCACTCGATTGCCACAGGTGGCTAGTAGTCACGGAAGGGACGCCATAGACATAGAGCAGTTCCATCTTTGCTGAAAGTTCTGCTGGAACTAGGTTTTGCAATAGAGGAGAACATGTGAAATAACAGCAGCAACGACAATGGCAGAAATAGCAATGCCTGTATGTTAAGTGATTACTATGGTATTGAGCTAAGACTTCACGTGGTCTCTCTTTCCTCCATAAAGATGGTCACAAACAACGTCCCTCCACTTGTCCCCAGCTCCTTCTGTGGGATCCCATGTAACAAGTCTGTTCTCTTCTCCTCCTGTTGCCCCCCCGCCCCTCCCAGCTTTGGTATGCCCACCCTGGAGTCGGTGCTGGGGCTAAGGGTGCAGCTGTGAGCATGGCAACCTTTCCCATGGAGCCTATGCTCTACTGACAACCCTTTGGAGATCAGGGTTCCTTGGGCACAGCTGGTTTCCCCTCTGACCTCTGGAAAGGCAAGCTCACCGCTTCTCCTAATTTCCCACATCACCTTTAGAGACTGGATCAGACTCTTCCAAGCATGTTACAAAAACACAGAGGATACAGGAAGCAGCACACCCAGAAGCCACAGCTCTTCCTAGAAGTCATGATCCACTGGGTTTCGGCTGGAACACAGTTTCACCAGACCTTTCTATGTTCATTATTCACCAGCTTTGAAGTACTGCAGCTACGCTGAGGAACCGAAAGGTTAATTGAAAGGCCTCACCAAAGTGGGCCCTCCCACTACAAACAGAGGGTCTGCCTGAACGGCAAATTCCAGGCTCCACCTAGAAGACAGAAAGTGCTTCAGAGACCCCAGGGTGCAGTTTTCCCAGCTTCCAAAAATTAAGGTTTGGTCTTGATTACACTAGCATTTTATCTCTTCCCTTCCACTTGCCAACCGTCCCCTCCGCCCACCTCCATGTTTTCCGCTTTCACAGTAAGAAGTAAACAAGAATACACAGAGGGAGTGTGTCCTGGGGTAAGGCAGCCTGGGGGCTCCCAGATGAAACTTTACTTACGAATCTGAGTCAAGCTCCGCTTTTATGTACATTTTGTCTTCTGTTCAATAGTGACAGGCTCATAGAGGTTCAGGCTGAAGGAAATTTAGACATCATCTAACCCACTGAATTTTCAAATGTATTTTAATGGCAAAAATCTCTGTTCAAACAGCCTGCATGGAAGGCCAATATATGAATCACAATAAAACAATGCTTTTCGCGTTGAAACAAGGAGGGTCAGTGGGACCCTCCACCCAGCCCCCTTGGGACAGATTTTGAGCTCTGTTTGCAATCATGTATTGGCCCAGCCTCTCTTTTTACAGATAGAGAAGCTAAAGCCGAGAAAAGTTAAACCATTTCTAGAAGACACACTTTGGTACACGCAAAACTGAGACCTGGGCCTTTTGGTTTTCCATCCTGCTTTCATTTGGTTACCCCATGATGCTTTTAATCGAGTGGTAGTTCAAGCCTTCAGTTAGAAACGGTCCTGAGAGGGTAATCTCTTAGCTGTGAACCTGATCAGGTCCTTCTTCTGCTTAAAACCATTGGCTGGCTTCTCATACAACTCCGACTGAAACCCGGCATCCTTCCGGTGGCCTCTGAGGCTCTCCATTCCTGTCTCCCCTTTCTCTGTCTGACTTAATTTTTAATTATCTCCACTAATCTTGCTCTGCTCCAGCGACCCTGGTCCCTTATTCTTCTCAACACATCAGGGGTAGTCCTGCCTCAGGACTTTGTCCTTCTGGTCACTTGCTTGGAAACCAGCGCCACAGATGCCATATGGCTTGCTCCCTCATGTCCCTTAGAGCTCTGCTCAAACATCACTGTATCAGCGAGGCCATCGGTTTATCGTAGGAGTTGATCTTGAAAGATGCCCCCCACCCCCGTAAACCCTGTCTTCTGTTATTCATGCCTTATTTATTCCTCTCCCCTTCTACCTGAGGGGCCCTGCGACTTGTTTTTGGCCACTAGACTATGGGAGAAGTGACACTTCATGACTCTCAGGGCTAGGTCTGACTGTGGGTTGGGTTTGCATGGACTGAGCTCTGGAGTTCCAGAAGGAAATTTACACCACGCAAACCAACGCTCGGATGAGCTCTTAACAAGCAGTTGCAAGTGTAGGTTAAATGGGATCGGACGCTGGGGCCACATCCCAGTGACTCACCCACCACCTTAACTTTTCTTCTGTCTACTGTAAAGTTAGGTCTCCGTGCAGGGGTGCACCAAGACCAGCCGTCTCTTCATTTCCTTTTGTCCATCCTTCATCTGTGGAGAGAGAGAATGAAACAGAGGGCTGTCCATGGGGTTGGGGGGTTATTCCTCAGAATAGCAAGAGGAGGCTGATTTTGATTTTAACTTTGCGTGGCTCTCGCTTCATCTGGCGCTGCTTCCTCTCCTGTGTTTGAACAAGAAGGGTCGCAGGGTCCGCTCTTCCTGGCTTTGCTGCCCCACTGGCCAGAGCTTCCCACTCGCTTTTCACTTGAATGGGTTAACTTCATAAAACGCCCGCTCTTTATTCCAGCCTGAGATTTCCCATCATACTTTAGGACCAGCGAACCGTCCCTTCTTTGATGGCACCTTTTGGCTCCACAATAGAAGCCAATTTGTTAGACTTCTTTACAGGTCAGGGGCTGCGTGAAGATGTGGAGGGCGCAGCAGTGGGCACTGGAAAATAAAGTTGTATTCGCTTGGCAAATTATACGTCTGCTGCACTTTATAGGCCCTGATCTCCTTCCCTCTCCGTTCCCCTCTCTCTCGGCCCCCTCCCCATTTTCTTGCCTTTTCTTTAAACTGAGGAAGCCTGTATGTGAGATATCGTCACATATCCAGTTAATGTAGGTTAATAGATTGATTTCAGTGACACGGCTCATAATGAACAGTAAATTGTTTTATCTCTTAAGTCTTATTTGGTCAGCCAGGAAAACATATGAGGTAATATGGCTCGGACTAAATGGGCCGTATAATAGATCTCCTTCTAAAGAATAAGGACGGGGTGACAGCGCCTGTTATGATTAATGAAAATAATAATGGTCCTGAAATTGAAATTTTTCTGATTTTTTTTTTCCCTTCTCTTCTCTCTGCTGCCACCAAAAACTTCAGCCAGGGGATGATTTGTGCACAATAACTGGCTCTGACTTTTTCCCGGGCTCAGAATACACACTTTGGGGGTGTAGGCAGAGGAGAAGGAGGCAAAGGAACGCATTGGTTTCTAGAATCCTAAGTGTGCCACTTGGAGGAAAAGAATGCGTTAATGCAGATTTTCTTCCGTAAGGTTCTGGGGTAAAGACCTTCTAGGGAGCGTGAGAATTTGGGCCAATGTTTTTCACATGAGATGGTTATAGGTCAATCTGATTATTTACCTGGACTCAAGTAAATGCTGTCTCTAGGTTTATTTTTAAATCACGGCATTTCTCACTTTTCTCCCCTTCCACTTTTTCCTTTGGCAAAGTAGTTTGTTTTCTCCCATATCTCTACATCAAGGCCTGTCTTCTCACTGATTATCAGAAAAAAAGCAAACGCATGTCTCCATTTCTCACTCTTTGGGAAGACAGGAGAGGAAGAGAATTTTGCTTAATTGTTTATCAACAGACACAAAAGCATTACCACTTTTGAAGGAAAAACATGGCAACAGTTAGGATGGTGAGTTCGCTTCCAGGACAGAACCCTTGCAGTATGTGCAAGTGATGGTGCATCATGGGATCATGAAGCCATTAGAGAAGGCTGGTTCCTTGGGATGTGGTGAGGGGAAGAAATAAGGAGACCAGCCAAAGGGATAAGGGCCTTCAGCTTCCACTTGAGTAAGGACCATTACCTTCGAGTCTTTTCTTCCACACTGCAGGTCACATATCATTTGGACAGCAAGCAGCCTGAGAAATGTGTTCAGGCAGCTCGGGGTAGAAGTGGCAGGCATAACTGAGGCGGCCCATCTTTCTCTCAAATTCTGTCCAAATTCTGTACAAATTGATTTCCCAAGAATGTGTCTTGCACAGTCTTAAGTAGTTGCTTCCAGATATTCTTCATGGCGATACAGTCTTTTCTATCTGGTTTTTGCCAAAGCAAAATGGACAGTTGTGGTATCTGGCAGCACCAACAGATGGCAAATGGTTGGGCAATCGTTGCTTGCCTATGTAAAACACAATTAAGAAAATATCATTAATCAGACATAGACAATTATTTTGTGTCCCTTTGAAATCAAACACCCTCCAAAGAACCCTTCAAATCATTTCACTGAAATTTCTACTTTTCAACCAGTTATCATAACAAAGTGTAAAAACAAAGTCCAATTTATATAAATGAAAATAGTAATGAATAAAATCACTGTGGAAGCTGTAGAAAAGATGTTTTAATTTATTGATAATTTAAAAAAAACAATTGCAAAGTAATATATGATGTAATTCTATTTTATGTTTACAAGTTTATATGTAATCATATATAAACTTATATATTTTATGTATACTCATATATAAGTTTTACATATATATGCCTATATTTGTCACACTATGAAAAAGTGAATGACCAAATGTTCAACTTGTATCACCTTCATACAGATGAAATTTTAAAAGTTGAGCTAAGAGAAAGATTGTAGATTTTTTTTGGTAGTTTTTGACATGTCACAATAAACATTACTTTTAAAATAAAATAAAGTAGAAAACCATCTACATCTTGTCTCTAATTGCTCTAGAAAAGTGAACAATAAAGAAAGAACACTTTAAACATGGTTAAGATGCTCACTTTTCTTTACTCTTTTGGTAAATTCCCCTTTCCAGGACATTTCTTTTTCTTT
Organism: Aselliscus stoliczkanus; assembly: GCA_033961575.1. Taxonomy (NCBI): domain Eukaryota; kingdom Metazoa; phylum Chordata; class Mammalia; order Chiroptera; family Hipposideridae; genus Aselliscus; species Aselliscus stoliczkanus. Next base: position 29,325,365 of record CM066741.1, read on the forward strand.
TTAAAGGTTTTATTGGGGAATTGGGGAAGGGGAACAGACAAGTTGCTGTCCTTTTGTTCTTCAGTCTAGTTGTGGAGGATGTCGCATCACTGGCCCATGTTGGTATTACTATTATGCTCTTCCCAAGTGAGGCAGTCACTCGCCGACCATTGGACAGCTGTGCCCAGCGGCTCATGGCAGCTCACATTGGCTGCCGGCCGTTCACACTGGCTGTCGGCCACTCACGGTAGCTTATGGCAGCCCACTGCAGCCCCAGGGCAGCCTACGCCGTCACTGGCAACTCACTTCAGCCCAGCTCCAGGTGGAGCTGTTGTTCACCATCTTAGCTGTAGAGGGCGCAGTGTCACTGGCCCTCATGTGGGATCCAAACTGGGGCCCTGCTGCTCAGAGCTGGCATCCCAAGCCAACTCCTAACCAATGTGCCACTCGGCCGGCCCTTCAGGGCATTTCTTGATCTCTGAGGATTGTCAAGTAATAGTGTTCCTTTAACATAACAGTAAAAGTGCATTCTGGTTATAAAATGCATTTGTTCTAAACTTAAGTAATGGAATAGTCCAGCAAGAATCCTCTTGTGCTGTTTTCTATATCTATATTGCATTTTATCTTTTTTTTTTAAATTTTTTTTATTAGTTTCAGGTGTAGCATTTTATCTTTTTACTTTGTCAAATATAAACATATTTGAGATTCTTATTTTTAACATATCTCTTTACAAGAAATTTTTTTTTCCAATTTTATTATTGTGTAGATAAAATCCATACTACCTGCAGTTGCAAAAACCAGAATTGGATTTAGAATACTAAATACACTTAACAGGAAGTGATTCCTGTACCTAAAATGACTGCTAAGTATGCATACATGAATATTTTATAGATTTTTTGAAATTAGAACTCACTCATATTGGTCTGAAATGCTTAATGTTCAGTCTCTTTGAAACTGTAATGAGAGCCACCCCATTTGAGAAATCAAGTTGCATCCTAGGAATTTGAAAGAAGTCTTAAAAGATTTGAAATCTTCAAACTGAAATTAAATTATCGTAAATATTCCTAATCTCAAGCAGAGGTGGTGGAATTTTTTTATGATCCGTGATGTTTCATAACACTGAAGAGTGTGGGACCCATCTGAGCCCAGCAGCCATTATGCGACACCGTACAGAATGTCATTATGTCACAATAGGTTGTTTCAGGGGCAGACTCTATCCATGTTAGTTCACTGTGTTTTTAGGTGGTATTTGCAGAGCTTGCAAACAAACCTAAATATTGCTTATTCAATTGATATGTCTACTTTCTTCATTTTTTGTTATCAAATCAAACTGTTCATATTAGTGGTTAGTTAAGCTTCAATATGTTATAATGTGAACAAATCTTTTTAACCTAGACTTTCAATAACTTATTCAATTAATTTCAAGAAATCCAAAGGATTGGCTTTGGAGTGAGTGAGGAGAAGGAGCAGATAGACAGCTTGGTCCCTTAAATTTGAATGGTGACCTCAAGGGGCTCAACTTCTGCTGTGTCCCTGCTTTTAAATTTGAAACTAGTTAATGACTATTTTCTTTTATTTTGGCATTCCCCATGTAGTAGTACAATATTTATTTTCAGTCTCCCAGAGTATATAGGAAAACCAGGAATGAGATTGTATAGAAGATGTTCCGTGCAGCATTATTTATCACAGTATATGTTAGTAAAACATCCAGATATCCAGAGGATTTGAGTAACTAACCTTCATTCCATCCATATGAGACTATTATATCTATCTATCTATCTATCTATCTATCTATCTATCTATCTATCTATCTATCTATAATATCTAATGAGAAAGGATAAAAGAAATAAAAAATATGTACACTATAATTCTAAGTTTATAAAAAAATAAACTCACAGAGAGAACTAGGGAAAGCTGTGATCATTCCCAGCTGTTAGGATTAAGACAGCATTTAAAAAAAAAATGAATTTCTGCATCCTACAAAACATTGACATACACATATTACATCTATAATTAAAAAAATAATCGTTCATTATTAGTATGTGCTAGGCATCATCTCAAATACTTTTCATAAATGAACACATTTAATCCTCACAATCATGCTTTGAGATAAATATTATTTTTGCCCCATTTTATAAATGAAGGAATTGATTCTCACAGAGGTTAAGTAATTTGCTCAAGGTCATACAGCTGGTCCAAGACAGTACCAAGATTTGAACCCAGGCTGCCTGACTCCAAGGTCAGTGCTTTTAATACACTTTCTAAATACAACATGTCCAAAAAGCATATTTGTGATTACTTAGTTCTTTAAACTAAATGTTATTACCCAGGAGGATAACACTAGCTCAGGCAAACCCAAGTATACAGTGTGGACATCTGAATAAAACCAGGCACATTAACATATTTCTGATGTCAGGGTTCAGCGTTGTTTAATTTTATATAATTCAATTTTCTTTATTCAAACAGCAGGCTTTGCTAACAAGTTTATCATGGACAATTTTAACCTTTTCATGCACAAAGAGGACATGCTGTTAAAACCTGAGCTCTTGCAGCTACCGTGTTTCCCCAAAAATAAGAGCAGGACTTATATTAATTTTTGCTCCAACAATCTACATGTAATCATTTATTCACGTACAAAAATCTACATTTATTCAAACAGCCATGTCTGGCTGACGATCTTGTTTGGGGTAGGGCTTGTATTGCAAGCATCCTGAAAAGTCATGCTAGGGCTTATTTTCGGTGAGGTCTTATTTTCAGGGAAACACGGTATGTCTGTGTATTACCAAAGTAAGTGGAGGTCTTCTGTCTGTCCAGTTTATACATCAATGTGGACAGAATAAATATGCCAAGAGCCCAAAGGAGACAATTTCTTAGCTAATGTGCTCAGATTCATTGCATAGTGGTTGAATCTCCACCTCAGTTTGAAATGTGTATGGTCATGGAAAAAAAAAATTTTCCTGCTTTAAATATGTTTGGCCTTATAAAAAGGACTTTGTTTCCAGAAGTTCCAGCCATTATAGGAAAGTAACTATATGATCTTACTGGCCCCCAGTTTTCTCTTGGCGGGGTCCCATAAGCATTCTAAACTTGCTCACAGGGAGATTGTCTGCACCATCTGAGGTTCTAAGCACAGAGAACAGATGCCTAGCTCAAGGCTATGCTCTAACTGCTTCTTCTTTAATCAGTGCCTCCCCTCGCCCATCTCTATGTGGACCTTTGGTCAGCCATGGCCTGGGAGAGCCCCAGAGCCTAAGTGCTCGGGATAATTCTCAAGGCCTGCTCTTCCACCAGCCTTTCTTCCTGCTGACCTGCCCTGATGATGGAAAGACAGGGGACTCAGCCTCTTGTCTCCCTTTTCTCTTCACAGTCAGTTCATTCTACCCCCATAACTGTGTTCTCTCTCCTGCCCTCCCATTTTCATTTCTTGTCTATTTTCTTCCAGATCATGCCCAGTTTTTTGTAGCTTTCTCCCATTTTCCTTCTTTTTGGGGAGAAGAAAAGTAAATACTGAAAAAAAAAGAAAGTAAATAAATAAACTGATTATGCCTGTTTGGCATACATGCAAGCCTCCTGGGTATCAGTGACAAAGAACGCCATGACTCTTACAAGTCAGCGAGTCATCCATGAGAACTGGTGTCAGCAAGCATTGAGGCTCTCATAAATGTCTTTCCTGAAAGAGCCCTTCAAAACCTCCATAAAACATTTGTCCTCCTCCTAATGCTACTCATTTTCTTTAAATACCAAACGCATGCATAACTACAGAAGTATTTCTTATTACACATGTTCCAACAACGTTGCTCAGAACTTCAACCATTCTATCGGTTTTGTTTTGAGTTAGCCTGGGAGCTTAGGCAGCATTTAGGCAGTTTTCTATGAAAGTCCGTTCTAGATTTCAAAGATACAGAAAAACTCTTGGAGTACTTCCTGAACCTTCCCCAATAACCCCATGGCTTCACAGACCCTCCTTCTGGTTCTTGCAGAAAATCTATGTCTTTACATATTTGCAGATTCATGTGTGAAAGTTGAGATTAGCCTTCCGGGAGCCTTGTGTTAATTAAAAAAGGGAAATCAATGGGCCCGTGAATCCACCTTTTCCTGGGGTTGATTAAACTCCAAGAAGAAATTAAGACCGAGTTAAACAGAAACCCTGCATAGGTGGAAGAAATTTTTACCGCGTACACACAACTCCCTGTCAAGCACATACGAAATACATTATTTTATTTTTTATTGAAGAAAAAAGATATTAAAAAAATCCAGTGACTGATTTTGCTTCTTGAACCAAATCAAATATTTTCTTGTCAGAGTGCTCATAACTGCAGCCTGCAGAGGTCATGGCCTTAACTTTCTCCTTTAGATGGTCTCTGAGTGGAATGTCCTTACGATTAAGGCTCCTTTTGTTTTCCTTGGGAGGGTTTTGCTTACACTGGCAAGCGCCTGAGACGCACCAAGGTTCTCTAGACTCTGTTTATTAGATTTTTATCTTCTTATCAGAGTCTTCCTTCTTAAATCATGTCAGCATTTTACCACTCTTCAGGGATTCTTGGTGTTTTATTGTCTATAAACTGCTTGGGGGGTGGTCAGGGAGGGAGCTGGCTTAACAAATATAACATTTATACAATAGTAGGAATGCGGAGGATGCTGCGTGCCCTTCTTATCCGCACACTCACCGATGCTTCCTCTCCCCCTGCCCCTGCACCCCCGGGAAGCCCATTGCTCGCTCTCGCCCGTGCTTATTTGTCAATGGAGTGACATGGCTTCTCTGTGGACAGCCTGCTTTTCAGTCATTTTGAGTGGCTCTTTAAGCCCACATGTACTTGCTTAAGCCATTTTCAATCATCCACAGAGCCCGTCGGGTGAGTGGGTGATTGCTTTGAACCGAAGGATGTGATTGGGTTTTAGCCCCAGATACGCTTTGGAAGTAGAGAGTCTACCACTCTTCTGTTCCTGCCTTTTCTTCCCCCTTTGGCCTGATACTTTAAAACAGCCTCATGCAAGAGTATCCAAACTTTGTGCCTAAATAAGAAAGATTGCCCAGATTTTGCTGAGGGCGGGACATTGTGGGACAGTGGAGGGAGATGGCAGGAAATCAGGAAAGCCAGAGGGAGGCCCAGAGCTGGGAAAGTGAATCATCTATTGTCCCTTTCACTGGTCACCCACATGACTCATGTGAGTAGTATTTATTTTAACCATAAACTCCTCTTTCTATGTGGGTATGTTTTCACATGTGGGTAAGTTTGTGTTTTTAAATATACGTTTTGACTAATAAGGTTAACTTGAAAATCCATCTTAGAGAAAAGATCCGTATCTTTCCATAGAGGCCATCATGTTTACTGGATTGTTGCATATCGCTTTCAGAGCTGGTTAAAAACTGTAAGGCTCTTAGCATAAAATAACTTCTGAAGAGGCTCTCAGGCAACAAATTACACTGATAGGCAAATCTTCTTGGATGTGAATTGATTTTTATTTATTTCCCATCTGCTCATATAAGGTGAGAATTTGATGTACGCTGGGGGGATAGAGTCATCAGGGAGCATTAGTGTCTTTTCTAACGTTCATCCACCCTTTTGAAAAAATATTTAGTGAGTGCTTACCTGCATGAGGATCATTTGTCTTGGAACTGCTGGTCTGGCTGGGACACTGGCATTACTGCCCAGTGTACACACTGGGGCTTGTGCCCCCTCGTCTCGCTGTACCTGGGACAGAAAGTTCTCTCTCCATCCATTTACTGCCTCTCTTGGCTAAGCCCTCAGGGTATGTGTGCCTTCCATGGTGAGGGAAATGTGAATTCTATGAAGAATCAAGTACTTTTTGTTTTTGTTTTTCCTCTAATGAATCTTCAATGACTATTTTCTTCCTGAAGAACATGTTCCAACTTATTAAAGCAATAAGTTCCTGTGGAAAAGTGCTTAGCATAACAGTTTCACAGCCAACTTTCCCTCCCAGCTGATAACATCGCAGCGAAGGGGGAGCCCAAGGTCTGGAAATTGGGGACTAAACACTACCAACGTGTTTTTTAAGATAAAAATGAATAGTGATGAGAGATGTTGGAAAATTTATTGTGAAGACTTGTGTTCATTTTTCAACTGTTTCTATTTAAATTGTTTTTCCCCCTCCATCCCGTTCTCATTTCAACACAAATTAGAGGAGCTCAATCTCTCGACTAATTTATACTCAGGCTTCATTATCAAGATGTTCTATGACTTGAGTTTTCCAACTAGTAAAGATTTCTCTTACTTCTTCAACATCACCAGTGTTTGTAATTGGAAGAGTGTGGGGCAGGAAAACCTGAGAGAGAGAAAAGTTAAAGAATGAAAGTATCGACAATGTGTGCCCATCTCTCATGCATTCCCTCCATGCTGAAAGATCTCCCAGAGGCCAGTAAAGGTCGGTCTTACGGAAGAGTCCTGCAAAGCGCTCTCTTACCCCAGCCTGGAAACCATAGCAAAGGGGGTATGATCATGAAAGGAGAAGATGCATGCACTAAGGACCATGGGTGAAAACTGGTTTAATGGCAGTTTCTCTCCAAGGTGGTCATTGGAACTTCCCTTGTCAGTGGTTTTGTTCTCATTGTTGTTGTTTAATTCTAGACTTAGAAAACATACCTTAGAGACTAAAGCACACAGGTAACTAGTATGAGAGTCAATTGACGCATGATTTTTTTTTTAATAATCAAGTTGGCAGTCTCTGTCAGAAGCATGGGCTTGCCGTTAACCCAGTAATTCAAGTTTTTAGAATGCAGACCAAGGAAGTTGTCTGAAACAAAGAAATAAAGTTTTAAGCCTGGTTCCCCATAGAGATCAATATTGTGTTATGTATTGTGGCACAAATTGGAATATAAGGAAATATCCAACAGGGAAAATGGTTAGTAAATTATGAAGCATCCTCAAAGTGGAATGATAAATTACATTTTTATTTATGAATTGTTTGTAGTAACAAGGAAAACATTAATGATAAATTGCTGAGTGAAAAGGCGGAATTCAATATTCCATACACAGAATAATATCAGTGATGTAACAAAGGTTAAATAAATAAATAAATGTAAAAGATTAATACCAAAATACTAGTAGAAGCTACCTGTAGGTAATATGATTGTGGATAATTTTTTCATTGATACTCCTAAGTATTTTTCATTTTTTTCACAATAAAAATGCTATTTTATAATAAAAATAAATTAAATAAGCTGTATTTTAAAAATATACAGTGGCATCGATTAGCTCTATGTAATTAGCTTTATCAGTTTCCATTTTTCCCAGTGGTTTTATCATTTAAATTATATCACACATGGAGTGGAGTTCTTAGAGACATTGAAGTGCCCTTGATACATCAAAATCCTATTTCCTAAAAGTGTCAGATGTTAGGAGAAAATAGATCAGGTAGTATTTAAATATTGTGAATGTTGTGAATATCCAAGCGAATACCAGTTTCTCATAGCTGACATCTATTGTTTACAAATTTCAGACAACCTGGAGTATTACCAAAGTTACTAAAAGTCCAATGGTGGAAACTTTAGGTGACCTATTATTCAATTTATTTTTATATCAAGTTTGCCATATGGATAATGGGAATGGATTACCTATTCATAAATCACTAAAATTAACAGAAATGTATATTTCAGTGATGGCGGAGACAAATATTTGTTGAGTGCCTGATGTTCTAGAATATGTTAAAGTGCCTTGAAATTCCAAGGCTATAGCCCAGAGGTAAAGAGCTCAGTCTCTGGAGTGATACAAATGCCTTTAATTCTCAACTCCAGCAAGTACTGGGTAACCTTGGGCAATTCACATAACCAGGCATCAGATTCCTTCTCTATAAATAGGGCATAGTAATAGCAGCAATTTCATTTGTGCAAAGTTTCCCTGCAAACACAGCATGGTCAGTTCCTGGACCTGTGAATATCCACTGAGACTGGACTCGAGGTACAGGTAGGAACTCTCAGAGAGACAGGTAGATGATGTTAAGATGAGGTGCAGCAGGCCGGATGTGAAAGGCCGCTGGATTTAATGCCTGAAGGTTTGACATTATCCTGAGGACAACAGGAAGCCATTGACTGGATGGAGCGAGAGGTGCTGTTTAAGCGTTTCTGGACTCACAGGACAGGGTATTAGAAACCTCTCCGTCCAGATGGCCAGTAAGTCACACGTCTTGTTATTGGTCATATTAGTGTAGAATGGCGTGGCTTATAAGAGGTACAGAAAGCCTGTAAGGCAGGCTCTTTGACCTCCTGGGTGTCCACAGCCTGGCTTAAGGTCTTCCTGTGGCAAAACTCTCCAGCCCTCTCCTTTGCTCCCTCCTCCCCAGAGGTGAAGCCCACTTTCCTGATGGATGAGTTTGGAAAGGGGAACTGAGCCCCGCTGACTGAGCTCCTCCCCTGCCTCCCACAGAGGATGTGGTCTCTCTCCGTCTCACAGGTGGCTTAGCAGAGGAGCCCTTGACCCTGTCCTGGAGCTCCCTGGTCCCCTGCACTGTCTAGGACAGGGCGGTGCGTTGCATACAAGAGCGCAGTATGGGGAAGACCCCTGGGCTACCAGACCTAAGGCAGTCCTCATCCGCCCAACCTGAATAAACGCCATATTTTGATCTCCAGATACAGGATTCTTACCTTGTTCAGCTAGCTCAGAATTAGGACCCCACAAGCTCCAACAAAAACTCCAGGAGCAAACTCCATATCAGCAACTGCAGTTTATAGGGCGCTCAGCACAGAATGAGTGTGTTTAGTTGGTAGAGTAGAACAGCGTTATAATACTGCTTAGGGAGAACCAACAGCTGCCTCATATGCTAGACGTATTACAGCATGGCCATGTAATGGTATTTCAAGGGACCAGGCAGGATTCATTTTCCATCGAAACCCATGTAATGATGAGCTGTGATAGCATACAGTTCTTCTGAATATAGGAAAATACTGCTGTACAGAGCTGTCTTGTTCTTCCATGCCATTACAATGCTGTCCATTTGTAACGGGAGGATGGCTAAACGCCCCTGATGTCACCACACAATATGCTAGCGTCAGCCCAGGAATCTCGCCGTTTGGGCCATAATAGCTGCAGTGTGTTTGCCACTGTAGAAAGACATGCTGTGGCTTATGGAATGTTCACAAATATAATTATGCTGTTTGCTCTGAATTAGTACCCGTGGATGAACACAAGATCAAGTGCCTTTGCCAAATTCATAATCCACAATGAAAGAGTCACCACTATTTCGAAACTGTCACCAAAGCTGATCAGCAAAGCATGGTGTTAGTTCTGAGTAGTTTTTTCAGCCATATGGCACTGCACGCATGTAGAAAAGACAATGTCCATTTTGCAAAGTCATGTTGCAATCATCATAATAAAGAATGTGGGGGCCATTTAGAGAATTGGAAATCGCCAAAGGGCGTTTGTTCTATAGAATTAGTGTAGCAGCACTGTAGGAGCAAATGGACTGAACAAATTACTTACATCAAATTTTGAAACTATTTGAAGTTGTCCCATTGAATTTCTCTGCTAAACAGCAAACAACCAAACCAACCAGTAAGATTTCAATGACTATTAACACACACTTTCTAAGTCTCTAACTTTACGGGAGGGGGGAGAGGGGCGGTCCTTCTCTTTTAACATTAATGGGTTTTATATTTCTAAGTGATATGATGAAGCGCATTAAATTGTCATCATGTTCCCAGCTTCAGTCCACCAAAACTGGTGAGAAGAATTTCTCTTCTGTTTTCTGCCTGTCTTGCTTAGGGATTTCTTAAAACATCAATTGGCCCTGTATCAAAAATAACAATAATTCATGTATGCACACTTTAAACACACACATGCACAAGAAAAGACTCATTTTTTAAAAAGTACCCAGAAAAGTTACCTTTTTTCCCAATACTCCAGCAATTCTTTAATTTTGCCATTACAAGGCTGTAACACTTCAGAATAATAACAATCTTAAACAGCTGCAGAAAACAGGGGCACCTACAACAGCGTAACACTGCGTTTCAATAATTCGTCAAGGGGTGATTAATTCAATAGTGGTGGCATGCAAAAAGAAGATGAGCCACAATTACTCTTTTCTTGCACATAAAAATGGTTGTCGATCATCCTTATTAATTATTGTTATTAGGTAATAATAAGAATATTTGGTGAGGACTGGCTGGTTAGACAGTGAGGTGTGCTCTCTCCCTCATTCAAATACAGCTGTTCTTTCTCCCATAATTAATACACTTAGAAGTTATCTCTACAAAACGTTTTTGGTATACCTCTTTTGCAATAAATAAATTCACTTACAAGTAGAAAATGTTCCATGAGTACAGTTACAGTCACACATTTTGGATGGAGCTATTGCACTCTTTATGTTTGCCCAGTGTTATGGCCACTTTTCCCCGTAATTTTGTGCATTCTGTTCCCTCACCCTAAAACACTCTTCCTCCTATCCTCTAATCTCCTTTTGACCGAGTAACTCTTATCTTCAGGTATTAACTCAGACATCACTTTCTCTCCTTTTAACAGGCTGCATTAATTTGCTCTCCTACTTAGTTTCATAGCATCACTATTGTGGAACTTACGTAGCAATTGTAGTTTTTTTGTTGGTTGTCGTTGTTGGTACTCACGCCGAATCATCACCCTCCTTAGAAGGAGAAAACCCTAGTGATGGTTTTCTTAGCACGTGTATCAGATCCTTGCAGCCTCACCTGTGTCCAGGGAATTTGGCTACTCGTCCCCATCTCAGCTAACACTGGAGAGACTAGTTTTGTGGGGATGCCACCCGGCAGCCCAGCCTTATAGCTAGCTCCTCGCTCCATACCCATCCTTCCCCAAGGCTTCACGATGGAAGCCAGGAACGCAGGCGAATTCGCCATCTGTGTGGCAAACCTTTGACCAGTAGGGGACCAGAACCAGCGGATGAAGATTTTGTCCGCCTTCCTTCAGAATGAACTTGGCTGGGGCACTGCCACTAAGATGACGTTGAAAGCAGTTATGGGTGATCCGTTACACTGTGGGAGCTGGCTCAGTAAGAAACCCTTTCCCTTTCTTATTCTCCTTTTTCCCCCTTTTGCTTCCTGGGATTGTACTTCCTAACAAAGGAGTGGCACATATGCCATTGGCTAAGGCTCTGCCTCCTGGGAACCCAGGCCAAGACAGACAGGAACGAGCACATAGCAGCTGTTTATTAAATAGTTATTAGTTGAGTTAATATGAACTTTTAGAATCAAAATGTTAAAGCCATACCCTCTTAAATATTTTCAGTTCAGAATCTCATATGTCCAGGAAAAAAGCAACTCTGTCTTAGAGTTAGCTACCATGAAATCTGTAATTTTTAGAACTGAATTTCATACAGGAGTACTATAGAGCCACATACGGTGTTTCATCCATTGGTCATTTACAAAGGAAAAATACGTGTTAACTCTAAACTTCTGATGTTTTTCCCAAAGCCTTGAAGTGTTGTTTAGCATAATACTTGGATATCACACGTAGGACAGAGATCATTATAGTCGCAAGAGAAGTGGCTGGGACACACATAACCTGAGTTATTCTGGAAAAGCCAGGCAGCAGGAGAGCAGATACTTCGGACGCTCGGGTTCCACCAGCTGCTGCGAGTCTTCCAGCCTCCACCCCGGGCTTCATCACCTACCTCCGAGCCACAGGCCTCTTGTTTCCCAAACAGCCTGTGTGTGAGGCAAGTAGGAAAGTCAGACTTCTCAAAGACGAAGTAGACGGTTGGCTTGTTTGTTTAAACCTGCTTTCTGGGATTAGCTCTATCTTACTTTGTGCGTTTTGGGCTGAAGGTTAGACAAGGGTCAAGTAGGAGATTTCAACACATCTGATAGAGGTTTGTTCTTCATGAGAAGAGGAAAGCTTTTCACCAGTCGGGCCCAGTGCCCCCCGTCTTAAACTCTTTGTACTATTTGTATGTGTAAGGAGGTTCAGGGCAGCACAGGGCAAATGTAAACCCCCATGCACAAATCCATAACATTCATCATTATCTATCTTCAGGAACTATTATACAGCCTCAAAGCTCGCTGTTCAAATATGAGCATTGCATTAGCATTCACTGGGTCACACTGGATTGCATTAGTGGATTAGGAACCAATTGAAGATTTTTTTTTTTTAACAGAAATTATCACAGGTAAATATTTGTGAAAGCAAAACAAAAGAGTATTCTTGGATATTTAAATGCTCTATTTACTCTCTACTCTTTTTTTTTTTTTTAAGTGCAATGATCTTAAATATTTTTTCATAGATGACTGTTCATTCTTTAAACATATTACTGTTTGTTTATGGGAGTAGATTCCAGTTTCAAGTACTTTTATAAATCTCCAAGAATGGTACTAAAAGTTCCATCTACCCCAATGATATCACTGTTTTTACAACTATATTTTAGGAAAGAGAAGAGAGGCGGGGAGGGAGGGAAAGAGGGAAGGAGACAAAGGGAGAATAAAGAATAAGAAAAGTCATAAAGACAGGATGGCTGACCCTGCCTCACACCCTCAAGTTCACACTGTGAAGTGAAGCCACCCCAAAACTACTTGTTATACCCCATGGGAACTGGAAAGGGGGTGAGAAGTTCCCTTGCCCCAATTCCCAAGCCCTTGCATTGACTTTCTCCTGCATCCACATCGTGCTTAGGACACTTTTTTGGCAAGTGCAGTGCATATTTCTAAAGTATACTATCCCTTTATATTTAATCACCTGATTTTTTTTGACTGTCTTCCTTTCTAGACAATGGTCAACTTCTGTGTCATTTGCCTCTGAGTTCCTAAGGCTTGACACAGTTTCAATAACAGCATATGTGCTCGGTAAATGTTTAACAAGTGAATTCAATGCACATGGATGCCACATCCACTTGAGGTAAAAGATACGCCCTTCAACGCACTGCACACACTCACATATACATAATAGTCAGTGTCCACGCAACTGGGTTCTGCATATTTAACTAATGGGATTGTCATTTCGACCCAACTCTTGTGTCCTCTGCCGTGCCGTGGTTGAGCTCTGCCTGACCCTGCTTTCATAGCTTCTCTGTTGCTGGTCTGCAAGGCGCCTTAAACAATGAAATCTTGATCTGCGTTTTTGCACTCCTCATACCAGGGCCATAAATGAAAGAGGAAACTATTGTAAAATAATGCAATAATATCATAAATAATGTCAAGTAGCATCCTGCAGACACAACAGTAAGTAAATAGCCAGGTGGCCACGGAAGTTGTCCAAGCCACATGCAGAGGAAGACAAGACACATGTTGAATTACATGGCAAGTCAAATGTAATGCAACTGCATAATAATTTCATAATTAAGCATTTTCCTTTACATTGCTTTCTAATTAAATCCCAAAGCCTGTCATGTTTTAAATACTCCTCCACCACTGCTCCAAAATATGGGACCTGTACTAGCAAAGAGCTCATTGCCTCCTGTGTTGTGCTTTAAAGTTGCAATGACCACATGTAAAACTGCACATTGCATCATTGCGTGTTTCTCCTTCAATGTGATTTCATTAGATAATTGTTTGGCATTAGCCATGTAATTAGTATTATAGCCGTCACCTCGTCCCACTGAAGGATAGTTACAGGAAAATGACCCACACGCGAAGTGGAACCTGGTGGGTATGCTTCCCTGGTGTTTCCCTAAGGATGCTCTCACTGTATATTGTCAATAATAAAATCCTCGTTCTTCATAACACTTCCCTTTTTGCCTGCCTTTTGAAGCAGATTAACTGTTTCAATGACATGGAGCACAAGTCTTTCATTCCCCAGCCTGTCATACTTTAATCTCTGTTTTACTTTTAAATTTCATATTTTCTCTTCTCCGTGATTCTTCTTCTTTTCCTAAATATCAAAATCACAATAGGGGACAATTCATTTACCCTTGATATTTTAAATAACGTAGACTTTTCTTATTGTAGACTTCAAACATCTCTTCTTGGAGTCTTACTCTTGCCAAGTCAGATCCTATCTTTGCGACCAACCTAAAATACCTTTCCTACTCTATATCCACTCAAACTTATAGTTTTTAAAGTCTGCTCCCATTTATTTTTGCTTCTTGAAGTCCTCTTAAGACAGAACAATCTGCAGTAATATATAGCTTCCTGAATTAATATGGCAATTTTCCACAAGGTTCCCAATTACCAATTGGTAAGATACTGTATTTCTTTGCTTACTCATTATTTTATGGTTATTAGAAGTGGCTTTCCAATGAACTCATAACAGAGGCTGCAAACTCCTTCTATAAATGCCAGAAAGTAAATATTTTAGACATCGCAGACCATACAGTCTGTCCAACTACTGAACTTGTCATTATAGGCTGAAAAAAGACATAGACCATATGTAAGTGAATGGAAATGGGTATGTTCTAATAAAACTTTATGAATTGACGATTGAATTTGAATTTTATATAATTTTCACTTGCCATAAAACATGAATCTTCTTTTGAATTTTCTTCAACCATTTAAAAGTGTAAAGACCATTCCTAGATCACAGACTATACAAAATCAGGTGGCAACCTGGGTTCAGCCCGTGGGCCAGAGTTTGCTGACCCCAGGATTATAATCTTCTAAAGGCAGAGACAGGGTTTACACTACCCTGTGTCTTCCCTGGTATCCAGAATTGTAAGTCTCTTTTAGAGCCCAAATATCATTCATCATTCATGTAAGTTAAGGCAAGGTGTCCAATTTGGGAAAGTTAGGAGGGCCACATAGGAACTCTTCAAACAAACACAAACAAAAAGAGATTTTAGATGTTAAAATTCTCAAGGAAGAGGGAAACAAAGCCTCAACTTCCCTCACAACTTGGCTAAGTTGTCTGGATATCTGTTTTCAAACATAGTATTTCTTTGAACTAAGCAGAAACTCAGAAAGGGCAGAAGGCAGGCTCAAAGCTACAGATGCCATTTTGAATGCAAGCTTCATATGGTCTCCGTGGGAGCCTGTAAAACCCAGCGCTCTGCTCTGTGGGAGTTCTTCACTGTTAGCGTGATGGCTCTGTATTTAATTACACTGTATATTTTCTTCTTTAGTGCTGTGTGATACGAAAGACAGAGACGCCCAGAGTGGAGGAGATAGCGTGAGCGTGAGCAGCGCTCCAGCCCTATAGATAAGGGACATCCTCCATATACAAACCGCAAGGCACACTTAGATACTCCCCCTTGACATTATTTATCTATAATGTTCTCTCTGAGTTATAGTACCAAAGGGGGAAAATACTCATTTAATGAAGTGAGAGTTTGGTCCAGTTTAAAAGCCATAATTTTGTATGCATGTCAGAAAAACACATAATCTGAGCCATAAATTCACACAGGCAGACCGAAGGCCCACTTGCCACTGGAATCTGTTTTTCTTTTTAATATAATGAGGCGACATCCCTTTCCTTGGAGAGGAGAGTTCAATAGTTTAATTTTTGTTAACTGAGATCTCTTGTACGAAGGTAAATTACATCGGCTTTTCTATTACTAGCTCTGTTAATTGTCAAGCAATCAGAGTTTATGCGCTCATCCAAGACAGCAGAGAATTTCCCATAATGTTACAAAATAAAACCTGACAAAGCACAATAATCTTTAGTTTATTGATGTGCTACCAGGCTGTTGAAAGCATTGGATCCGTAATGTGCTTTGGTTAGGAAATTGGGGTCCAGGGAGAAATATTGGGAGTAACAGAGAAAACATCAGGGCTGGAAGAAAAAAATATATTAGGAGTTAAAAGGCAAAAAGAAAAAAAAATGTTTGTGGTGGGATTTTAGATTTTATGAAAAAAAAAATGAAAAAAACCACTGAGATCGTATAGGGATTCTAAAGGAAAATACATCTGGGGTGGACAGATGAACTTTGGCTCCGGTGACTGACTAACAGAGATTTATTCTTTTTGGTGGGGGGAAGGGATGGTGACACATATCATAATCTAAAAGTGCACGCAAATGCCAGACTTCCAGAAAAAGCACACACTGAAGGTATTTATTGCAAATAATGAGAGCTCCTATATTATGGTTTAATGAAAAATATTAGGTGGCTATGATGACAAAGCTAAATCTAGATTTGGCTTAAAAAGATGAAAAGTCGGGGCTCCATAAAACTTCCCAGTGCTTTCTTAGTCTCCTTAGACATCTGAACTTCCAATGCTAAGAAAAAATAATTCAACATTTGCTTGGAGCCTTGGGAACTTTTAAGACGTGCAAAACTTATTTTTGGAAAATGATTGCCATCTCATCTCAGTTTTTTTTTTTCTTTCTGTGCTGTTCTGTTCCATGTGTGATAAGACACCCAACCTCGGACTGGCCATGCCAGATACCCTGCCGTGTCTGCTGGTACAGGTCATGGTGAGATGCTCTGGCTGCGTTAGTGACAAGGCTGTGGCCTCACAGCCTCCCAGGCCATGCTGCCTCCTAAGTGCTTGGAGGCTTTGAGTTTCCAACTTGAAAGTTTGAGTGTTGTAGCCATATTGACTCTAGGCATTAAGGTTTGAGCCGCTTTATTAAATTGTTCCCTTTGATTGGGATTTTCAGCTCTAAGAAGCTAAATACTTTGCTTACTGACAGAGAGAAACTTGGGAAGCAGCTTTCCATTAATATTGAAATCATACTCAAACTGATGTTCAGGACAAGAGTGTATAAGACCTTCAATATATGAAAGGAAAATGTCGATCAGGAAGCTATCTTCACAACCCCAAATCCAAGCTAACTAAATGCAAAAAGATTATAAATTTCTGATGTAGCAGTTTGATATTTTTTAAAAGGATAGGTTGAGTGTAAGAGTTTGTGACTCCATGTGGGAGGTGTGTGTGTGTATGTGAGGTGTGTGTGTGTGTGTGTGTGTGTGTGTGAGAGAGAGAGAGAGAGAGAGAGAGAGAGAGAGAGAGAGAGAGAGAGCGCCCGCGCAGAAGAAGGGAAGATTGAGATTCTCTACCTTGCAATAAAAGATGGCAAGGTGATAAATTAGTGCTCTCAACTGAAATTGATTACTGTGTGTTCCCATCCAGTTCATATGGCAGCCACACAGATGCTCTGAAACACCTTAATGGCACATTGGAGAAAACTTCTCAAGTGGGCCTTGTGCAGGGTTTTCTCCCTCCCTCCCCCACCGTTGGCTCCAGGAGCGAACTGCTGTGTTCACTGCATGCATTAGGGAAAGTGCCATGCAAACACCCCTCTTCTCTCTCTTGCTCAGAGATGTCTTCATTTTCTATCAGGAATCCTGTAGACAATCTTGGGAGCCTAAATGCTAAAATGACAAATGTAAGTGATTTTGTCTTTTCAATGCTTGGATATATCTATCCTGCGCTCTCTGGAGAGGCAGCAGGCACACAGAGCAAAAAGAGGAAGCCGCACTGAGCCACCTAGAGGTAATCGCATCCGAGCCTGCCCAGCAAAGCAAAGCAAAATGATGGCGTATTGCCATAACTGTCTAGTAAATGAAACTGCCCAGTTTATTTGCAGTAGACTTGTATTAATGGAGGCCTACCCAAGATGGAGTCATTTCAATCAAGCCCTCAGTTTTAAACAATTGTAGAATTCCCCTTATGGTAAAATTCCAAAAGAGATGTATTGATCACTGCTGAAATGTAACCAATTCCATTGAATTGCAGTTGTCAGGAAAGGTGATGATTTAAGAAATGTCCAAAATATTCTAAAAAATATAAATTCCAGGGTTTTCAAAAATTCTAAGTTTTAGTTACTATAGAAATTCTCATACATACAAGAGAATATTTTTAAATTATGTTTTACCACTTGAGGATCGTACAGCTGTGAAAGTAGACCCAGATTTCAATGTCTGTACAAGTGTTTAACTGGCTCTCGTAAGCACTGCAAAAATTCTATGAATTATCCATACATTATTTCCTATAGGCTTAATAATCTGTATCTGTTTAGTAATTCTGAATTTGTTTCCAACATGTTCAGGGTTCTATAGAATCAAACTCCCTGCCCTTATAATTTCCATTTGGTATTCTTAGACATTGAGCAGCTGTCACAGAGTAATGGCAATTTGGTGGACTTGAGTCCATATAGGACGATATAGTGGCTAATAGATGCAGGCAATGATATAAGTTCCTTTCTGTCCAGATTACATGGGTAAAGAATACAGCGTCCTACCCCAATGAATACAAAAGCCTTAAGCCCCCATCAGGCACCTGAATGAAGACACATCCTTGTTCCAATTTAGTGCCTCTTGAGATACTCCTCAGGATCCTAGAACTCTATCCAGCCTCGTTGAAAATAATCCTCTTAAACAATTGAATTAGAAACACACTGCCTTGCACAGAGCCCTCTTCCCAACTGTGTATTATTGGTGAGTTGATTCAATCTCCCTGGCCTTATCCACTCCCCTCATGACAATTCTCACCTTGAGTGCAAACTAGAACTCGCTTTTCTTACGATTTGATTAAACCTTCCCTGATAACATTGATAGAATTCTCTAGCAAGCTCATTTTACCTTCATCTTAGTTCAACATTCAAGAACAGCCTTACCGTTGAATAATTAGTTGAGTGTCTTCTATATGCCAGGCACTGTGAAACCTGAGGGCTTCTGTTTGGAAGTCAGGAAATTCAATTTCATTGCTCATAACTCTGCCTTGGTTTGCTTCCTACTTAAGAAACCAAAGGAATTTCAAATATTTAACCAAAAATGGATAATTCAAGTAGATGAGAAGAATTCTTATTTCCATGGGAGTCTTCAATTTAATAGTAAAAAGACAATTAAGATAAGTGGAAAAGTCACATACAGTTACACTCAGAGGAGTGTAAGCAGACTTTGTAAAATAGTTGTTGTATTTCTTCTTAGTGAATAAAATAATAAATTATTTGAATAGTTTTATTATCTATCCTTAACTGAAACATACAGTGCCTGTCCTATTTCTTCAAAAAGCTTGTTAATATGCAATCACCTAGTACAACTGCTAAGTTTTTAAAGGTCACCCATGTTTTATTCATAAAGGGTGGTTTTCTGGAGGGGAGAAAGGTTACAATGTCATGTAATACCATATTCTGATGGGGACTTTGCTTTCTAAGATATGTTCTAATGGCTCAGATGAGGAGAGGCTGAGCTGGGGACAGGAAAGTGAATTGTTTCACAGTTATCAATGAAACTTCATTTAGAACCAGGAAAACTTTCCAACAGGGGAGAAAGATTGATTCCACAATTTAGGTACCAACTAAGCATGGCAGCCTGTGTTATTTATATTCACAAATACTCCGTGTTCCCCTAAGGCCAGGTACATGAAAGTAAATATTTCCTGGCCCCCTTGAAGCTAAGTGGCCAGGTGGCGAACTCTGCCAATGAGATGTGAGTAGAAGTGAATAGCTACGTGTGTCGCTTGCAAACTGCAGATTGTAATTGACACCAAACCACAGCGTTTTCTTTTTCTATCATGGCAAGTGGGGAGGACAGTGTCTTAAATGTGTATGTCACTGTCTGGTCACTGAATGATGCTTGAAGAGCCATTGCCCCAAAGATTTGCCCAATTGCACACTTGATTGGTGTGAGTTTACATGGCTAAGCAATGAACATTTGTTGTGTTGAGCCACTAACATTTTGAAGTTATTATCTGTGTTAGTCAGGATTCTCCAGAGAAACAGAACCAGTAGGATATGATAAATGCATTTGGGTAAGAAACTGGGTGGAGGATCCAGTTCAAGTCCTATGGTGTCAGCACCAGGATCACTGAAGTCCAAGGGCAGGGAAGATGGATGTCCCAGCTTTAGCAAAGAGTAAATTTGCCTTTCCTCCTCCATCTTAAGTCTATTCAAGTTCTTAATGAATTGCATGACCCACCCACATGGCTGAGAGTGATCTTCTTTGCTCAGTCTATGGATTCAAATGATAATCCAGAAACACCCAGAAATGATGGTTTAAGAGCTATCTGGGCTCCGCTTATCCTAGTCAATTCTCCAGATTAGCAGAGAGCACTCATTAGGAAATTTGAACCAAATGAGTCAACATGGATCCTGAAAAATAATTTATGGTAAAATGCAGATATAAACAAAGTTAAGGGTTAAAAAAAAAAAGGAAATCTTAAGACCTTATTAGTCAATATTAGTACTAAACAAGAAAGCTAAAGCTGTATCAAAGTTTAGGAAATATTAGTAAAACTCTGAAAGTCGAAAGACCTGTTTGTTTTCCCTTTAAGCAGCTTAAAATCAAGCCAAACAGTTTTGGTAATTTTTAAAAAATCTACATATATCTTCATTTCTTTTACCAAAAGTCATACATTCCTTTACTTTATATTTAAAAGAACCAGATGTATTTTCTTGAAAATGAGCCCTTTCCAAATGGCCCCCCTTTTTCACTCTTCTAATCGGTTCAGAAAGACCTCCGCTATTCTATCCTAGGTCATGAGGTAAAACTTAAATTGTAGGAAGTTGTACAAGGTAAAGCCTGCCAGATGAGTAATAATATAAAATACATTGGTTTAGGGGCTAGGTTTTATTTGTTAATATTACTGCTGTTGTATTTTAAGAATATATCGTAATGAATGATTTAATTATACTTCTACCCAGAGGCTTTGCACAAAAGATGCAATTTTAAAATGTAAGAAATGGACTAAATGGCTTGTGCGTGTGTATAATACATACTCGTTATGAGTCTCTGTGTGAAAAGAACAGTAAGATCAGTGATTTGATGGTTGATACTCAAGTATTCAATTTGACCTCATTTCATTTTTTTTCTTTTTAGAACCAGAAGAGAGAGCCCAAAACATTTAAATTGAAGCTTAAGCAGTTTCATGGTTTTTCTTTTCCAATATTAGTAAGAGACAGAGCTATCTAATTAGCTATTTTCAAGTTTAATAGTAGTAGAGTCTACCACCAAAATTACCTGTTTCCTCAACTCTTGCTCCACACTATATATATAGTGTGTGTGTGCGTGCGCACGCCAATTTTAACCTCAACATTCGATTCTGTGACAAGTAGGTACTCTTAAGTTGCTTTTTCATACACATTTATGTATAAAGGACTTTTCCTGTGTGAATTGAGAAGAGGAAGGTCTCCAGCCCAGAAGTATTCAAACGATTGTATCCAGGCTTCTTGGCTTGATAAGTTCAAGCTCCAAATTATTGGGTTTTCGGAAAAGTCATGACGTTTTTTTTCTATGTTGTTCGTTGCAAAAATGCGTCATGACTTTTCCAACAACCCAATAAAAATACAAACATACCCAGGAGAGAGACAATGTGTTAATACATTCATACTTTTGAGTGGATGAATTTAATGCAAGATGCATTCCTGCACAGGTTCGATGAGCTAGGTAGGTCTGGAAAGAATGGAGCTTTGGGTGGAGTGGGAGACGGCCATGGAGCTTTACACCGTGGCGTTCCACCCAATGCACGCAGCAGGGAGGGGGCTGCGTGGCTTGGAATCATTTTTAAGCACAAGAGCAGCTAAGAAGGGCTGAGACCAGGCCCACTGGGGCCTGTGTTTACATGCTGGAATCTGTCATGGTGGTCTTCCCGGGAAAAGGAACACAAATTAATAGTGGGTGTGTGTGTGTGTGTCCAAATTAAACCTCCCCACATTCTCAGATGAAATTCAAAGTGAAATATTATTTTATGTGTGTGTATATTAGTTATATATTATAATTAATACAATTATATTAGTTATATATTTACATGTATATATTATATGTCTATATTAATATATCTATACATTTGCATGTAACATATGATATACCTATATTTATATAAACAGATGACCCCTGAACAATGCAGGGGCCAGGAACATCAACCCCGGTGCAGCTGAAAATTTGCATATAACTTTGAACTCCCTAAAAACTTAACTAGCAGCTTACTGTGGACTGGAAGCCTTACAGATAACGTAAGCGATTAACACATAATTTGTATGTTTTGTGTATCTTATACTGAATTCTTACAACAAAGTAAGCCAGAGAAAACAAAAATGTTATAAAGAAAATCATGAGAAAGAGAAAATACATTTACAGTATTTATTGAGAAAACTCTGCGTATAAGTGGACCCGCCTAGCTCAAAGACACCCGTGTTGTTCAAGGGTCAACTGTAGTTATAATCTCCCGAAATTCAAATAGTTCCTGCCATGATAGATTTTCTGATTGCAAAATTCTTGATAGGTTTTGTAAAGCTGAGCTTTCTCTCTCCCCTTTTCCATTGGTTCTCTAAGCATATGTTTTGGCCAACTCTGGCTACAAATATGTTATACTTTCCAGCCTTCACAAGCAAAACAGCAAAATAATTTTCCTGACAATTTGTTACACCTTCCAACTACCATTTTTGACATTTTACCTGACGTGTTCTGGAAAATGTGGTCTGTACCAGATGACCCAATTTCTTCGTGAAACATTCAAGCAAATTTACAGAGTTACTATTTTCAAGCAAATTCCATCCCTTGCAACTTCCCCACCATATAGGGTTGCTAGATAAATTACAGGCCATCCAGTTAAATTTGAATTTCAGATAAACAACAAATACCTTTTCAGTATAAGTGTGTGCTAAACATTTGCTAAACCTGGCAACCCTTCCTACTGCCTCGTACTGGAAAGCTTCTGTTACAAGTCCTGTGACCACCCCATGCAGTGGCCAGACCAGAAGGGGACCATGATCACAACAGAAAAACTGGACTCCCAAACAGGAGGCATCAAACATTTCTGCAGGGTCTGGGGGAGCAGCTTCTGGGTGCCCACTGAGCACTCAGCATGGGGCCGGGCGCTGGGCTTAGCCACATGAACAAAGCAGTCATTTTGGACAAAAGAGACATAATTTTCAGCCTTCACTATTTTCAAGAAAGGGCCATTTATTTTTCTCAACAAAAGGTTAACCAGAGGGGCCGGCCGAGTGGCGCATTGGTTAAGAGCTGGTTTTGGGATGCCAGCGGCCCCGGTTTGGATCCCACATGTGAGGGCTAGTGACACTGTCCTCTACAGCTAACAACAGCTCCACCTGGAGCTGGGCTGCGAGCCCCGGCGATGGTGTGGGCTGCAGCCCCTGCTGCAGTGGGCTGCCATAGGCTACAGTGAGTGGCCGGCAGCCAGCGTTAGCTGCCAATAGCCACGGTGAGCGACCATCCAGAGGCCGGTGACCAATCTGCCTCATCCGGGAAGAACGCAATGATGATACCAACATGGGCCAGTGAAGCAATGTTCTCCGCAACTAGACTGAAGAACAAAGGACAGCAGCTTGTCTGTTCCCCTTCCCCGATTCCCCAATTCAAAAAAAATCTTAAAAAAAAGCTTAAGCGGAGATTTCATACATACAGTATACAAAGCAGAGCTGTTGCGATTGTTCTTCATTGTAGATCATCTTGCGTGACCTTGGGGAACGTATCTATGACTCCACCCAACACAACATAAAATCCACTCCTTTAATCCACCATCTTGGGGGTAAAGAGAAGACCCTGAGGAGAAAAGACAGGATAAGAGTCACCTTCTCAGTGTTTGGGCCTCTTTTGCCACTTTCTCTGTGAAAGATCATCATGGTTTACTTCACCGTGAATGCCGTCCAAAGAAAGGTTGTTTTTTTTTTGTTTAATTTTGTTTTCTCCCTGTTTGGCAATATAAAGAATGCATTTGGCTGCTCAAGGCTTTACTATGTAGAAAATTCTCATGCCCAGATTTAGTAAAGCAGTCCATCTGAGGACATCCTTGGAAAAGATATAATATCTGTTGACAGATATAATGCTGGTGTAAAATATCTTAATACGCTCGGCCAGGTGTGTGAATTCCCTAAAGATGTGTACTCTAAGGGTATGTTATTTTAAGAGAGAAGGCAACTCATGGACCATTGGGGGAGAGATTTTGTTTGAGCAAGACTTCACTGGGGCCAATTTTTCAACCTCATTTGGCTGAAGACAAAGCTAAAAGCCACCTGCTCAATGGTCTGCCTCTGTTTGTGTTGGTCTTTCATTATTACCACTTCATCCAAGCCTGAGAAACATGCCTCTGAATTGTTAAGTGAGTGAAGCAACTCCTTCCCTCTTAAAAGTAGCAAGGTCCTCAGAGTTATTAAACCAGCAAAGAACTAGTTGGTTCCAGGAGCGCTCACTAGATAAATCTTAGCATAAATAAGATTTTAAATCTCTGCATTCATTAGGACTATTCACCCGCAGTGACTTTGCTCTGGCCTAATTTGGAGTTTTGATGTTACTCCTCAGTTGAGACCTTGACACTAGGAGAAGACAGTCAGCAGTCCTTACTCTCCATGGCAGCCATCTTTTATACCAGGGGAATTCGGCAATCTGCGGGTCCCAACAAAGGGACAGAAGAGCCAACAACTGGGAACCTTTTGGGAAGGCATTATTTTACTGCACTGTCCATCTGTCACTCTAGAGCGCCTTTGCTTCACCTATCCATAAAACTCAGCCCCCTGTGTTGAAAAGAGCAGAACTTCCATCTCCAGCCCCATTCCCACTCAGGTCTCATTATCTTAAACCTGTCAAAGGTACATTTATTTTACCGAAAACTCAGTAAGTCAGTGTCAGAGCTTCTCTTCCCAGTTTTACAAATGGAATCATATATCAACTTTCAATTACCAGGGATATCTGGTAGAAGAGAAAAATTCACAGATTAATCCCGAATCTTAATTTGGCAGTGGCTTCAGCCTTCCCTTCTTCAAAATGAGTCTCCATGCTCAGCCAGAAGATCTCAAAAGTGACTGAGCTGAATAATAATAGAATTAATATTAATAATGTGACTTTAGGGTTTTCAAAGTATTTTCACATTCATCATCCCATTCGGTTTTCATAAATTCTGTGATGGAGATGGGAAGTGTGTGCTTTCTCAGTGTTTAAAGATGAGGAAACAGAGAATGAAATTTAGATCACTTACTTGGGTACTTGGTTATTTAGTGTCTCTGTTAATAATACATGATATTAGAGAATACAAAATTTAACAATCACAATATTACTGTGTTATCTGTACCTCCCTATTTGATGAATTGACAATGAGCTCGTGAATTGCGGATATAAAGAGAGCAAAACTGATTTTTAATGAGGTGTTTTAAAACTTCCCTAGGATTCTTTTCCATGATCTTGGGAACTTGATTTTGCTATTTCTTGATCTCTGTCTTAATTTCCAAAGCCCACCTTTCTCTTCCCTTATCTCTTTGTGTTTGATGGTCTTACTGTAATGAGCAGTAAGCCAGGTTTGACACTGTCAACAGGCTGAAATAGAGAGCACCATTTACCATGTAAAATGGAATAGCAAAGCTATTGTTCAAATGAAAATTTCCTATTGCTCTTGTGTATTATGTGCTGTGAGTTTTATAATCTGTATTCAAACATGTGATCTAGGAATTAAAAAGAGAATCACATAGCCTCTCTGGAGTCCTTTCACTACTTCCAACCATGTGTAAATAAAAGAAGGCATTTTTGAGGCAGAAAACACTGAGTCTAATACTCATTGGTCCTCGAATGCTCTCCCTAGGCTCTCCTTGTTCAAGATTCCCCAAATCAGCCCCTATTCCTGGGGTTGATTGAGAAGCAGAAAAATATGAAATAGAAATATTGGCCAGACAATACTTGCCTTTATTATATTGTTTTTTCCTTTTCTCCTAAAACTAATTATTTTGGCTTGAGAAGAAAAAGAAAAGCTAATCAAACGATGTGAATCTTTACTTGGTGTCAAGTTTTGTTTACAGCCAAAATATTAGGCAGGATTCAGGTGAAAAACTTACTAGTTTTTTTTTAAATGTTAGCCTCAAATTTAAACCCTATTATATGGTCATTTTTTATTAGATTATTTCATGGAATATTTTTTTCCCTTTGAAGTAAAAAAGTAAATGCTCTGATTTAGAGACAATAAGTCTAATCTTCTCTTTTAAAATAGCTAAATTTTAATTGAAAGGAACATGTAAATTGATAGTCAAAAATGTCAGCAGTCAAACTCTCCAGTTTATACCTCAGTCATTAATCTGAGTCACCAATAAACACATGAAAAGATGCTTAGCATCATTAGTATTAAGTAAATTCAAATAAAAACCACAGAGATACTATTTCATACCCACTAGAAAGGGCATGATCAGGAAGGCAGAGAGGAACAAGCATTGCAAAGGATGTGGACAAATTAGAACCCCTGTACACTTCTCATGGGAATGCAAAGCGGTGCCTGCAGTTTGGAAAAATAATCTGGCAGTACCTCAAAAGGTTAACCATGAGTTTGTCCCGACTTGGCAATGCATAGCTAGATATATACCCAAGAACAATGAAGACGTATGTTCACAGAAACCCTTGTGCATGAATGTTCATAGCAGAATTATGTGTAATAGGCAAAAGGTAGAAACAAGCCAGAAGCCCATAAATGCATACAAGGGGACACTTTGGTCAACGTTGCTCAAGCAGTAGTTTGCTATCATCAGAAGTGCCTGGACGCTGATGGGAATCACTTTGAGCACCTCTTGTCATTGCAGAAGTTGAAGTTGACTTGTATTCATCTTTTGTTATAGGTATATATTGAGTATTACAATTTTAATACAGTTTTTTCCATTCTTTAAATGTATATACATTTTTTGGCACTGTGTGTATGTGTGTGTCACTGTTATTTATCCAATAAATAAATGTGTTATATAAACAATAGAATATTGTTTGGCCATAAAAAGGGAAGGAAGCACTGATACATGCTACAACATGGATGAACTTTGAAAACATTATGCTAAACTTGGCAATGCCTGCTAGAGAAATGTTCTAAAACGTATTGAATTGTGCTCTAACTGCTGTACAAAACTAGTTCTGTGAGACATTTTGCGAAAAGAGGGGCCCATGATGGAATCGGCACTGGCAAACCTGGCTGTTCTTGGAAGATGTACAGCTCACAGGAGCCCAACTAAAGTCTCTGAGAAGTCCTGCAAGAAAATTACGTGTTGGGCCTTGTTTTTCCCATTGATGTGCAAACATATTGGATCATGGAGTTTCCATGTCATCCTCTAGAAGTGATGCTCCTTGGGGACACTGTTCTGCAGAGCTGAAGCTGGAGGCATCACATGTCCACTGTCCCCTCTGGAACAGACTAGGGATGCTTCCTGAGGAAGATCCTGGTTCCTCTGGGGTGAGGTGGGGCAAACATGTACCATCTGACAAGAAGACTTTCCCATCCAGCTGCCCAGAATTGGCTGTCAGAGCATTAGGATGCTTCTTTAATGGGTTTCACATCGTCCCTGCACCCCAGAGTCTTGCCAAAGATTACAATGTTAAACTCTGCTCTTCTGTCTGTACCAGATTCTAAATGTGAGATGCGACATGCAGAAGTATCACAGATGAAAGGCGACAGTTCTCAGTGTCAGGAACAAGAGTTCATACACACACCCGCTGGGGTTCCCTAGCCGCCACCTCCCCTACCCACCAGAACCACCACTTCGGTGTGGTTTGACTCAGATGTCAGTTTTCTCAGTTCTACTCTGGGGAAGTGCGAGATCATAAGTGAGTTGCTTTTTTTCCTGCATAAAATTGCTTTCATTCTATTTTACATGGATGGTAGGTCACTGCTATACTTCAAGGGCTATTAGAGGAATTGTCCCATGGAACTGAATATTTTAATCATTGTAGGGATGTTGGCCAGCTGCCCACTCATCAGACAGAACAATGTTCTCTAAATGAGAACCCATGGCAAAATTCCCCTCTCATCTCAATATCTGGAAAATCTCTCCTGTTTGCTTTTAACATGTGGCCTATTGCCTAGCAAGTCTTCGTAACTGATCACATGTTTTTCTTGCTTTGATCACTGAGAAGTAAACTTGAAGCCAAAAGTTTGATTTGTTTCCAGCAACTTGACAATACCTCATGGAAGGGATGCCTTGTTTGTTAATCTTATCTTACCCTAATTGTTTTCCCCATTTTTCTTCAACAGGGGTCCCTGCATGATTTGTTTGATATATATTATGTATATGTAATATATACATACACACACACACACACACACACACACACACCTATGTGTAAATACTAATGAACAATCACAAATCTTTTGTGCAATAGGGTAAGACATGAATAAACAAAGATATAGCATGTGCGTGTGTGTGTGCGCGTGCACGTGCATTGTTTCAGTGCCTGTCAAGCACAATGCCTTACAAACAGAAGGTTCTAGATAAATATTTCCAGATCAGTAACTGGGGAGTGGAGATTTACTTGAAACATCTTCCATGTTAAAGCCTCCAGTAGCATTATTAGTGGTGTACTTTTGATTCTGTGCACACTGGAAACCATTTCCAAAGCATATTCTTTGCTATAACTTACTAAAGAAACTTAGACAGGTTTCCCCTCTAGTGTGTAACTACGCTCCTCTTCTAATGGCTGCCAGGAGCTGGGAGCTCAGAAGGGATCTGAGGCTGATCCCCGACTCCCAGGCTAGTGCTAGGTTGGTTAATGTTGTCTGCAGTGGGTACAGGAGGTGTGAGCGGTAGCACATTGCCACAAACAGGCCGTTCTCAAGTCACATTGACACCCTCAGCAAAATCATTGACTCCACTTTGCCAGTATTTCATCAATGACAAAAAAAAGAAACCAATTGCTTTCACTTTAACAAAGGCATATTTGGCCAAGAAAATGATCTCCAAATCTTCATTTGTTTCTGTAATAATTCCTCCAATCGGTGTCAAAATCAATGGAGGAAACAGCCTTCAGTGTGGCATAGTTTTAATTCTGTTAGCACATTCATCTTCTGTTGCCCAAAAGGTTTAGAATATCAGGAACATGCTTCCCCGTTGATCCCGCATGCATTTTCCACACAAGGAAGATTGAAATATATGTTAGCATGTTTCTGAACATGCTGGTATAAAAACAGGGATTAAATTTTACTCACCACACTCCTAACTAAATTTCACAGATGTTTTATGTGAATTAAGGATTGTAAAGCACTTAGAACAAAAGAGCAAGTGCAGTGATTACCTTAAACTCGGTTTTAATGCCAGACAAGTTATTGCATCTGCTACCAAATGGAATTTCAAATTAACAAATCTCTACAACCTGTTCATACCATTACATGGAGCTCTGATATTTAAATGTCTACATTGTAAAAATTTCAAGTGATAGGTATGAATTAATTTGTTTTGAGATTTAATACTTGTGTGGAACTTCTATACCGGGAAGGAAGTCTTTGTGTGAGACGAGTTATTTTCCACCATCCCAGCCTGTCAGAGCCATTAACAAAGTCATGTGACTCTTCGAACTCATTGTAGTATTTCAATTTAGTGCCCATAGAATAATCTGCCCTCTGTTGTTTCCTATTCTATTCTGAGTTATTCTTTTACCACCAAGATTCATATACAGAACTGTCTAAAATCCTAAAAAATTTTTTACAAATTTAGTGCTTAGCTCAGTAGTAATTGTGTTCCGTGGAACGGTTGTGTTTTTGGATTTTCACAGCTTTCTTTGATCCAAGTATACCTCACATCGCTGTATTTCCTAAAAGGGATAAAATGAAGTAGATTGAGATGAATTAGTCTAATTAATGGCTATGAACTGACCTTTCACCCTAACAATTGTAGACAAGTTCAATCTAAGAACTTAAATCAGGGTCTGCTGTTCCAAGCCAAAGTGGACATCAATTCACATCATATAATTTGGCAGAGTTGGCCCAGAAATGAACTTGCCATGCATTTGACCCTCCCTGTCATAGATGGGCCAGCCCAGAAAAAAGGAAGCAAGAGCAGACATGCAGACACACACACACACACACACACACACACACACACACAACATTGCAGCTGCTGAATTTCATGAAAAAGATTGAAGGCACCACTTTAAAAGGCTTTACTTGAATTCATTGGTTACCAATGAAAATCATACGAAATAACATCATTGACCATCACTCTTCTCGTCATTGATTTAGATAGAATAATTTCAGCTAAGACTCAGAAGTAATCTGTGTATTTATATTCTCATTGAAGCCTACTGAACATTTGTCTTGTGAGGCAAGTAGAATTGTAGGCATACAGTGACCATCCACATTTACACGAGTTCCTCTGCCAGCTAACAAAAAAAAAAAAACACCATAAAAATAATATTGTAGCGTTTCCCAAATAGTGCACCTTTTAAAGAAATACGTTTCTTATTGTGTTTATAAGCTATGAACTCTTTGTAAAACAATGTAATTTTATATTTATATGTATGTGTGTATGTGTTAGTATTATTTATACACTAGCGTGTGGGATTGCCTGACTGTAAGTCCTCCACCTTTGTCCAAAAAAGTTCATGGAGTGTAGCCCTAGTTTTCAGGGCTGCCAGTCGGCCCAAGACAGAAGGTCCCCGAGAAAGCCCTTGCCAGCTGAGGACGGCAGGGTTTGAGGCAATGGGTCAGCCAGCCAGTGTGGGCACCAAGCTGGTTTGAATCAGAAAGCTGTGAATGACAGAGAGGCGAATGGATTTCAGGGACGGCTTCTGTCACGGACGCCATGCTAGCATGATGGAGCACCGCTTGGGGCCTTGGAGAATAAGGTTGCTGTTAGTGAATATTTGTACATTTGGCAGTAAGAATATTATTTTACTGTTAATGCAATTTTCTCAATGCTTGGTGGCTGAAATATACAGCACAACCTTTTCTTAAAAGTCACATATCCAAAAAAAGGAAACTAATACAATTTCTACAAACAAAATATGTTTTTCTTAAAAAAAAGAAAAAGAAAAACAAAACTATGTGAAATTCATGCCAAGTCTGATGGAAGTGCCGCTGAACCATTTATTTGTTCATGGTCAAATGCAAAACTGAAATTGTAGATTTTTATGTGCTCAATGCAGAATCTCTTTGAATAGATGTTAGGGGCCTCTGACTGAAATACCTACATCTACGGGTAACAACTCTCTGGTTAGGTTATTGCAGAGGCTCCCAGGCTGAGTTTGCTCAGTAAAACTTTGCCTAATCTATAGATTTCTACTTTTAGGGCCTTAGAAAATATGCTCCTTACAGCAACAAATAAATGAATGCAAAGATCTGCTCATGTCCCATTAATAAAAGTATAATCACTGTATGTGGGGAATACTGGCTAACCTTCCTTAACAATAACGCATGGGTTTTCTTTAAGTTTATAGCTGATGATTGAATGGTTTAGGAAGGGTGAAAAAGAAATTATAAAATCATTTTCTAGGTACATAATTTTAGGAAAAATCTAAATATGCATACACAGCAGTGAAATCTGGGGAAAATACAGTCCAACATTATATTGTAATGATCAGATAAACGCGTCCTGTTTCTGATCTGCGTTGGAGCCAGGATAAAGTATCTTAGTTTACAGGCCGCTTCCTATTATTGCTCTTAACAAGCCCCATTCCATTATATTTCTCCCCTCAGCTTCAGTGGGATTTAAGCCATCCTTGTTTTATTATTGAGAGTGAAAGAAAATGAAAAATCGTAAAGATTATAAAGAATTCTAAAGCCCAATCACTTGGATTCTTTTGTCTTTAACACATTGCTCAAAAGACTCTCGGCATCAAAGTGTGTGATAAGTTCCTTCTGATGAGAAAATTAGGAAGTTGGACGTATTTATACCAATCATGGGAATGCGCGTGTAGTTAAATAGGTCATTTCCAATTTTAACAGTCCCACCCCCAATTCCATTCAGCATCTTTGACACAGAAACCCAGTTTAACTCCTCCTGGGACAGGCGAACCCCTTGAGCAGCAGTTCCCTGCATGGGGCCCGCATCCCTGGGACCTGTCCTTTACTTAAGGACAGATTCTCCAATATGTGCTCTGCTCCCTGCGGACATGCTGCTACGACACCAGGGAAGGGAAAATTATTTAAAACATAAAGGCAAATTCACAAAATGTATTAACTGCGATGCATGAAGGAGATTAAAAGACACTAGTTTACAAAAAAAGAAATAAGGCCCCCAGATTTGAGCTCAGGATATTTTCATTCATCTCTAAATACGTTGAGCATACTACCCATACCTTTATTTTCTTTATAGTTTTCCTTTGGAGTGTGTAAACTTCAGGATTTCTTTATAAAAGTCTTTTACAATTGTCGAGGATGTCAGTGACCAAGTTTCTTCTCATTAGAGAAAGGCACATAATTTCTTAGTTGTTGGCTTCTGCTTATAGAGGCAGAGGCTCTACTCAAAACACGGTTCCCTGTTTACAGAATGCCAGAGACCCCAAAACCTCTTGCAGAGTTGCTCCAAGTTGCAATCTGATATCACCTTCAAGTGCCCATAATAATGTGCTGGGACTACACACCCCGGGAATAAAGCTTGTGGTTAAAAGCCTTGTGCGGAATAACAATGGCTACTGATACAGAGGCTGATGGCAGAATAAATTGGGTCATTGACCTTGAACCTCCAAAGGCCTGAGGTTAGATCTGGATTAAATCATCAGGGACATGATCACAGAGATTTGGCTTCAAAAATTAGCACTCGGGTTGATTCACTTTGACAGGGGAAGGTGAGCATGCCAGGGATGAAATTAAATAGAATTAAATTGTTATGCTTAAGTGGGGCATCTGTTGAGGATAAAACTTTATTCTCATCCATCTTAACCTAATGAATACTCACGTTGGATTTTTTTTTTTAATAATACATGGTTTAAAAATAGCTCTGAGATAACATAAAGGATATCAAGATAACACAAGAGGCTAAAAATGCACAGTGGCTGCACTCATTTGACAAAAATAGTTTTTAATTAATTACAGTTGAGTTCCAGTCCTTGAAACCTAATAGATACATCCGTGTTTCACTAAAGTCTTCTTTGAAGTTGATATTCAGTCTCCCCCTTTATCCAGCCTCTCCCCAGTATTTGGGAAAATATATACATTAGTCTAATAGGGGTTGTGAGTATGTGGGATAAAGTACCTCAAAAGAAAGCTCTGTTTTTAAAAAAGAAGCAAACCTATATCTAATACTAAGTGCCATATATTTAATGAGGATTTTTGAAAGTTCCAGAAACTTTGTAAAATATGTTATATTTATCACTCCAAGTGCTTTCCAAATTATGGCATAATTTTGAGTGGCACAAAGACAAACAATGTATATCTTAAAACAAGTAATCCTAATATCACTCCCTTTCTCATTATTTCATCTGAAGAAATTACATTTTATTGATTACTTGAAAAAGTATCACATTCATGTGATTCAGAATTCAGAAGTTTTTTATTGGGAAAAATCTCTTTTTGCCCCTATGTTCCAGTCATTCATTTCTCATCCTGCTGGTTTAGTGTGTGTGTGTGTGTGTGTGTGTGTGTGTGTGCGCGCGCGCGCTGCGCGTGTGTATATTTACGTGGAATCAAACATACTGTACACATTATTTTTACATTTAGTAATATGTATTTTAAATAATTTTACATCAGTAATAGCTATCTTATTCTTTTATTTAGTTACATAATATTCCACCTATTTTTTTTTTTAATCCTTAATTGAAAAGAAGCAAGTTTTGATGTGGTGCCAGTACTTCCGAGATCGCTGTTAAAAATGTTCTAATCTCCTTTTTCTACAACAAAAAAGGAAAAAGAATAGACCTCAGCTACATACTCTTAAGTAGAGGCCAAGAAATTCAATAACATAAAATGTGGAGCTGTGTTATGGTGAAGATATTAAAGAGACCTGGGCCAGTCTGCTGAGTGATCCAACCAGGAATTCTCAGGGCCTCACTGTAGGATCCAATCCATCCAGGCCCTGGCACGTTTTGGTACCAGCTGAGAGTACTTACTTACCCTGGTTTCCATACAAGTGAGGATGATCTACCATCATGGAGCTGACTAGAGTTTCCAGGACAGCGGCCATGATTTCAGAACCCTTCCATTAGTTGGTGGCGATTTTGTCCACCTGATACAGAGAGCCTGGGCCAGAAGCCCGCCCAGGGACACACTGTCTGCATCCCAGCATCCCCAAACCAGATTGGTGGCCATTTCCCTGCATACTCTCACCGTGCTTTCCATATTTCACGCCCCCCATTTGCTAGGTAATAACTCCGTGGCCTGCATAGTGACATAGAATGCACGTATGCTCCGTGCAGTTAATTGGGCAAGTTCTGGCAAAGCTACTTGCTGTGCACTGTGGTTCCGTCTGGAATTGTATGAATGAGGACTATAAGACAGAGTTACGTGGTATTGTTTATGAATGCGATTCTGCTAGATTTAGAGTGTCCAGACTCCCAGACCAGCGCCACTGCTCCAATGCCCATATCCTGAACATTGTTAGGGCCTTTCCCCACCAGGTGACCAAATCTCCTACTGCTTCGATCGTATCCTGATGAACTTGACCTCTATGTAATGAAGACACCAATGCTTATCTAATGCTTTGCACATGGTTGGTGCCAAATAAATATTTGCCTCCCATCTCCCTTCCTCCCTTCTTCCTAAAGCATGAGTTCTGAAGCTAAATTCCTGGTCACTAAACTCCTTATTGGCAAGAATCAGGTGGCTGGCACATAGCAGGACTCAGTACTTCGTGGCCCCAGTGACTTGAGTTTTAATCCACCACTTCCTAGTCTTTACTAAAACTAAATCTCAATCTCTCATCCTACAAAATGGACATTGTAAGGACCTAAATGAGATATGACATGCAAAGAGCTTGAACCATAATTGCTTAATTGATCTTCAGTACATATTGGTTTTCCTTCTATGTTTCATACCAACAAAACAAAACAAGACAAAACTTTGGATTTTTTATAGAAAAGGGTACCTTAAGAAAAAAAAAAAAGCAAAACCAACAATAACTTACTTTCCGTAAGCAGTTTTTCTACATTTAATAAAACGTTACTAGTGTAAATAGTGAAGGTACAAATCGTCAGGAAAACCCTGAATTTTGGCTATTTCTGCTTCCATCTGAATCTTCCTGGCTGATAGACTCTGTTCCAGCCTAGGGGAGGGCATTACTGATGGGGGCAGTTGTGTCTCTGAAAATCCCAGTTTATGATGAAGTGTCAGATCTGCATTCCAAGGCGAGGCCAGAAAAGGGAACAGGATCAGCGAAAGGGTCCACATTTTTTAGTACATTTTAGGGGCCAGGCACCACCTAAGTCTTTCATACACCTTTTAAATTAATCCTCATAGGCGTCCTTTGCACAAAGCTATGATGCCATTTAGTACATAAGGAAAATGAAGCTCAGAGAACCAAGGTTTTTGTTTGTTTGTTTGTTTGTTTGTTTGTTTGTTTTAGAATGACTTAAAACAATGTTTAGAATTCATCTTTAAGTTTCTTGAGAATAGTGAGTTATTTATATCTGCTCTATTCTTCTATTCAAATACATTCATTAGAGAAGTCATAATACAGCATGTTTTTTAGTGGCATAGAAGTAACTGAAGCTAGTGATAATGCCTAATGTTGCTTCAAGTAAGCTCTCAATTAAGAGTTTTAAAAGCTCCAATCTCATAGCTCCCTGTGACTAAAGGTCTGACCTTAGGAAACCTCCTATTCCCATAGAACCGTGCCTTTTTATTCTTTTATATAAAACTGTATCTTGAATAAGGAACTGAAGTGATAAGCATACTTTTAAGTAGATAACAGATAATATAGGGTTTTTTGGGTGTTTTTTTTTTTTTTCCTTCAGAGCTACCAGAAAATTAAATATTTTTGAAAGTCAAAAAAGTACTACTGAGACTTTCAATTATTTTCCATTTCCATGCTGCCTCCAAACTTCCTGATTCCAGCTGGGATTGTGATCAAAAATGCAAAAACATATGTAGAAAAGTTATTCTTACAGAACATCTGACCGGAAGCAGGAAATGCAAGATATCTCATGGGACTGCCTATTATCAAAATATACCCCGTCCAGCCCTGCAAAGAAAAGAGGAATTTGTTTGTCACCCACATAAAGAGAATCATAGAGATTAAGGGGATAGACACATCCTTGTGAAATTATGGCAGGCAGAAATGCCCCTCATAGGTCAAGTCCCTGGTCCACTTGCTGTATTCCTGTGTGAATTAAAAAGTCCCACATAACCTCAGCCAGCCTCATGAAATACATCTATGAAACAAATTTTAATAATGATAACTTTAAAGTACATATCCTTCAAAAATTCCTGTATATCGGAGAAGTCCTCTACTTATTACTTAACGATGAATAGAAGACAATTTATACTCAGAGTAGCAATGCTACAGATTACCATAGTAACCTACTCCATCCCTCTGCAGGCGCGCACACGCGCACACACACTGACTTTGCTATTTGAATTTAAAATTAATCATTTAGTTTTCCCTGTAAGTCTTGAAAATATTTATTTGAGCTTTCCCAGTAAAATTAAATTTCATGAAAATATGTATTTTAATTACATGGTAATTAAGTTTTATCCTCTGTATATATAAAAAAAAAAAGAATAAACAGAAGAGGAACACTCTTCAAGAATTCTAGCCAGGTATCCTAAATCTATCCATCATAAAATCATTGGCACACAGCAGGCAATGGAAAAAGGATAACTTTTAACCTCAGCTGGCATAAACGTGTGTATTTATTTTTAAGAAGTGGAATATAAACAGACATGCTGAGAGCCAAGTGTTTTATGAATAAAAAAAAAATTTCATACACACACACACACACACACACACACACACACACACACACACACACTTTCCCCAATGGGCCACAGAGGATTTATGTGGATGTGAACTCTATTTACTGTTAGTATTAAGGAAATAGTGGCTTTTTAACAAGTTACTCATGCCTGGAAAAAATCCCAGATTTGCAAGTTATCCAGGATTCTTTGCCAAGTGTCCGTGGGAATCACTGAGATGGGAAAAGTTCAAATTGTTTTAAAAGAACTTGCTTAATGGAAAATTAAAAAAAAAAAAAAAAAGTACAAGAAAACCAGCAACTCACAGTGCTAATCTTTTGGTTAAATAAGAATAAAGTATGGGCTGGTTGCTTTGTTTTTCTTTAGTATTATTTTAAGAAAAGGAAAAAAAAAATTAAAATTTTCCATTTTTACATTACTCATAAAGTTTCATTTAGACTTTATTTCAGTTATTCAAGGGCATGATGACTTGCTGGCCTGGTTAGTCTCAAACTGCACCAAAGGAGCATGAGGCCCGCAACCAATGCCACTAAATCAGAGACTTGACTTGGCTCCTTGGCCCCGCTCATCTTCGTAAAGCTCTTTTATTTCTGTCCCAGTCAAGCAGCCAAGCCTGGTTACACGGGTGCTGTCATTTTTTCAAAACCGAAAGGGACTGAAACAGCCAACATTAAAACCCTTGGGATGCACAATTTAAAAAGAAAGCAATTCTACCTGTCCTACAGGATGCCAGGCACTGTTCCAAGTGCTTTTATATATTCACTACTTTCATGTCTCACAATAGCCTTATCAGTTAGGTACCTTTTTTATTTTTTTTTTAATTCTCCCATTACAGATGTGGAAACTGAGGCCCAGGGAGATTATAAATGACGTCCCGGGGCACACACATTCTAAGGTGCACGGCTGGGATGGGGACTCAGGTGGAAGGGCTCAACTTCTTGCTTTTTCTACCTCTGAAACTATGCTGCTTCTGAGAAAGTGCATTCCATGGATTCTTTTACCAGGAGACTTTGTTAGAATATATCACAAATTAATGCGGCTCTAATTTGATATGACACAACTCGCTTTTCATGCAGCAGGGAATGGGGGAGTGAGAGCTTTGCTTTTCCATGTTTAATAACACAGATGGGAAAATTAACTTGTAGTCACCCACCCAAAACGTATGCCTATTCTTACTCTTTTTTACTCATCAAAAGGACAGTTGGACAGAAGCATCGATGTAAGTAGACTCATATCTAGAGACAGTTCTTATCTAAGTAAACAAAGAAATAAACAAACAAACAAAAACAACCCCTATTCTTCCCCAAAATAAACCTAGTTTACTGTCTAGAAAAGTAAGGTGGCAAAAGGAAAATACTAAATATTTGCTATTTCCACTTAAATTGTTGTTAAACAAGCTGGTTCTCTTTGGTAGACATCTCATTAAAAAGTTTTTCACTGTCTTAATATTTATATTTTTAAAATCGAGTAGTTGAGCATAATTCTAGAATTTCTGCCAATCATTTATTTCAGCATTCATACTCCTGAGGAAAAATAGTACTTCGGGTTCATTTCCTTTTTTCCCCCGGCATTTATATTCTTTGATTTTTTTCTTTTTTTTAGAATTTAATATCTTGGCGATGGCTTTTACTTGGCATAATTAGGAAACACTGCCAGTCCAGACCTAAATATTTTCACATACAACGACAACAACCAAATTGTGCTCTGCTAAGCTCCCTTGATTTATAGAGCTTCAAAAAAATGGATTTCAGAGGCGACTTTGCCAAGTTGTAAACCAAGAAGTCTTAATTTAAATTTTCCCTGACAGGAACGCTAATTTTTCATCTGAGATAAAGTATTTTCGTGTTTTCACACTCATAAAATGAGGTTTGTAAATTGCATTCTAGCTGATATTATTCATACTATGGCTTTTTTAATACCTTGATAGGCAACATAAACTTTCAGTATTTTCACTGGGTACCGTTCCATTGGAATGAGCAGTACAAAGTGTATGCCACTGATTCTAGTTATAATTTTTATAATAAAAATACTGGTCAGCATTATTTTGTATTAGAGTTGAAGATACAGCTTTAAGCTGTAAAAGAAAGTTTAACTTTCTAATTGATATCTCTAAGGACCATAAAGTTCATGAAAGTAATAAGCATGTACTTACATTTTTCAGTGTGACATTAACAATAATATCTCCTACAGTCACAGGATTTCATGTATGACTTGATGTTTTGTATGTTGCTGTTAAAATACATGTAATAGAGGAGGCATTTCAAATCAAATGAGGAGGATTAAATTATTCACTAAATCCTGTTGGACTGAATAACTATCACTGGGCAAAAATTAAAGTTAGATTCCTCCTTTCCTCCTTCACATTGTTTACTAAAATAAATTTCAGATATATTAAATTTAAATGAAGGAAAGAAAAAGCATAGAAGTAAATGAATAATTATTTTCATTCGATTAACATGTAAGCCTTCGATAAATGTTTACATTCATTACGAGGGGAAATACTTTCTAAGCAGAACAGCAAAGGAACAGTGACTGATAGCATTGATAGCATTACATTAGGGAATAAAAAAAGTTTTGCATTAAAAAATCACTGTAAGCAAACACAAAGCGAATAAAAACCTGAAGATAATATTTAAAATATTTGACTCATCTAAAGATAACATCATCTGTAAATAAAATGGTCTTAAAATTCAGTAAGAAAATAAAATGCCCCTTGATAGAAAATGGATCAGGACATGCACGAGTATAAATATGGATTACAATAATTTGGTACAATTTTCACTTTTGAGATGGGCATTCATTAGTGTAGTGAGTGATCCCTTGTGTGTGGTGGTACAAGGTGGTGCAATGTGATACAGACCTTCCAAAGCCCGATATCCCTGCATCTAGGAATTTCACTGTTAGGAATTGATCCTTTGGGAGAAAAAAATAGGGATATCCATTATGAGAGAAGTTCAAGGGTAGTAATTACAGTAGTAAGTATAACAGCAACAGTTTGAAAACAACCTAGATTTATAGAAATATTAGATTACTTGAAGAAAATATAGAATCATATAATGAAATATTTTCATGCATAAAAAATACTGTCTAAAAGTATATTAAATGTCATGAAAAGTTATCCATGTTATAATCGTCAGTGAAAGACCTAGTTGCAAAACAATATAACATGACTTCATATTTGTTTGTATGAAATAATACTACACGCATACAAATTGATATGAAAAGCAAAGTTGAAAAGTTCTTGTCTCTCCTTTTCCTTTCTTTCATTTCTTTGCATTTTCTATTTTTTTTCATGTGATTACACATTGTCTTTGTAATTCTCAAAAATGGTTTTAATGTAGTCATTTGCTGTTTTGTAGAAAGGAGTACATAAATATGGTAAACGGTCAATAGATGTGAGAAGTTTTGATCACATATTTTGATCAAAATTCAAAAGAATAGTGGGTCCTTCATTAAGTACTATATACTGATGTTTTTATGTCCTCATCAGTCAAAGTCATACACCAATTTTATATCATCCGAGTAACAATTTGATGCATGCAGGTGAATGGCCAAGATGCCCTTCTTGCCTCTCTTGGTTCTGAACTCCGGGAAATGAGAAGCTGATGAGATTCTTAAAGGGGAAGTGATATATTTATGAAAACCCAGGGCAGCCATTAAATTAACAACTACTACTTCTTTTGTGTTTTTCTTTCAAGGGTCACAGTATTATTTTAACCAAGGCTAGCTGCTTTTTTTGTTTTGTTTTGTTTCCTGGCCTTATATTGTTAGTGTGGAAAGTAATTTAAACTTTATGGTCCATTTGAAGCCAGATTATTTACATCTGTGTGGCAGTGCCTATGTGTGTGCATGTAATTTATACTTCGTGGCTATTGCTTCTCAAATTCCTCCTACTTGAGTGAATTTATTTCCATTGTACGGTTTCTATTTTTCACTTTGCTTAGTTAGAAATTCGAAACAAAAATTTAAAGTTTTCTAACTAAGGAATAATAACTGGGTTTTTGTGTGTGCTTGTATTTTGTGGTTTGTTTTTTTTCTTTAGTGTTTGAAACTTAGCTTTTTTTAGGTGGGAAATGAACAACTCCACAGTGAGAATGATGATATTAGATAAGGTTTCAATGAATCTACTTAAACAGTATCTTAGAAAATCACACCAAAAACATTTTGGAGGATACGAGGTAATACATTCCACTGAAAAAGCTTATTTTAAACAATAAGGCAGCAGAATAGTTATAATTCAGATTAAAGCTTTATATATTTAGTGCAAATTAGAAATCCTTGGTATTAATTTTTAATTCCAGAACCTTGAGTTCAGAATTCTAGCTTATCATACTATATAGCAAGGGGAAAATTTCTCTCAGGAGTTAAAATTTTATACTTGGATAGAATCATTCCAAACATAAGACAAGTAAAGATTCTCTGATACTATATTTGAGGAGAGGGGTGTCTGTGATGGAAATATCACTGTGATGGTTGCATTCTCTCCGAATGCATCCTGACACAATTGTGTGTCATTTCCTGTGAGCTGGTGTGTGTAGCCATGAAAGATGGTTTTAAATGCTTTCCGTTGTTAGTGTCTGTGCTTATACACTATGCTTGTCTGAAAGGAAGAATTTAAAATGAGACTTTAGGTCTTTAGGGATGTACAGTATGACTGAACACCCCACCCCCCTCCATCCCTCCCCCGCCACTCACCTCATATTTCCATGACTCTAGGTGGTGGCCCAGATAGAGGAGATATGACTATTGATCAAGGCCTTTATTCCTTTAATGTCCACGTTCCTAATTTTGCCATATTTTAAATTTTCATGACACTCTCTGTGCTCTTCTCTGCTCAGGAGTAAAATTCTAATTTCACCCAATAATGAAGTTTTCACTGTGAGTTCTCTGTCTCTTTTCCTGTTCATTAAGATAAACAAAGAGTACAAGCTAACTGTTCAAAAGGGAAGTTGAAGTAAATCCTAATATTCAAAGAATTTTGGGAGAACAACCAGAAAGACTAAGAGGCTAATCCTCTTTCTCCCATCTGAAATTTATAAGAAAATAGGATTACTCAAAGGTCTAGTGCTTTCCATCCGAGGTCGTCTTTCTTTCCATTAGGAAGAAGATGAGGTTAAGTGGCTTGTAAAGAAAACTGACCAAGAGTGGGGTACAGGGTGGGGCTAGCGGTTAACCAACTCCTGCAGAAATAATAAATGGCTCTGTGGTGTGGTTTTAAACAAAATTCCTTCTAGAAGACATCTGTTTTATTCTCGTAAGTGGCATCTGATCCAGGTAAAAAACACTTTGATCTAAACAAGTTTACCGAGAGTGGCACTAATTCTTGGCCTTTGTTTTTTTCATGAACTGATATGAAACTTGTGGCTTTCTGTGTTTGGTTCCTATTGACAACTGTTCGGGCTAAATTTTGCAGAAGAGATGAAGCCCTAAAATAGAATGCAGTCTGTACAATAGTGAACATTCATCTTTTTGCTGAAGAGAAACCATTTCTTGTAAGTTCTTGTAGGGCACGTGAATGCATTTTATATCAATGCTCATGATTTAGAGTTGTGGTCTTGGGCTGTGAATCAGGAAAATTCTCCCAAAGCCTGATGCAAACCCTCCATTGCATTGGTCACTGTTGGTTTTTTTAAAAGCTGAACAATTTTTCCTGCTACCCCCTGTTACTTAGAACTATGCAGTAACATTTCCATAGAATTCATAAGGTCATATGGCAGCCTGGTTTCTAGAATAATATATAAGAGCCATTTTATTCTTTGGAGTAAGATAGGTTCCCAAAATAAATCCAAAGGGAGGAGTGTGGGTGGGAAAAGCTATCATTCTACAAATGCATTTGCAAGACATTACGATTAAAATTGATATAATGCCTCTATAGATCTCCTTGGCACCTGTTGAATTGTTGTACTTACCCATTAGCACTCCATTTAATACCAGGAGGCAGTTAATAAATTTTTCCTTCCTGTGCAGGAAATTGACTAAAAGACACAAAATTAGCTTTTAAATTTTAAAGAATTAAGATCTGTACTGCTGACTTTTTCGCTACTCACTTACCTTGAGCATGAGCTCTGAACCTTATTCTTTGTGCCGCTAGAACCTGTGCGATCCTCATGCCTCAGATTTTTGCTTCTGTAAGACCCCTTATTGGTCATGTCTCAGATGTTTTCTGCAGCAGTTCTCAGGAAAGATCGAGGCTTGGATGATTGTCTAGGCCTCAGGCCCCAGGGGCCAGAGAGGTCAGGCTTTTGTGCTGGGATGTTGCCTGGACTTCTTTACATTCTTTGTCTGATAAAAGATAGTGAAGGCTTTTCGCACCATCCACACTCCACCCCC
Source organism: Aselliscus stoliczkanus (assembly GCA_033961575.1). NCBI lineage: Eukaryota > Metazoa > Chordata > Mammalia > Chiroptera > Hipposideridae > Aselliscus > Aselliscus stoliczkanus. The sequence goes on from CM066741.1 coordinate 29,367,996, forward strand.
AACGGGACGCACAAAAGGCGCTCCATCCCAAAGAGGATAAACCAAAGAGGGACATCTTTATGGCTCCCATGGAGATTTTATACAGCTATTTTGAATTTAAGTACCAAAAAGGCAAATTCCTCAAAAAGGGTAACGCAAGGGTTTTAATTTTTTGCAACCAAGTCCTAGTGTGAGAAAAATGCACGTAGTGAATTATAAAAATAGAACCTCTGGGTTGATAAGACTCTTATGTAGAACAGCTTATGAAACTTATAAATAAGAAGATCCACTTAAGTCTATCAAGTTGGTGGTGTAGGACAAACACTAGTAAAATGTCTTTTAGTATCTATAATGGGCGATATTAGGAGGGGAGTGGTTTTCCATTGTGTGTTGTTGTTTAACAGTTTAAGGGTTCGTTTGTTTATGATATCTGCTCAGTTAGTAAGAAGGGAGACACACAGTGCCAAAAACTGTATACGCGTTTTAAGAAAGGAAAAAACTATATTAAAATTGTAATACTCAATATATACCAATAACAAAAGAGTCACGTTTGACTTCTGCAATTACAAACTGGTTCCCATCAGCATCCAGACACTTCTGATGACGGCGAATTACTGGTTGAGGAACATTGACCAAAATGTCCACTTCGTACATTTTTTTGGATCATTGGTATTTACTTTTCATATATGCATTCAACGGAATGTTTGAATTCTCTGTCTCCATCACCCCATCCTTCCTTAAAACTTGGGTGAAGAATCCATCTGATGAAAAAATCCAACAAAACAAATCCACTTTTTTGTTTGTTTTTTTCCCAATATCAGGGGGTCTCATCATTTTCCCTAGTGGCCTTCAATAGTAACAGGAATCTACAAAAAATATCTATAACTACTTTAGGACAAGAGAATTTATATCTTCCCAACCAGACTGTCCCCATTATGACCTGAGACACCCATAAATGATGGAAGCGCCACCAGAAACAGGGCAGGGGTTTACTTTGTGCCCTCATCCAGGCAGCCTTCACCGTTATGTTGAGTATTTGTGTATTTGGCTTTTGAGGGGGAAAAAAAAAAAATCTCTACATAAAGAACAGATGTAGGCTGGGGGTAAAAAATAATAATTAAATTTAAACATGCTTTCTTAATTTTAGTTCTAGCCATCTCCACTCTATGGTGTTTTAGAATTCTTGTAGTGGAATTGTTTTCCCTTTTTTGGGGACTCTTTTCCCAGAAATTACTCTGATTGCTCTCTCTACCAACCACCCTTAAGATATTTCCTCTGACATCAGAGCAACACATACATAAGAAAATTAAATTTCTCTTTAGCAGTGAAACCACTCTTTTTAAATATTTAAGAATAATCCATTGTCATTAATTTTCCTGAAGTCATTGCCTGGTTGCCTGTAGCAACGTTTCAGCCTGCCGTCATTTTTTGTATCATATTCCTTTGATTTGGTTTTTGAATTCCATTCCTCCAAAATGACTTTGTTTTATAAAGTTATGGGATGTTGCGTTTTTAAAGCTAGAACCACTAATGAACCTTCCACTAAGCATAAAATTATAAGAATTGTTCTGAGGTTTTAGAGAATCTTACCAAGTGCATGCCATCGGGCAGTATTTCCCAGGTCATTCTCTTTTTTTTTTTTTTTTAGCTGAGCCATCCTGCCACCTGTTGGCAGCTCAGCGGCAGCTCAGCTTGGGCTGGGCATCGAACTGCTGTCGCTCAGAGCTCAGCTCGCACTCTTGAGCGAGCTCTTAACCAACTGAGCTACTCTGCCGGTCCTCCCAGGTCATTCTCATCTTAAGCGAGAGAGACATTATAGGGTAAATCCATGTTTTCAAGAACGGTCCTCCAGAGGATGGTGTCAGGCTTTCTGCAGCTGCCGTAAGTGCTTTGTATTTGCCATGACACTGAGTCCTCTGCAGACTTTCCATCGATTCCTTAAAGCCAACTGAGTGTCCAGATCTGAGGCGTTGCCTTGAACTGGTCCCAACTATAGTTTTGCTGTCAATAGGGATCTCTGGTCTCTGTAGTGATGGTGTCTTTGGGGCAAGAGCCTTGATGTTTCTGTGCGCATGCTCATAACTGCTCATGCACATCCATCATCAGGGTTTGCAGTGTTCCACGACTCTTTGCCCTGGCCTGAGGGATCTCAGCCTTTCATCCACTCAACAAACCTTGAGTTCCTGAATTATTCCTGGTACTGTGTTAAATGATGGGTCTGCAAGTGCTTACCACCATTGATATATTTATTCTAGTGATAGATAATTAAAGAGTATCAACCCTATGCCTAGCCTGGCTATAAGGAGATACAAGAAAATCAAAAGTATTCCTCCACCTTTCTGGATTTTTGTCTGGTTGGGGAAAAAGTTGTTCATATTGAAAACTGTTATGGAACAATACAGGGCTGTATTCTTTTCTCCATTTTACAAAAGTTCACCCCTTTCCATAAGTTAAAAAGAATCTATTCAGTTTCTGTGAATTTAAACATTTCTGGGACAATGTATAGAATGAAAGTATCCTAGATCCAGAGATATTTTCAGAACATTTCTTTTTTTCCCACGAACCCTACACTTCTAGTGCACCTGAGAGAGCAGAAAGCCGGCTCTTTAACTGACTAATTTGAGTTTTCCTAAATGTGAAACCTAAACTGTAAATCAACAGTTCATAACCAATGATTGTGTTTTAGTGTTCTTGTTGAAAGCATATTTTTTTGTGGATTGAATGTGTCTTCGAGAAGTCACTGAAACTCAGATTAGCTTCATCTCTGGCCCCCAGAGAGGGCGTCCCACACAGTGTGAGGCCTTTTCTGCCAGACGAGTGTCAGCTTGCTTCTGAAACAGGAGCATGATCTGTGGCTCTCTGAAATGTTTTATTTGGTTCTTAAACAGCTATCCTATTTCCGAGCTTCTTCTTGACTTGTTTTCACTATCTCCTCGGAACATGCCTCTTACTTTCCTCTGTGTATTTCACGAGAGGAAGTTTAATATTCTGTCGCATTTGGAAGTTGCACTGTGGCTCGATTTAATAGATAACAAAAAGCTGGGAGATCGAATTTCCAGGGCCTCTTTCAGTCAAAGCTTATGGGACAAGGTTGTTCTATCTGGTTCCTGTCACTGGTCACAGAGGACAGGAGTGGGAATGTCGCTTGCTTGGCAGGTACATACACAGGGTTACTTACGCCTCTTGTTTTTCATCACTAATGTGCTGCCCACAGTCCACCCGGAGACAAATTTGAGACAAATCTGAGTGCAGGAAACATTGGTTTCATCACTGCCATGTTGTTGAAATCATAGAACTACATAACCAGAGAGCAGAAAGGCAAATTTGATAAACAGCCTAATGTATGGCGCATGACTAAGTGATAAGTCTTGACACGTTTACCAAACAAAGTGCAAATCTTCATTTGTCTTATGGAGAGAGAAGTGTTCCCATGTGTGTTTGGACATCTGCGCAGTCAACATGTGGCAATTATTGTGCGAAAAATAGGATCACTGGAGCTGCTGCTGCAAATTACAGTACATTGATTAGTGTCTTCCTCCCCCCACCCCCAAACTCTCCACCTCATCACAAACAGGAGACACGCACACTCAAGGCCTTTGAAGAAATTTTTTTTCCCCAACCGTTTTAGAATAGATTTGCTCCCAGCAGGCTCTCCAACACCATTACACAGTCTTCGCTTTTTGTTTAAGGATGTCTTGAGTATGTCTCACACACCGTTAGTGTGTGTTAGCTTAAGCACTAAAATTAACTACACATGAGGAAACCCTCTGCGGAAAACGAGAATTAATAAGTGGAATAGCATATTGCTGTGAAGATGTGAGTCATAGAAACATGAAACCTTCACCGTTCTCTGTGGAGCTTGGGGTTTCTCACGCGTTGCTGAGAATTGTTGAATGGGCCCCAAGTAATTTCGGTGTCTGGGGATTGCATACTGAGGCTGTAAACCTCCCTAAGAAGTTCGTCCCATAAAATGTTCCCAGTTCCTCGTACAAGACTTTCTGCCATGCGACTGTAATGTGATACACACATGTTATGACATTTGGGAAACTGATCAAATGTGGATTAGAAAATGACAATGGCTGCGTACTCCAAAGAAGGTTCTTCTTAGATTTCTATGCTGTCTGTCCTCCCACATCCAGCAGACCTGATTTGGATTGATTACTTTTCAAGATACATTTGAGGGACAGTCCCAGATGATGTCAAACTGCCCCACTACATCTATCAGAATTTCTTGGGAAAGCAAAGAAATAAAGTCCGAAGCAATCATCCATGAGCTGCACCTGGCTTCTATATAAATATATGAAGGGTTGATTATTTATGCCATTTCTGTCAAGCCTGTGTTTGTCTGTATTTCTCAAGCAAACTTCATTGTGTGTTGGAGATGCTCCCCAGCCTGGCTAAGTTAGAGAAATGGAATTTGGCCTTTAACCCTGTTGCAGGGGCGAGTTAAACTGAAGTTCAGATTCGTTTCCTTCATGCCTCCTAGGCTGATATGTGCCCAGCAACGCGTCTTATAGAGTGAGGATGGGCCTGCAGGCGGATGCGGGGGAGATCCGTATGCACTGGCCCTGGATAAACCAATGCAAGCTTAACCCCAGCTGACTTTCTTCTTGCTCGCACAGTAGGGCTGTTCTAGCAGCGGTGGCTCCACTTGAGGGTTTCGTTGGAGGGTAGCTAGGATTACTTGCCATTTTCAGGCAAATTTCATCACCAAACCATCCTTGGATTGCTACAGCAAGGAATTCTATAAATAACACATAAAGGGGAAACCTCGGGCCCACTGGCAGTAGCCAGTTTAGCTGGATCTTGGCACATCCATTGTTCAGCTCTCATAAGGACATCACCTGAGTTTCAGCGTTTCCTTGGGACGAGGCTCCAGGTTACCGTTTTCATGTCTATCCTGCTTCAGACACCTGGGTAAAATTTTTATCCTCTAGCCCCCTTGGTTCCTCTGCTGCACAGAAGACTTCCCGTAGATGTAATAGATTGCACCAAGTAAAGGTGAGCTGCTCTGGGAACTGCCATCCTCTCCTCCCACTGCTGAAGTTTCTGCCCTGTTGACATGGATCTTGATAAAATTTCCCAATTTGTGGTTATCGATGTCGGGCTCATATAGGAAACACTGTCAGTGGTTTTTCTCTGGAGATCCTGACTAATGTGAAGGATTTAACACGGGCATACTCATCGCCTGTTATTCAAGAATGGAAGAAGAAAGAGTAGGGGACAGACACTTGATGAGCACTCAGCATGCTACGACACTAAGCTAGGTGCTTACAAGATGTCCTAAGAACGTGTCCATTTCTTCTAGGTTATTGAATTTGGTGGCATATTGCCCTTCATAGTATTCTTGGACAATCCTTTGTATTTCTATGGAAGGTGTCCTCATTTAATCCCTCAGGGCCCCCATGGGGAGAACATTCAACATACAGAGATAAAGGAACTGAGGCCCATAGAGACAGCCGTTGGGAGATCTTGAACTTGAATCTTATGTGTGTCTAAAGTCAAAGCCCCTTTCTTTTCTTCAGACTGCTTCTTTTTGTTTTTAGTGATTTTTTTTTTTAAATAGCCCTTCCTATAGCTCATCATTGGAAAGTCTTACCAGCACAGTTGAAGTCTAATTATGTGGAAAATCTGTTGTGATATGACAAAATGCTCTAATGCGAGAAGTAATATTGGCAGTCAGCTACTGGGTGAAAGATCTTGGCTTTAGCACAGACTAACTGCATGATATTGAATCAATCATTTAACCACACACACAGATTATTTACGTTTGGAAGGAGATGATCATTCCTATCACAAAGGGTCCGGTTGGTTCCCCAGCGTCCATTGCACCTCTTTCCCACTTGGTAGCAGCCATCAGTTGGGTGGATTGACTCAAAATTCAACCCAAATTAAGTCTTAATTAACACAACACAACCAGCCTGATCTTGACCACCACACCACCATGCTGGGTTCAGGGGTCAGATATTGACCCAATCACAGCGAAGCCTATGACATCGCATGAAAATAGGCAGAATCCTGTCTTTTATTTGGACTGGACTGTGTCTGGATGTATATTCTGAAACTCTGTAGCCATGTATTCACCATTAACCAGGCCACAGGCTTATGGGCCCAGCGAACAGGCAAAGGAGGCAGGGTGCAGAGATGCACCTAGAAATGGAAGCGATCAAATCTCTCCTCCCATACCTGGGGACTTTCCAGTTGCACAAGGCGATAAATTCCACTTACTGTTTAAACTAGTTTGATTTGGATTTTGATCACGTGCAGCCTAACTTATCAAAAATTATACACTTACCCATGGAGTGCTATCTAGGCACTGGAGGTTACATATTAAAGAAGGTGAAGGAAGAACTCAGTATCCTGTTCTGCCCTTACATGGTATTATGTGTCCACAGTATCCCTCTGGAGTCATCCCTCTTGGCGCTTTTTCCAGTCAAAAGTATTATCCTCTGCCTCATCGCAGCCTGCCTGATACACGTGCCATCACTAGGACATTCTCTGAAATCGAAGCATATAGCTAATCACATCAGCCAATGTTAGGTCACCATATTGACCTGTCTAAAATTACCCTCCCAACGTACAAGTGCAGCTGATCAGCAGCCATGAAGTGCCTCCATTGCCTTCGGAATCCTGGATGACTGTATAGGTGACTGAGGTGAGCCTGCATCCGTGGAGGAGGTGACTTACGCATGGATCCCACATGGGCTCCTCAGACTCGAAAGTAATTACCCTTTTAGCCCCATCCATCGGACCAATTAATCAATTCAAAAAGAATGTGCAATTGATCCTTATTTGTCCCTTTGTTTCAAATCCAGAGGTTGCTTTCCATTTTATTCCTCAGGCCACCCATCAAGTGAGAAAGGAAGCTGGAATGAAAACACTCACAATCTACTGATTTGAACCTCTGTCCTGAGACCACCAGGCGAGGCTGCCTCTCCCTGAAAGAGCTGTTTTAGCCCGACAAGGCCAAGCCTCAAAAACTTGCTAGTTCTGGGTTTTCTTTTCTTTTTTTCTTTCTTTTTTTTTTTTTTTTAAATGAAGTTTCCAAAATTGTGGATTCTTATCTGGATGCTATCTGAACTATTCACATCCCTGGGGATAGCATAATTGGACTGGAAATTTCCTAAAAACAAACTTTCTTGTAAATGTTTCAGGCTGCCTGCTTTGGAACAGGCAAGAGACATAGCCCTTCTCTACCCCTCTGGCTGATTTCTGCTGAAGATATCAATTCGGACTGCAAGAGTCTCTGGCGGAAAATGACAGGATAGTCCCAACACCCCCCCAGACGTTTGATGCCGGGTCCTCCCAAGATCTGGATGTTTCCCCATCACCTGAACCAGGAGCTACAGGTCCTATGGACACCTGTCCAGGTGGCCTCATTAGAAGTAATTTAATAAAAGCACTCTCTTACTGTTCTCCATAGAAAGTAATGATATTTTAATAATGCGATGTCATTACTTTCTTAGGACAACAACCAGAGACAAGACGAGCAAGGGACATCAGGCTTGGAGCACTGCCCAGAATCTAGTATTAGGTGGCAGGCAACACAAGTGCCAAAGAAGAAGAAGGCAAAGAAACACACTGCACAGAAAGAAAGGAGAAAATGAACAGCGATGGCTATTTCACAATGTGAAGCCATTATTTCCTAACATTGGAGGCTTGCTGATTGATTGGCATTTGGCTATTACAAACACAGGCCTAAGAGACATTCTCTTGTATTTTTTTCTTCTTATTATTTGGGTTGAAACACAGAGAGACAGAAATGGCTTCTCCTGCAGTCATTCTCCTTTTAAAATGTAGATGTCAATTTTCCTTTCATACAAGGTGTATTGATCACTTTCCAAACAAACGTAACTCAGAGAAAATTGAGTCAGCCTCGTTCCGCTAATAGTTGGTGTTTTCTTTTAGGCCATGGCACAGAGCTGGAAAGTGCGTGGAGGTATGAATTTTCACATTATTGCATCTGACTGTTGAGTGAAGCCTAGTGGGATTGTGGGTGATTTGTGACAAGCTCAGGAATTCCTTTCGCAGCCTGCAGTGAGGTGAAGCACATTATTTAAAAACCTACCTAGATCATTGATATATTGTCATCTTAGGCTTTTAAGAGGGCCCTTTCCCCCATAACATATAATTTTCTGTATGGCCTTTAGCTTTTTTGTTTCAGATCTTACTCTTTGATGTCATGTTACTTTTATCAAGATAAAGAGCCATTTAAATTAGTTATCTGTTTATTAATTTGATTACAGATGACATTTATTTTTTTGCGTTCCATTATTTTCTAATTTATTTTAATATACATTTACTTAACTTGAATAACGAAAAAGAATAGGCACGGAACTGCCGTAAAATGACTCTCTTGCCCTAGCTTATAGCTGAAGGCTTCTCCCGGAAAATAGAGCTCGCGCAGGTGCGAGTCTTCCCTGAACCTCTACAGCCCTTAATTCTGTTTTCTTCATCTGGGCCGTTTTACATTGTGGCTGTCAGTCTCAAGTGATGCCCCAGTGGCCCCTGCTTCCTGCATTCCTGGCCTTGTGTGGTCTCCTCCCTGACCATATGGAGCCTGGCCTGTGACTGGTGTCAGCCGGGGTGCTGCCCGCGCTGCGTCCGAAGGGGACAGGGCTGGGCACACTCATCCTTTGCATTCTGGGGGGGGGGGCGGCTGGAACCTCCATCTAACAAATCCTCCTGCCCTGTGGCTGTTTTAAACCATTCCGTTTTGGGGGATCTTCGCTTATGTGGTAACTGATCCATCTGTAGACACCGAACTTCCATTTGCTTCTTTTTTGTCTGGAGCTCAGAGGCTTTTGCAGTCTGTTTCTTTTGTACCTTAGCACATAGCCGAGTGCTACCCATATGACACATCGTAAATAGGGTCGAATGAATGAAGGAATGAATGAATGATCATGGAGATGATTTCCTACTGCTAGAGAGTAAAATCATGGACAAGGTATTTTGTCCAAAATAGCTGAACACATCCTTCATGTCTTTGTTTTATTGTGTCTGTGTGGACCCCATCCAGTAAGGATGATGTCTTTTGCCTATCAACTTAACTACCATTTTTGCCTATCAACTTAATTATGGGTCCATTTATTACCTATCCACTTACCTATCCATCTAAACTCTTGTTACTCAAGCGGCGGTGAGGGACATGAAGCCTGAGCGTTACCTGGAACTTATGAAAAGCACAGCATCTCAGGCCCCATCCCAGGTCCCCTGAGTCCGAATCTGCATTTTAATAAGCTCCCAGGTGGCCTCCCGCGTGCAGGATCCAGTCTGACAAGTGTGGCTGTGAGCCACACGCCTTTCTTTGTTCTTTTGTGCTCATACCAAATAAACATGCTGAATACGTGCTTAAAAATATATGACAATAAATAGGACTCTTTGAAGAAGATAGTATTTGTGATTGACTGTGTTTCACAAACAAGTGCACTCTGATGTCAACAGCGTCCCCATTCTCTAAAGACTCCCGACTCAGCCCCAGTGTCACCCAGCTGTGACAGCCTGAGTGATTTCAAACATCACTGATTGACATCTTAAACGTTGCCTGGAAATGCCGCGCTCTGCAAAATCCTTCATCACGAGAACACATCTGCCTCCGAGTCGGTTGTCCAAACGCAGGCGCATTTCCTCCAGAAAGCAAAACACCAGGCTTTCATCTCTTCAAAGCCACCCCACGTTTCTGGTACAAAGAGGAGGGTTCTCGCCTCTTCCCCGCTACTCCAGGGCCCCACTGGGGGTGAGCAGGAGTCCTTCGCTTTGGGCCGGGCCCTGAGAACAGCACGGTGGAAGGATTATGCAGATGACAAACCTCAGAGCCACCCAGCAGTTGCCATCTAGCCCAGGATCAAGTTGTGTGAATGGCTGACAGGAAACACCCTGGGGGATCGGGTTACAGGAAAGGGCTGCCATTTATTTATTTATTTTCCTCCTTGGGTAACTAATTCCTAAAACAGACCCTGGGTTGTGAGTCAGTACAAGAGAACAGGAGGAATTCTGAAAAAATTCTAATTGGGGAACAGTTGACTTAATTGGTGTCCATTTGGCAGACAATGGGAAAGGCTCCCCAGCTGGGCTGGGAAGGGACCCGCGGGGAATATAGCCTTGCAAGAAGCCTGTAGGCCCAGGGGACTGATTGTTTCCTGAGGTGAAACCTGGAGACCAGAGCTTAGATTAACTCTACAACTGTCAGGCTCCATTAGGGGCAATCAGAGGAGACCGAGCATGGGTTAAACACAGGAAACAGAGCTGACAATAGAGGCATATGTCTCCAAGGGCAGGGAAGGGAGACAGGCATCTAGATGTCTAATAACAAGCATAAACATTTTTCTTTCAGGTTCAGATGTAGCACGGATGGGTCAAAGATATTCCTCAGTATGGGGTGTTAAATGTCAAATATTAGGAACCTAAGTGATTCAGTTGCACGTGCTTATTTTGTGCAGTCTGTTGGCGTTGAGGACATTTCCTGAGCGTCTCTCCGGTCCACAGAGAATTCGAGTGGCTGCTAAAACCAGGAGCTGAGAGCTGGTGGGCCGGGACCCAGGAGGACCGGACTCCATCCTCGGAATGGCTCTGCCATTAACCAACTGTCTGCCGCTGGACCACCCTCCTGAGTACTCTAGGGCCCCGTGAAGTCATTTTTATAAATAGGGGGTCATTATTGATCATTTCTGAGGACCCTTTTAGCATTAACATTCCATTAGCTTGTATCCTACTTGAGTTCAAGAAATACAGCATCTTTTTCTCTTACATGTGGGCGTGTGACTGTATAATGGCACGTACAGCGTGGAATACGGTACACTGCATATCTGTCACATGGCACGAGATCTGGTGCAGTGTCGTTCTGTAATATTCTAAAATATTAACGATGGGGATTCAGGACATGGCTACCCATAAATATGGCACCTTGGCACGCTGAATCTTTTAAGCTGAGGGAGTTTGAGAAAACAGTAGAAGTAGGAGGTCACGCTGACCTTTCCCCTCACCCCCCATTTGCCCTTCTTCCATGAAACAAGTGATAAAGCACTCAATGAGTCAAGAGTGAGGTGGTCCCCTTATACTGAAGGAAAAAGGAACACCCTTATCTTAGAAGATGAAGGGACACCGAGAAGACATCAGGACAGGCAGGCCTGGCTAAGTTTCTCCCAGTTTGCATACACTTGCTTTATACTCTTCAGCATCCTGTTTTTGACTGGCCAGTCTTCACTAAACCGAGCATGGAACTACTCTAGTTTAACCATTTCTTTGAGTCTCCATTTCCTAATGAAGGCTCCCGTGTCCCGTAAAACTTATATAAACTTGTATGCCCTTCTGTTAATCTGTGTTTGTCAGGTTACTTTTTAGACCTAGCCAGGGACCCTGAGAGGGCCAAGAAACACTTATTCCTGTTCTACATTACAAATAATTGGAATCTATCACAAACTGTATCTCCACAATATATGCTATTGTCCAGTAACACTTACAACATCACAGGAGTTAAACTCACACTGTATGACAATGCAGAAAGAGCGTCTATAGAACAGTTAGGCCAAAATGTAAAACCACATTCAAGTGAACGCATTTAGACTCTGTTCATATGAACGTAGCACTTTTAGGAATCTTTTACACAAACATTTCATCTCCCCCAAAGAAAGGAGGCCTAGTGTCCTCTTTTTTCCCGGCATTCCCTCATTAGCTGTGGGCTTGTCAAAGACCAGAGCTGCATGGGATTCTCGTTATGTGGCCAGGACCGGTTTGAACAGAAAACCCAGGAGGATAAAAGCGCGTTAGATTAAGTTGGCCAAGGGCTTTTTGGTTCACAAGATTGCGCATGTACTTTTGGACTGATCTGGAAAGTTCTCCAAGAACAAACTCCAGAGTGAGTACTGGTCTGATAGGTGAAAGCAGGAACCGGGAAGCCCAGTCATGGCAGAAAACTAGTCTATAAACATCGAACACTTTTGAGCACTGCAGCCTTGAGCAGCGGAGACTAGAAGAAAAGGTGAGCTCACATATCATTTTTTCCAGAATTGTCCCTAATTCATAAATGAATCAATTAAACATCCTTCCTCCAGCTCTAGAAGAATAGCACACATGACAGGAAGTCATTTTGCTGTCGTAATGCAGGCGCCCGTCTGCAAGCATTTGAAGTCCCAGGGAGAGCAAGGGAAGAATTGTCTTCCTTTTGTTCATGGGCATTTCCTGAATGCTGGAAATAAAGTCTGGAGCTTTAGACTAAAAACACAACATGAGTCTGCAACAGCCTTGACCTTTAAAATGGAAGGTTGGCAAAATCCATTTTGATCAGAGTTCACCTATCTGCCTTCCCTCCTCTTCTGAAATGTCAATCTTACAGAAGAATTTGGTTTTGTGAGATATGAAAATTTTTTTTATAGGCAAAACGGGTATTTAAATGAAACCCTTTCTCCCCTCTCCTGTTAGATTGTTTGACCAGCAAGAGAGAGCTGTGAGTTTCTGGGCTCTTTTTCTTTTAGTCTGCAAGTTTAACTTTGAATTAAGGGAAGTACCTTCACTTTCCCGAGAGGAGTAATTAATTCAAAAGGGGCTTTTCTTATTCGGGTCAAGATATTTTTAAAACAGGTGAGCTGTTACTGGTGATGATAGGAGATTAAGAAAAAAGAAGAAAACCTTTGTGACTGAAAATGGATTAAATTGAAAAATAAAAGCAATAGTAGTAAGAATGAAAATGTAGCATTCTTTGGCCTGATTAAATCTCAATTATGCCATAGAATCACCTCTTCTTCTTCGTTTTTCCTAGCATTTATATTATAGGCTGTCCTCTTATTCTGTCCAGGTCAAGTGCTTTTTAAAAAATACCTTTTATTTTTGTTTTTGCGTTCTAAGTGTACATTCTGTATCCCCCCTCCTATCCAATAACTGCTCCTGTTGTTTATCTGTAATTCCCCCTGTCTCTGCATACCTGTAGTGCCCTTTCATCTTTGTTCTTTGCATCTCTTATACCAGGCCCATCAGCCCCAGGGCTTGTCAATTTTATGATTCATGGGCATATTTTTTCCTAGACTCTTACAAAGACAGTCTCGAAGTAATTTAAAAAACAGGTACTTCCATTGGCAAGCAGGATAGGGAGAAAAAAAATCACTTATTGACTGGTCTCATCTTGTATAATATAATCTAATAATAAGACCTGCTCTCAGAGGAAATATTCAATAGATACTATAGCGTTAAAGCAGAGTTTACCCAGCGTGCTCAAACACATTAAATATAACAGAACTGTCCCGTTAGTTTCTATTTACCATGCCACTCAAAAAGGAAGGCTATGATAGATAATATTTTTCTCAAAGCCCAAGGTGGTCCTTTTCATACTAACATTTCATAAGTCTATGAGCCTAGGATTTGCATTCTCTTTAGACACACCTTTACACAATAATTAAATGGCCAGTCGTTTAGAGAGCACTGCATGTTTTTTCAGGTAGTTAAATGCAAAATAACAACCTAGTTTACTTATAGCAAATGGATAAGAGCAGCTCCCTTCACATGCCAATAAATTCTTTCATCAATTATCAGTTTCTGAGTGCTTTGTGAAAAGTGCTGTACATGCAAGATTGCCTCCAACCATGCAACTGTATGAACTGGCACTTTGGTTATTTCCATGGAGCTTGGGGGCAATAGAAAAGGAAGCCTGTGGTTATAGCATTTACATGTTGATAAGTAGCCACGCTCAGCTAGAAACCATGCAGTCAAGGTCCATTAGGATATGCTCTTAACCTCACTATAGGCCAAAAATCTTCGATCTTCAGTGTCCCATTAATTTCCACATGTGATTATTTTATCATAGAAATAGTACTTGGCACCACAAGAGAGGAAGGTGGCAGGAAGTTGCATTTACTGAACATACACCATATACCTGACACGGTGCTACACGCTTTATGTGTTGTCTTGTAAAATTTGTACACAAAATGTCTTATTATATATACTTTACAAGCAAGGGAATTGAGGCTTAAAACACAAAAGAACTTGCTCTAAATCACACCGTATTATTTCTTCAGTGTGAGATTTAGACCTAGGTTTGTCTCTAAGGCTTATTCTCTTTCTACTAGATTTTCAAACGTCCTGCTTTACCAGTAACATATGCTCCAATTTCATTTCACGAAATAAATCCTTCTTGTTGATAGGCATATCACTATCAATCATTTTCCCACTGCTGTGATCAATATTCTTCATTGACTCTCTTCATTCCATTCCTTCTTTCATTCAACATTTTTTGGAGATTCATATACTATGAACCAATGCACATTTGCCAAAACAAAGATGGTGGCCATTTTCAGAAATCCAAGGAAAATGCTCTACGTTGTTGATGTAAGAGGAGACTCTGCTGAATTCATTATCTTCCAGCATACCAAAGGTCAGTTTGTCCAGAAGTAATTATCATAAGCCCTTTCATCGTGTATGAGTCGTTGCAACAGACCTTCCATTAGTTTTATGTCATGGTTGTTCTCATTCTCCTAAACCTACACTTTTTCTAGACCCTGAGCACCTGCCATGATGATTTGAAGGACGTTCCAAAGGTTGGTAGAGACTTGTGTTGGAGGGCGGACGGCATTTCTCTTCCCCTTCCCACCGAGAGCGCAATATGAAACTCAGCTGAACTTTCCAGTCTCTCAGTTTAGAAACCTCCAAATCTTTAAACTTGAAATTTGAAACTACCCTTTCCCATACTTTTGTCAAGTCCTGAGGTGTTTCCCTTCTTAAAAGTTTAAGTAAATCCACCATCTCTTTTCTTTTCATATACCATTACCCAACCCCTATCATAGCTTAGTTAAGACTACAGCTTTCTATCTCATCTTCTGATTAAGGAGGCATGCCCTCTTCTTCCGTCCCTCCAGGTGAATGTAGTGTGACTTTAGATCTGAGAAGCCATAGTTCCCCATTGTCAACTTGTTAAAATACCCGTATTTTCCCACAGTGAGAAATGGTATTCATACTACGGTATTCGCTGGAGAATCATTTATGATTCCAAAGTATTGGAAACAAATCTTAGTAATAATCCATAGGAGACTGTTAGATCAATTTGATGCATTCATACAATGAAATACAACCACAGTAATTTAAAAGAATGAGGTAGTATTATAAATGGAGAATTTCAAAGATTTCTTACGTGTAGAAAGCAAGGAGCACAACAATTTGAGTTTTTAAAAACTTGTATATATATATATATATATGAATATTTTGGAAGATTATACCCAAACTGATAATAACGGCCGCCTCCAGTTATGCGAAAACTAGGAAGAGAGGGATTTAAGTTTGACCATAAACCCTGTTGAAAAATTTGCATTTGTTGTCATATGCATATATTATCTCTTCAAAAATATAGTGTTTAAAAAAATACTTTGCCTAAGATTTGAAAATTTTCCTTACTTGTTCTTACCCTAACGTGTTCCTACCAGAAAATATGTTTTAGGAAAGAATTTACAAGGCCATACATTTCTTAAACTGAAAAATCAGTTATTTATTATTGTGGTAAAACATACATAACATAACATCTAAAATTTTTTAAAATTGACCAAAATTTACCATCTAACCCTTTTTAAGTGTATAGTTCAGTGGCATTAAGTACATTCACATGGTTGGGGCTCCATCACCCCCATCCATCTCCAGAAATACTTCATCTTCTCTAACTGAAACTCTACCCATTAAATAATAATGAACCATCTCCACCTCCTTCCGGTGCTGGAAACCACCACTCTACTTTCTGTCTGTATGAATTTCACCCTTCTGGGGACCTCATATGAGTATAATCATATGATATTTGTCTTTTTAGTGCCTGGCTTATTTAGCTTAGCACAGTGTCATCAAATTTCATCCATGTCGTAGCATGTGTCAGAATTCCATTCCTTTTTAGTGCTGAATAATATTCCATTGTATGTATGTCCCACATTTTGTTACCTATTCTGCATGGATGAATATTTGGGTAGAAAATCAGCTTTTCCGTAGAGAATACTTTTGATTAGCCACATTTCTAGGAGACACCCCCTTTAGGAAATTTGAAAGGTGGCAGTATCCACATGTCCTTACAGTTTTGTATTGGTGAGGACCCTGCTCGGCCATGTGGGTGAACACTCTGAAATGAGTTTTTAAAACGTTTTTGCAATTAACAACATAATCAAATTAAGAACTCTTTCCTCCATATGAACTTTACCTACAATGATGCATACACACACACACACACACACACTTTAAGAGACAGTAGCTCGCCATCATCAGAAGTGTCTGGACTCTGATGGGAACCACGTTGAGAACCTCGTGTCATTGCAAAAGTCAAATGTGACTTGTATTCATCTTTTGTTATGCGTGTATATTGAGTATTACAATTTTAATACTGTTTTTTCCTTTCTTAAATTTTGTATACTTTTTTTTGGCATCGTGTGTGTGTGTGTGTGTGTGTGTGTGTGTGTGTGTGTGTGTGTGTATTTGCTTAATAATACCACAAAGTGTGGAATATACTTGAAGCCTTAAATTACCAACACAGGTATCTTCATGGACCTTGTAAGCATAAGTATCTTAACTTACAAAATACTTAAGTACTCATCTAAATAACTTAACAGGTTTTTAAATGTGAATAGGAAGCTTCCAACATAAACATATTTTTATTACTAATATAGTAGTTTCAAATTGCCAAAATTTAGTTACTGCTTTCTGTAGATTTACTGTGCAATAAAAATTATACCACTAAATTTAAAAGAAGCACCTTTTGGAAACTTGCTCTCTTCATTATCATAATTATTATTATGATTATACATATTTTACCTTGACATGTCTAACCTATTTGGATCATAAATCTTTAAAGAGAGTCTTGAAATTAAGAAAAAAAAATATTTGGAGACTGAGTAAATTACAGAGCAGAAAGAATCCGAACTTCGGCCAGACGTTACTCTAGGACATGATACAAATAAGAAATTCTTTGGCTTTCTTGTTTCTCCACCAAATTCTGTTACTCATTTCAGGTCTGCATTTATCCCTTCTTGTCTTCACAGTTAGTTCTATTACACATACATGTGGCCCCACACACATGGCTTCTTGACAAGGCACTCCATTGGGTCTTTTTACATTTTAAATTTCTGCACGCATTAAATGATCTCAACATTAAACAGAGTCTTGCTATTGGGGAAAGAGTTCTTGAACCAGAGAAATTCGTATTTGAAATACAGCTCTAATACTTATCAGCCACGTCCTTGGGAATACTACATAGACTCTCAGTGTCTTTATGCAGGGGAATCAAATGAGACAAATTCCAACGAGTCCATAAAGAATTGTTATGAAAATTAAATGAGAGGAAGTATGCGCTGTGCCGGGCCCAGTGCAGTGAACAGCAGGAGCAGATCCCCCCAACACAGGTTCTCTTTACTCCTCTAATGTTGTCCTGTAATTATATGGTGGGTTTCCTTAAAGTGTCCCTTTTATTCAAATATGAGATATTTAAGAACCCACAAGCTCTTATTATGTCACCAAATTCAGTTCTTTGCAATAGGAGTTCCTAAAATTTCCTGCACTGATTTATAACCTTTGAAGGGGAAAGCATTTCTTAATTCTCCATGGTTTCTGATCACTTAGGTTTTCCTGGACTGGGGTAACACAGCATGCCACATGTTTTCCTAACAAATTGCATTCGGACACTTTCCGACACTTTCATTATTTTAACTCAGGTAATAATTAGTCACTGTCAGAGGAAGGACTTAGGTTGTGCAAATCAGAATAAATTTACCTTGCCGTAGCAGCAGTCACAAATGAAGCAATAAATTAGAAATAGCAAATTGTTACGGACTTAAGAGATTAGAAATCAAAATCGCTCCCTGAAATCCAGGAAAAGGTAGAGACCTGCCAAGATTTCTTTGAGAGCTTAATTTTTCCAGATAACTTTTGAGTTGAATCAGTTTGTGACAAATCCCAGAGACGTTGCAGGCCCTGATCACAGAGATGACATTTCTGGCACTTTGCCCCCATAACATGAGCTAGTTCATAATGCTTCTTATTAAGGAAGAAATGCATTTTTGTCTTCTGATATTTAGGGAGCTCCTAAATCTTTTAAGTGCATACGCGCGCACACACACGTACACACCCCTACCGAGAAAATTAAGAACTCTCTGTAGAGTCGCTTTGAGTATATGGAGCCTTTATACAAAGCCTTGCGTGCTTTACCAGTGATTAAAATGGTAAAATGTGAGATCATGAGAGGGCCCTGGACTTGGCAGTAGGTCTCTTCTCAGCAGTGGGTAAAGAAATGAATTGATGGCACAGAGGGGAGATGTTTCTAGAGGCGTGTCATGAGCACCCTATGCTCAGCCCCATCCTGTTCCCCATTTTTATCCAGGATCAGGACAATAATAGAAAAGGCATGCGCAGCAAATTTTCTTAGACAAACCCAGACAAGGGCTTGAACACAATGAGTGAATGGGTGTTGACAATGGGCCAAAATACAGAGTTTTATCAACAGAGCAAATGTAAGCCCTGCACCTTCCACCAAAGGAGCAAAAGGCCTGAAATTAGTGGATGAGAAATCTGTGGCTTAATCAAAGCCTCTCTGGAAAAGATCAGTGCCTTCAATTTTGAAATAGAGCAGTGTCTGTCAAGTATAAGGTGTGACGCCCCATAAGCTAGTCCAGTGGTACTTTGATAGACAAGGAGAGGTACCATGTTGAAGGAGGCGGTTGTCTCGCCTAAGCACTGGTGGCGTGTCCATTTATGTGCGCTACCAACACACAGAAACACTGGGACAAGACCCGAACTGCAGGAAATACAGCCCTTTCCACTTTGGGGCACACATCTGTATCACTGGGAGAGGACAGCTGTGTGTGAGGGTGAACATTCGTGCCAGCTGTCTTCCACGACTGACAGAATTCCCCTGTAGAGGAAAGAATAGATTTGATCTCTTTGGAGCAGAGATAAAGAATAGACACTGATGTAACTAAACCCAATGGGTCTATTTCTGGTCAGATCATCTAATTTTCCCCCACTCCTGCTGCCCATTGAAGCTACCAGAAAAATTATCAGTCTTCTAAGTAGGCAAAAGCCTGTATCATCCTGATAACAGTTTCCTAAATTGTCCCTTAAAGCCCCAATCATGGGATAGGTTCTGTGAAAAGTGTTTGTGGACTGGTATGCTTCCAAAAGAATCTATGGTGTATTCCTCTCTTAGGTGTTTATGACGCACAGTAGAAATTGGATTTCATGAAAACCTTGCAGCAAATAAATCTGTCCTGGAGATTTCCCCCCTAAGAGATTTTATCATAAATTTTTGTTTTTTAGTTGTTTTTTGTTTGTGTAATGCAATAAACATTAGCGCCTGACAATCACTAGCATTCCACAGAACACGCTTTGGGAAATGTTACACCGGCTGATGGAAGACGACATCACTGATAATGCGCCATATCCCCCAGAAGCTTGTTCTGGTTTGGCTTTATTTTGTTTTAAGGGAAACGTTACATCTTGGACTAATTCAAGTCAGATGCAGTGTGATTATCAGGTCCTTTGGCAAAGGAGACATTTGGGAGCAGAGAACCTTCTGGCACGGTGAGAAGGTAGACAGCTGATGCCTTGTCCTGCGTGCGAGGCCAGTTCTGTGAGGCCACCGCACCTGCCTGCCAGCTCCTTCCATCTTTTCCATGCGGCCCCAGCCCTGTCTCTCTCCCACTGACTCGTCTAACAGCCTCTAACTAGCGCCTGTGAACCTGTCTTACCTTGGCTGTTGCACATCATCCGTACAAAGGAGACTCTTACTGTATGACCCAGCCATCCCACTGCTGAGTATTTACCCAAAAGAGTTGAAATCATGCTCTTGAAGAGGTATTTTCACTTCCAGGTTCATTGCAGCACTTCCAATAACTAAGATGTGAAAACAACCTAAATGTTCATTGACGGATGAATGGATAAAGAAAATGTGGTGTGTACATAAGTGGGATATTAACCAACTTAAAAAAGAGAAATCCTGCTCTTTGTGACAATGGGGCTGAACCTTGGAGAACATTATATTAAATGAGATAGGCCAATTGCAGAAAGGCAAATACTGTACAATTGCACTTATATAAAGTCTAATGTAGTAGAACACACCAAGCAGAGATAAAAGGTGGTTAACGGGGTGAGGGGAGGGGGTAGGGGGGAGTCGCTGTTCAACAGCTCTAAAACTTCAGTTATGCAAGATAGTCAGTTCTAGAGATCTCTGTACCACATTATGCCTCTAATGAACAATACTGTACTATTTACTTAAACATCTATAAAGAGGGTAGATCTCAGGTGAATTATCCTTACCATAATAAAAAGAAAATTGGCCTACTCCTTGCTTGCTTAAGAATCCACAGTGACTTTTTTTTAATGGGATGAAGACTAAACTCCTTAGCACAGCATCCCTAACCTTTCATGACCCAGCAGTCCCACTTCTACTTATCCTTTCTAACCTGCCTTTCATCTCTTGTTTGGCCAAGCCTATGCCTCACCTACTCAGAGCATTTGATGGTTCCCTGAATGTGACACACTTTCCCATGATTCCAGACCTTTGCTCGTGATTCATCTCCTTGCCCAAATGCACTCCACCGAATTTCTCTTTTCAGCACCTGCTTTCAAAACCTAACATGCCTATCCACTCACCTGTGCTCTGGGCGGTTAACCCCTCTTCTCCGGAGTTACTATACTGATGGCAGTGACCATGCCTGACAGACCTCAGCCCTTGGCATTCAGATGGAGAGTCACTTTAGGTTCATCTGAATCTGCTTAGGCAGTGATGACAAAAATGCCATAGATGAGGGGCCTTAAATGACAGAAATCTATTTTCTCACAGTTCTGCCTGCTGGAAGTCCCAGATCAGGGTGCCAGCATGCTGGGGTTCTGGGTGAGGCCCGCCTCCTCACTGGCAGGTTCTTGAATAATGAGGGGAAGCCCTGCTGTCCCTTCCTCTTCTTCTAAGGGCACTGATCCCACCATGGGGGCTCCACCCTCATGGTCTTATCTAAATCTAATCACCTCCCAAAGACCCCACCCCAAATACCATCACGATGGGGGGTAGGGCTTCAACAGATGAATTTGGGGCTGGGGTGGGACACAGCATTCATTCCGTAGCAGAGTTACTCATACGTTTCTCCCACGTGTGTAGCACATAGGATGGCCACTGACGTCATAGAGGCACTTGGTATATTTTCATGGCTAAATCCAAGGACAAGCCAACCAATGAACCAGTGTAACTCTAGTGAAGTGGTGAGGAGACAGACTCACACGCAGGAGATGGAGATGTCTCCATTAGCCCAAGAGGCAGTAGCAAGAAGTGTTAAATTGGCAGAGAAACCCACCCAAGGGGCCTGGAACAGGAGATTCAAGCAGAAACGCAGCTCCCCTAAATGCCAGAAGCAAATGACACCAAATGCCTTCACAGGACATCTTGGATTTATCAGTTCAGTGTGATTTATATATTCTTTTTGCCTTTACATACTTCTGGAATCTCAGTACAAATATATTTGGCTTTCTCTGTTTAAAAGAGGGGAAATAAAAAAGGATTTGGGCAGCTGGCAACAGTGTCTTCAAAGAAAGAAATTCACTAGCATTCCAGTCTTGGGATTACAACATGCTATGTCTACCTAACTGGTTAATTCTGTTAAAGGAGTTCATTGCCTTTGATAATTTTAAAAGGAACAAAAAGCAAATTCCTTTAAAATTATTGGAAAAATCACCACTCCATAGATCACTCGGGTGTGATTTAAACCTTGTTCATTCAGTACATGTTAGCTGAGGGTCTATGACATGACACACTCCTAGGTCCTGAGCAGAGGGCAGTAAGCAACCTCTATGATGAAGAATAGACTGTCTCTTAGCAGCTCAAGGAGATCTCTTAACCAATTAGCGAGGCTGACGTCCATTTGTTACCTCCTTAAATGGCTGCGGGGGCTGTTGATTGCTGGATGCCTTGCTCAGGAAACCACCCTATTTGCAAACACAAATGCATATTTACACTCTGATGAATAATGAAGGTTATTTATTGCGTGTGCTTGAAATAATGGTTGATTTTGGAGTGCCGTTCATAAAACCCACATCAGAAAGTGTGTTATGGCCTGATGTTTTCATTGCAGTTCAAGTAAAATAGTCCTTGGAAATTGTCTTGCTACCAAATTGCAATCATAAAGGCAGGAGTTCAGACTGGGCGAATCACTTTATATTGTGAACTTGTGGATAATATATAACATAAAGAGTTTAATTGAATCATTCAGTTGGGTTTTTGCCCAGAAAAGTAGGAATTTAAATGCTGATACAGCTTCTGCTTCCAATGACACTAGTCAGCACTCCTTAGATTGGATGTAAATAATCCTATTTGTGGATATGCAATATGATAGGGTATACTTGTCTGTAAACTTGCTAGCAAAGGTAATTAAATAATTCCATCATGTCTTAATATATATGAAAAAAGTCACTGACCTCAAAGCAAGATTTCATATGCATTTCCCTTCTAGGGACTAGAAGAAATCACTGAATTTTTAGCACCCTTTATCTTACTTTGGAACTGCAGAAGCAAGATAGACACACACACACACACACACACACACACACACACACACTAAAAGCTCAGAAGTTACCATAGCAACAGTAATAACTGCTCCTGACCCACGTTTGGACAAGTTTGCTGCAAACACAGTCCAACCTGATTGGCCCGTGTGATTCTTCTTTCCTGGGATTACAGAGTCGAATTTGGTTCAAATTCTACATTTTAAAGTTCATCTTGATTTAAATTTCGAACTTCTCAAGTCCCGTTTCCTGAGCTCCAGCCTTATCATAGCATTCACAGGAAAATAAATCAGCTACGAAGTCACTCAGAACATTGCAATCGAGTCAACACATCACAGGCATGAAATATATCTCAAAACCAAGAGGCTGTCCCAGCCAAGGTGCTTTAGGGGTTAGCTTGTTCAGAAAGAACTCTTCTCAATATGGTCCGAACAGTCCCTACTCAAGTAGCTAGACATTGAGTTAATTTACAGACAAAAGTTTTTATGGAAAGAAAGGAAGAAAGCGTGGATTAGAGTACTCCTTCCTCTAGAAACCCATCTCCCTATTATCTTAAAGGAGAGTAGCATAAAGCACTATATTTTGGCATCACCTAGATCCTCTTGCATGATTCTTTCTCTCCCTTGTGAGTATTCCTTCTCAGTACCAGTTTTGTTCTGCCTCATTCGTTCATTCATTGTTTGGCAGTTGTGTTCCCAGGGATGCCATCGTGGCCCATTCCTCTCTTTACCAGATGTTCTTTGCCCACAAGACGTGAGTCATTGAAAGGCCTGCAGTGTGCTACCACCTGTCTCACCTAAGTCTGTATCTCCTGCCCTAACTGCTCTCCAAAACTCCACCTGGTTTCTGAGTTGATCGATGATCTTCACCTATTTTTTGACCAATACCGAAAACTCAAAATCGTTTTCTTCAAATTGGCTTCTTCATCTCTGTAAGTTCCTTCATTTTTGCACTTGGGCTTGAATAGTTGAAGTTCTATGAAACTTTCCTTTACCTTCCAGGTTTTTCTTTCAGTGCAGTACCAACATCTACTTATTCGACTTCACTAAAACGTCCATGAATCTGACCCTCTCCATGGCCCCTTATGCCGCCTCTTGTCTGTCCCTCATCTCTCTCTCTCAGGCTATTCCAAATGAATTCTGAGCTGGGCTGCCTGCCCCCTCTTCTGTGCCATGATATTGTGAATTCTGAGATATTTATTCTTGGCTCATGTCTCCCCAAACGCCTGGAATTTCCTAAGTGTTGAGAGAGATAAAGGTGCACTTTGTGATGTGAAGTGGGTGACTTTTGGGGGAGGGGTGCTGGTTGCTGGGAGAGCCAGCCCTGAGATTCCAGGTTTGGACCCACAACCCCGGCCTCCAGGAGGGGAAGGGCCTCCAGGGAGGGGAAGGGGCTAGAGACTGAGCTCAATTATCAGTGGCTGAGGGCTTAGTCAATCATGACCGTGTAATGAAGGATCTATGGCAACCAAGGAGGAGGGCTCGTTGGTGTTTCTTTCGAGCGTCTCCATGTTGGGGAACCAGAATGCTTCTCTGTGCTGCCGTGCTAGGCTCCAAGCTCCATGAGGACAAAAGGTCCTTTGCTTGGAACCTCACCTTCTGTCGCCTTACATGTCTCTTCATCTGGCTGTTGATTTGTAGCCTTTAATGGCCTTTGTAATAAATCCGAAATCTAGTGAGTCAATGGGTTTTCTTGTGTTCTGTGAGCCATTCTAGCACATTATCCAACCCGAGGAGGGCTTGTGGGCCCCTCTCACTCATAGCCAATCTGTCAGAAGCACAGGTAACAACCTGGGCTTGAAGCTGGAGTGGAGGCTGGTCTTGTGGGACTGAGCCCTTAACCTGTGGAATCGATTGTTTTCAGGTGGATAGTGTCAGAATGCAGCTGAACTCTCAGACCCCAGCAGGGTGCCCAAGCGTGGCTTGTTGATGTGGGGAAACCTCCATACACATACTGGAGCTGGGTCCAGGAACCTTTTTCGCACACTATTCTCTATACTGCCCCAAATCATCTTTCAGATGGAAGTTGTACCATGCTTCGATGTCTTCCGTGACCCTCCCACTGCACACACCATGAGGGCTGTTGTATTGGTCTGACAGCGTTTTGCCCTTTCACTTAGCTTGCCACTTCTCTTGCACATGTGCGCCTCTCCTGCCCTCCCTTTCTCGGTGTCTTAGATCAGAAGTCTTGACCTAGAATGTCTCCTGGGTGCCCAAGCAGGTATGAGCTGATAGGGGCCGAGATAAACTAGAGAGAGTGGAAGCGATTAAATGTCATTTTAAATTTTTTTTTTTTTTTTTTTTTGGAGGGCAGTGTCACTGGCCCTCAGATGTGGGACCCGAACCGGGGCCACTGGCTTCCCAGGCCAGCGCCCAACCACCGCGCCACTCAGCCGGCCCTTAAATGTCATTTTAAAATCATAGTGGAATGGAAGCAAAGCTCCTCTGAGCTGGAAGCCACCTCGGGGAGGCTGTTGCTATCTGTGCTTGGGCGCTGGCCACTCAGGCTCCCATTTTGTGACTAAACCAGACATTTTGGAAGCTCTGAGCCTTTCGGGGTGCTGACCCCTCTAGACTGTGTGCTGGGTCCCTGGGAGGGTCATTTCTCCATCCAATTCCTCCAGAGAGTTTCATCAGGAAAGGGAGTCACCCACATTCTTTCCTCATCAAAGCTTCCTGGTCCCTCTGTGTCCCCACCTGTCTGGGGCTCTGAATGTGGAGGAATGTGTTAGGCAAGGTCGTTATGGCAATCTGTTGTTTCTTTATGAACTTACAAATAATAGCAATAAAGTTTAACATTTGTATGGCCCACCACAGCTTCCTAAGTGCTTCCCTGCATTTGATATGTATGAAAAGAAGGAGGCCTTGAAGAGACATGAAGAAAGCTGTAGGGAAGAAGAGAAATCTTATTTGCAGGCAGTGGGTAGATGACTGTGTTGTTGGTATAACAATTAGAAAAACTTAAACCATCAGTCTCTGTTTTAGAGGCCTCTATAATCACTTCTAACTTTCAGGCATGTGAATGATCACTCAAAATCCATTGTATAGATTTACTCCAGGTATAATATGCCCTAAATTTATTTTTTGTAAGCACATACCAAGTTTTTTTTTTTTAATTTTTTTTTTTAATTATAGCTCCATCATGCGTCTATGAAGTTTTCTTATTTGAATTTATGGAATTGTTATATTGAAATGGAATTGTGTTACACCTTGAAACCTCAAGTGGCTACTAATATTTTATTAAATACAGCTGCCACTAGGCAATAAAGATCTCCAAGGGGCCAAAAAAGTAGAGTGCGGTGTTTTTCATATCTGCTGCTCGCAGCAGCCATATGCTAATCATACGTATATGCTATTTGGGGTTCGCTATATGCTCCAGCTCTGTATATAGTTAGCCTAGAGCATACACAGCACCTGCATAATTTCATAACACTGAACACTAGATGTCACAAAGCAAAACCCTGTGCTGCGCTCTCCAGCACAAACGCACTTACAGTCGGTTAATGAGATATACAGAAAGCTGCTGCAAAGCCAAAGAAGTTAATTTCATTATACAAGTTTAGGAAATAACGGTGGACTTTGGAGGATAGATACTCTGCAGCCATAATTAGCTTCAAGATAAATCCATTTGGTATGCATTTGGTTTTTCATTAGAACACGCATTTTCACTCCCTTGTGCAGTGTTTGAAAGGTTTACATTACATGAAATTAGGGCTGTATAAACTGTGTGCTTCATCTCTTTCCCTAATGTGACTGCGCCTTCGCTGGAACACAGCAGCCTAAATGATAGCCCCCATTGTATGCCATGCACGTCAATAAATACAGAACATGAATGTGAATCAATACGGTGTTAGTACTGGGATTAAGCCAGCTATTTTCTCTTCCCTTTTTTCTTTCTGCTGGGGAGATGAATATGAGTAAATAAAATGAGCATTTGTCTGAAGCTGTGTTGGAGGATTAGGTTTCGTGTGCTCCTTTTGAGGGGCAGCGCGCCAACCGGCGGGCCTGGGCAGCTACCTGGGCCCAGCCGAGGGGAAGCCATGCTCACTCTGGGAGCCATGAGGACGCGGTGAAGGGCGCAGGGAGGTGGGCCCGCCTCCACCCACCAGAACCAGGTGCAGTTTCTGTAGCCGGAAAGGTTAGGCTTCATAGGACTTCGTTTTCTCTCTGCAAATTAAAGGACAATTTATGAGTGTCTAGACAGGAATTAATCGGAATAATATTGGCTGCTTTTGACCCGAGAGTGCTATTACGATAAAGTATACACAACACAAATATAGGACGAAATCATTTATATAGCCTATTATCATGCCAGCATCCAGAGGCACCTTACCATAATAAAATGATTTACAAAAGAAAACACGAACAAAAACATATCTCTGATGATGAATGGCTTTGAAAAGCCAGCTCAATGCGTTCCTGAAGTTATAGTTAGAGAGCCTCTATAAGTGCCTACAAGATAAGGAGATTTTAAATGATGGTAAAATAATAAAATAGATTGGTGGTGGCAGAACCACAGATGTAGGACAGAGCTGGTTTCTACGATTTATAAGAAATCGGCCTGTGATAATCTTCCAAAATCCCCGTGAGTACTAAACCAGGAGAATATATGTTCCAATCCAAATGTTAAATGCCCATGAAAGGGCCGGCCATGTGGCGTGGTGGTTAAGCGCTGGCTTGGGAAGCCAGTGGCCCCGGTTCGGTCCCACATATGAGGGCCAGTGACACTGCCCTCAAAAAAAAAAAAAAAAATGCCCATGAAGTCAAAACAGAAATTGTGTACAAACGCACAATAAAAGGAAAAAAAATGCAAGCTTTTCTGTGAAAAAAGTTACGAAATGCAGAAATGGAGAAAAAATATTTTTACACAAATGGAATGTATCATTTCTCAGAAAATTCAAAAAAAATGTTCTTGAATTTGCTGGGTACAGGTAGAAAACATCTGAAGAACTGAACAATTCATAAAGAATTTCAATATGTTATATATTTTCCCCAACTGAAAACAACTATTTAGACAACCTCAGTTATGATGTATTGCCTGACTCATTTGTCTCTTTTCTGAATTTAGGTGGTTTACTAAATGAAAATAAACTTTTGTCTTTAATCTTTTATTTGGCTGAATACAAATATTTTTTTTGAGCACAAAGAAAATATGATGTATATTTAATTATTTTAAAATAGGTTTTCTTAATTGTTTGATTATTTAACACAAGCTTATTATACAAAACTTGTAAATTACAGAAAAGTAGCAAGAAAGTAACAAGATTCACACTTGATTTTCAATTCTAGAAATAAGGACAATATTTTGGTGTATTTTCTTCCAAATGGAATTTTTTCAAATTAACTCTAAAGTAATTCCATCCTCATTTTAAACTGAAAAAATGAAATACTGAAAACTCCTGCCACATCAGATAGAAATGAGATTTCTGATAACTATTGGGTCAATTTATTTCCCTTCAATATTTTTACCTATTCTGATAATTATTGCAAAAATATTTTAATTGAGGTATCGTAGTTTAAGAGCTGAAATATAGTTTACAAAACAGAAACAAAGCTACCTCTATTAAAACTAAATTTTATTTATCTATTATTAACTTCAAGGTGTAAAGTAGCCATTTACTTTTGTTTTTTGCCTAAGTCAACTAATAAATTTAATCTCTTATGTACACACACACATAACACGCACACGCATACACATACACATACTGGTATATACTAAGGTATATATATATACATAATTTGTTTCCTATTTCCTTTCTTTACTGTAAGAGTAGAAATTTTTCTACTGTCCTATATCTGTCTGGTTGCTAAAAAGAAAGAAAGAAAAAAAAATGGGGCAGAAGATGAGAGGTTATATTTCTATTTTTGTTCGGCAGCCAGCCATGAATGAGTTGAATCAGCTTAGAGCAGACCGCAAAGGCTGGGCTCCTCTTTCTAACTCCACCGAGCTCTGCCTCTTGGTGACCTGGGACAGACACCCTGTGTCTTATTTCAGTGTGGATTATTTCGAATGGTTCAATTGGGAATTGCTGTTCTAGCGGAGAGAAGATCAAGGTCAAAACTTTCACAAAGAAAATACAATGCAAATATAATGTGAATACTGTCCAACCCAAGGCTCTTAATTTGAACTTCTGTAAGTAATTTGTTGTCTCTCTGCCCCTTACGGTTTTGAATCCATACTTACAGATGCGAGAAAAACTCACCTCTTTACCCCCAACACAACGAACCCTGTTATGTATCTCCCTACATCATTGCCAAAGTGAATTCAAAGGCTCTGGATCGCCTTGCTTTTTCTTTCACCTATCCCACACAGACATAAACCTAGTTTTAAGGGAAGTTTACCTTTACTACATACTTATTTGTTTCTATATTTTCTTTTCTTTTTTTTTATTTTGCTATTCCATTTCCTTTGATGGTGGTGGTTACCCATTCTGTCAGCTATTTCCTTTTAAGGCAAGTAAGTAGAAAAATTGGATTTGAACAGATTTATGAACCGTCATCACCATCTAAACCTTTACCTGGCCTTTTGAGAACTTTAGGACTACAAAGATAAACTCACACCAATGGATCGTTGTGGTTAGTCATTTCATTTGTTTTCTTTCATCAAAAACTTTTCTCCTCTGTAGCTCATCCTAATATGTGGTTGTCATGTCTTGATGTGGCTTCTGGCCTGTGGAAGGAGGAGGGCCTGACCCCTAGCAAGCACAGTGAAGCCTTATACTTGTCTGGGGTACACTCTAAAGGGGCTCCCAGAAGCACGATGGTTGAGGGAAACATCTCAGAGCTCGCAGTTGTGACGGAGAGGCAGCCCTGCAGAGTGGTTAACAGGTTGGACCCCGGAGTCAAATAGCATCAAGGTCAACCTTGTAAGCTGAGGGACATGGTTTAATTGTCCACGCCTTGGTCTGCAAAATGGGAGTAACAGGTAGGAGCACATGTTAGTTAGTTAGTTAGTTAGTTAGTTAGTTAGTTAGTTAGTTAGTTAGATAGTTAGTTAGTTATTTTAGCTGAGCCATCCTGCCACCTGTTGGCAGCTTAGCAGCAGCTCAGCTGGAGCCAGGAATCAAACCACTGTTGCTCAGAGCTCACACTCTTGAGCCAGTTCTTAACCAACTGAACCACTCAGCCGGCCCTGACATATTACTTATTTATACTTAAAGAGTTAAGAATGGTGCCTGACCCACACATTGGTGCTCAAAAAATTCCAGCTCACATTAGTAATTGCACTTCAAACCCATACTAGTCTAATTCTCTTTGAGACACATATGCACATTTTTTACACAGGCTTTTCCATCATGTTGGAGACATAAGCTCTTTTAGATAGCCAGGAATTATAGTCAGATCTACTTGATTTGGGATCTCAATTTTGCTCTTTACCATACATATGACCCTGTAAAGCATAAGGCCTCCCTCTCCAGCATTTTGTGAGAATTAAGTGAAGTAGTGTATAAAACCGTAGGCTACTAATATAATCTAAGTCTACCACAGCCATCTTGGTGAATTCTCCAGTGTCACTTGCAGCCAGAGGTGGGAAGTTTCGGAAGAGAAAAATCTGTTAGGTGCTCTAGGAAAAGACTTTGCTCATTGATCAAAGAAAAGGTTCCTTTTGTATGTGGCCTTCCCTGTCTAGCTTGAATGCATATGGGGAAGGTTGAGTTGCCTGGAGCCGTGGCAGCCATATTGTAAACAAGAGGCAGTACTGACAAAGGTGGAATAGAGTGTTGGAAAGTCCTTAGTGACATGGAGCTGCTGCACTGATCGCAGAACCACTAAGTCTGCTTTTTCCAGATGGGACATAATTAAATATCTTAATTGCTTTAGCCACCATCAACTAGATGTGCTATTACTTTCAGTAGGTACAACTATATGTTTCAAAAAGTCCTGTTTGTTCAGTCTTGCTCTCTGACTTCTTGTTTCTGCTGCCTAAGTGGTGTGTTGTAATGTTATAAATGTGCCTATGTGTATTTACATATATATGAAATTAAAAAGAATGAAGACATGGCAAGATGTTTCTAGAGTCAGATAAGAGGCTTCATTTGCATAAATATCCTTCAGCTTTCTAGCTGAGTAGAAATAATGTTGCTATAAATATAACCATAAAAGCTACCCGTTACTCCACTTCCTCTCTTACCAGCCTTGTTACCAAGCCTTAACCTGCAGTATTTCGCCTAATCCTCACCACAACCTTTAGAGGGAGATATTCCCATTTTATAGATGAGAAACCTGCGCTTTAAACAGCCGGAGTTTCCCAACTCACTCCCCTGCGTTCACAAATGCTATTTCCTGCTAATCCTTCCCCGTCCTACAGATGGGAATGAAATATCACCTCCTTGAAAAAGCGTTACATGGCCCAGACCAGGTTACTCATGACACATACTCTCTTAGCTCCCTCTGCAGCTTCCTCAGAGTCTTTCGCACATTTACAGTTATTTAATGGCTCGTACTTACTATCTTTTTCCTCCATTAAGTTTTTTGGGAGGCATCGCCATGTCTGTCCCGCTGTCATTGTGGCCACAGGGTTTGGCCCTCTGCCTCACCAGTGATTCTTGCCAGTCACCATGCTTTCGTGTCCTTGGCACTGTTTGGAATTCTAGAACTTTTCACATCATGTGACAAGGAGATTTAGAAGACTCAAACCGCCTTGAGGGTGTCTGATCACGTGCGTAAAGCATCCACCATTATCCCTCTGGCTGCTTGTTTTTTCTTCCGCGTGTGACCCTAGCTGGCCCTTAGGCCAGCGTGGCTCCGCTTAGGGACTTCCCAAGCTACCTTCTCATAGTACTCTGAGACATCGCCATTAACTTACAGCAATGGGGCCCAATGTCACATGAGCTGCTCAGCTCAGTGGTTCACTGAATAGGTATCTCCATAGAGCATCATGATGAAGTCTGCTAGCTGTCACCCAGCCACCCTTCTGTCCTTCTTGGTGGGCATTGAACCCCCGTCCTGACTCTCAGATAGCAGGTGGCTCCCCATCTGAAAGCTACATGTCTCAGACTCACTTGCGCCTTGCCACGGCCACATCCATGTCCTTGCCAGCGGCGTGTAAGCAAAATGCAATGTGTACAGCTCCGTCTTGTCCCTTGCCCTCCATCACGTCCGTCACTTTCCTCCTTCCTGTGGGTGTCTGTTAGTCAGCTGTCACCACATAATTGAGGCCTCTGCACCAAGGAATCGCTGAGTGGCCCGGCGTCGCCACAGAGGGGGCCAGGACTCCACAGACTGTGCACCCAGACTGCCTCCCTCTCCTCGACTGTCCCCTGACTCATCCTGATTTTTATCTCCTTTGAGTCATTGTGGTCTTGCTCTCTTGATTATCAAAGTTTAGCCTGTACACCAAATCATGCAGATAAGTATATGTGGTTGTAGCAAAAAGAAACTTTATGAATCAATAGAAATTTGATAGAGCAGCAGTGTGCCATGGGTCTAGACCTATAATAAATCTTCTCCGTTACCCAAAATGACTGGGTACAGGGATGTGATCAGCTGTCCCCTGGCCATAACTCTCGAGTAGTGGCCAGCGACTGCCTCTTACCTTCCAGGGTAGCTGGATGGGGAAGCAACAGGCTTGAGAAGGGAGATTGGAGGCTCTCCATGTGGTATTGGGTGTTTAAATGTGGGTGAGAATGGCTGAATTTGACTGTCAGTTTTGCACAGATGCTCGTGTTGTGTCCTGTCCTGTCTTTGTAATGGATTCTGTCAAGTCCTAGGGGGAGGGTAGCAGCAGGAACTGAAAACTTAGTAAAGTCTGCTGTAAAGAAGTTGAGAAGCAGGGTCCCTAATTTATCTGCCTCAGAGTAATGGCCATATTTTGGTTCGCATTCTTCCCCCACTTGAGGATAGTGGGCAGACGGGTGCCCAGGGGCATAAAGATGACAGTAATGAAGGAATGATACCATTAGACCATGCCAAAACTGTCATCAAGAGTGACCAGGAGCTAAGAGGACAGCAAGTGGGAAAGTACAATAAGTGGTCCCTGCAGGTCCAGAAGGAAGAGCAGAACTAACTTGTAAGAGAAGAATTTCAGTCACCGTGGGTACAGATGTGACATTTGGCTGGGCCTCTGCCAGAATCAAGAAAGTGCCTGAATTAGGAATGAGAAGTTGAGCCATTTTGCTTGCGGGAGGCTCTCATGGCTGTTTGTATTGTTATCCTCACCCATCTGATTATATCCCCTCCAGGAGGGGGTGAGGAGAGAAACCTGGAGTACATTTACAAGATATAAATATCTACATGTACAGCAAATCTTAATTATTTATCATAGAGGTCTGCCTGGGAATCATAATAAACAATTATGTAGTGAGCAGTGAGACCAGCTCAAGAGTGGACCAAACTCATCCCCTCCAGCAATGAGGGAAAACATTTTGGGGTCAGGCCAGGCCCCTCTGGGGATGCTTTCCACAATAACAAACCAGACAGACATACTTTCGTCTCAGAGTGCATTTCACAATTCCACGACGGTCCAAGTCAGTTTTTAGGGATCTTTAGTTGATATAAACATACTGGTATTTGTGTTCTCAACCTAGCATATGCAGAACATCAAGAATCAGACGTTCACCAAATAAATCATTCAAATTTATGGACCAACAGATCAGGAAAGAAATTCCAGTATATGCAAAGCTATTAACAGAACCAGAGTGCGAGGCAAATAAAAGTCAATTAGTCTAAGGAACTTGGAAAGATCGAAACAGCCAATCAAAATGTTCATATAAGAGGCAACTAGAGTAAGGAATATGCTTAAATGAAAACTTTTTTAATGTAGAAAACAATGTGATATCCATTTATCTTCCACCTTTACTTACGGTTTCATATATAGGCTCTCTCTATATAACTTCCTTGTAAGCTCTTTGGAGACAGACACGTCATTTGTAGTTCATGGTCACCAGTAAGTGATGCAACATCCCTGAAGTGAGATGGGCACAACAGAGGAGTGTATGGGGCGGACATCAGTGAAATAATGCTGAGGTGAGGGGTTGGGGGTGGGACTCAGCCATGAGAGATCCCGGGGGCGTCTCCTTTATGATTTTCTGTTTGTAGTCTTGGATGATAGAAAGTTTGTTGTTTCAGAATTTTGAACACATTGTTATCTATGCTCATTATTTCTTAAATATTCACCAACTGAGATCTGGTTTGATGCTTAGATGGGTAGGTTTTTCTATAGAAATACGAACTACATAGTGATGAAGAATAGAGTAAGTATGTGTGTAATTTGTTACATATTAGAGACTCTAAATAATACTAAAGATAACCTGCAGCCTTGGAATATAGTGGGTCCGTACATCTACCTCAGAACATTTTACACAGTTTAACCAGTTAACTCTTTGTGTCGCCACATTTGTGTCAGGAGGTAAAAGAACCCCTGTTGCAGGCAAGGAAACCCCAATACAGCACGGCCTCCTTGGATGGTTTTGCCAAGTCTTCTGAAAGTTTAACAATCTTCAGACACAGGTGACAAATACATAATTTAAATTTGTGAAAAGACCAACCTTCATGATAATTCACATTACGAATAATGTCCATTTATTTGGAAATTTTCTCTATCTTTGCATCTGAAAACAGAGGCTCCCTCCATCTTTTAAAATGTATCATAAAAAATGATACATTTTGGTTTCATGTAATACAAGACATTGAATTTATACAAGAAATCCAGGGGTTTGGACTAACTTCCATGGCGTATAACCATTACAGGAAAGTTGAACTGGGGGTTAGTCTTCCAGTTGAACTTAATTTGAAGGTGTAAAGAAAACACATAATTCAAAATCACAGCACATGAATTAATGTCTTTCTGTCACCAACCTCTTTCTTTCCCCCTACTCAGTGGGTCAAGGGCCCCATGGCCTCTCTTTTCCTCTCTGGGGAACTTTGGAAAATACTTGTTAAAAAACATGGCTCCTGAGTTGCTAGCACCTGTATTTTGTCTCAATCAAGACAGGTCTGCTTGTTCAGAAAATATTTCTTTAAGAAGCTGGGAATGTGCTTGGTGCCCACCAGTTGAGAATGTAAACTGGCTGACTTTAATCTCCGTCTGAGAGAGGTGACCATATCATTTATTGTCCAAACCTAGATACATTTGAGTGAAAGGGGATGCTAATAAAAAGGACAATGGCACTGCAGGCATATACTTGTCACAGGCAGGGGGAACTGAGTCTTGTGGGTCAGGCTGGGGATGATTTTTCTTATCCCCAGAGCCATGGGAAGCCAGTGAAATGTTTAAGTAAAGTGAAATAATCATCTGTATGTTTTGAAAAGATAGATCACACAGATCACTATGGTGTGGAGAGGACACGAGTGACTGTAGATTAAAAAAAAAAAAAAGCCAACCAATGTTATGGTCTCCAAGATTATGGTGGGGCAATGGGAATGGGTAGAAGTATGCATATCTCAGAGATCTGTTGAGGTAAAAACCAACTGAGTGTGTTAATGGTTTGGATGGGGGAACAAACACTCGGCAGAGAAGCGAGAGGGAGGAGCCAAGGATGATTTCTTTATGTGTCTCGTAACTGGATTGGATGGTGATGCGATTTATTAGGAACTGGCAGATGGCTAAGGTGTGTGTGTGTGTGTGTGTGTCATGTATTCAATATATATGTTAAAGGTTTGGAGATATTCACGATGACATCTGTACTAGTCAGGGTTCCCCAGAGATACACAACATACATACATACATAGATAGATAGATAGATAGATAGATATCATGAGAAATTATATAATTATGGAGGTTGTCAAGTCTCAAGATCCAAGGATGACGGGGGAGCTGGGAACCCAGGAGGGCCGATAATGTAGTTCTAATCCCAAGGCTACAGGTTTGAGACCCAGGAAGACCTGATATTGCAGGTTGAGTCAAGGTGGTGAAAAGCCCTGATGCACAGGTTCTAAGGTAATAAGGCAGGAAGAACTCCTTTTTACTTGCAGGAGGGTGAGCCACTTTGCTCTGTTCATGTCTTCAACTGATTGGATGAGGCCCACCCACATTCGGCCCGGGGAGGGGGGAGGCAATCAACTTTACAAGTCTACTGATGAATTTTATAATGGCAAGCTCATCCAAAAACACCCTTACAGAAATACCCAGAATAATGTTTGACCCACTATCCGGGCACCCATGTCCCAATCAATTTGACACATAAAATTAATTTTCACCACATCTCAATAGAGTGTACAGATTTGACCTCAAAGAAAAGACTTGGCCTGAAGATTTAATTGAAGAATTATCCATGCAAAGATGGCAACTCAAGTATTGGACATGAATAAAACTGCATTATAGAAGGTATGAGAAGAGAGTTCAGTGTTCTAATACTGGATCTGCTTTTCATTTATTCCTTTATTTACAACTTCAAAAATATTTATGGCACCTTTCGTATGTGTTAGCTATATGCTAGGAAAGGGGGATTCAGCAGTTAAAAAGCCAGACATGATGCTGTTCCCGGAAAATTCATGGAAGTTTACATACAACTGCTTAGAAAGATGCCATCCTTTGGGACAAGACCCAGATGCTCCTTACATGATAGTCCCCAAACATCCCAGCCTCTTCAATTTAAAGCAAAGAGGAAAGTTTCCACCAACCCTCATTGCTTTTTCAGGAATACCATTTCCTCTATGTCTCCACAAAGCCTCTGTTCATTAAAACACCAATGTTGCAAACCCCTTCTGCCTGCCCCCCACAAATTATTCAAGATGGCAACCAAGCCAAAACACCATTTTGAACTTGCGCAAAAGGACACACACCCTTTTAAGCTGCTGAGGATATTACTTCTTTCTCTTATGTGGTAGCCAGGTGACCCAAAAGGCGCATTGAGCCTCCACAAAGTACTTAACAAAGAACGAGGGAGACACGTTGGCCCTAAGAAACTCTGTACCATTAAATAATTCTTGCCTTAAATGCACCAATAAAACACTGCAGATTAAGGTTTGGCAATCAGAGAGATGAGC
Organism: Aselliscus stoliczkanus; assembly: GCA_033961575.1. Classification (NCBI taxonomy): domain Eukaryota; kingdom Metazoa; phylum Chordata; class Mammalia; order Chiroptera; family Hipposideridae; genus Aselliscus; species Aselliscus stoliczkanus. The sequence continues at coordinate 29,404,391 of CM066741.1, forward strand.
CCAAAGACAGCCTCTTAAATTCCTTTTAGAGGAATTGGAATGGAGATTTACTTTGCTCGTGTCCCTATCGCAGAGGGTGATCTCCCCAAAGAGTTTATTGGCAGAGGCCTCTTGCCAAAAGTGCTTGCTGTCCACGCTGCTTTTTCCTCTCCTCTCTGAGAATGACAGTCCCGTGAGAAAGCACGTTTGCGCTGATCCACTGTGGGAAACACCAGGACAAGGAGTTGTCCCAAATCTGTGCGAATTGAGCAACTGGGGGCAACAGTTACAGGCTTCCTTGTTTATGGTGTTCTCTGTAAAACTATCAGAAATCCGCAACAAGTCAGACGTGTGTTTGTGCTGAACAAATGTCAGTACAAAATTTCAAGTCAAAAGAATCGCTAGATTCATTTTAGCATCTGAGAAACCTGAGACGCGTGCAGTCTATTCTGCCTGTCAATTGGTGATCTTTAAAAACATTTTTTAAACTGACGAGTCCTTAAATACATCCAGCTCGTTTTGTTCGAGCCAAGTTTTACAGATGCCATCTTAAAAATCAGTTCGAATAGCAGCCATAAACTCAAAAGCTTCCTCCTTGAAGTATACACGGCAGAATGCAATTTTGTTTAATTTTAATTGACAGAGATGTCAGCCTAAGAGAATATTTTAGAATATTAGTAGGAACAGTAAACTTGGTCCTTGACATTTTTATGGTCTAATGGTGTAATTCCCTGGAAAAAGTCTGCACTGTCAGGATTTACACTAAAGCAATACATGTGTTACTTTTTTTTTTTCCCACTTAGTAAAGGACTGACAAATGTATTACTAATTACACAATTGCTTTATTATGTGGAGCTGTAGCTAAAATAGTTTCTGAATTTTACAGCAAAATTGAGCTTCTTCCTAAACGATCAATTCTAGTAAATGGACTTGGGTAGAAAAAATTGATTCCAGCTGAAGGAAAGCCAGCCCCCTCTCCCCTTCAGTTAGGGATCTGGGCACAAGACACAGAAGCTGCTTAGGACAGACTTCCAGGACGGAAGATATAGCTAATCTTACCAGTATAGAAGTTTTCCAACAACAGATGCGAAAAGCCAACAGATTAATTCCCCTAACATTATGTATACATACAGATAAAATTTAGAAGTCCAAATGTGGTAGAAATCCGGGTTACTTTGGGCTTTTATACCTTCCTGTTAGTACAAATGCCTCTTTTTAAGTTGCTAGAGCACCCAGTGCAAACATCAGCCTTACAGCTTACTACATTTTGTTGAAATAGTGTCTTTATCTACATGTCTTCACCATTAGAGTACACTGGGATGTCTTCATTAATTTTCTATCCACGATGTCTTGGCACATAATAGGGACTCAAGAAAATACGTGGAACTGCAAGTGGTCATTTTAACTCAGTTAAATCTAAGCCAAATGATGGCGTCCATGTAACTTAGGGATAAAACAAAGAATGCCACTTGTCTACAAAACGGCTTCTTCAATCCTAGAACTAACCCTTGGTCCTCCAAAGAAACCTGCCATACCAGAGTGTGAAATATCCTCTGTCAACTTCTCATGGTTTCTAGAGTCTAAAACAGTGTCCAAAACAACAGTGAAATCAATGAACGTAGCAACACATTAACACAGGACATTCTCAGGATTTTGACCAAAGCAAAGTCAACTTGGAAAGATGGCCTACTTTCATCTCAGACATTGAGTCTCAATTTATGTACAGTTTTAGTATGCCTATAGATTCCAATAAACTTCACTACGGCCCTTTTACTGTAAAAGAGATTGTGATCACATGGGATTGGGGGAAGGGTGTGGGAAGAGAGAGAACATAGATTGATTATATATTAATGAGATCGTGGATGCAGACCTAGCACTCTGTCTGGCTTGGAAGGAAACATGCTTAAGAAATGAGAATTACACTAATAATGAATAAAGTATAAAATGAGGAAATACGTTTGCCATACTAGTATCAGTATAAATTGCTAAGTAAGATCCAGAGAAAAAACCAGTTATAAGAAGACCAAAGGAAGCTCCCTAGCATTTGGTCTTTGAGGAAAGATAGGGTTTTTTAAAGTGATCATAGGATGAAGGCATTTTTAGGAAAAAGCTTTGTGATCCAAGGCAGGGAGACAGGAAAGCTCATAGCTTGGAGAAGGGGACTAGTTTGATGGTACTATTAATAAAATTTAGCTTGGTCTGTGTATAATGGGTGATCAAGATGAAGTGGTATATTGGGGTTTCTTCATGGCAGGCTATAAATGCTATAATAACTCGTAAGAAGTTAAGCCAAAAAGTTAATGCATGCGCTATCTTCACTCACCTCTTAAAACTGCCCATTCTAGAGCCTTTTGTCCTGACCAAGACAGACAGTGATATAAAATAGGAACTAAGAGTTCCCTAAAAATTATTGCCCGATGCGTTCGAATTCACCTACTTAAAGCAATGTCTAGGAGTGAGCCTTGGGTTTTTATTTTTTCCAACAGACTGAGTTTAACAAATTGTGTTCCGAGAATCACTGGTTCAGTAAGGAAGTAACTGGAGTTTCCCCACCCAATCAATGGTCATATGAGTTGTAAAGGTGCTGTGAAGAACATCTCTCTCTAGGAGATTCACAATGGACATTTGCAGATAAAAGGCTCTGAACATCCTGCAATCAAAGTATATTTCATCTCACAAACTGGTTTTCACCATGAAAACTTCGTGTGTATGTGTGTGTGTGTGTGTGTGCATGTCTAGAATAACTATTCACATCTCATTGACTTAATGTTTCAGGGAACGTATTTGGGGAAATTTTCAGAGCAATTCCTGAACTGTTGCAATTGTATCTGGATGGAACTAACAATCAACTTGGAATTCCGTGCAAAGCTTATGGAAATACTTCCGGGTCTTTGCTGAAACAGGTTGCCCCCACCAAAATTATATTTAAAGTCATTTTAGATTATGATTACCGAATCCATCCAGCCTTATCATCTAAAATGTTTTAGTGAGTTGCATGGACTGCCCCTGCCGAAATATTTCCACATAGCACATAGTAAAAATCTTGCCGGGTCCTGTTCTAAGAGTTTGACACGGAACACGAGTCAATCTACCCTCTTCCTCATGTCTTCAGCTCTGTCCAGCCCGGCCTGCTTGCCGTGTAATAATGTGATGCAAATGAATTATTGTACGGGAGTCTCTTCAATAGCAGAACTCCCCAGAGGTAACAGTGTGAAGGTGAAGGCTGCCTTAATCATGAAGAAAAAAATAGTGCATAGGAAGGAAGTGAGGTACTGGTGAAGTTCAATGTCTCGCCCTAGTCTTACAGCTAATTCATGACAAGACACTGCCCTGGACCCCAGGCTGCCTGTTTCCTCTCTCTGTTCCTTCTTTCCCCAACACTCAAGCTCTTCCACTCCCAACAAGGAGAAATTTCCACTGATTGGAGATGAAGGCTGGAGAAAGAGCGTAGAAGCTCCCTATAAAAATTATTTCTGGGAGGAACGAAGAGGTTATTGCCAAGCCAATCAGCGATGACGGTGACTTGGGAGAGAAGAGACAGGGGTCTGTCTTCTGTCAGCGTGTCTGTCAAAGAATATGTTTGCAGATACACTCGCCAGGGAAATGAGCCAATTGGCCAGGTAGAGCTGACCTATGCACCAAGGGACCCAAAGTCAAGGAAAAAAATTCAATGCATCTGAAGATCTGCATCTGATTTCAGAAGACACTGACCATCGCTGTCTCTGCTTTCATTCTCTGGGCTCCCCATTCATCATCGGCACATTTCCACTTGTTTTATCCAGCAGAGGAAATGTACCATTGGAATGGGGGAGTGGAGGGCCAAGAAGGGGGAGCCCAGGGCCGCGCAGCCGCCCCTGTGTGATCTGGGAGCATGTGAATTTTAGGTCAGCTAAATCAGGACACAAAGCTACAGCTGCTAAACCACAAAGGCCCACATAGAGTTTCCCGTCCCAGCGTCAAAGCTGCGGAAGAGAACCTTGCATGGGGGAACCTTATTCTTCCCCAATTAGTGCCTTTTCACAGCGGCAGGATGGAAAAAGGTTTTACTCGGCAACATTACTGAGGATCAGTAATATGCAAAAGCTCTGTGAAATCAATTCCCATTATTTCAAAGGACGCAGCATAGTAAAAATAATGCATAGTAAAAACACTGTAATGAAGCCACTGCTTAATCGGCTGTGATTATCTAAGACGAACCAGCAACTGTTCTGTCCTTATTTTGTAGCATCTGCTCAGTGGTACAAAACTGTGTGTACCACAGCGAGGCTTCATGCTATGGCGGTTGAAGCTGTGAATTTTGGGGTGTCATTGAAATAGAGGGGGGATTGAATATCGGGCTTAAGATCGTTACACTTTTTTTCCATTCTCACCTCTCCTGCTTCATTTGTTTTCTGCACTGTTGATTCTTTGCATTACCTTTTCGTTTTGTTTTTAATGGAAAAACAAAACAAAACACAAAAAACGCTCAAAGAAGAATGAACGGAAACAAATGGTTCTTTTTTTTTTTTTTAAAAGCTAGGTTGCTCATTATGCAGATGGCATACTGACTGCATGCCCTCCCCCCACACTGCCCTTCCTGGCCCCAGCTAATAAACAGTCCTCCTTGTTGGGCCACAGCTTGGCAAAACTCTCCAGCATTTTTGCTGCTCTATATTTCAGCCGTGACTTTTGTCATATTTTGAAGAGAGAGTTGCACCTGGCCAACCAACCTGAATGTCAAGCTCCAGCCCATTGAGATTTAAAAGGGATTGGAATCGATTGTCCTAGGAAATTTAGAACGTGTAGAAAAGGCAGCAGGGAAAAGTCACAGTAGAGTTTTCTCACGGAGTTGAAAATAAAATAAAGGGTATCAGGGCAGGTAGCACTCCCCAGCACATTTAAAAACGCAGGCAGGGCTGGCCGAGTGGCGCGGTGGTTGGGCGCCGGCTTGGGAGGCCAGCGGCCCCGGTTCGGATCCCACTTGTGAGGGCCAGTGACACTGCCCTCAAAATAAAAGATTTAAAAACACAGGCAGTGTTTTTTTGCCATATGCAAAGCCGAGGACAGAAAAAGCAGCTAATACAATGTGTCATGAGAGCAGCATGCATTTTTCTATTGGCAGAGCTGACGCAAAAAAAAGAGTTTGTGTTTTTATTGTTGTCATTACGACTTAAAATTAACCTAATGTATAGGTATCCACTATTGGACAATTTGCTGTTAGTTACCTTTTGGGTAATCACTAGAGTGGGAAATGGAGCCCTCGTTTTCTAGAAATTTCTGGTTCTCCAAGAACTACCCCCAGCATCTCCTCAACTCTTCTCTGGTGCTTTCTGCTCAGCCAGGAGGAACACAGGCAGAGAGAGGTAAGTTTGTCAATTTTGGTCACCAGTAAACAATGTGCTATGGAGGCAGCAGGCATCTGACATTGCCATGTGACCAAAAGTGGTCTCTACTAAGCCAGTGATGCCCCCAGAATGCCAGGGCAGCCTAGTTCAGTCAAACTGGAAAGTGCTCCAAATCACTTCCGATCTTGTTAGTAGACTTTGAGTGAGCGGAGCTGAGATTTTGCATTTTCAACAAGTTTTCGGTGCCGAGGGGTGGACACTGCTCACGCATGGACCACACCCTGAGAACCAAGGTTTGAGTAGGCTGAGCCCTTTCCTTTCACTCTTGTCACCTATGTTTTAAAACCAACTTCTGAATGGCATAGAAAATGGGGCCCAAGCCCAGGAAAATTGAAAGTCATGGCCCCAGAGCCACAGACACAATCTTTTCAAAGGACTTTCAAAGGTTGGACAGCCTACTCTCAAAAATGAGGCAGTGACAGCAAGGCAGTAAAGCTGAGACATGTAATACACATCAGAGGACAGGAGGTAGAGACCCAGAGACTGGCCTTACAGCCTTAACGACACCGGCTGATAATGGCATCACTTTTAATATCTCCAGTTCTGTTTGTAGTTCTTCTCATCTAACTGTATTTAATGTGAATATATCTTTTCTTGGGAGCAGGTTCAAATCCACCTTTTAAAGAAGAAATTTCTAGACTTTAAATAAAATAACATTTTATTTTCACTTCTTGTGTAACCAAAGGATAGTTATTGTTTGTGATACTCTGCATAGTTTAGATGTGGTGGGTAGGTCATAATTTATAATGTCCTTGGAAAATCTACCTTAAGTCCCGAAGACCTCTTGACCAATTATATGGATGCATCCTGATAAATGGAGCTATTGGTGAGCTGAACTGCCATTTTAAAAATATTTGCTTGAACAAGAAACAAATACTATTGCCTGTTCAATATTATACATGTAAAACATGGAATACATGCATTCCAGGTTGCACCCTTATGTTAGCCTACGACAGAACCAACAGGATTATATTTTACTTAAAACTCTCAAAAACAGTTGTGCAGTGACTATTCCCGGGACTTCATCACTCAGTCCTGTCCATTCCGCACGTAGCGTCTTTCTTGGTGGAACTGGACATGGCGGCCATACTAGCAACAGAGATCTCACTCTTTCTCACCCTGGCTCCTGGGTCAGTGCAGTCTAAGCCAGAGTCTCATCAATTATAAACCTATCTTGGCTTCTGGCAAAAAAAAAAAAAAAAAAAAAAATGTAAGAGCATAACATTGCTGCTGAATATTCGTATTTCCCTTGACGTGGCAAAGCTATTTTTATAGCTGGCATCCAATTTTTAAACAAACACTACAAATATGGACACTGTGGGAAGGTAGTGATTTCATCTCAGACACACAGGGGAGATACCTGTGAGGCACAAAGCATATAGATGTGAGCTTCAAATGCATAGGGCCTGAGTGATGGCTAGGTCAAACTTTACATATATAGCTTGTATTTTTATTCCTACACAGAATTGAGAGAGTAAAATGGATTTTTTTCTTAATTCATTTGTGGCTTATCTATTGAGATAAGATTTCCATACAAATGAGCTGGATAAAGGGATGGCAAGTAGCTTATGGAGATAACTTGAGGAAACTGACCCCCCAAAAAAATTTTTTTAAACCTTTTCTAATAAAAGAATGTAAATCCAAATTAAATACCATCCACTCAAGTTGCAGTCTACTTATTTTGGCAGTGAACCTACTTCGAAGCGCCGTGCTGAAAATCAGGTTTTACCCCTTAACAGAGATAGGAGCAAAAGAAATATAAAGGGCATTAGATAAAATGTTCCTTCCTTCCTGATTTTGGAGAATTCCTTTCCAGGAAAGTTAAAATCCTAAACTGACTTTGAGAAAGATTCACTTTTTATTCCACAGATAAACTCTTTGCATCCTGCCTCACCCCCCCACCCCCCAGGCAATTTCAAACCTACCTCCATCTTCAGAAGTGAATGATTTTGTAAATGCTGTATCTTACATGTCACTGCCAAAGAATCAAAATCTGAAGAATGTTCTTTTTACAGAGAGGGATAAACAACTACATTTGGAAGTGTCACTAGGAGCCTGCATTGCAGCTTGTGAATTGTTCCAGTGTTACTTCTACAAGTGATATGTTTATTTTTGTGATCAGCTAGAGGTTCAGTCTATGAGTCCCCGCTGAGAATCACAAGCACTTCCTCAGTTCCCAAGAAACTGGAGAACACCTGGAAAAGAAGGGCTGTCACTGAAAAAAATACAGAAAGACAAAGTCTCACCCCAAACCACGCAGGCAAGACGCGCACCAGAACCGCTGCTCTGTCAAGAAACAAACAAACAGCCACACAAATCAAATCGACTCCTTCTGTCTGATTGTCCTTCACCTCCATGCTTTGGCTTAAAACAAGCAGATAAAGGAAATAAACAGCCCCAAAAAGCACCCCCCTCCCCATGCCATTAGGACCTCCAAAGTAAATAAAAAGTGGTACTGCCGAGAGCGAATTGCGGCTGCGATTCCAGGGAGAATTCTGTTTTTAGCACCACTGTACCAAATTTGTCATTTAGGGAAGCTCCTGTTCCCTTTATTGAGTTCCACTGTAGCGAACAATTTCTGCCTGCATCCCTCGTGTGTCCTTTGGTTTATTATCTTTCACTGTGGATTGAGCCTCCACAATCAGTTTCATGGGAAGCCTAATTTCACTCACTGCTTATACATATGAGGAGACACCCCTCTCGGCCTCCCCCTCTCCCAGTGTTCTTATCAAATGAAGAATGGTGGATAAGGGTTAGGTGCAGATAAACATGAGTGTAGCACTTCCAGAAAGGTCGTGACCCCCCCATAAGGTGCTTCTTGTTATGCCTGACCTTCAGATTTTCATCATCAGCCCGCCTGACAACTTAATAATGCAGGGGACCAGGATTCATTTCGCCCCTCTGAGAAAGCCAGCACGGGCCGCCCTTTTCTCTGATTATTTCCCTGCTCTCCCGGCTGCCCTTTAGAAGCCAACCAGAACACCATCAATCATGCTCCTCTCTCCTGCGCCTTCTCAGCCCCCAGATCTCAAGCCTCTAAAGCTGCCCTGTTCCTTTTGTCTGGGGCTGGAATGTGTATACAAAGATCCCCAAAAGGGGGGTGATGGAGAAAGACACCTTTAGCAAATAACCGCCCCCTCCCTGTTCTGTGCATCTGTATCGGAACACTGGATTTCTCTCTCTCGCTTTCTTGTTGCTGTGTGTTTGTTGTTTTTCTTTCTTTCTTTCTTTCTTTCTTTCTTTCTTTCTTTCTTTCTTTCTTTTCTTTCTTTCTTTTTTCTTTTTTAAAGAAATGCTTTAAAAAGTTGTTACCCTCACTTGTGTGTATTACTGTCATGCACCATCTCTCTTAATGAGCTCCAATAAGTGCCGGGGGTTTAAAACACCCTGAACGTAAGTTAGAGGTTTTTCTGGTTTCTGGCCTGGTTTCTTCGTTATTGTGGGTATTGCTGTTATTAGAGTTTTTATTGTTCGAGAAGTAGTAAAAGGAGATGAAACCTGTTTTACACCTTCCTTCCTAATCCTCTTTTCTCCTAGTTGAGGCAGAGAGAAAGGACGAGATAGGAGAGAGAAAAAACAGAGACTGGAGTGAAAACATATAGACAGAGGAAAGGGAAAGTCGACTTGGGTGTGTGGAATCATCAGGCATCTATTTCAGCGTGATCAGAATATTATCAAAACGGCACGCAGAAGTTTGGAAGGAAGAGCATAAGTGCTTTAGGAAGGTGATGATATGGATTAGAATCGGGTTCTAATAGCTGTAATAAACCTGTTCTATAAAATATGCATGGACTTCACCCTTCACCTCTCCAGCGCTTTTCAGCCAATAAAGAAGTGATTTCAGAGGACAGTGGTGATCATGTCTCCCCAACGGTCCAGTGTGCCTTCTGCTGGCTCAGGGACCATGGCCTGTGGCAGCTGCCTCTGCTCTCCCGGAAAGGGAAGGCATGTCCCCTAGGCCAGTAGCTCAGCTGGATGGGGGACCATCGGCACATCCAGCTAGTCCACTGCCTTCCAGGCTGCCGGGCGAGCAGGATGGAAATCTGCGCCCAGCTGGACCGGGGTGTTAATGTCAGCTGCTGCGCTGAATTAGAATTTTTTTTTAAGTAAGAGAAAGGAGGAGAATACACTGTGGAAAACACAGTAGATTTCACTTGATTGCCAAATAACCATTAAAGGAAAGCCAAAAAAAAAAAAAAGGAAGAGATCTGACTTCATCTTTGACAATCACGCCAAGAGACAAGTGCAGAAAATACATCACATAATGTTTAAGCAAAGGTATATGTCTACCCTTTCCTTCCCAGGAAAAAATTCAGAGCCCTGCGTTGAAATAGAAAACAAGTTACCCAGCTTTCTTTTCTTTTCTTCCTTGAGTGAGTGGCAGCGTCAAGATCGTGGGTCTCCCGGTAAACCCAAGGGTGAAATGAATGTGCATTTATTAAGGACTTAGTATGTACCTGTGGGGTGCCATGATACTCAGAGCATGATGCTAACGGCGAAATTGTATTATGTAGGGACATGTAGGGAAACTAGAATCAAGATTTCTGATGGTAGCATCTTATTCTGAACACCTATGTCCAAAAGTGAATAGAATTAGATTGGAGCACTTGACTTTGACTTGACCTCTAGGAATGTAGTGTGCTTGTGTGTTGCTCGTATTGCATATATTTATATTTCTTTTAGAGTAAGGGAGTCCCTGTAATTATGCTATATATTATTCCAGAAGACCAAAGATGAAAACAAAATCCTCTCTACCCATAGGCCTTCAATTTGGTACCCTGGGAGATTGGGGACACCAGGATGACCCCCCATGACCCACCCCCCCACCCCCGCCCAGTGTGGTTTTCGTGATTATACTGTAGTCAGGCTAGGGTAGACCCTCAGCCAAGAAGCAAGTTGAAAGGGGAAGATGATGAATTTATCTTGATATTTCTTGAATTTGATGCTTGCCAGACACCCAGGTGGAGCTATCTGTGGATAGACAGTTGTATACGTGAGTACTGGGGTGCCATCAAGAGTAAATAGAAGTTGAAACCATGACAAAAAAAGATAGAAAAATGTCAGGAATGGCGAATGATGTAAAGAGAGAAATCTAAAAAACACCAATGTTAACGGGTTGCCAGAAAAAAAGAGAAGCCCAAGTAGGAGGCAGAGAAAAATGAAGAAACATAAGATGAAATTGCTTTGTGATATGTTTATTGACGCATATGCTATTTCTCTCCACCTTTGCCACCATGGAAGTTCCTTTAGGGCAAGGATATGCTCATAGATATACCTGGAGTATAATAGAACGCCAAACCACTGTTTGTTTACAAGGAGAATGAATGGTAAAGTAAAGGAAAAACTGGAGAATGTGGTATCAGTGAGCCTGGTAGCAGAACTTAACAAAGAAGGATGTGAAAATGCGATACAGAGAGAACGCACAGTGTAGGGACCGGGAAATGGGCTTTGGTGTGCCCGGAGAGCGCGTACGGGATTGTCCAAAGCTGAAAAATGAAAGCAGGCAATACCACTTAGGCTGCTGAATGTAACATTTATTGTCAGGAAATGTTTGGATAAAAAGGGCTGGGAAGCTGGGCTTGTGGGTAGACTTTGCGAGTATTCACTGGCCGTGGCTATAGCTGGGCATCTAAGGCAGACTTCTGTTACGATTTACTGGTCAGGTCAATGTAATGATAACTTCATATCTATAGGTAAACATCGCAGGAGCTAGGGTCCTAATAGGTCCTTTGTATTATAAAATAATGTGTAATTCTATAAAAAAAAATTTAAGAAAATAAAAACCACATCTTTTTATTCGTGTCTCATATTTTGTTATACTAACTTCTAAATTTTTCTCTACATGTATTTAAAACTGGAACTATTCTTTATTTATAGATTTATATCTATATATTATATATTTTTTCATGTATATGCTATTAACTGTTCTTAGATGTGACTTTCAGTTGAACTCATATTAAGCCATCCTATGGATATATATATATATACACACACACGTATATACAGTAAAACCTTGGATTGCAAGTAACGTGGTTTGCGAGTGTTCTGCAAGACGAGCAAACATTTCTAATACATTTTAATGCAGGAAACGAGCGACATCTTGCAATACAAGTAGTTAGTTTCCGGAACAAATTATGCTCGCAAACATATACAGTATTACTGTGTATGAATAATCTAACTCTTCTTCTATTAGGGGATATTTAAGTTTGTGGAGAACATTTGTTAGTCTTTGGCTGGCCAGCAACTTCTGAACATCCTTCCTACATCTGAGGAACTTCCCATATGCAGGTTCTGCCTCCCACGATAAGAAACCTCAACTCACTCTCTGGCTGCCTGCCTTGCGAAACAGATGGAGTCATGTGATCCAGGCTCTACCAATCAGACTGTCACGCAGGACCCCTCACTGAGGAAGAAAAAAGCCATGTGAAGAAAAGGGGCGGATCTATCTATGAATGACAGGAAGGCTGGTGTCTGGCCTCTGAGGGTCACAGTGGTTGGAGTTGTGGCACCTAGGATCCAGCCTCTGTAGTATGGACTGCAGGGTCTTTTGACAAAGACAGTTTCAGGATCTTTACTGGAGTGGCTTCAGCGTGTAGCTTCTCGCCCTTAAACCCTCCCTCAGCCCTCCCTGCATGTGGCCTATCCTGTAGGTCAGTCAAGGCTGGGTCTACCTTTGGTCATTTGTTTGTTTGTCTGTTTAATCTAAAGAGACCTAAAGATTCCAAGTTATTTGTCATGTTTGGATGGGTGAAATATTTTTATGCATTAATCTTCGACCACCTCTCTGATTCTTTTCACTTTGAAAATGCCTTGCAGAATTTCTGGGTCAAATGATGTGAAGGTTGTTAAGGTTATTGATTAGTGAATTTATTATTAAATTGATTAATATATTGACTATTAAGTTTAGCGAATTCTTGGAAGGCTGTCCCGAGTGACTATCACAGCTCTGATGCATGGAGAGTCATTGTCATCTTAATGAGTCCTCACTACTACCGAATAGTAGCTCTAAAAACTTTTAAATTAAATGGGCAAACAACATAGCCCTGTATAGGAGTTTAATTTGTGCCTCCTTATCACTGAGTAGAAGCATTTTATTCTTTTTTTTTTTTTTCCCCTTTATGATTTATCTGTCAGTTGTCTCATTTTTACTAGGGAGGTGGTATGAAAGTCGGGGCTCCCACACACACCCAGGAGAGCACTGGGTTTTTACCTCATGGAGGACGGTTTTTTAAAATTCTTACCACAACCAACCGAGGTAAACTTCTCCCTGAGGTTAAAATAATAATAGTAATAAATATTAGTATAATTTGTAACTACTTCTTCTTATCACCCTCCTTGCCTTCACTGTCATGAAACTGAAACTACCAAGCTTCATGGAATCCGTTCTGCTCTGTACAGGTCTCTTCTGTGCAAAAGGAAAACAAACACCCCCAGCCTCACCCCCAGCCTCTCTCATTTTGGTAGAAGGCTTTTCTGGCGTGAATGTGCACCTCCAAAAGGGAAATGCAATTGGAGGTATGTCCCCCTCCAGCTGACCTACTCCTGGGGGGAGGGAGCTGCTGTAGCCACGGAGGGGGTTTCTCCCTGTCTCCCCAAAGGCTGGGCTGCACACGTGCTCCTGGCTGTGCACTGGGGCTCTGACCCCAGGGTCTCCATCCCCGCTCTTGGCAGAAGCACTTCTTGGCAGAGAACCAATCGGCAAGCCTGACTAGATTAGGATGCAAAATATTTAACTTGAGTACATTACAGAGAGGAGTTCTTTCATATTCTGAAGTAGAGAGATGAGCCATTGATATTTGCTTCTAAATAAATCCCATTCTCATTATGGGGGAGAACCGGTTATTTTGGTAACTCAAGCTGGATAGCCTAATTAAAACTTGATAGAAAAATTCTACATGCCAGCTAGTCCTTCACCTGTCGAAGGTAAACACAGACCAGCACAATTTATTTTCCTGCAGCCTCCTTCATGCAGAATTACTACTGAGTATATCACAACCAATTACAGGCCACTGTGTATGCAAATTATTACTCTTTCAATTATTCATGGAGAGCTATGAGCATACATAGCTCTCCACAGAGCATCAAATGCATAAGGGCTCTGAGTGAGGCAATCTGATTAGCAGGGACTTCTCATAGAATGACATGATTGGATGGCAGGGGAAAAAAGAAATTTGTTTGCAGACAGTTAAAGAAGGAAAGGGGCAGGGGATTATGAATTATGCTATTCAGGAAAGCAAGTAAAAAGTGCTCACCAGAACAAGGATGGACCCATGCAAACTGGGACCGTAGCAAATGTTTTTATTTTTCTACTCTCCATCCCTCAGTCCCAATACTGCTATATCATTTTACTGTAAGTTATGTTCTAGACTTTGTTTTTATCTTTATTTTCTTCACTCGTACTTATATACAGTGAAAGACATCATAAGCAAAGTTAAGAGACAAGAAACAAACTACCTAGCACTCAAGGATAAATATCTGACGTACATAAAAAATCCTAAAGGTCAGTCAGAAAATTACAAACTACCCACCCCCAATTCATAGACAAATTATTTGCAAATGCAATTACCACATAAAAAAATATAAATGATTGATTACACATATGAAAAGATGGTCAACATTACCAATAACTGGGGGGAAATGCCAACTGAAATAAGATGGCTTTCTGGCCAAAAATTTAAAAATTGGTATTATATTGGAAACAGCAAAGGGACATAGCAGCCCTCAAGCAGCTGGTTTCGAGTGTATAGTGGTTTGGTTATTTGGGAGAAAACTGGCAGTTTTTATTTAAATTGGTTTTGAAAGTTCATATCTGGTGCCCCAGCCATTCCACTTCTTGTCGACCACCCAAGAAATCCACTTATACTGCACACAGGAGATAGATTTAACAATGCTTTTAAAAAGGACTTAGGGCCATGAACTTATTCTGTGTAATATTGTAATTGTGGGTCCATGGCATCCTGCATTAGATGAAACCCATAGAACTTTACAACACAAAGAGTGAACCCTGATGTAAACTATGGACTTTATTTAGTAACAATATACCAATATGGGTCCATCAGTTGTAATAAATGTACCACACTAATCCAAGATGTTAGCACGGGGGAAACTGAGAGGTGGGGCTGAGTCTGTGGGAACCGTCTACTTCTTGGTCAGTTTTTCTGTAAACCTAAAATACTGCTCTAAAAAGTAAAGTTTATTCATTAGAAGAAGAAGAAAGTGGGGGACTTGAATGGGATTTTAGGTGGTGTTTCCAATGAGAATGCTGATAATAAGGGTGTTCTAGAAAGGGGGGGGTGACTGCGTGTGCATGCGGGGGTGCGCGTTTTAAACCTACAAATGGTGGTAGGAGTGAATATGTCTGTTTTTGGCCTTCTTCATCTTTTCTTTTAAAGTAGAAGTCACTTTTCTCCATTTAAAGAGGAAGCTACTTGAGAAATCAAAGGCTTTCCTTTATAATCACCCTAAACAGAGAAATAGTAAATGTTAAGTTATTCTCTGAGTGACTATTACAACTTCGGAGCCAGCAATTTCATTTTTGCGTTGATAGAACAAACCTAAACTGTGCCAGAGAAAGATTTTCTATGATAAATTTCTAGTTTTGGTATTTCTGGAACCACTTTGTCATCATGGTCTGCACATTTTGCCTCCCCCTCTGCCCCCGACATTTGTACCAAACCCTTCCACATGCACCTAACAGCTGAGATTCTAATACAACACATAGAGTGTTGTATTGCTTTGCCCCTTATTTGTCGGCTGGTTTTCATTCTTGGCATCGTACCTCTCTCACTTTCACCTCTTTCCTGCCTCCTCACTTATAAATCTTAATCGGCTGCAGTAATGTTGCCAGCTCTCATCTGCCTCCCATCTTCCAAGTCTTTGTGTCTAAACTTCTGCAAGGCTGGAAGCCAAAGCTTCTAGACAAATTGGACGGCATATTAGAAGTTACCCAGTAATCCCTCAATGGATTCAAAAGACAGTATGTAGAGCCCCAAGATTAAAGTTCAAAAATGGAAAAACCTTCCTGGGTTTTAGTTTGGGTCTCTGAGATATTGAAGTTTACACAAAGAGGTCACCGTCATCTGATATTTGAGAAGGACCCTGGAGTCGGACCAAAGGGCTGTTGAAAGATTCAAGCCATTGCAGATTTAGGAGTAAAGAAAACCAGTGCAGCGTCACTTAGAGCAGCAAACATCATATGCTTGACTCAGCATCCATTATTGAGAAGGTGACAGAGCCAGAGAAACTTACAGAGCTGACAAGCAGGGCCATGCTTTGTCAACCGGGGCATAACATGTCCTCGCGCTCAAGTAAGTCTGTAAGGACGTATTGTTTGTGACACAGCTGCCCTGAAACCCGGAAAGGTATGCTTTTATGAGGATGGGTTTTCATTTCCATTCTGAAATTCTAGGACGACTGCTTAAGACAATAAAGGAGAGATGTGATGGTACATTCATCCGAGACAGGTTTCTTGCCAAGAGCTTAAGTCTGTCAGGTACATGTCTGTCTTTTTTAAAGATGGAAAGTAATTGGGCAGGAAGAGAGCATGCAGGGTTCCTGGGTGAAGTTTATTATTTCAGGCTGCTTAGAATTTAGGGAATAATGTAAAACAAACAAACAAACAAACTTAATTACTATTGACTAAAATGTTTGTAAAAATAGACATTTCAGAGACTCTTAAAGATGCAATAAATAAATAAGGTTATTTCACCACCAAAACAAATATTTTTGAAGGAAACTTTGAATAAAGTACCAGGTAAGAAAGGTGATGTAGGGGAATTTTATATAAACAATTCATCTTTTGAATGAGTGTGATAATGTGGTGACACTAAAATTGCCTGAGAAAACTTTTTTTCACATTTTAATAATTCCTGAGCCAGCAGACAAAAGAATGAATTAAAGGACACAGAAATAAAATTAATAATAATTGAGGTCAGTTGTCAAGATAAAGGTATCTTGAAAAATGTAAGGCTCAAACTTGTCCAGAAACATAACAGTGTATTTGTTACTTTTTTAAGTTAAATTTGTTAAATTGTAAAATAATATCCTGTCATTGAAATAAAAGTTGTATACAGAAGAAAAAATATTATTCCCCTCCTTACCTCTAACCGTATCCTTTTGGTAACCAGTGCAGCAATGTTGGGTGTATTCTTCCACCTGCTATCCTGATAAACTCTAAAAATACTTTAAATATTCTTAAATCAACAATCCTTGCTAACATAGATCATATATTAGTCAGCCATATAGCCTCAGTAAATAAACAATAATTGACATGAATGAATGAATGAATGAATGAATGTTTACCACTGTTTGATGGTAAAAATGTCTTGAGGCAAGATATTATGTCTTATTAATCTTTGCGTTCTAATTAATTGCATCATTGGCATATAATAGTACAATATATAGACAACTCCTTTTTCCTCAGTTGTTGCATAAATGCATTAGAGAAGGTGAATTTCCATCCAAAATTGGTTAATTACGGGGAAAATGAAAGAGAAAAATAAACAATAAAAGAAGCGTAAGGCAAACAAATGAAGAAAACACGAGAGAACTAGTAGAAAAAAGTCACTTTCATCACATCTCTCCTTTATTGTCCTAAGCAGTCATCCTAGAATTTCAGAAAGGAAGTGGAAACTCATCTTGATAAAGGCACACCTTTTCAGGTTTCAATGCAGCTGTGTGGCAAACAAGATGTCCTTATAAATTTACTGGAATGAGAGGACTTCACCTCAGGACTTCATGCAGCCACTGCCAGGAGTTAAGCAGTGGCATAGGAGATGCACCCAATTTGCCATTCCTGATATGTGACATCAAAGAACTCCTAGTCTAGCTGGAGATGGTACATATCCGTGAATGCTGATGTGTCTTAAGGCAGTATTTTGATGAGTAAAGTGTGGGCTGTATGAGTTCAGCGGAGGGAGAAATATAAACAAATCACGGCAAGTGGGAGAAGGAATGGGGCGAATTCAGGCAACTGGTCTATTATGGGGTCTTGGGGAATGACTTAGAGTTTAAAGGGGAAAGTGTTCTAACACAACAAAGCATTAGGAACAAAAATATAGGTAGAGGGTAAATGTGTTCTGTATTTATCATGATGCAAAGTAGTATTTTTTTTTAAAGAATGTATGCTAATGTAATTTCTTAAAGCCCAAAGGAAATAGCCAATTCTAGCTTATTTTGCTATGACTGTTACATACACCTTCCTCCATCCATGCCTTCAACAAATTTTAAGCTTCAGACATGTTCCCCTTCAGCTTGTGTCTTTTCAGCTGGAATTTAAAATTTCCAGTCTACCACCTCTTATCCCCTTGAGCCTTTTATTTGTCATTCTCTGCACAAGTCACATGGACACTTTCTTGAAAAGAGTAAAGGACTGTGATGACAATGACTACTCATGTGCAGACTTGCACCTTAGCTTTCACACATCATCCATCATTAATCTCTCCCTTTATTCGACAACACTGTCTTGGGTGCCAACCCCCGACAAGATTTTGTCTAAAACATTGAGATTAAAACATTAATAAGATGAATAAGAAATGACTCTTACCCCTCAAAGACCAGATACCTAATGAAGACAGCAGGTACATAAAAAGATACATTTGAAAATGGGCCAAGTTCAATGACAGGTATATCCACAGAATGTCTTAAGAACAATAAGAAGTGATCTATAACCTAGCTTGGTAAAGGGATAGATCAAGGAAGACTTCAGGGAAGTAATAACATTAGCCAGACAAACAGAGGGCCTTCTGATATATCTCCTTAACAAAGATGAGAGTACATTGCTTATCCCATTGGACATTGGCTTATGTCATTTGTTATCATTGTGAATCTGACTATAATACATAACTGACTATGCTTTGGCTCCTAACCAACCACATTTCAACACTGTACTGCCACACCCTAAGTTTATAGTTTTGTGTTACTGATTCAGTATGGAGGGTATTACAGTGACATAGACTGTGATGGTTTGCAGATGGTTCAGGAGGAATCCACTGCCCAAGTCTGAGAAAACAAAGTGATTTACCCCAGATTGGTGCTGCTTCAAGCGTTGTCCCTGGGTTTGCGGTGTGTTAATACCTGAGAACTCATTAGAAATGCAAATTCTCAAGTCATTCGCACCTCAGATCTACTGAATCAGAAACTGGGGTAGAACCTAGCAAACTGTGCTCGAATGAGTACATCAGGCATTTCTGGTATACTTAAAGTTGGAGAACAACTTCTCTAGGTAGGAGCCAGGCCACACCATACCAGTGACCACTGGTTTCGTAAAATTAATCTGGAGGTTCTTACCAGAAAGGAATAGGAACGAAGGATGGCCAGCCAACAAAATATGTCCGAAGTTTCTAAGATAGCAAGAAAGTATGGTATAGTATCTAGAGTCTTTTATGTCCAAACTCAGCAGTCAGCTGTTCAATTTTATTTACAAATACAATATTTGGGGGAAAAATAAGATAGTAACAGTGTGTAGAAACTATTCTATTTCGTTAAACACTTTAATTAGTGAAATAGTTAAGGAAATTTTAAATAGATCTTTTAGAAATCACATGGCCCTCAATTAAATCAAAAGCTTCAATTCAGATCGTTTTACTATATCCATTTCTACTCTGCATTAGAATTCCTCTTTGCCAAAGAAATATGGAAATCTATATTTTGCCATTGTACCATTTTAATATTCATTTTAATGACATAATATAAAAATTCCACTTTACTAAGAGCATCTATAACATAAATACCCTATAATAAGACATTTTAATTTCAGTAGCAAAAAATGTGTTCTCTTGCATCACTCTTTGCATGATGGATAAGAGCATCCAAATTACGTTTCTAGCACAACCTTTGAACCACGTTAGCAAAAATAAATATTAACATAAGAAATATATGATGGAAAATCTTTAGCACTCTTTGAAAATTAATTCAAAATGGTATATTGATCTTTAAGCCTCCTAAAATAAAATATATTAAGCAATTCTAAATATTTCTCTAGCAAAAGCCCTCAGTATTTCACACATTTTTAGACTGAAGTAGGAAGAACTTAGCAAACACTGAGACAAATCCTGAAGGTTTTGGTAGGAAATGATCACACATGCCTGGACGGAAGACCACAATTAGAGAATATATTCCCATAAGTGGCTTTGAAGTCCACTTCTTGTAAACAAGATGCCTGTTGTATTTGGATCCCCTACTGAAAAGAGAATAAATATCCATATAAATTACTCTCATCATTTCATGCTCCTTTGGATGAAATAACTGACTGATAGGGAAGATAAAACTGTGAGAGAAAAAAAACAAATCAAGTTAGCTAGAGAAGACAGGAAAGGGGGTCTATGTTATTTGAACAAACTATCCAAAACAAGGTAGGAAATGGGGAACAGAGGAACAAAAACCAGAGTGGGAAGTCACCAAAACAATAAGGCAATAGACCTAACTCCAACCATTCCACCCCTTACATGACATGGAAATGAGCTAAACAACCCATTAAAAGACAGAGATTTTCCTATTGGGTTAAAAAGGAAAAATCTGATGTTGTTTAAAAGAAACTCATGTTACATGTAATGATGGAGATAGGCTAAGGGTAAAAGGATGAGAAGTATAAAATGCAAGCACTAACCTAAAGAAAGCTCTAGTGGGTACATTAATATTTGAGGAAGTAGATTTCGGAACACATTTAGTTGTTTCGTATATAGTGAAACATAAATCACTACATCTCACTACTAGGTATTCATGCAAGTGCAACAAAAACCTGCATGTTTAAGGGAGACATATCAGAAGCTCTATGATTTGTTCCAAAGACAATGACCTGTCAAAGTATAACTTGGGAGGAACACAATTTAAAGAGCTCATGGCTGGGCCTGGCCTCTGCACTGTACATCTGAAGCTGCCGCTGATTAATATTAGATGTTAACTATAATTTAACGCATATATAGTCATGGGATGTGGAACATAGTGTGGGGATGGAGTCAATGGAATTGTAATAGTTATGTATGATATCGGGGGTGGGGGCGGGGGTAGTCACTTTGTAAGGGGTGAAAAGGATAACTATTGCATTGTTCTGTACATCTGTAACTAATAATAAATACACACATACATACATATATAAATAACTCACGGGTGGAAGTACAGGGCTTAGGAAGGGTTTCAATAACTTCCATTAGTTAACACCTAGATTTTTTTCTTCTTCTTCCTGAAAAACCCATAAGCAAAAGACAGGAAAAGGAAGTTAGTAGGTAGTATAGGTAGTATAATTATTGGTTGCAGTTCATTTTTAAAAAGATTTGTAACAACTGAGGCAAAACTAGAATTTTTTTGTGACATAGAATCATGGTTTTTAAAAAATTACATAAATTGTCTAACGAACACCAAGCTCTGAAAGGGCTATCTTAGGAACTGACATTTTATGAAAAAGATCCATTCTGTATAACCTTGGAGTGAAGGCAGATAAAAGTCCTATGGGAAAAATAATCTTATCACATCATTGCCCTACTTAAAATCATCAGTGACTCTATTTTTGCCACAATAAAACATACATTCTTGAGCCTGTATAACAATTTCCATCATCTGTTCTTTTTCCAACCTTTCACCTTTTTTTTTTTTGTACTATCCAACTTATGTTTGTCCATCTGTCCCAAACAACTTGACTACTTCAAACCAGCCAGACTTTCATACATAAACTTCTGCAGTACTGCCTGGCTTTCCTTTTCAATGTCACTGACAACTCTGTCTAGATGACCAAGTCCGCCTCATGGTCATGTCTTCCAGAAACTTTCCAAAACTCTCCCACAGAATAGTCTACACATTTCTCTCAATATTTCAGTAACCTTTGAAATTACTTGGATACATCTTCTCTCTCCAATATCAGGGATGACGCCTTATTTGTTTCTGTATCATTAATATCTAATATGGTAAGGTGTTGACTCTGAAGTCAACACATGACTACTTGCTAAAGAACCTGTGTTCTCCACATGTAATGGCAGATGACGACATGTGAGCTAAGGCAATGAGAAGAAACAAAGCCAAAAGCAATTTTTTGCCTCTATGGACAGCAATTATCACTCTCTTGAAAAATACAGCACTTAATTTTGGGGACTCCAAGTCCGATTCCCAACAAAGAGACTCAATCTAATTTATTGCAAAAATAAAACCAAAATTTCCTGTGTCACCAAAGGAAACAAGGCCATTTTTTTTATCTGCATAGTATCAAAAGCTACCAAGATAAAAATGAGAATGTCACTGTGAACTTGATTATGGATCGAAATAGACAAAAAATGCTGTTTAATACAAAGCAACAGTTTATAACTGTATATGTGAGTAAACTCCTCTTAAATTCATAGAGTAGGCCTCTAAAACTCTACAACTTATATTTGGTCCTAAGAAGTTCAGTATCAGCATTACCTAGGAGCTCATGAGACTTGCAAATTCTTAGACTCCATCCAAGCCAGACCTTCAGATTAAGAATGCATTGAACATGATCACTAGATCATATACACATTAAAATTTGAAAAACACTGCCCTAAAGATATCTAGGATATCTAGAAGAAAACTAGAGTTTGACTAAAAATGCGTACAAGAGAAAAATTTGGTATTTTCTCTTGACACTCTGTTGGTGTCAACTGAGCTGCATTGGCTCATTCCTAACGTAGGAGATGGCTGATAGCATTTGTGCCCACTGTGTACCCCTGTTATCAGGCACCCACACTTGTCTGCATCTGCCATTCACAGACAAAGTTAGCATTTTTGAGATGAGTAGCTATATCCATTTATTTGTCCTCAAATAAGCACCTAGTGTTCATTTTCTGTCTGTGGAAGAATGTGCACGAGTCCACACATTACACGTGGCTTCAGCATTTATTCATTCTTTTTGAAATGCAGAGAATAGAAAGGCACACTTTTTGGACTACATTGAGCATAAGAGATTAAAAATTAATAGTAAAGAAATGGACCAGGTAAAACTGGCTTCCTTGCGAATTCCTTTTCGTAGCTATGTTTTCTGAAACTGACTTCAGTTCTCTCTTCAGCTATAATTTGAAATGCAAATAATAAAGTTATTTAAATTTCTGCTGATTATGCTGGAATTAAAAAAAAAAACAAGAAAGCATTTCTGCTGAGAGAAATGCTTCAGAAATGTAACGACCTGTTTAGAAGGGGAAAAGTGTACTGAGTGGAGCTATACAAACAGTACTTTTTTTTGCATTTGAAAAGCTATATTTTGGCACTTATAGTATATCTTTCAAAACAAATGACACATAAGGATTTTGGTCACCTAACTATATGCTATTTTTTTTTTTTTGAGGGCAGTGTTACTGGCCCTCATATGTAGGACCGAACTGGGGCCACTGGCTTCCCAAGCCAGCGCTTAACCACTGTGCCACTCGGCCAGCCCTCAAAGGTCCCTTAACTATAGATTAATTCTCCCAATGGCTAACAGACAAAACCTGTAGTAGAAACATATCAACAGGGTTCTTTGTCCTCCATCTTCACTTTCTTAAGTCTTGATGAGATGGTCTAAAAATACATCATAGGGCTGGCCAAGTGGCGCGGTGGTTAAGCGCTGGCTTGGGAAGCCAGCAGCCCCGGTTCGGGCCCCACATATGAGGGCCAGTGACACTGCCCTCAATAAATAAATAAATAAATAAATAAATAAATAAATAAATAAATAAATAAAAATACATCATATCTGTCTTTGAGGGCTATGGATCTGGGCCCTGTGGACTCTCAAAGAGGGAGGGGATCTTTCATTGTTCACTTGCTCGTGTTTTCTAGAAGGACCATAACAAGGGCAAAATAATTACACCTACAATCTACTTTAGACACAACAAGAGAAACCATTGTTCATATCAGTTAAAAAGTTAAAATTTAGTATGAAGACAATATTTTAATTAATTATCATTATAAAGACACATTTCAGCCAACACACTTTATAAATAAAGTTTTAAAATCTTTAACAGAATGTAATAGATTAGATTTTAACTTTCCTACTGGCCTAACTTTTAACCTGAGAAATTATTACTTCTCAATACTTACAAATAGGATATATCTACTCACTTAAACCCATTCGATTGAATCCATGTGTTTCACTTGATTTGTGGGTAGAGTTTAGATAGATTGTCATTTGTGTTTTGTTTTCTTTTCTTCCTTTTTTTTTTTTTTTTTAACATCGCAGTATAATGTATTTAAAATAGGAATAGAATAAGTCCAAAAGATGAAAACTGGGACTTATTCTTTTGGGTTCTATGCAAAATGTGAAGATTCTCCCCCAATTTCTAGAAAGTGTTCGTTAGTTCTGACTCACACTGCTTGCTTAGTCGTAATGCTTCCTAGGACTTAGCAGCTTGTTTATGGAATGGGAATAAAGAATGGCTCAAGGTAATAAGAACTTGGGGATCACAAATGTAACTAATGCTTTGCTAATACCATGATTTACACATAATATTTTAAAAGGATGTCCTAGAGAGTGACAGTGTTATGGAAAAGGGCCTGGACTTGTTTCACATGGTTTTACGCTGCCAGAGCCATTGACAGGTCTTCCTTACATCCTCCCAAGATTTCTGGAAAGAAAGCGCCCCAAAATTGTGGGTGTCCTCTAAGACTGTAGCCTCCAAGAGTTTTTCCATCTCACACTAACCCACACACTACCCCAGCAATGCATCAGCGCTACAATTTTCGCAATCCCACCAATTTATGGACCCAGTGGTTTCTGCTCCTGGCACACAGATCTGCATTGCTGCATCCCTTTCAGTGTCTGCATCTTCAGAGTTCAGGGCAGCAGCTTGCTTTGCCACATCAGTTCTCTGATGAGTCTAAGAGAAGCTGTTGATTTTTTTTTTTTTTTTTTTTTTTTTTTTTTAGCTTTTTCTTATTGTGAGGAAGGGAGTGAGTGTTTCCAAGCTCATTACACACCAGAGCTAAAAGCAGAAGTCTTCAGAAAAGAAATTTGGAGACAAAATACATGTGGAAGAGCTTATTCTAGAAGTTTAACTTTGAGAACCCCAGAAGGTTGGAAACACAGTTCTTACACACCCATTATATACTAAAGGAAGCGCCCATTTGTAGTTGTGCTAGGGTGGGCTAAGGTCACGGGAGATGGTGGCAGTGCAGACCACCTGGAAAGTTATTGACGTTCTCTGCCGTAAGTACTGACATCTTAAGTGCTAGTAGAGAGGGAACGATGGGCCTAAGAAGAACTGCGAAGGCATAAGAGGCTCAGTTTACAACTCATGGCTAGTGGAGGAAGAGGAGGAGGAGGAAGCAATGAACCAGCGATGATTCAAAGACCTGAAGGCAGAAGGCAGTGGTGGTGACTTTCAAGGAAGAGGAGGCGGAAGCTTAAAGGCGACATGATGATATTGCAGGGCTGGGGAAATACCCATTTAGAAAAGTCTATTATCCAGTTAACTTCAAACAACTCACTAAAGATATGGCAGCTGGCGAGTCATCTGTGGCAGTCAGCCATGTGGGGACTCTAAGGCTGATTGCTTTAGTGGATATAGTGACATTTAAAAATATTTCAAAAAAAAAATATTTCAATGACCTACTGAAAACCAGAGTTTATGCAAATGTAGTTTGCTCACTTGTTCAATCACAGGCAAAAAAGATTTTGATAAAGAACTGCAACTTTAAGGAAACTGCCCAGGCAGGGGACATCTATGGGAGGAGCTGGGGCCTCGAGAAGTTACTGAAAACACTTAGTGGAACTCTGTGGTTCTAACGTCCCGTCTCCCTGCCTTCAATGCCCTCCATCTTGGCGCACAAGCCAACATGGACGGCTTGCCATGTCTGCATGTGCTGGGATGCAGCCTTTTTTTTTTTTTCCGTTTTCCTTTCCCTTTACCCAAATAAACCCTTTGTGGTGATGGAATATCTACTCAATATTATTTTTCAGTTGACAATTTAACGCAAGGTACAATTAGCTGTTAATTAACAAAGTATTATCTAACAGCTGCATTTAATGTGGGCCTCATTTTTAATGGACCTCCAATGGTGTCACATTTATCAGGCTCAAATCTATAGCCAGAGGTATTAGGGAAGTGTAGATTTACGGATACAATTCATTAGACATGAAGTTAACCATAACACATGGCTATTTTCATCCTGACATCACTAACAATGGAACTGAAAAGTGGTTGGATCTTCCTGGAAACATCAAAGAAATTCCCATGTAATTCATATCTATAAATGTTTTATCCAGGAAAGGATATTTCTTTTGAATTTAGCAGATTTTGGCACATTTGAATTCTGTGTATTTATAAATATAAAAAAACATAATAATAGTGATTAGGCAATAGGAATAAGTATATAGGGGAACAATTTCTAATAATACAGTTATATATTTATATTTATATATTAACTCTGAAGAAGAAACTAAAACATTGAACATATTGATGCAATGTTCAAACTCACACATTAATTTGAAAAATCAAAGACAAAATTTGGTGGATCAATGATTATTAACCAACTCTTTTCAAATCAGTTG
This sequence comes from Aselliscus stoliczkanus, assembly GCA_033961575.1. Taxonomy (NCBI): domain Eukaryota; kingdom Metazoa; phylum Chordata; class Mammalia; order Chiroptera; family Hipposideridae; genus Aselliscus; species Aselliscus stoliczkanus. The sequence goes on from CM066741.1 coordinate 29,430,218, forward strand.
ACTTCTGAGTGACTAACATTGTCTTCTCATGTGTTTGAGTGGGTCAAACCACCCAGGGTTTTAGCCCGATGTCAATTTATAAACAGACAAATCATCAAAGACACATTACCCAGCATGGCTCTGTTCTCTTATCAGAGTTGTAATTAGCCCCTGGGTTCTTTCTAAAGCCATTCTGACTCTGCATGTACAATGTTCTTTCAGATTTTGGAGCTATGCAGGAGTGGTCATGTAAAAGATAACTCCTTCATTTGGATGGTACACATTTCTGCATAAGTTGGTGCAGCCATAAGTTGCAGGCTCTAACCTGGGTACTCTTGAAGAAAAACTGAACTTTAACATCATTTGAGATGGGATGCGAAGACATAGCACCTCAAACTTTCTCATAGGAGGTTATGACTTCTGTGCAATGGCAGTCAATCTATAAATATTATAGATTTATATATTCAGAGCATATGGCCTTTCTATAAAAATGCATTCACAGGGCCGGCTGAGTGGCGCGGTGGTTAAGCGCTGGCTTGGGACGCCAGCAGCCCCGGTTCAGGTCCCATATATAAGGGCCAGTGATACTGCCCTCAAAAACAAATGAATAAATAAAAATGCATTCACAGTTATAATTTATTTTTAAATAGTTCTTGAGTTAGTGAGGTGGCCTGTGCACTCAAGGATTTCAGTGAGGCGCCATACCTATCAGAACTCACTCTCTTTTGGGCTAGAAAACACAGGGAAACTAGCTCAGGCTCATCTGGAAAACGAAAGATGGTACTATAGCAGAAGTGAAGGAACTTTCCGTTCCAGGACGTCTGGTTCTCCGTGACCCAAAGGTGAAGCGTGAACTTTTCTATCTTAGCTTGGGGAAGAGATTATACGCGACTACACAATTCTCCATGGTACCCGAAGTGTTCAGATTAGTTCTCTATATTGATCAATAGACGGAACACGTGTTTTCCACTTCTTATGATGTAGACACATGTTATAAAAGTCAACTGAAAACAGAAGGGATGTTAGACATGGCTGAGATATTTCCTAACACTGGCACAAACCCCTTCAAGAGTGTGAACGGATCGCATGCTGTTAGATGTGTAATATTTTCATTTACATGTATTAGTGATATCGAGTACTCTACTTAGAGCCACTGAATTATAAATTTCATTTGAAGAAATGCAAACCCATTTCTGAGTGATATGCATACTGTATTAAGGGCCTAGTGACATCTCAAAATTGTCTATGTGGTCCTCTTGGCCATGAAAAACACTATGTATTTTCCTAAATGGGATCTCTCTTTTTTTATATATATTAAAGTTTATTGGGGTGACAATGGTTAGTAAAGTTACATAGGTTTCAGTTGTACAATTCTGTAATCCATCATCTATATATCACACTGCGTGTTCACCACCCAGAGTCAGTTCTCCTTCCATCACCATATATGTGACCCCCTTTTCCCTCATCTACCACCCCTCTTCCCCCTTCCCCTCTGGTAACCACTCTATGAGACAAACTTTTTAAAATATAGTATTTCTTTGTTTCAAACAGTTTATAAGGAGCATACAAGGATGTTAAGTAGAATATGGATTAAAATATCATTGGGAGCATATGGGTCATATAAATGATTGGTTTTAATAAAGCAAATATTAATAATTTTTAAAATGCACTTATACTTTCTTTTCTCTTGGTTATAAAAGTACGTGCTAATTTTAGAATATTTAGAAAACATAGGACAAAACTGGAAAGTACAAAATAAAAATCAGTTGAAATCTTCCAATCCAGTGGACCATTTTTTATCATCTTGGTTGCATATTCTCCAAATCTCTTTAAATAGCAATGGCCACTAAGAGTTTTACTTTTCCCCTGACATATTAAATTCCCATTTATATAATAACATTTTTTATATTATTAACATAGCTACAGATTCTCACCGAATACAAAAAGTGAGTAGGAAATTTTGACCAAAATGTCACTTTTGGGCTTTAGTTTTCTGATCTCATCGGTAACTATGATTTTCCTGACCCAAAATAATTGGCTTACTATTTTCTCAGCCAGCTTCATCTTGCATATTTGAAATATGTTTTGAACAGAATCTTAAATGATCCCACGTCACTACCACCCATAGGTAATTGAGAGAGAAAATAGACTATTTGAATAAAGGATAAATACTCAATTATTAGTGTTGCAAAAAAGGCAAATATTGCTTTTGTACAGTATCTAACAGAGAGCCCTGCACTCTACCCTATCTGAGAAGGCACAGACAATTAGAATGTTCTCTGTGTTAATGGCTATTAGAGCCATTGTTTAAGTTAGTTCTCATCATGTCTTCCTTCACCTCAAAAGACTGTCAACAAATCTGACAGTATTCCTATGAGTTAACCTTTGTTTTTTCATTGCAACCTCACTATTTGCTTTTTTTCTAATCACTCCCACCCCACCCCAGACTGCAGCAAAATGTCCAGATTCCATTTATTTTATGCTAAATTATTACTAGGTTCGAGCTTTACAAATGCATTCACAGACAGCTCAAGTTAGGTGCATAAACATGTTTAATTCATTTGTCATTAGGCTGCACGACACCTTGTTCCTTTAACTCTGCAGCCCTTGCAGTGGGCTCACAGAAGTCTCTCTTTCCTGCCTGGGTTAGTTAAGATGTATCTGGCTGTTTTGCACTATCTTTAGTATGCAGGGGGCAGAGAGATGGAGATAAAAGGCGAAATGTCTATCTTTGAGTCCTCCGCAATACCGAATAAGTTATCAACCCACTAACATGCATGTCTGAATAGAGTCCTTTGGCAACACTGAGATGTTATCTTCCATGACATGCGAATTCCTCCCTCATGTCAGCCCATGAAAGTACTAAAGGATGAACGCGCTACTCAAACGAATGTGGCAACACCGCTGGGAATGTGAGAACGTCATATTTTCCCCCAGCGCCTTTAAAAAAAATTTCTCCAGCTGAACCCCCGATATACATATAAATGAGTCAGTCTGAGAAACTGCTTGAGAACCTATCTCATCTCGTGGGGTAGGCGGAGCAGGCGTGGGGGAATATACGCTATGTAATGCTCAGGGGCCGTGCCCCTTTCCCCTTCAGCTTTGCCATCCATCCTCCTTCACACCCAGCCAGGCAGCTGGAACTCAAGAACATGTAGTCAGAAGCCAGGCAGCTATGCTGGCCAAGTAAACATGCACTTGACTGTGGTTTGGACCCAGAGTGGGCTAACGCATGGCAAAAGCAGATGGACTACCCACCTGATCAATTCATAATAACAGTCATACAAAATAATAGCACTGTTAGAATCAAAGCCACAGGCTGGCAGATGCTATAATATATGAGCACATTGCATCCATATGCTGTTGGTTCCTCCCAATAAGCATGTGAAGCTGCATTGTATTTTCATGTTATAAATGAAGAAACTGAGGCTTAGAGAGCCTACACAACTTGCAAGTGGTGGTTTGGTATTCACAGGAAATATTATTGTAGCTCCAGAGCCCATACCTCTAGTCCTCTCTGCTCTACTGATTTCCTTCCCCCGCCCCACCTCCCTTTTAAAACACACGGGATGTTCTGTCATCCCCATGACGCAGTAAGGTAGATTTCACTACCCCCATGCTTCAATGTACACACACTATAGAGCAGGACTCAAAGACCAAATGCATAAATTAGCCAATCGCCTATTTAGTAGGGTGGAAATCGAGTCACTCATGAATCTATATAACAATGTGTTTTTAAGAATGTTAAGACTGCAAGTGGAATGATGGGTCTTCATTTGATTTCTTGAACTTCGATTGAAGTCTTGTTGGACAAGTTCAGAGAAGCACATGATACAGTAAAGTTTGTGACACTGGAATTTGAAAATGATGAAGGTGTAAAGTTTGAAGTCCTGGTAGTAAATTGCTCAAATTAATGTTCATGGCATTACTTTGGGTTTATATGTACCAAGACCATTCTAGAACCAAGGAATACAACAATTAAAAATGAACCTTTATATCAAGGGCATTGCTATGACATAATTAAAAATACAGATGGATGACTATCAATACTTATAACCAAATCAATGAATCTATCTAGAGAAGGGAGATAGATTGGATGGAATTTATACAAAAAGAATGGTAATAACTAATGGGGAGTCTGTAGTGGCATTTAATTAATCATAATTTTATTCAAGAAGCAATTATTAAAACTTTCATCGTATATAAGGAATTCTGCTAGGCAATATAATTAATACAAATTAAAAAAAGTTTAATGTCATATCTGAAAGAGTTTTCACTCTTGGTAAAAAAGAAAGAAAAGCTATACGAAAAGGCCAGCGGAAAGAAGTGTCAAAACATGAACACACCCATTCTGAGTAAACATTAAGGAACACAAAATGAAGAAGCAATTCAAAAGAGGTGAGTCCAGTTCAGGAAGAATTCTTGGATGAAGAGAGATGAACTGAATTTTGAAGAAAATGATGGGCATGAGCTGGCAAGAAAAGAAGAATGCCCATACCATAGAAAAGTCATATACAAAGGTATAGAAATCCCAAACAGTGTCAACAGGTCTGATGATAAAGTTTGATATGGTGAACACAGGAAATGACAGTTACCACTGAATATCACAGAAATAGAATAAATGGGGCCGGCCGAGTGGCGCATTGGTTAAGCGCTGGTTTTGGGATGCCAGCGGCCCCGGTTCGGATCCCACATGAGGGCCAGTGACACTGCCCTCTACAGCTAACAACAGCTCCACCTGGAGCTGGGCTGTGCGAGCCCCGGTGATGGTGTGGGCTGCAGCCCCTGCTGCAGTGGGCTGCCAAAGGCTGCAGTGAGTGGCCCGCAGCCAGCGTGAGTGGCTGGCAGCCAAGCGTGAGCTGCCAATAGCCGCGATGAGCGACATCCAGAGGCCAGCGACAGATCTGCCTCATCCGGGAAGAGCGCAATGACGATACCAACAGTGAAGCAACATCCTCCGCAACTAAACTGAAGAACAAGAAGACGGCAACTTGTCTGTTCCCCTTCCCCGATTCCCCAACGCTGTTCCCCTCCACCAATTCCCCAATAAAATCTTTAAAAAAAAAAAAAAAGAAAAAGAAATAGAATAAATGATGCTAGATGAAGGTTAGAGGGGACAAATGCCCAGGGAGGAGGTTCACTGGCATCAAACAAGTGATAGGCAGCAAATATAGATTCTGGAACAATCTATATGACCCACTGCAATGGGTTGATGGAAACATGGTAGAAGCTTTGTAAAGAAACTTTCATTCTTGGAAGGAAAGGAACTACTGGTAAAAACCTATAGAGTTGTGACTCAGGGCCTCGGGTGGAGTTTCAAGAATCTGTCAGGCTCACCTTAGCCTGGAGCATGACTGAGTCAAGTCTGGGAGTCTTTCCTCATCCATAGTGGGTTGCCTGATGTGCGTGGAGATGGCACTAGGACTTAAAGAAGATAAAAACACAGCACTATTTAGTTGCCAGTAATCACTGTTTGAAGAAACCGTATTACGATTTTGTATATGTAGAAAATAAGGCTCTGAGAAATTAACTAAAGTGAATCAGATCATCAAGCCAGAAAATAGTGCAAATAAGACTGGAATGCAGGCATATCTGAATCTATACTCCTACCCTCAATATGGTTGTATTCCACATGGAAAGACAAGGTTTGGGATTCTCTCTCGTTTCCTTTCTCATCTAAATATTTGTTTAGTGCTTTTCCATTTAGAAATGAAGTGCCAGCACTCATAAATGAGTAGATTATAAAATAAATTCCCTTCTTCCCCATTTCCCTGTGCCCTCTTTCCCCTTCTCTATTTGCATTGGCATGAGAACCTCTAGTTCCACTAAATGAGTCATTTGGGACAAGAAAATTAATTTATTTGAGCAGATGTATATAAACGTTGCTCAGAATAGAATCACAAAACAGCCCAGTATTTACATAAGGTCTCTATAATTGATGACCTTTTATAGTTCTGTGTGAAGAATCCAAGGAGCTGACTAAGAAGCTACATGGGAAATATCAACATGATTAGAAATAGAGGCTCATCTCTTGAATTCTAATTCTGTGGTGACATGTGGTGAACCTAGTGGGGAAAAACAGCCACAAAATTCCTCCACGCAACAATACATCCTTCACTTTATGTGCTTCGAGACAGCTGATGCCATGGTTTGAGAGGGTCAAAATTAAGGTAGCCAACATTGTTAATTAGAAATGTTTAATTCCTTTTTTTCCCCCAATAGTAGGAAACATCTCAGCTTTAAAACAAAACTAACCACTTGTCTTGAGTTGGCCTTCAATGGCCCCATTCTATGTATGTTAAAACTAATCATCTCCCCTGTGTGACATTTTCAAACTTCTGACGGGGATCTTTTGCACAAAATGAAGAATACTCTGTTTAAAAAGTCTTATTTTATGGATCAAAGAATTTCCCTCAAGATTAAGACCTTTCATTTCACAATATTACAGATTCTGTATTTCTTGACCAAAGTGGGGATGAAAAGTCATCAGTTGGACTTAGAATTCTTGACAGCAGTGGGTGGAAATTTCCAGGGGAAAAAGACAAATGCTAGGTAAAAGTACCACAGATTGCTCTAACTATAGTCGAGTACCCTAATGGAATAGCAAAATCCTTCAAAAAGTAAATAAAATAACTTGAAAACAGACCACTTTGGCCAGGAATTAACTATCTGAAACTTAGGTGTGTATGTCACCATAAATGGCACTTTATTTTGAAAAATTGAAAGTAAAAAGACGCAATCTTTTTCCTCAGAGATTTGAATGGCAAAAAAAGACAAGAAAGGCAAATTAAAAAAAAAAAAAAAAGGAACAAACAGAAAAAGGTAAAGGAAGAGCCAATTCTCTGGAGGAACCTAAAAAAACAAAAACAAAAAAAACCAGGCAATTTTCAATGGGAGAAGCTGAATCTGGCAACTTTTTATCAGTTCATTCCAACAAGAATTTTATGAAAAGTCAGGGGAATAAGTTTGTTTACTGACAAAGGTGATAACAAAATGAAACTCAATGACTAATCCATGTGTGCTTGTCTAAAGGTGCCCACACTAGCACCATAATACAATGATGAAGCTTGTCTAAGGAGACACTGAAGGTATTTATTCACTTATCCTTCCCTAGGATATTGAGTACCTCCTTTGGCAAGGCAAGGATCTATCCCCAGAAGATATAAAAATTCATAAGATCCTTCCAGACCAAGTTAGGGCCTGGCCCTCAAGGAGCTCATAGTTGAGTGAGCAAGATAGAGAAATGACTCACATTTTTAATACAGCTTGTCAGTGCTATGTTAGAGCCTAGGGCATTGTGGGAACTCTGATCTACTAGAAATCGCCTCAGTCAAGTTCAGAGGCCAATCCACCTTTGCTCTTGTGGAAGCATGAACATTAGCTACTTGTAAGAGGGCAGTGAGAAGCTCTTAATGGATTTCCCACACTGAGAGAAAAACTATAGAATGAAATGAAAGTGGTATATGATTCCAGGTTGCTACTGAAGCACCCTATTGTTTTATATTTGTAACATCAGTGTATTAATTAAAAAGTTATATTTGTTCATGATAGATTATTGGGACATGAATGAAAAATAAAACGCGGTTCTAATTCAGCCCCCCTACTCACTGCTGATATTATACGTTTACTCTGGTCCATTTTTCTGAATTGTATCTAATATTGAACTCTGCATTTCTAAGCCTATCTTGTTAAGTAGTCATAGAAAGCTTTTCTATTTCCTAAGCAACCCCTCAAATATTTTCCATATTTCAGCTGGGAAGAGCCACGTGATTTTTTGAGTCTGTGTGTGGGATGCATGCTTCCAGGATGAACGATGTGCTGAGTAATCCTGGCGACAACCTAGCTGATGTATCACAATACATTTGTTTTTCGCATCCTGCACGATCTTATCAATGTATGCTTTATCTCTCCATCGAGACAGTGGTGTCTGTATGGGCTGGGACCATCTCTTAGAGTATTTGTATTTTCTATGACACTAGTACAGTGCTGGGCATATAGTCAGTGTCAAAATATGCTTGATGGATTCATCTGTCAGGTCACAGACTTGGGTAAGAATTTAATCGCCCACCCTTGGCCTCACAGGCTCAGGGCTTGGCACTCAGTTAAACTGACCATGGATGAATAGGGGTTCGAGGCAGAGCCTCCTGGACCTTCACCCTTGAAATCCCACGACTTGCATGTTGTAAACCTTTTACTCTTTCAATGTTAGAACCATAAATTACCTAATTCGTCTTCACACCAATTACCATTACTTGATCCCTGAGACACTTGCATTAGTTGACCCTGAACTCCAGTGAGCTCATATCTGAAACTGAGTTATGATCCTTCCCTTTTATTTTTTGCAATGTTTCCAAAGGTAAAGTACCCTGAGGGTGGCCTTCTTCTGAGGTGACAGTATGATGTGATGACACTCGGGTCACGATGTCATGAGCCATTGTCCCGAAAGTGATAACCCCCTTGTCTACCCGCCATTCTTGAATGCTGAGGTTGGAGTCAATCTGGCCAAATGGAAAGTGAGCAGCCAGGCTCAGATAGCTGCCCAAACTGGCCTCACAGATCTATTCCAAGCAACTGGAATGCCTGGAAAACCACAAAACAACAGCAAAACTCAGTGCGATGCTGTAGAATCAGTCCCTCTGACAGAATTTGTTTGGTATATTCCTCAGTTTACTGCTTTAAAAAAAATAAAAAAGCAGCTTTTCCCCCCCCCCCTCTTCCCCTCCTCCCTCCCTCAGGGCCCCAGCTTGTGTCTGTGCATAAGTCCTGGGGTCTTGGGTGTCAAATGTCAGGCCTTGTACTGAGCTGTCAAAGAGAAGAATGGGCTGAGATGATTGATGACTGGGAGGCCTGAAACCCAAACCTCCACTGCAAATGCTTCTTTTACAAAAAAGCTGGGGCTACCCACAGTGCTATATTCAAGGTCACTTCGCATGCCATTACACCCACCGCTTTGGGCTCCCAACAGCCGGGCCATTCACTCAGGGGCTGACTTCTGTTCTCAGCCCTGTTTTCTCCCTCTTCATACTGCCCCCTCCTCGACTCCCCTCCGAAGCCCCTGCCCAAACCTTGGAATACTTAATCCCAGCCAAATAAAAAAAAGTAAACGAAAAGATACGGTCCTTTTGTTTGGTTTGGTTTTGTCTTGTTTTTCTTCAGGCTACATTTGCTCTGCGAAGCCATGGACTGGAGCACAAGTCAGATGACAAGATTATTAATGGGAGCAGGGCAATGTCATATCTGATTTCATGCATATTCATGAAGAGAGCCACACAGCTGGGACCATGCGCTGTGGGGAGGGCAAATAAAGAGTTCTCTACCCCCCACGCCAGGCATGAAGAATGTCATTGTGGGGATGAGGAGCCTGACTGGAAAAGTTTAAGTGACTGTAGGCTTTATTGTGAAAGAGGAGGATGCAATTTGTGGAAACAACAAAAACAAGCTTCGGGTACTCAGGCCAAACTCAGCACAACTCAATTCTGACGTAGAAACTTATACCTAAAATCACCTACCAAGAAGCTCTCCTGGTATAAGTGTACAGAGGGGCGTCCTTTGCAAATGATGGCAACAAAAGAGATAGAGGTATTGAGGCAAGAAGGAAGGAAGGAAGGAGGACAGGAGAAGGGAGGGGAGGGGAGGGGAGGGGAGGGGAGGGGAGGGAAAAAAGTTCTTGGTGGCTATTGCAACACGGGATAGTCCCCCAATGAAAGATAAATTATGATTTGTTATGAATTAAACCATGTAAAATTATAAGAGGGGTAATCTTACTTGGTGACCAGGACCAGGATCAAATATCCTTTCAATCCCAGTAACAGAATCGCCGGGGAAAGCACTGCAGCCTTCATCCTGGGGCACAGACACAGGAAGAAGGTGTTGCCTGCATCCCAGCACCCCTCTGGAAGCCTCCCCCTGAGGTGACCGATCAGGCAGGTCCTGGGGTTTCTAGCCCTCTTCAGTCAGAAGAGCAGGCCTAGTTCAGGGAGTACAATGACCATCCTCCCCAGGTGGCCTTCCCAGCTGGTGTCTCTTTTAGAAGGCTGCAGCGAATTTCCTCCCAAAGGGCCCACATTTGGTACTTGAGAAACCCATGCCATCTTAGAAGTTTGCCGAAGTGCCTAAGTACCCCTGATTGTGCATCCTGCCTTCTCCAGGTGATGGTGAGGCACCATCAGATTCTAAGAAGCAGACCAGTCACTGGGTCAGAAATGAGAAAAACACCTGTCTCTTCAGCTCTACTCAATAATCCTGGTGGAGTAAGTTTCAGGCACATCCTGCCATGGTGGTCCGGCTCTGCCTTTTTGGCTGCAAGGGTTCTTGGAATAGTTATTATACATTTTCTCAACTATTGTGGCCCTGGCCAAAAAGGAGACAGAAAAATTCTGTTATCATTATCATTAACAGTAATTATATATAAAGGCAGATATTTGTTCTCCCAGAAGAAATGCCATTCTTATTTACCTGAAAATGAATAATGAGAAAAATTATTTCCAAGATAACACATACCACATATGGTTTTTGTACTGAATGTATATTAACATGTAGGTTGAAAGTGACTTATTCCTTACAACATAAGTAGTACATAAAAATTGATTTCATGGACTAATTGGCATTTTTGAGTTTCAAATCTCTCTCTCTCTCTCTCTCTCTCTCTCTCTCTCTCTGTCACACACACACACACACACACACACACACACACACACCTGGTTAATTTATTTTATAAATGTTATAATTTGCTTCGTACTATGAACTTCAGGATGCCACTGGCAGCCACTATTCCACAAATAAAATGCTCGGGGGTGGGGGCAAATAGACTATTTTATTACCAATAAGTTAAAAGACAAATTCAAAAAGAATACATAAATATTTTTTTATGCATTTTCCGTTTCTAACTTCCAGTGTTGAGACATCTTTTGATTACTAGAGGCATCTTGCTATAGTTTGTACATATTATGATTGGATGAATAAAGCTTTACAGAACTATTGAAACTCATTGCACAATTTCCATACTTCATATTAACTTACATTTTAACATCCGTGTTCTAGGTTTCCTTTTTTTAACTAATAGTGCACTGTGGACAAAGTAAGTAAGTAAGTTTAAGAATAAAAAATAACTCACCTGCCCTCTGTGACCACCAGAGCATCCCAAGGTATCCAACTGATGGGAGGAGGGTGAGTGACAGCTCACGAGCCAGACTTTCTGGGACCCATCAACACCAGATGTGCTTGACTTTCAAGTGACCTTCGGAGACCCTCAAAGCATTCCAATTCTGAAGAGGAAATATTTTGATAGTTTAGTTATTGATTTAAAGTAGCAATTAAAACAGACCCCATACTGCCTTTAAAGGCAAGAAGTATTTGGAGGTTTTTTGGACCCCTGGCACAACTGCCATGGAGGGGACCATGAAAGGGATTTTGACTGAAATAAGACATGATCAGATTGATCACAATGTGGAGAATGGAGAGGCTAAGTGGGTGGCGGGGGGCGCATACTGGAACTCGGAGGAAGGGTTAAGAGATGATTGGGACAATCTGAGGACAAGAAGATAATGACTTAAACTAGGACAGGAACCGTTGGAATTTGGAGAACTTAGACTTTAAGCATTTTAAAGAAGGAAAACCTCAGTCTTGGTAATTGCTTGTTGTGGAGAGTATGGGTGAAAAAGAGGACAAAGATGGATGTGGAAGCCTGGTCTGGGGCACAGATTAGGTGGTGGTGTCACTCACGGAAATAAAGAAGACAGGATGAGGAATAGGTGTGGCAGAGAAAGATGATTTCAGTTGAAGATATTTTCAGTTTGGAGTATTTGTGGACAATTTCAGGAGTTTTGTCATCCAGGACTCTGAGAGAAGACTGGGAGTAAATGGGGTCAGGCAACAGTGGGGAGAAACTTGTGAAATGTCCCCATGTCAGGGACGCACTCGTCATCAATAGCTAGTTAGCACTCTCCTCACATAATACTCATCTGGTACATCAATTTAGGGGTTGTGACTCAAAAGCTAAACCATCCTAGCATGTGGTATATATGTTCATTATCCCTCCCAACAATCACCAAAGAATTGGGATTAAAACAACTTAAGGGCCGGCCGAGTGGCGCATTGGTTAAGCGCTGGTTTTGGGATGCCAGCGGCCCCGGTTCGGATCCCACATGAGGGCCAGTGACACTGCCCTCTACAGCTAACAACAGCTCCACCTGGAGCTGGGCTGTGCGAGCCCCGGCGGTGGTGTGGGCTGCAGCCCCTGCTGCAGTGGGCTGCCATAGGCTACAGTGAGTGGCCCGCAGCCAGCGTGAGAGGCTGGCAGCCAGCGTGAGCTGCCAATAGCCGCGGTGAGCGACATCCAGAGACCAGCGACCGATCTGCCTCATCCGGGAAGAGCGCAATGACGATACCAACAGTGAAGCAACATCCTCCGCAACTAAACTGAAGAACAAAAAGACAGCAACTTGTCTGTTCCCCTTCCCCGATTCCCCAACGCTGTTCCCCTCTGCCAATTCCCCAATAAAATCTTTAAAAAAAAAAAAAAAAAACTTAAAATTTCCATGACTTGTACCTTACTGCATCTCATGAAATAAGATCCATGTAACTACCCCTTTTAAAATAAAGTTCAAATAGTTAAATTCTGATTCATTATTCCAAACCACTTCAGTTAATAAAAATTAGCAAAAATGAGAGTTTGGACAAAACTTAGTAGTTAGACTAAGCAGCAATATCGAGTGGCGTCTCACATATCTACTGTACACTCAAATACCGGCTGCTGATATTGCATATAAAACCCAATATTAATATTCTGCATTTAGGCTACCACATCATTTCTGCAACCAGTCAAGTAGTAGATAATTTAAAGCCCTAAAAAAAAAAAAGCCATGTTTTCTCACGCCACTAAAGCAAAGAAAAATCCACTGATAGAGATTTTAACAGTGTGAAGAACATGACAGAAAGATCAGAACAGAGGAAACAGCATGTTAATGACATTCAATATTCTCCCTGTGTCAAGTCATCAGCATTTTTATTGCCACTATTTCTCAGGATACACTATTAGAATTTATTGAGTCAATCTGTCTCCATCACCTGTGATATAATATATTTTATTCAATAAGATATGGAATAATATTTATCTTTCAACTCCAATGACTGACTTGCAGAACAATAACTGCTTATCAACCAAGCGTTACAAGAGTAGGAGAGGTTGTACATTTTAATATCCGACCCGACGGTTGTCATTTCAGCATCTCCACATTTGGCATTAAGAAGGGTGAGACTTCAACCCAAGAAATCACTCAGATTCAGCAGTTATCACAAATGATGGCATCAAATCACATTTGAAAGTTCTAGCCTAGTGAAGCACATGGCAAGATAAGGGAGGGAAAAGCTAGATTCTAAAGTTTCCCCTATGAGACCTTCGCACTGGGTTCTCTGTACCAGAGATGAGAGGCAAGTTCACACCTGAGCTTTTTCCTCTCCTAAAAAAATATGGGAATAGAAAAATGGGTACTTTTTTTTTTTTTTTTTCATCAAATAGCCTTCATAGAAGTGAATGTGTGAGTTGTGTCCTCAAGTTGTCGGTCTGGACCTGGGTGCATTCAGGGCTGGACATTGGGCTCCAGCTTTCTATGTCTTCCACGTCCTTGGTATTCCATGGCGGCCATTGGGAAGGAGAATTGCGTTGTCGATGGCTGCTCGGTTCTGTGGCAGGAGGTGTGTAGGTTTTAGCAATCGTGCAACAGCGTTAACCAAGTTCTCAACTTTCTTCACAGTTTAGATCCCTATTGCTTAGCTTACCTCAGGGAATTTTGAATAAGAAAGAATCAAGTATTTTGTTCTCACATGTGCTTTGATAAACATTTATTTCATGTTTGCTTCTGTCCAGCTCTCTCCCTAGAAACCCTATGTCAATGTGTAGACAAAGGGTTGTCACAGCACTGACATGATTGAGCTGGTATTTGGTGGTGTCACCTCAGAAACGAAGGGGTCTGGAACTCCTGCTGATAAAAAGCACTAACTCGTCTGCTTGTTAGCTTTGCTCGCCAGGAAGTCCCCTCTCCCAGCCAGAGAGCATAGAACTGCACACATGCTACTTCCTGTCAGGCAGATTATTGCTTGATTGTGTCAACTGTTGCTGACCTGCATGAGTGTGTCAGGAAGCAGGTAAAATGCAAAGACATCCACCTCCCAACAAGTACATGTCATCTCAACATGAGCCATGTTCCTATCATCCGTGCCCAGTGCAGCCATGTTTATTACTCACTGCCATTTTTCTAACCCTGGTTTCTCATTACAGTAATAATCAATGGCAGCCAACTTTTTTTGCCAAACCTACACATACATCTTTATTTACTCTTTACTGTCTGTATATTAGAGGACAGTGGAAAAAAACTGGGTGTTGGAATCATCCAATTTGAATTCAAATCCCAGTTGAGCTATTTCCTAGCTGTTTGATTTTAAATAAACCCACCTCTGTGCTGCAGTCCCTTTGTCATTAATGCCTGCCTTTAAGGGGCTATGATAAAGATAAATAAAATAATATATGTAAAGGGGCTGCCTCCCAATTCTGACTCACAGAAGATATACTTGCTTCCCTCAGGACCAAAAAAAAAAAAAAAAAAAAGAAAGAAAGAAAAAAGAAAAACAACTACACTTTTAGGTTATATTATCCTCTCAAAAGAAAGCAGAGTAGAATGTTGCTTGTTGGTTCATTTATTTACTTATTACTACACAGGAAGGGGGAAATGGGAAAGAGGAAGTGTGGTTAGCAGAGATCATGCATTAACCCCATTGGGAATCGTTCTAAGTGTGTGTTTTGTGTATCCGACTTATATCTTCTTAGAGTCCTCATTTTAAAAGCACGTCCTTTCTTTACTTTGGCAGCACACAAGACAGTAACAATAGGATTAAAAGGAGTGTATCTGGTTTAAGATTTGTCTTGAAGCTTTTCGGAAGCCAAAAGGAGGTGTTATATTCCCAGCTTAGCGGGGCAGCCCTTGGCACAGGAAACCTCAGCCCCAAATCCCTGGCTGTCCTCCATAGATTTGAGGTCGCTTTGTTGTGTGTGTGCCTTTGTGTGTTGGTGTTGTGGGGAGTGGAGAGCAGGCCTAGGAAGAGGTGTAACTTGAGGGAAAGTGAGCGGGGCAGGGCTGTCTGATACAGATGTGCGTGGCTTTAACAAGGCCTTGAATTTTGTCCTGGGGCTGACAGTCTTGCTCACAGATGTCAACTCGACCAACCTCTGTTTTCGTTGTAGATGAGTCCTTCCACCCTGAAGCACTTGATTTCTCTGTAGAGAGGGGAGAAGAACATATACATCTGGGAAGCCAAATGAGACAACAAGTATAAAGTACATAGAGCAATGACTGTTCATTGTTCTACATGGTAGTTTCCTTTTAGAATGAGGCTTCTTACCTCCTACCCTGAGACCTGGCACCTGGATGAATCATAATGAGACATCTATTCCCCAGGCAAGAGGGCTGACCTGGGAAAGCCACCTTGGACCTTAGGCTTTCCCATAGAGAATCCATTTCAAAACTTCTCTCCCATTCAATGGAGCTACACTTCCTTAGACCATATGTCCTGATTGAATGTTCAAAGTTTTTGGTTCTGTGAACCCCAAATGACTCTCTTCCTTGGGCCCATACAAATGAGCAATCCAATTTAATTTAATGACTTACCAAGAACCAGCTAAATGCCAGACACTGTTCTAGATGCTAAGGGTATAGAAGGAAATATGAGGTACAGAATCCCCGAACTTCAGAGCTCATATGCCAGTGATGGGAACAAACGAACTATCAAATGCATACATATCATGGTATCTGGTAGTAATAACATCCCTAGAAGAAAATCGAGGCAGGGTGATGAGATAGAGATGAAAAGAAGGAAGGGTCTATTTATAGCCAGGAAGTCTTCTCTGAAGACGTAATGGATCTTCATGAAATGATGGAGAAACCCAGGCCATGAATTGGAGGAAGGAAGGAAGGAAGGAAGGAAGGAAGGAAGGAAGGAAGGAAGGAAGGAAAGGAGGGAGGGAGGGAGGGAGCAACTTGACATGTTAGAAGACTAATATGAAGTCCACCATGGCTGTGAAGGAGGAGGGGAGATCAGGCAGGTGGGCAGCTAGGGGAGATCAGGCAGGTGGGCAGCTAGGGGAGATCAGGCAGGAGCCATGAGGCAGTCAGGTGCCAGGGAATGCTAACCCTTTAGGCTGGGTGAAGGAGTTTGGATTTTATTCTGAGTGTGGTATGTAGCCATTGATTGGGTTTTCATCTCAGAATGCTGTTATCTATTTTTATTTTCCCAAGTTATCCTGAATATTCCATGTCAGATTGACTGTGAGTAAGCAGTAGTGGACAAAGGACTATCTAATCAGTGTTATCTAATCAGCGCAGTGTGATTCCAAGGGGAGTATGACAGGGACACAGATTGGAGTGCTCAGCCCACACTTTACTAGGGGGCTGACTCTAGGCAAGGTACCAAACGTTAAGCCTCGATGTTCTCATCCATAAATTAGGAGGGAGCTCACTCACCCACAGGGTTCTGAGAGTGTAATAAAGGGCATACGTGACATGTTTGACAATATAGCTGGGAGATGACAAGTGTTCAAAAATGTTAATTCCTTCTGGCTCTTTACCTCCATCAATTATTCAGTGACGTAAGCCTAGGTGGCCATTACCACAGGCAGGGTGCGTCTGTCGCTATCAAGTGCCGGGGTCTCAGCCGAGCAGGCTGGGAAAGGACACAGGGAACTCGGAAAAGCAACAGGTCAGAACCATAGGAATGACTTAACGGCCAGGTGGCTGCTAACCACCATCGGCGGGTTCTGGGGAAACCGCGCTGGAGCCACCAGGAGTGGCTTCAGCGACTTCAGAGAAGCTGGTGAGGAAAGGGCAGGTGGCCTTTGGTCCACGTGCAGAGAGACAAAGATGCTTCATGGATAAGGAGTAGGACATTTTATCTAGAAGAAACGCATTAGGTTGGCAATGGGCGGGGATGGTGGGCAGCTGTGATGCGTCCCGGCCGTGGAGGCTTTGAGATACTAGGTGAGAATGTCCTCTCTTTGTACCCTATGACCTGTAATTCCCAACAATGGAAAAAGTACCTCAAGTCAGGAACTGCTCCGTGTCTGCTGTGCCCGGCTGAGAGGAAGGGACAGAGTGCACTCGGGAGTCACTGTGTGAGGGAATTCTATCACCAGTGATGATGTCTTTATTTGAAGACACATGTCTCTGATTCTGAAGTCTTTTAGTGACCTGTGGTGGAGTCACACACAGGGGTGTGTGGCCGGGGCAGGCTCAGGAGAGAAAGGGTGGAAAAGCATGTGTGTGAAGGGCGGAGGAGGCACTGCCCAGCCCCAGAGCCCAGATGTAGTTTACCGGATGGGGACGTCATGGCAGCTTTCAGTAACAGAGACGGCTAACATTTCGGAAATTGTTAATAGTGAAGAGACCAGCCAGAGATTTTTGTTATTTCTCAGATGCACATTCCCCATCACTAGGTCAAAAACATCACCAGGGTTTCTCCAAACACGAACTTAGAAGCGCTGTGCTCCTGGCCTGACATGCAGCTACTAACAGGGGCCTGGAAAATCCATTTTCTACTCTATTTGTTAATAAATCTTAGTAAAGCATGAATTACAAAGAAATGCAATGTCTTAGCTAAAAGAAATCAATAATGCTTTTAAACACAAGCTCATTAGTATTAAAGATCATTCCCATTTTTCATTATATTGAGAAAGAAAATGATCTTCGTATCAATGGATACCATCCGTTGAACTAACATGATGTCAAATACATTGTCTAAAAAAATTAAAGTGTCCCATACAAATCAGATATTGTTTATTTGCTACTCCTCTTTCTTTCTCAGCAAGCTTTACAGCACCCCGACACATACACACACACACACATACACACACACACACACACACACACTTCTTTCCAGAGATTGAGACAGCTTATTAAAAAAATGCATACAATTCACAAGGACAAAAATAGATAAATCTGAGAGGCATCCATTACAATTAAAAATAACATGTCATAGAAATGATAAAAGAACAATTAATATATCATGTTCTTTAATAATGGCTGTTTTTCATCCTATCATCTAAAAGTCCTCTATAGGTACCAACCTGCTAATACTCCTGTTATATTAGCCCAGGTAATTCATTTTGGAGAAGAGTACTATTCAACAAGACATCACATCATTTGAGATTACTGCAGAAACAATAAATACTCTGGAAAATAGTTTTCTGTCTCGTAAGCCATTTTCACAAGTTCATGTAAGAATCACAATAATAATTTTTAACCAGAAAATCTCACTGCAATATTGTCTGTGCATGCCAACCCAGTTTTATTTGCACATATTCACAATTTATTCACACATACTCTTCTGTATATATATATATATATGAAATGTGTGGAGAGACAAAGATATTCCCTGAAGGCCACTGGGGAAGGAGGCCATGACATTTCATAGTTCTTGTGATGTGCAAGCCAGTGCCGCCCCAAGACAACTAGATGGATGGCCTTTTGCCAAGCAGGATTTGATCACTGGGAGACAGCTACTTGTCCCCACCTGTGACTATTCCCCCAAGGTTATTCTAACAAGCACTGGAATTCCTTACAGATAAAGATGCGAGACTAAGGTCACCCATGGAGACTGGGGAGAAGAGCTAAGAGGATGAGACTATGCTAATCCTTTTACAAAGGATGCAAATCCGGGAAGTGTCTCAGTGACAATCGGACATCTCATCATCATACAAAAGAACACAACCAACACAAGTGTCCCAAGAAAGCAAAACACAATTTTCTTCAAAGCACTCTAAAATTTTAGTGGTAGTTTGGGCATTCTATGTTAATTTCACTTCAACTATTTATTATAGAATTGCTTTTTTTTTTTCTTTTCCTGGTTGCTCTTTAAAAGGAGAAAATTTCATTAACAAACCATGGATATAAAATACGAAATCAAGATCGCCTACTGCCGAGGAGAAACCAAACATCACTAAAAAGGATTAGTTCCTTTCACTGTCTAGAAATTTTTCATGGAAGACCTTGGCTGGCCTTTTGATATTAAAACTTCCTAACAAGTATTACACAGGAGTTTTAAATTAGAACTTGCTGTCACCGAGACAGTTATAAACTGTTAAATATGTCCTTTCTATGCTAAGCTCCTGTAAAGTATGCACATGGCCGTGGCCGAGACACCCTTCCTGACAAGTAGCAGGGTGAGATCACAGAGATGTTTGCAAGCTGCCTGCAAGGCTATGCAGGTGGCCCCACAATGTGTGTGTGCGTGCGTGTGTGCGTGCATGCATGCATGCGTGTGCTCAAAATAAGCCACACTTGTCTGCTTCTCAAATCATGTCATCCTCTGCAATGAAAACATCTCATAGAAAGGCATGTTGTATGTTTAAAAGATATCTGCAAACCAAAGACTGATTTTCAAACTAACTTTTCATGCATCAGACTCTTTTAACATTGAGTTTTCTCAAATAGCAAGAACTTTAAAAAATCACTCTGTTTGATCATTAGTCATAAGGTAAATCACTATCATAAGGTAACATAATTTTACTGACTGTGAACAAATTGTCATAGCTTAGAAAATTATGTTCCAGTTATCATTACTTTTTAAAACACAGAAAAGTGATATATGAGTTCAGTGGCCACATCATAGAAATTAGAGGGGAGGAGTGGAGAAAAAGGCACTTATCTTCCACTTTTTTTCCCCTATGTTTCATTTTTGTATTTTATAACATTTTCCAACAACAAATATCTCCTTCAAAGGTTTGTTCTGGACGTTGCATAATGGACCCTGCTTTCTCCTATCTGGCCAGTAGAGCCTGTAATTAGCGCTTAATTGTAGTTTATAAGGCCACGTTGGCTGAAAAGAAAAGAGCAGCTTTGTTACAGTCAATGAAGTATTTAAAGCTATGCCCAGGACAGGCATGGGTTTATTAAACACTTGGGTAAGCAATAATAAACTTACATTGATTGGGCAATGCGATAGATCTCTTTTATGTGCTGCCTACAAAAAAAATCAAGGTGGAATTGAACATAACTAGGGGCCCTGTTGCATATGCTAAAAACACCCAATTTTCTACAAGGCCAACATAATAGAAGAAACATAACCCTCCCTCCAAGAGAAACTGACTCTCCAAAAACATGAGGTATCCCTGCTTCACACTGACTTTCACAACAAGGGATGGACTTGTCTTATATAATAGTAGTAACACACCTCAAGAGCCACAGACTCTGCACTTGCCTTGGGTATGAAGGTTAAATAGTTTGCCAAGGTCACAGAGCAAGAATTCAGATCAGGGGAGATTTGTTTCCCAGCAGGAGCATTTGAACCTGAAGTTGATTTTGACTTCCTTCAGCCTAAGTAAAGAAGGATGCTGCTTGTGTGGACATTGGCCTTTTATGATTTAAAAAAGTTTTAACTTTATTCTTGGCTGACTTTCCTTCCAAAATCACATCTTGCTGGTGTGAATCTCCCCCCGCCCCCCATTACTACTGAAGCTAAAGACACTGGCCACTCATTTGGCACAAGGGTTTCCTTGTGGACCCCGATCTACTCCATGTCAATGGACTTACCTCTTTCTTTTTGATCATTTTTCATCTTCTGACAAGGGTTAAAGATTTCTCCGATTCACATGACTAAGTAGTACACGTCACATAAATGGACACATTTGTCCAACAAGTTTATTCAAATTTGAAGGATCTCAGTTTTCTCCTAGAACAAGACTAGATGCTAGCTTTCACTTTCTTCACTAAATGGCCATACTTGGTGGTCTCCTAAAACAAAGATAGTCAACACTAAAGGCAAAATGATCGATTTCCAGGAACCTAAACTAACAGCTGCCCCAAATTGATAGCCCCCAAATTGCACGAAACTGACTGCAAATACTTTTTCAGTAATAGTACAGTTGATGAATTCCCCTTGCCTCTTACCCCAGTGAGTGAGGAATTACCCCTAGTGTGTCCTGCCCCTCCCCATGGCCAAATGGCTTGCATTGGCCAAGGAAAGGTGTTTTGAAGTGTTGGGTGTGGATTTCAAGTGGAAATTTTTTTTTTTTTTTTTGAGGGCAGTGTCACTGGCCCTCATATGTGGGACCGAACCGGGGCCGCTGGCTTCCCAGGCCAGCGCTTAACCAACGCGCCACTTGGCCGGCCCACAAGCAGAAATTTTTTTTAAAAGCCAGTTTCTGCTTCTTTTCTCTTAGTCTCAATGGACACTAATGTTCCAGATAGAGGCTGCTCTATGAGAGAGGGCGGGGGGCAAGAGAAGATGGCCTGGAGCACAGCTGCAGCCTAAATAATGAATATGTAAAGGAAGCAAGAGGCCTGTTTTTACTGGTGCAAGTCATTGACATGACGGGGTTAACTGTTATCGCATTATATCCTAGCCCATCCTGACTAATAAGCTAGAAAGTTCTCTGCTCAAATATAAAACATTGTTGGAAAAGTCCATTGATGAGGGATAACCATACTCCACATTGATATGAAAAGGATTCCAACAACAGTCAACAATAGCACAGTGAGGTTAAATTGTACTGATGGACAAGCTATGTAAGAAAGGGCACAAAACATAGTTTGTGAAAATCTATTTAAAACAATTGAACCCACTGAAATTATTTTCCCATTTCTCATAAAATAGGCCACCTTTCCCAAATGTCAGAAGACCTGGTGTGATTGCCTAGTAACCCTACGTAGCAGGATTGACTGGGGCTGATGTTTATCTGCCCTCTTTAAATATGGTGTCTACGCTCCACTTTGCCACAGACCTGTCCCCGCACATAATAAATACAAATGCCCTTCACCAGCTTCCCCTGAGCCTGCCCTTCACACCCACCAGGCGGGGCTTTGTGCCTACCTGACACCCCGTCTCTACCCTTGGTTAGTGAGAGCCATGAGCGCAGTGGCTGCGCCCTGCTCATCTCCGCATCCTTAGGCTGAGCACAGTGTTTGGAACACAGCATATGCGCTGTACATACTGGCTGAACTTTTGTACTAGAAGCTTCCATAGAGTTCAAAACTTAATCAACTAGGTATCCAATTTACTCTGAAGTGATGAGCCTATCCATCCATCTAAATATTAATGAAATTCAAACAAGTGTTAAAGAGAATATGTGAGCAAGATGGGAGAAAAAGAGCAGAGAGGCTGGAGAAGTCAGAGGAATAGACGCTATTAGCAGTTATGAAGCCTCCAGGGTGTCTTCCTATCCTAAATTGAACCATATAAGGTTTTTGCAAAAAGCAGAAAAATCCAGGATGTTTTCATCCCTGATATTTAGTATCACTTAATATGAGACTCTTGCTCTAAGCCAGTTATGGTAAGGTCCGCCCAGATCTCGGGAAGAGAGGATAAAATTTGATGTCTGTGAGCTCGGAACTTGAATATTCATCACCAAGTCTATATCCTTTTCCCAAACCTGCTGTATTTCACTGGCCCGTCCTTCCTTCTCGCTACCCTCTCCTTTGCTCCATTGCACTTTATTCTCTTCTTGGGTGTGAGTGGCAGGGGGGGAGGTAACTCACGCCACATCCTCCCACTGGTGCGGAGCGTGTCACCCTCAAGGTGAATGACAGTAAGTCAGACTGTGTGTAAGGGGTGAGAATGAGATCAATAGTCGGCAAAATAATTACACACAGAGATTAACAGAATCTCAACCCAAATGGATGAAGAACAAAGAGATGGCTTGGATGTAGTTTTATTTACTTCCTGATACAGTTTAGAACAGGCTCCAATGCATGTGGAAGGTTCTGGACTTGAAATGGGAAGGTTGTGGGTGATGATTTTGCATTCACAATTTTACTTCTTTATAACATGAAGAAGTGAGAGAGTTGCACTGATTTAATTTAATAAATCAGAAATAAATATATAAACAGTAGTTTTGATTATATTTTACTTTTATGACATATGTACTTGATTTAATTAGCACTGTTACTACTTACAACATTTTATATACTTTGCAATTACAGGTGACATTCAATATTATTTTATATCAGTTTCAGGTGTACAGTGTAGTGGTTAGACATTTATATAAATTACAAAGTGAGCCTCCCATCAGTCTAGGACCCATCTGGCCCTATGCATAGTTTTTACAATATCAATCAATGTACTCTATATCCCCTTGACTCTAGTGTGACTATCAATTTGTACTTCTTAATCTCTTCACCTTTTTTCACCCAGCCTCCAACCCCCTCCCCTCTGGCAACCATGAGTTTGTTCTCTGTATCTAAGGATCTGTTTCTGTTTTGTTCATTTATTTTGTTCTTTAGATTTCACATATCAGTGAGATCATATGGCATTTGTCTTTCTCCAACTGACTTATTTCATTTAGCACAATACCCTCTAGGTCCATCCATGTGATTGCAAATGGTAAGAGTTCATTCTTTTTTATGGCCAAGTAATATCCCATTGTATAAATGTACCACAATTTCTTTATCCAGTTGTCTGTTGATAGTTAGGTTGCTTCCATATCTTGGCTGTTGTAAATAAGGCTGCGGTGAACATAGGGGTGTATATGTCCTTTCAAATTAGTATGTTGGATTTCTTTGGATAAATATCCAGGAGTGGAATTGCTGGGTCATATGGTAATTCTATTTTTAATTTTTTGAGGAACCTCCATTCTGTTTTCCATAGTGGCTGCACCAATTTGCAATCCCACAGCCGTGCATGGGGGTTCCCTTTTCTACACATCCTCACCAGCACTTGTTATTTGTTGATTTATTGATGATGCCATTCTGACAGTGTGAGGTGATATCTCATTGTGGTTTTAATTTCCATTTCTCTGATGATTAGTAAGGTTGAGCATCTTTTCATATGTCTATTGGCCATCTGTATGTCTTCTTTGGAGAAATGTCTATTCAGGTTCCCTGCCCATTTTTTAATTGAACTACTTATTTTTTTGGTATTCAGTTGTTTTCGTTCTTTAGAAATTTTGGATATTAACCTCTTATCAGATGTATCATTGGCAAATATCTTCTTTCATTCAGTAAGCTGTCTTTTCATTTTGTTGATGGTTTCTTTTGCTGTGCAAAAACTTTTTTCATTTGATGTAGTACCATTCGTTTATTTATTCTTTTGTTTCTCTTACCTGAGGACATATATGAGGAAAAAAATATGTATTACTAAAAGCAATGTCAGAGACTTTAATGCCTATTTTTTCTAATAGGTATTTTATGGCTTCAGGTCTTATATTTAAGTCTTTAGTCCATTTTGAGTTTATTCTTGTGTATGGTGTAAGAAAGTGGTCCAGTTTCAATTTTTTTCATGTATCTGTACAGTTTTTCCAACATCGTTTATTAAAGAGACTGTCTTTACCCCATTGAATATTCTTGCCTACTTTGTCATAGATTAACTAACCATATAGGTGTGGGTTTATTTCTGGGCCCTGTATCTTGTTCCATTGATCTGTGTGTCTGTTTTTATGCCGGTACCATGCTGTTTTGATGACTATAGTCTTGTAGTATAGTTTGATATCAGGTAGCGTGATACCTCCAACTTTGTTCTGCTTTCTCAAGATTGCTGTGTCTATTTGAGGTCTTCTGTTATTTCATACCAATTTTAGGATTATTTGTTTTAGTTCTGTGAAAATTGCCATTGGTATTTGACAGGGATTGCATTGAATCTATTGATTGCTTTGGGTAGGATGGATATTATAACAATGTTAATTCTTCCCACCCATGAGCACACTATATACTTCCATTTATTTGTATCTTCTTCAGTTGTCCTTCAATGTCTTATAATTTGCTGAGTACAGGTATTTTATCTCCTTGCTTAAATTTATTTCTAGTTTTTTGATGCAGTTATAAGTGGAATTGTTTTCTTAATTTCTCTTTCCGATGTTTGTTATTGGTGTATAAAAATGCAACCAATTTCTGAATATGAATTTTGTATCCTGCTACTTTACTGAATACATTTATCAGTTCTAATAACTTTTTTGGTGGAATCCTTAGGTTTCTCTGTATATAGTGTCATGTCACCTGCAAATAATGACAGTTTTACTTTTTCCTTTCCAATTTGGATGCTTCTGGCTGGGGAACCCAGTGTGGGGCTGAGACCCCTTGCTCTGCAGAGGGGACCCCCACAGCTGAGATGTCCCTCCCAATTTTGAACCACCACACATGAGTGTGAGACCAGCCATTTCAGGTCTCTGTACCTCCTACAAGTCTCAAATTGGCTTCTGCTTTATATCCTTAGTTACAGAACTCCTGTTCAGCTAATCTACAGGTGGTTCTCCAGGTTGATTGTTCTATAATTTAATTGTAATTTTAATGTGGTCACTGCAGAAGGCAAGCACAGCATTTATCTACTTCACCTTCTTGACTGGAGTTCTCCCACTTATAACATTTTACAAAGACCTGCTCTTAAGCAGAACTCTGCATTCAACTTCACTCTTTCTAGTGGTCTTATCATTTATCTGTATTATACATGGTTTTACAACAGGAGAATCACAATATCTTGTTAAAAAAAAAATCCCCAGTGAGAGGAACTTGCTTATTCATAGGTGAATATCTATTGTCCATTATCATTTTTATCTAACGTGAACCATTCTACACTGCTTGCCTCTAATCCCCATGCTTGTTAAGGAGTTTAAGAGGAGAATCAGTTGATTTCAGGGCCTTTTGGAGTTCAAGGGCAAAGTGATTATTTCCTTAAAGAAAAAAAGATCATGGACTCATCACAATTTCCAAAGTTCAGCTTTTTTTTGCTTCGCTAATTAGAAGTCAGACCAAATGCATATCTGGAGGCTTTTATACAAGCAGACAGCCCTTTGCCCTGGGACCAATTACAGAAAAGTGTCTTTTACACATTACTTTCTGTGACTAGTGTTCGTACAAGCTGTCACGTTTCACCATGAGTCATACTAAGACCATATAATCACATAGTTGAAGAGCTAATGATGTTTTCTCTTCTCTACAAACACAACTGTGCTGAAAGGCCTGTGGCTTCTCTGTAACTTAAACATAAATGCATCTAAATAGACATATAGGTAGACATGTTTTAAAAAAGTCACTACTTAATCAGTAAAAACATCACACTCTTTCATCTGAAAACTGTTCTTGTGTCTAATTCCATCCCTAGCAAAAATTTTTTTTTTCAAAGTGAATGCAACAGTTGCGTGTGTGTACAGAGAACTTGGTTTGAACACCCGCAGGAAATGTGTAGTCTTTTTCAATGTGTTTCAGAGAAATAGTGATGCACTGGTTATGTAGATCTATTGTTTAAAATGGCTTCATTTCTCCAACTATATTAGTCTGGGGATGGGAAGAGAGGGGGAAATTAAGAAATTAAGAAAGAGAGAAAGGAAGGCTAAGGGCCGAATGGCTTCCCTATTGAATTCCATCAAACTTTCAAGAAAGCGAGGACAGTCTAACCTCATTACTGAAATCTGACTATAGGAAAGTACAATTATAGTACCTAAATGCTGAAAGTTTAGAAAACTGAACGTGACAAAAAATAAACATGATAACCCATGACAACTAATTTGGGCTAATTCAGGTATTCAAGGTAGGCTTAATATTTAAAGAAAGCATTGTATTCACCACATTAATGAAATGAAAGAAAAATCAATGCACGTCTCACCAAAGGCATTCAAACATCTGGAAACCCCTTAAATATGTATCAATAGTAAGTACATGGTGGTATATTAATGCAGTAAAATACTATTCAGGGATAACAATAAATAAACTGTAACTATATGCATACAGAAATAAGCCACACAAAGAGAATGTTGATCAAAAGACACCTGACACAAAAGAATAAATGCTGTTTGATTCCATTCATATAAAGTGAAAAAATAAATTAGACCGTAGTGTTTAGGATGCACGCTTAGGTGGCATAAAGGAACGAGGAGGTGATTATATAAATGCCAGGATAATGATTACTTATGGAGGCGATCATTGAGGGGGACAGCTTCCAGGATGCTTTTCACATTTTCTTTCTTGACGTGGATGGGGATTATATGGATGTTCATTTTGTGATAAATCGTTCAACTGCATATCTTTTTTAGGTGCAGCTTTCTGTATAATTTTTGGCTCTATTTCATGAAAAGTCTTTCCCAATTATATTCCCCTCACAAAGGAGAGATGTCGATTATAGTATCAAAGGTCTATATCACAAATGTGAAAACCTGGTACTTAAAGAATCAGTATTCTACTTACTAACGTTAACAAATTCAAAACAGAACTTTTTGGCCTTCCTTCTTAATTTACTTATGCCTCAAGCAAGGACTAAATCACCTTAGGGAAATACAAAAAGTAAAACACATGCCCCATGTGAAGTGAAATCCTTATTTAAGATCACGTTGAAATTCGGAGCATTTCACCGTTTAGCGAACAATGACCTTGGCCACTGAAAATATGCCAAAAGATTTTGCTCATGCGTTAACTTTGAGAATCATGCTTGAGACATGAAGCATAAACATAAAACCACAACAGATAAACTCTAGCTAAATTACGATAATGAATAAATGAGTTTATCAATTCAATTTTAAAAACAACATGAAAATCACACAGAATGCATACTTTTAATCTGTTTTAACCTGCAAATACTTTATCAAGCACTCCATTCATGAATGAGATTGTCACTTGAGATCAGTCAAAATTGAAACACCTCTCAAGGACAGAACGTGGGTGTTATTTTTGTTTTATTATCTCTACAAAGCACCCATTGAAAGATATTTGTTAACTTGGTATACACTTAGTTTTGAACCAACTGAATCTGTAAATCAGGTAAGAAAGAATACTTAGGCCATGAGGAGAGAAATTAGAAAAGTCACAGTAGAAAAAGATGATGTAGAAAGAAGTAGGGACCCTTCCCACAAAAACTCTAAGGGGGAAGAGAAAACTTAGAATGAGAAAGCCACTAAACCAATAGACTCGGCTGGTAGATGGGCCCAACATAGCATTCCCCTAGAAACTGACCATTTTAGGAACACTGAAGCCATGCTTTACTGTGTAAAGTTAACTTTTAAAAAGTGGGGGGTGGGAGTACCTTGAAAGAAGAAGAAAAAGTAAAACAGACAGGAAAAGAGCTTGAAAAAAAGGAAGCTGAGGGGTAACTAGGGAGGGACATACTCAGTGAATGTCACTAGAGAGGTAGGTACACAGAGGAATAGAAGCAGAGAGAGAAAATTATTTTGCCTGAGGCTAAACATAATTCATTACACACACACACACACACACACACACACACACACACACACACACAATATGATTGTAATGTCTGGTGGCTTTTAAAGTTGTCTTAATGTCAGTCTCAACATGTCTTGGGAAGAGAGTGGGCATACATGGCACGTATGTGACACCAATCCATCAATTTGACCCTCTTCACTTTTGTACCAGTTCTTTTAGAATCATAAAAATTGCAGGTCTGACCAACTTTTATCAACCCACAAAACTCCCTCAGCCCCAGCTCACGGACAGATGGTTTAAAATGGCTCCCCGGCAGGGATGTATAAACTCATGAAAAACAGAGTGAAGGCAGGAGCCACAGAGCAGTGCGGGTCACGCCTTGTCAATGGCCGGTCCTCCAGCCTGTTCCTTCAGCAGAGAGATTAGGGGAGCTCTCGGTCAAGGGGCAGCAGAGGGCACTCCAGGCCACACCAGGTTAAGTTGTGGTCACTTTATCTCCTGTTGTTGACGCAAGTCCCGAGGCCATGGCTCAGGGTTTTCCTGCCGAAATGTGTTTACAAGCAGGTCAAGGACTTGTAGACAGATAACCATTAGCAAAACAACTTTTCTATTGACAACAGAGCAAAGGAAGGTGTGTTTGCAGATGAATTATCGCTTGCTTCTTAAAGGAAAAAAGAAAGAAAGAAAAAGCTCAAACACATCAGGAAGTCCCAGCTTTCGTCCCCCAACACTGCGTTTTCTGAGCGTAGGAAGAACCACATCTTGTTCTTATAATGACATTCACATCTTACCAATTGCAGATAAATCAGTAATGGGACTTTTTAGACTGCAGTGATATCTACAAATATCCACTTGGGTCTGATTAAGATAAATCAATGATTTAATGCCAGAGTTAGAAAAAAAATTGGCTAAATGCTGCAATACCAAGAAAGTGTTTCAATCTCTTGGGCACGTTTTGGAAGTGCCTTATTGCTGGGGACAAAAAGTGCTAAAATTTCCTGGTTTGATCGTCTATCATGACCTTTGGCTGAAAATACTTTTGGTTAAATCCTACATTTATAAGGACTGGACATATGAGGGAAATAATCTGAGAACATGGAAGGGAGTCGGCGGGAAGCAAAACAAAAGCCAATCAACAAACAAACAAACTAAAAAACTTAAATTAAGGTCATCAGAAACAACATGAATAAAAAGCTTAGCTAATGAACATGTTTAAAGCGTTGAAAACTATAGCCTATTTCAGCTTGGAGCGTGATGTCACTCTTGCATAGAAGCTGAGGAGGGAAAAACGGTTTTCTTATGTCATGGCTACTCTTATGCTAAACAAGGAAACTCACGTTTTTTACTAAAGGGAGAAAACTCTGAACTTGGGAATCTGCACATGAGTAAGTATGAGCTGTCTCATTAGAAAGATACTTCTCAATTAGTTTTCTTTTCATTCCTCTCTCTTTGGCCCCTCGGCCCTCTTACGCACACCCACACAGACGAGTCCTGCGCTTGTGAAGGGTCAAAAAGGTTCCTGCCGATTTCTCTCCATAGAAGTCCTGACAATGTGGCATGTGCAGCCTGGACAATGGCATGCCACTCAAAATCCCTCCCTTCAGATTGTCCCACCCTTTAAAGGAGACAGCCAACGTGAATGAAACACTTTTTCCCCCTGGGGACGTCTGACTTGCTTTTATTAACCCAGATACAAAGTGCCACTCAGAGGCCTCGGACAGTAGAATTCTTTCTTCTCTTAACTAGCAATTCATTTGACCCTCAAGAATAGTATTAAAGCTCTCTAGTTTCCTATATTTCTTATTTATTTTATGCTCCCAATGCTCCATGAGGCATGCTTCTAAAAACATTGTTATGTACCGTGAAGTCTTCATATTAAAAGGACGTTTTAAATGGTTTCATCTCAACATGCCTCTGTCACTCAAATTGGAAAACTTTATGCGAGTTCCTTTCCAAGCTGTTAAAGATTAGCTTGATGTAGATAAGGCTATTCCCCAAACTCATTATCTGTCTTCCAAATGCACCTTAAGGACTCCTTAATAAAGTCAAGGTTACATGAAGAGTATTTCACTGAAAATCCGTGAATGACTATTAATAAATCTGCATTACAGACGAGTTATTTCTTTTCTCTGTCTCTCTTCTTTACAGTGAATGAGCCTCCCTTTTTATATGTTTTTAAACATAAGGTTATTTTATTATTATTATTTTACATCACCAATGAATCAGTAGTAATTCTTTGGAAGCAGCTAGAAAATATTTGCACCGGTGTGTATACATTTAGACCATATATTCTACTATATATGTTATATAAATATCTTTGACTTCTGCATCACCCCCAAATTAAAACTCCTTCTCTGCACCCCATCTATGAAACACACACACACACACACACACACACACACACACACACACACATCCACTTCCTCAATAAGAACATAGTGAGTTCCCATGTGACCATTTTAGTTTTTAATCCTGGTTAAAAGAAATTCCAATCCATATAATTATGTAACAGGTGTTTCTCCAGCTCCTACAGATCTAAAGGAACAGCGGGGTCACAAACTCAGCAATTCTGTTGTCACCCCTGAGGAACTGAAATGCCACCCCATTGTTATTTGCTAGTGTTTCGTCTTCCCCTAACCCTGTACCTTCCCTAGCACACACACAAATATCACATGTTGCTTATGTGAGAATCACCTTTTTTCCTTTGCAATCAGCATTTCTAGCTCCTCCATATTTTCCTCCTATCTTCCCCAGACCCAAGATCCCAGGGTTCCTGGGAATTTTTATTAAAAATAAAAATTATGAATTATTAATTCATCATAAACCATCAACGAGGGTCTCTCCCAAGGTAAGATTTGTTTGCAATGGAATTTTTACAAACTGCCTTTTACCACGTACCACAAAGCACAAGCAGACCTTCCAATGCCTGTGGACTCAGAAAGAAGTATTTCCCTCGAGACTTTTGTTGAAAAACCATTTTTACTGAGGAGTTTCCAAGCACCGGCTTTCCTGGAGTGGTACTCTCACCTTGCCAATGTACAGGAATCATCTATATTTACTAATAATGGTGACTCAAGCCCAAATCACAACCTGTGAATGTGTCATCATAGAAATGGTGTGGGAGACCAATGAGATAATGGAACATTGCAAGGCTGTCCCATCGTGGCTCTTGGTAATTACATCACACGCATAATCATGTTGCTAAAACCGCACCTTCACGTACTTGAATGTGAGTCAGTGGAACCCTTGTCCCCCGGGCCCCACCTTCTCAGGAGAGAGGCTCAGTTCCTGCTTAGTGCCTTCCTGGCTGCCTGCGCCCCAAACCCAAATTCAGAGTCCACAGTCAGCAGGTTTCCCAATGAGAGAAGAGGAGTCAGCTTCACGTTACACGGGACAAGGACAAGCTAAAGATCCCTTAACGTCTCTCCCGCTCCGAGCTTCCCAGAGCATGCTGGGAAGTTTGGGCTCTGTGGCCCTCCTGAAAGAGGCCTTGCCTTCCGTCTGGCTCCTCTCCTTCTTTCCGTCCTGCGTGATTCAGGGCTGATGGGATGGAGGGGCAGAGGCCAAGGAGGCCTGGGGTGTGTCCAGCCGGGCAGTGGTGTCACGGGCTCCTGTGGATGGCAGTCCCCGCAGCAGGGGGTGTCCAGGGCTGTGGGTCAGCGCGGCCACTTCAGATGGTCACCACACAGCTAATCCCAGTGACTGTGGGAAGAGCCGCTCAGACTGAGAAACTACGAACTCCCAGGAAAAAAACAGGTTGAAGGGATGGAGGTTGCAAACGAACCTGTACCTGAAAGCCTTTAAAATATTTTTATGTCCTGTAAAAGACAATCATCAAAGCACCCATGAAATAAAGGAAATATCAATGACATTTTATATATTTTAAATTAGTCATAATGAGCACTGTATATTTTAACTTCCATTTGTGATCCTTGCTATAAATTTTCACTATCTTCCTCTGGCTTCTCTTACGCTGAGACACTTGGAGAATAACAAAAAAAATTATACCAAAATATACTTTAAAAAGAAAACAAAACTCAAACATTTTATTATGCATTTTATTATTACTGATTTTATGACTCCGATTTATTGGCTCTTAACTTGATAGTCCCAGTAGGGTCCTGAGACCAGCTCCCCATATAAGCTTTTCATCCGGGCTTCAGGTCTGGCTCTGAGATCCATTTTCGAACCATCTAGGCAGAGGCAGGAAAGTATAATGGCCAAGATAACACACTGAAGAGTTAGACCTGAATTCAAACTCCACACCCACCATTCACTAGCTGTAAGAGTTTTCCTTCCCTCTTTGAAATTGGTCAAAAATCAACTGTCTGCATATCTCTAAATGTAATGGGTGTCTCATTTGGTTTCAGCTTATCTACATGTCATTCCTGAAGACAAAACCACAATATCTAGATTATTATAGCTTTATAAATCTTTAAATTGGGTAGTAGACCTCCTCCAGCTTTATCTTCTTTCACAAAATTGTTTTGGCTATGAACGTCCTTTGAATGTACGTATACATTTTTTGAATCAGCTTGTCAGTTTCTACAAATCAATTTTCCAGGACTTTGATTGGGATCACGTTAAATCTACAGATCCATTAGGGGATAATTGATATCAATATTATTGTTTTTAAAAAACTAGCATTTGATTCTGTTAACTTTCCACATTATTTGTTTTCCATATCATTGATTTCTGCTCTTGGTTTCTTTCCCTTTAATTACTTTGAGTTTAATTTGCTTTTGCTTTTTCAGTTTCTTTTTTTTTTAATTCTCTATATCATTTATTTATTTACATTCAATATTTTATATTAATTTCAGGTGTACCGCATAGTGGTTAGACATTTATATAATTTAAGAAGTGATCCCCCTGACTAGTCTAGTCCCCACCTGGCTCTATATATACTTATTACCATATTATTGACTATATTCCCCATGCTGTACTTTACATTCCCATGACTGTTTTATAACTACCAATTTGTATTTTTCAATTCCTTTACATTTTTCACGCGCTGCCCTCCAGATCCACTTCCATCTATCACCCCATCTAGTACCCATCTGACCCCATGCATAATAATTAAAATATTATTGACTGTATTCCTTATGCAATACCCTACCTCCCCATAACCACTTTGTAACAACCAATGTGTACTTCTTAATCCCTTCCCCTTTTTCATTCACTACCCTAACCCCTCTCCCATCTGTCAACCATCAAAATGTTCTCTGTATTTATGATTGTGTTTCTGTTTTGTTTGTCCATCTTGTTCTTTAGATTCCACATATAAGCAAAATCACATTGTGTCTGTCTTTCTCTGCCTGATACTCCACTCAGCACAGTACCCTCCAGGTCCATCCATGCCGCTGCAGATGGCAAAAACCCATTCCCTTCCCTGGCCGAGCAATATTCCACTGTATATATGCACCACCTTCTCTTTATCCATTCTTCCATTGACAGACATCCAGGCTGCCTCCACATCTTGGCCATTGGAAACAATGCTGCAATGAGCATATGGATGCAAACGTCCCCTCGAAGTAGCATTTTGGGTTTCTTTGGCTAAATACCCAGGAGTGGGATTACTGGGTCCTTCTTTGTCTCATGTTATATATAGCCTTTGTTCTAAAGTCTATTTTGTCTGGTATAAGTATTACTACCCCAGCTTTTTGTGTTTTTTGTTTGCTTGTTTCCATTTTCATGAAACAACTGTTTCTATCTCTTTACTTTCTGTCTGTGTGTGTTTTTCAGTCTGAAGTATGTCTCTTGTACAAAGCACACGAATATGTAAAGATTTTGTTTTCTTATCCATTTAGATACCCGGTGTTTCTGATTGGAGCATTTAATTCACTTGCATTGAAAGCAATTGTTGATTGACATGTAGTTATTGCCATTTTATTATTCATATTTTTTATTTCCCCACCACCACCACCATCTTAAAGAAGTCTTTAACATTCCTGTAATACTGAGTTGGTGGTAATGAGCTCCTTTCGTTTTATCTGTCCTTCAATTTTAAATGATAGCTTCCTGGATAGAGTACCCTTGGGTGTAGGTCATTGCTTTTCATCACATTGAATATTTTGTGCCAATCCCTTCTGACCTGCAAACTTTCTGTTGGGAAATCAGCTGACAATCTTATGGGGGCTCCCTTATAGGTTTTTAGTTGCCCTTCTTTTGCTGTTTTTAGGATTCTCTCTTTGTCTTTAAACTTTGCCAGTCTAATTATAACGTGTCCTGGTGTGGGCCTGTTTGGATTCATCTTATTTGGGACTCTTTGTGCTTCCTGGGCTTGGATGTCTGTTTTCTTTACCAGGTTAGGGAGATTTTAAGTCATTATTTCTCCACATAGGTTCTCAATCCCTTGCTGTGTCTCTTCTCTTTCTGGTACCCCTACTCATATGATGCAAATGTTGTTATGCTTGATGTTTTCCCAGAGGTCTCTTAAACTCTCCTCATTTTTTTGGATTTTTTTTTTCTTTTACTATTTTGATTGGGTGTTTTCTGTTACCTTGTCTACCAAATTATTGATTTGATCCTCTGCTTCATGTAGCCTGCTTGTGATTCCTTCGAGTACATTCTTCATTTCAGTTATTCTTCACTTCTGACTGGTTCTTGTGCATGGTTTGTATGTCCATTTTTATGCTTGCTATTTCTTTGTTGAAGTTCTCACTAAGTTCCTTAAACATCCTCATAACCATTGTTTTGAACTCTGTATCTGGTAGGTTGCTTGCCTCCATTTCATTTAGTTCTTTTTCTGCTGTTTCTTTTGTTCTTTCATTTGGAATATATTTCTTTGTTTCCTCATTTTGGCAGCCTCTCTGTGTTTGTTTCTATGTATTAGGTAGATCTGCTATAGTCTCCCAGCCTTATGTAGTAGGTGCCCTGGGGGGCCCTGGCACAGTCTCCCTGGTCACCTGCTGTAGTGCTCTAGGAGTGACTCTTGTGTGGGTTGGTGTGCCCTTATGTTATAGTTGAGCGTTGGTTGCTATTGGCTCATCAGTGGGTGATATTGGCCCTCAGGCTGACTTGCTATGGGGTTTGGCCACATTCACAGCTTATGGGCTGCTGTGTTGGGGGCTGACCCCACTGAGTGGGATTTGCCTCAGGTGACTCTGTGCCCTTTGTATGTGCCACTTGTGGGGTAATTGGGTGGTGCTTTCCTGTGATCTGAAGCCAACCTCCAAGTATGTTGTTTCTGGGGCCTCTTAGAAAGGGCTCCAGTGCAGGCCCAGGTCACCCACTGCCTGTACCTGGATGGGGACTACCTGGTAGGAGCTACAAAGTGATCTGCAGTTGTTTGCTGCCTGTGCTAAACCTGGAGGCACATGAGAGAGGCCATGCTGCAAACCGAGGACGGTTGCCACCAGTACCAGGCCTGGGGTAGCTCCACAAAAAGCCAGGACACCCCAACGCCTGCTGCCACCTTCCGGCTCCCTTAATGTTCTGCCCCTGCTAAAGCCTCATGCAGTACAGGAGTTGGGTGAGGCAGTCTCGGAGTCACCAGAGTGGGTAGCACTGTGGTCACCAGATTAATGTAAACTCTGGTTTGGTGCCTAATCCTGAAGCTACTCAGCAAAAGCCTCAGAGCACACAGGCCAGTGGCTACCTGCCTGGGGCCTGTGAACTCCTATAGTTTTCGAAGAAAGAGCGCGATGGGGCAGGGCTGGCTGCTTGCCAGAAAGTGCCTTCAGCGTTGGGGGGGCGGGGTCTCAGCGGAGCTCACCAGGCCAATCAGATTTCGGTTTGGCCGCAAGCGTCGGGGGGCGGGGCCTCAGCGGAGCTCACCAGGCCAATCAGATTCCGGTTTGGCCGCAAGCGTCGCGGGGCGGGCTCAGCACAGGAAAGGTGGCGCCTGGCTGCACGGGGGAGGACCTCTTCCCAGGTGACTGCCTTCCAGCCCTCCCTTCAAAGCCACACACCCCAATCTGCCCTCCATAAGCCTCTGACACCCACGAGTCACCATTGCTTTGTTGGAGCCCAAGGTGAGTGCCTGGGAGTGAGAGAGTCTGTGTGCGGCCAATTAAGAGGCCGCCTGGGTTGCCCGCCGCCTTCCGTCCCACCTGGAGGGTCGGAATCCCCGCTGTTTTCTCAGCTAGGTGTTGTGGGGGCGCCTCTCCCCGGTACCAGGACTGCAGGCTGGGAGCCTGGTGTGGGGCTGGGGTCTCTTGCTCCCCCGGGGGAACCTCCGCGGCTGAGATATGGCTCCTGATTCTCATTCACCACACACAGGTGTGGGACGGTTCCCGCGTCTCCGCCCCGCCCGCCAGCCTCCACGAGGCTTCTTTCTGTCCTGAGTTATAAAAGTTCTCTTCAGCGTTCTCCAGGTTGGTTGCTCTATCATTCAGTTGTAATTTTAATGTGTTCACAGAAGGGAACACAGTGGTTTTCTGCTCTGCCATCTTGGATCTCTCACTTCTTTTTCAGTTTCTTAATGAGGAAGCTTAAATAATTAATTTTACATTTTCTTTAATGTGTAATATAAGCATTTAAAGTTATAATTTTCTTCTAAGTGCTGCTTCTACTTTATCCAACAAATTTTGTGGTTTTATTATTCAGTCCAAAGTATTTTCTACTTCTTACTTGTGATTTATTTTTGGATTCATGGTTTATAGAGAGGTGTCTTGATAAATTTCTAAATGCTTAGGGTTTGTTTTTTTGTTTTTTTTTCAGATATTTCATCATTGTTAATTTGTAATTAAATACCATTGTGGTCAGATGATATAAACTGAATGGTTTCTAGCCTTCCATATTTAGTAAGACATGTTTTAGTACCCAGTCTAAAGTCTATTTTAATAAATGTTTCATGTGTCTTTGTTAGGTATAGCATTCACTAAATGTCAACTAGATCATATTATTGATACCCTTTATTCTCTTGTTTTATTATATTTTCTTATGTATGTTATAGATCCCAAAACATAGTATTAATTTTTTTTTTGCCTTAAACAGACATTAGTCTTTTAAAGCTATATGTATATCTGACATGAAAATTCTACAAAAATAGGTCTTTTATGTTTACCAAGATACTCACCCTTCTGGTACCCTACAATCTGTCTTGAAGAAGATGCTAAGTTCCATCTGCTGTTATATTTTTCTTTGGACTAAAAGAGTGTTTTAGCATACATTATAGTATTGAATTTTATATGTTTCAATTGCTTGAGATTTAATTTCAACTAAAAAATATTAAAGTTCCTTTGAGGGAAAACTTGTGAGTTTGGAGGACAAAAAGGTAGTGTGGGCTGCTATGTTTCCCTCTACCTTCCCATATGAAAACTCAGAAAGAAATGCTCCAATTCCCTCTCCATCAGTCAGAACAAGGAATATTAGTTAATAATATTTTAGACACCACTTTGTAGGAAGGTAGAATCTCTCTGGCATTTGGAAGAGTACCTAACTCTGGGTGGGAAATACCTAAATGTCTCTGGGGTCTCAGCTGGACAGAACGGATATTCAGTGTCAGACAGAGTATGTCCAGTACACTGTTGGTTTGTGCCCAGCAGAGACATTTGTGCAGTAAATCAGAGGCTTCCTGGGAAATAATTTACCTGAAAGGAATAAGAAAACTGGGTACAAATATCATTAGCCAATAAGGGAGTTGGTTCCTTCAGTCTTTTTAGAAGGAAAGATAATGGCTCTCAATCATAGATTTAAAAACATTTTTTTCATTAATACACCTAGAAACAGCTCTAAGGAAGCTCCTAAGAAATTTAGAGATCTAAAGGGTATTAATGAAAATATTACTGTGAATGCGATATTTGTATTTATATATGAATAAGACTATTCATATTATATAATGAGAATTATATCATGAGAATGACAGAAAACCTGAAGAAAAGATTAGTGGATTTGACTGAATGCAAATATAATCTCCTGTGTTTTAACTAAAAGGGAATGATCAATTCAAGAAAAATCAAAACGAAAAATTAATAACCATCATATATCTAAGGCTCTTAGAAAAGAATGTTTCCATTAAAAAATATGTGAGGGCCGGCTGAGTGGTGTGTTGGTTAAGAGCTAGCTTGGGACTCCAGCAGCCCCGGTTCAGATCCCACATATGAGAACCAGTGACACTGCCCTCTACAGCTAAGATGGTGAACAACAGCTCCACCTGGAGCTGGGCTGCTGTGAGTCCCCGGGACGGCATAGCTGCAGCCCCTGCTGCAGTGGGCTGCCATAGGCTACAGTGAGTGGCTGGCAGCCAGCATGAGTGGCTGGCAGCCGGTGTGAGCTGCCAATAGCCGCGGTGAGCGGCTGTCCAGAGGCCGACGACCGATCTCCCTCATCCAGGAAGAGCACAATGACGATACCAACATGGGCTAGTAGAAGCAATGTCCTCCACAACTAGACTGAAGAACAAAAAGACAGCAACTTGTCTGTTCCCCTTCCCCGATTCCCCAATAAAATCTTTAAAAAAACAAACAAAAAAACATGAAAATATTAAAAAGGCACTTCACAGAAGAAAAGCACATAGAAAATAAACATAAAAAAGTGTTTTAAAATGCCTGGAAGTAAAAAATTCAAAATATAACAATAAGATATACTATTTCACTTATAGTAATGGCAAAATATTATAATGATATTATCCAGTATTGTGAAAGTTCATTCATAGACAGTTAAGAAGCTTTAAGAAGTTGTGTCACATTCATTGATAGGAATCCATGCAGCCATTCAAAATTACTTAGAAGAAAATATAACCTAATGGAAGACAAACCTATATTGTGATGTTAGAGAAAAAGCAAGTTACAAAATATTGTTATCCCATTTTAGTTAAAAAAAAAAAAAAAAAAAAAAAAACAAAAACAAAAAAAACGAGGGCCGGCCAAGTGGCTCAGTTGGTTAAGAGCTCGCTCAAGAGTGCGAGTTGAGCTCTGAGCAACAGCAGTTGGATGCCCAGCCTGAGCTGAGCTGCCACTGAGCTGCCAACAAGTTGCAGGATGGCTCAGCTAAAAAAAAAAAAAAAAAAAAAAAAAAAAAAAAAAGGGTATAGATATGTAAATGTAAAAACAGTAAGGATGTATGTAGGTAGTCCTTATCAATATGGAAGTAAAATTTCTAGGGGTCTAATGAAAAATAAAACCCCACTAATGATAGCTTATGGGAAATAAGCTTTTTATTGGAAAACAGTAAAATGCCTTATATTGAAAGCATAGAAAGTAATCTATTACAAAATGAAAGGGATCTGTAGAATTAATAAGTATCTGCTTTGGTAGTTACTTAACACCTGATTTTCCTTCTTTAACTTCCAGTGAAATATTATTTTTCGTGTCCTTTATCTACTAAAGGCAATTGTAATTATGCACATGCTATTCTCAATTTTTAAAACTTGTCTTGTTGTCGTTGATTCTGTTTCCTTTTCATTTCATTTTATTAACAGATATCAGCAGTTTAAATACCTCCCCAATCTTTCTACAAAAATCAGACTTTCACATGCCTCTTCCTTTATTTTTATATAAAGGGGTAGAGTTCAAACAGATCTCTTTCTGCACTTGCCGAAGGAGACTGAACTGAATTCCACATAAGTAACTAGGTTGTGGATTTTAAACATTGGCAAATGATCCAAAACAGTGTCATCTCAAAACATTAGTTGGCAGCACTGGGCTTGGCAAAGAATTATTACACCTCAAAATACAAATCATGATTGCCTGGGCAGAATTATAAATGATTTTTTTCCACTGTAATTTTATGTAATTTTCCAAATGTCTATAATAACATGTCATAATCATAAAAAATAATGAGTGCTATATAAGAACATATATAGAGACCTGTAGTTAGATCTAGAAGTCGTTTCAGGGGTGCTCTAGCTGGCAGTAATTGGGTGGCATTATTTCCTGCAGAAACCAAGAGATACAGCATCTTATCATGTCATCTGGGGGCAATAGGAAGAGATAAATTTGTGTCTTTTGGCCCTGAAAAGATCATATTTGTCTGGTTGCAAGGAAAAAAGTGTAATGTAATAATCTGAAAAGCCCATAGCAATTGCCCACATAGGTATGTCCAGTGGCATGGTGCTTTTTAAAATTTAGAAAAATTATTTAACCTGATGTCGGCACAAATGAAGTTTGATATATGAGTATGCCTGTTCTCATAGAAATTGCCATTTTAAGAAATAGGGATAAAGGAACCAAAAAGGAAAGAGAAAGAAAAAGAAAAACAAAACCTCCCTTCCTTTGAAGCAAAATTGGATTTTCAGTGTTTTGCAGTTCTGAATTTCACGTGATGATGACCTTAAAAACAGTGACCATTAAAACAGTTGTTAGAAAAGTGTATTATTTACACACCACGCGCTTTTGAAATAGAGGTTACAGGAAGACATAACCGTGCTGTGCAGTGTAACCTACTTTGAAAGGTGTAGGCAGCCTAGCAAAAAATGCCCTTACATCATACTTGTCAAGAAACAGAAGTTTTATTACCAAGGAATTTCACTTTTGCTGCTTATTCTTAACACTAGCCCAGGGAGTGAGAGGATTTGTTGATCTAATATAGATAGCGATGTCTTGGGTTTGTTCAGATTTATATGGACAGCATCTGGGGATCAGGGATTACATTTAAAATGTAATAAAATGTTCCTGCACACTTTAACTTACAAATACTATCCTTAAAAAAGTAAACATCAAATAATCACAGGTATCTTTCAAGAAAATGTTGACATAGCTCATGGAGCTCACATAGATATCCTTGAATCATTTCTAAGTAAACTTAATAAACTCATTTTCGCATTCTGTTGCTGTAAAAAAAAACTACCTGGGAGAAGAGACACCAAAGCATATACTCTCATTTGCTCCAAAATGCATGCTTTCTAGTTTTAAAAAGATGATTTCTAAAAACACTATCAGAAAGGTCCATTCAAACTAAAATTCAGCATTTGTAAAGGACAATCTTACCAAGAGACTATAGAAATATCAGTCACCACACATAGGTGAACAAACGCCCCATTGTTTTCATCTTATTCTCCTGAAGCGCCATGGTTAGCGTTTTCTGTGACGCCCTGGCACTCCACAGCAAGGATGCTTTATATCTGAAAAAAATATATTACACCTTTGGACTGACACACTTCCTTCCAAAATTTCTTTAATAACAAAACTAGGAAATTCACTCAAGTGGGATTTAAAAACAATTCAAAGTCTACTATGTTGACTAGAGAAGGTCACTTTCCAACATTCAGCCTGATTTTCTCAATCATTTGCCTGAGATCCAGGAAGCCCAGACACTTCTTTTTCTCTCTCTTCTATCCAGAAACTCTCTTTAAATAATCAATTGATAGTATTATACCTCGGTACATACTAATTCAGCCTTTCCAAAGTTGGTGTATTTACTAAGTCAGAAGCTACATGGTGACATTAGCCTAAGTTCTGATTTGTAAAGGCTGCATTCCTAACCTTAAAATCCTTTAGAATATGCCTTCAATCACAAAAAGGAAAAAAAAAAAAGGAATACTTGAATAATGTGGAAAGAAGGGAGAGATTTTAAAATTTTACTTGTATAGCTTCTTTTTAGAATAACCACATCATTGGTTATTAGAAATAATGAAAATCATTTTTGCCATGTTCAAGACTTCAGGCAATTTCCTTATCTTCCACAGGACAGTTATTTTGTTGCTAGAAACCAATGGGCTGGTCTCATTAATTCAGATAAGGTCAGAGAAATGGTACTTGAGTTTAGGATGGGTATCAGAAGTTAAGGAGAAAAACTTATACAGATTCAAGGTCAAAATGAGAAACTGGCACTAATGTTTCATAAAAGCTTTAAGCAGAATTTTGAGCTATGAACTCAATAATAAATGAAAACACAAGTGATTAAAATTAACCAGGTGAGGATATATATATATATATATATATATATATATATAGTAATCATTTTATATTATATGGAACATCAAGGACACAAACCTGATAAACTATAACAAAACTCTGCCTTAGGCTCAAAATTCTATGGTATTTTATTAAATTATGATTTATGATATGCTCTTTTTGTCTTATGACCAAACACTTAGAAAACTTCTGTACTGACCACACTTATAAAAGGCATCAACTGACAGGAAACAGAGAAATTACAATATCCTAACACTCTTCTTTAAGGGGACTCGCTTACTCTTGGGCCAGGCACGACACTTAACAGTTTGTAATGTACAAATATCGGTGTCTTGGAACAGAACACACCCTAGTTCCGCGCCTGTGTCCTTCTGCTGGTATATTCCCATGAGAAATCCAGTCTCACTCTTTCAGCCTTCTAGACCTAACATTCTGAGCCTCCTTTTTCTGTGTTTATCTGCTTTTTAAATGTGTTCTTTTGATTTTTTTATTGTTGCTCTAATTTGAGGGATAGAGCAAGGAATTCCAGAGTACAGATTACATCTTATTTCCACTATTGATTACAAGCATGAATAACAAAAGTACATGGTCTCCATAGGATTTACTAAACGCATTTAAAAAGTGTAGATCTGTATCTGTATGCACTTTGTGCCTATTTTAAACTGTTCTTAAGTGTCCTCGTCTCCTTTTTTTTTTTTTTTTTTTTTTTTGATGGTAGTGTCTCTGGCCCTCATATGTGGGACCCGAACCAGGGCCGCTGGCTTCCCAAACCAGGGCTCAACCACCGTGCCACTCGGCCGCCCCACTTCTCCTATTTATATTCATCAAATAGTTCCTCTAAAATTGTTTTACTTACTGTACACTTACTGCACTGCTAAAATCAGGATAATTAAAATGGAAAAAAAGACAGACAGTTATGCTACTACTAAGAAAAGTGTGTCCCGTATATGTTCTTTTCTGTGCTTGCCTGTTTGTTTGCTGGCATACATTTGCAGTTGTAGTCATTTTATGGATATCATTTTTGTATTCTTCACTTTTTAGTTAGCTTCCGTAACAGCCATTGTCTCACATTGTTCTGCATTCTCTCATTTCTCTTTAGGGCAAACCCCACTACTTAGAACAACTTTCTGGATCTGAACACATCCTTATCTGGTAGCAGTTCAGGTTTCCCATTTTTCCCTTGTTCTTACCATCATTTCCTATATGTTGCCTTACCCAGATACAGGTAGTTAACTCCAATACTAGATCGGTAGGTATTTTAGACCTATCCTATGTTGGTTGTACTGTGTCTAATTTGCAGATAGACATTTTTAAAGGGACAGGAAAAACGAAAGTAGGTACAGATGGAAACAATAAAAATGATTAAAGGATGGCAAAATAGGACCTCTGAGGAAAGATAAAAGGAGATGAGATTATTTGTTCTTCAGAAAAGAAAACCAAAAAGTGAAGGGTGCTTTTCCAGTGTTCTTAAAGAATGCGCAGAATTACCCTAAGACCGTATGTTTCTCGTTGTTCCTTCTATTTTTGTCATCGAGCATGGCTAAATGGGTTTAAACTGTGATTGGGGTGGGCACATGGACCCTGTGATGGCATACTTCTGGGGTACAGCACCAAGCATCATGCATCATTCATCAAGGAGACGTTTGAAGGATATGAAATACTCAGGTGCTTCCCTCTTAACTAAAGGGAGATGCGTCTTGCCGTATGTTGATTATGACTCATTCCATTCTGCCTTTCTTCAGGGCACTGTTTATTTTCCAGGGTGTCCAGTGTCTTTTCTCAATACTTACAGCCTCTGAGGAATGTGTTGGTGTTGCACACACCCAGTGCTGTTTTTTGTTTGTTTTTTTTAGCTGAGCCCTCCTGCCACCTGTTGGTAGCTCAGTGGCTGCTCAGTTTGGGCTGGGCATTGAACTGCTGTTGCTCAGAGCTCAGCTCGCACTCTTGAGCGAGCTCTTAACCAACTG
Organism: Aselliscus stoliczkanus; assembly: GCA_033961575.1. Classification (NCBI taxonomy): domain Eukaryota; kingdom Metazoa; phylum Chordata; class Mammalia; order Chiroptera; family Hipposideridae; genus Aselliscus; species Aselliscus stoliczkanus. The sequence goes on from CM066741.1 coordinate 29,474,081, forward strand.
AGCCACTCAGCCGGCCCTTACCCAGAGCTGTTTTAATGTACTCTTCTCACAATGGCTGCTGAGCCAGTCCCCCAAACCAGAGTTACTCTCCAGTCCTTGCTCCTTTCCCCTGGGTGGTTGGGTGCCTTTGAATGCCAAGATCCAAGAAGCAAAGAATTCTGCCCAATAATATTCTACTTTCCTCTCCATCTCTCTTAATCAGCATATGCAATGGCTGCTTAGATGAAGCTTTCACTAGTGAAATTTGGGGGGAAATTCCTATAGTAGGAAAAAAATATGTCAACTAGGTAATTTTCCCATATGGTATCATTTTTTTTCATATTTTTTATGAAAATGATTCTCTTGAAATCACTTCTTGTTTGCCTTATTTTTAATCCCAAATCTTTAAAGTTCCTCATATTATTCACAGTTCCCCTTGGCAAAGGAAAATGATCTTTTCGACATACCTCTGACTTCTCATTACTGGATCAAAAATTGTTCTATTATGCATTCCAATTCTTCAGATTCTTAAAAGCAAACGAGTCCCACAATTTTGGAGAGGCTCCATTGCATAATGGTTTACTTGGACTTCATGGATTCAAATCCTGGCTGGAACACTGAGCGGTTTGGTGACCCGGGGGAAATTCTTACTGTGACTCAGTTTCTTTCATTGTCAAATTGCATTCATAGCAGGACTTATGTCACATCATCTTGGCTTTAGGATGATAATCTCTCATCGTGCGTTCCCATAACCTTTCTAAACACTGTCCACTATACTTAGCACCTTTACTCCCAGATAAAATTTACTCTTCAGTGTCCACTCCAAAAAAACCAAACACAAAACCACCTTCAAAAGTTTAATAGGCTGTAATGATGTAGGGTGAGGGTGCCCACCACATGCTGAACAGTTTTACAGGCTTCCTTATGTATCCTTCTCTCCCACACCATGTTAACCACCCATCTGCCCCGGGACATTAAGTCCACATTCTTCTGTGATGTGATGCAAACATACTTCATGAGGCATTTAGCCAATTCCCTCCCTGCAAGAATTTCAGTGGCAGATGTCAGAAGAATGACACTGTCCCCACCCCATGACTGTAAGATTGAGCCCTAGCTCAGCCACTCCATGGCTTTGTGGCTTTGGTCACATCAGCTCTCATCTCCAGAGATTAATCTCTTGACCTAGAAAGCAAGAATGATAAGACACAAGGTTTGAAATGATTTAAGACATGTGCTGTGCTCTGAGGAGTATCTGGCAATCGCGTGTCCATAATAAACGTTAGCCATCCCATCCCTGATTTCACTGAGTTCCTATAATAATCACATGAACAAGCCTATAAAAGAATCGTATCAATTGTAAAGCCCTTTTGTTACTGATAATATCGTAACCACTATTGAGGTTTACCTCTTTTTCCTCCTTGCATCTCTGTGCTCCTCTATGCTCAGTGCAAGGACTGTCGTGAACTTTGCAGCAATCTTCATACTCCAGGTGGCTGTGCCAAGGAGACTTGGGGATGCTTTTGGTTTGCAGAATCCCTGGCCAGCCCGTGGAAAAGGAACCTTGGCACACCTGCTGCTAAGTTCTCTCGCAGATATAACCAAAATTCTGGATAGGAAAGGATCAGCTAGGTGATTCAAACAGACTGGACCTACCTCACAAAACAAAGTGCAACACACACCTTCCTCTTATATTTGTAAGTTAATAACTCAATAGACATTGGAACTAATCTAACTTGGACTTGTCATAGGACTGAGTGTCCATCCCATAATTAGTATCCTTACTGTCTTTGAGATGATTGCAAATTATCCAAGTGATTTCAATAGGAAACAGGCACCAGTGTGGCTGGCACTCTATGTCATGCTACCTTCCAGTGTTTCATATTTAGAAGAGGGAGAGGTGTGTCTAGAGGACTCAGAAGTGGCTTGTATTGCTGTTAGGGGGGCCTACAAGGCAAGTTGCTGGAGCTTTTTTTGAAACATAAGGAGGCGGGGAGGTTTCTTGATGTAAATGTCTTTTATTTTATTTTTATTTTTTTATTATTAGTTTCAGATGTACAAAACAATGCAATGGTTATCCTTTTTACCCCTTACAAAGTGACTCCCCCTCCCCAATCCGCTGCCCCCTCCCCCCGATATCGTACATATCTATTACAATTCCATTGACTCCACTCCTACACTATACTCCACATCCCATGACTATATATGTGTTAAATTATAGTTGACACGATGGACTCATGTCTTGTTAGGGAGACCACTTCATGGACGATGTAAGTTTCTTTTAAATGAGCTTGATGTGGCTGTGATTGAGGAAAAAATGAACTCAGGCAGGTGAAGAATAAACTGTGGAAGTCACACCACTCTTTCTTTTTATTCTAGCAAACTCTGAAAACATAGCTTTGAAAAGATCTGATATCGCTGAAGAGAACGTAGCACAATCTGAAGTTGACACTGTCCAAGGTAAGAGAGCATAAACTTCTCCACAGATTTTCTTGTGTTTTCTTCCCAATTTTTCAATATCCTGTAACACGCTAGTAATTTTTCTGTGATGCTATGGCAGCCTTCTGCACAATTTGGGAGTTTCACCCTAACTAAACATGGTCAGATTTATTCATTTTGCCAAACTAGTGGGTATTAATAGTACAATGTCATTTAATTTGCATTTCCCAACTTACTAAGGATACCTCTTCATTGAAATTACCTGTTAATTTTATTTGCACATTTTTTTGGGAAGATTGTGTGTCTTCTTTTATAGAAGTTCTTTATATATTCTGAAAATTAATCCCTGGATATTATGTATGAACAAATATGTTCTTTCAGTCAAGTTCTCGTCTTTAACTTAGTCTGTTGGACTTTATTTGCCAATACTATTGAAAGGGAATTTAGACTAAAGTACAATTTAGATCTTGAAAATTCAGTACATTTATCTGCTTTAAATTTCTTGTTTTGTGGAAGGTGAAACTGAGGGTGATAAAATATATATCTAAGATTACCATACTGGTTAATGGTACAATGAAAATTTGAGACTGGGTCTCTTTATTTATGGGTTAATGATTTGGAATCATACCATCGTATTCTCCACTGGGTTCTGGTTAAAGCTGTATTCTTAGAAGAAAAAAAAATATACACACCCACTACTAGTTCATTATGTCTTGAATTATTCATATACTGATTTTTTTTTTCCGACAAGTACATTTTTGAGAGTTCTCCTTTCTTCTTCCGTCTTTCCTTTCTGCTAGACTTCATTTGATAGCCGTGAACTGTGGATAAAGAATAAATATGGCTTTTCTGTTCCCTAGGACTATCCTCTTCCTTATTTATGTCTGACCTGGTATAGCACTCCTGACCTTGGAAAGTTTAATTGAGGCTGGAATTATATGGCACAGCTTGAGGCCACCTGAATTTAGAGGGTGTGACATACACAAAGACATACAGACACACACACACAGACACACACACACACACACACACACACAGCTCATCACACACATTGACATGTAACAGCCTGATGAACTGAGTGAGGAGTGAGCGTGTGTGTGTGTGTGTGTGTGTGTGTTTAGCTTTGATAAAATGATAGCAGTGAAGCAGCCTGTTGTTGTTTTTACTGGGCAGAATCCTTATGAAGCAAGAAAATCTACCTACGTTTCTCTATAATTAAAACATAGAGTTTATTCATTAAAGTAATTCAGAATTGCTTAAATATGGAAGCTATTAAAGAAAAAGAAATAACAGTCAGTTGTAACTAATTCAAGGCATAACTATTCTGTGAAATATTTTTAGAACATTTTGTAACAGATCAACCGCCTGATAAATGCTGACCTTTCCACTATGTCGTTAAGATAATTTAATAACATAAAGGTAAACAAAAATTTTGCTAATTGATTTGTTTTAGATAACCATTAAAATTTTTAAAGCATTTTAAGTGGTTAATTACAAAAAATACCGTCTGTTATATTTAATAAGATTATGACTAAGACTTTGGGTATGATTTGTACATGAAAACAAAGACATTGTTATTGAGAAGAACGAATTAAGTTAATTTTTGTTGATGAATTAACTAGATTTAAAATCACTTGTACTCCTAACCATATATTCCCCAATTATCATTTTCCTACATGGTAGATTTCTAACTGTTTTAGTAGAGATGACCTTGTAGATAAAGCAGAAAATTAAAAGAGGCAATGTTCATTTATTATACGTTTATGTAATTAAACAAGTAAGTATAGCATTGTTTTGACAGGTATCACTGCATGTCCTGGGTAACTAGTTAACAGCATGCTAAAGCTCAAAAATATTTGCAAAAATATTTCCATTTTGAAGAAGTACAAAACTTATTTTTTTGTTTCATTCAGCACAACTAAAACTAGTCCCAAAAGTTCTCTTTAAGTAACCACAAAATAAGATTAAATAAATCAATATATGGTATTTTCATTCATACACACACACACACACACACACGTGCATGCGAAAGGCCTCTAGAGAACGTATTTTTCAATAACTAAAAGCCGATAGAAAACATTCTCTGTCTCTTAATTATTTTTTTATTTTGGGCACAGATTATCTCATAGATGTGAGCAGTGCTCAGAATTTATGAAATACAAAGGAAGAACTCAAGCTTACCCACAGGGCATTCTAGATTCACACACGTAGAAGCTTGACAGATAATTACACCCATATGCACCCGTATAAACTCACCCACCAATGAGGTTTATTGCTGTAAGTGAAACTCAAGATGTCACCAAGTCATAGCATATAGCTTCATTAATCAAAACAGTCAGCGAAATTATTTCTCAGAGTTCAAGAATTTTCTTTAGTTAAAAAAATTATTTCACATAGAATATAAAGTAATGAATATATAAACCACCTCAGTCATTTACAAAATTCAAAATCGATGATCAAAAATAAGTAAGAAAAGAATGTGAACTTGGTCCGCATGAGTTCCAGGTTTTATAGATTTTGCTTTGCTGGAAGACCCAGACAAATTAGATTGCCCTGATAACCGTGTCCTAATCCGAAAATCTGCATTGACAAAGATAATAATAAGTGTGATTATCAGCGCTTACATAACACTACGTGCCAGACATTATTCTAAACACCTTACACATAGCAATTCACTTAATTGTAGTTACTCATTAATCAAATATTCTTGCGCATGGTAAGAAGGAGTTTTATTTGCCTATTCAGGGGTGATGTGGCAGCAGATTTGTCACATAAATAGGAGGAAACATGGAGAACCGGGTGTCAGCCTTTATCCAACCGCCCATTAATTTCTTATTCTGGGTCATAGCACAGAAGCCACCAAGATTTATGAGACTTCTGTTTAAAAATGAATGGAAATGTTCTTTTGATACCAAATCTTAAATTGTTTTCAGTAAGAGAACTAGATAGCTTTACAGTGGCAAAAGAAAAAAAAAAAAAAAAAAAAAAAAAGGCCAGAGTTAGATTTTCTAGCTACAATGATTCTGCAAACATCTTAATAATTAACTTGGGGAAACTTTATCTTCATCTCCCATGTTCCACACAAGCCTGGATTCCTCCAAACCTTCTGAATACCAACAGCAACTTGGGCCCAGAAAGCCTCCTATTTGATCATTTAAACTAGCTGGAAATTAAAAAGTTGAGCTATGTTTTTTAATAGGTACTGGATTATGACCCTGTAAATATCACAGTGGTCTGCACAACCAGTTCCTGATGGATTCTGGTTTTGCTTGTTGACAGTTTTGTTCACTCATGATTCAATACCCAGGGCTGTTAGTAAAATGCGACCTATTTATGGCCCTGAATTGACTATGCCTAGAAAGGATCGTTGTCACATTCAGTAGAAACTAGTACTGAAAGTTGATGATATTGGTTTCCCCTCTTCTAAGGTGGTAGAAACCCCAGCATAAAGAATTAAATATGGCTGTGTGTATTCTCTTTCAATCTGTTGAGATACATAGATATTAAGCTCTGAAATAATCTGTAGGTAAATGCTTAAAAACATAAATTCAACCAGATAAAAGGGGTGTGTGTGTGTGTGTGTGTGTGTGTGTGTGTGTGTGTCATAAGAACAAAAGATAGAGTTCAATAAAATGGCTTGAATATCTGCCATCCAATGGGGTGATCTTTCCTCCCATGGACCATCCCAAGACAGATATAAACGGAGTGTGTAGGATGCTGAGTCTGGCAGATGTGCCGTACTGTGCAGGGAGACGGTTTATGACTTAGGGCTATTGCCCTCTAGAGATGGAGCACACTAGGGACCACTTCACCTGAGACCATAGACCACACTCAAGCTTCAGGCCCCAGGGAGCCGCTAGAGTCCCTTTTTGTTCAGATCTCCATCTCTCTCCCATCCCTGAGGTCAGCAGGACCACAGCACTGAGATGGTTTACGTGGAGCTATACAGATTCACTTTGGGGGGGATTCACTTTATTAAAACCTGTCTGCTTGGGGTCAATTTAAATTCCACAGTCAGACACGAAATACCAGTACGTATCCGTTACGCCTGGAATCTTTGGATCCTTAGAGAATTACATGCATTTATAATAATAATAATAATATAGTAATAATAATAATAGTATATGATAAAAAATGAATTTTCCCTAACCAGCATCTTAAGCAAAATTCCCACCACTGTTTTTTTTTATCCGTGGTTTGATTCCTGACCATTCCTATTGAGTCAGTGCTTTTAGCAATAGTCATCCATGCAGGTTTATGGGGTTACTTCCTTCAGCGTGGAAAGAAGGTCTGTTTATTCAAGTGACAAACTTCACAGAGAGACTCATAGGCATCAGTCTGAGGCTGTCATATCTTTCACATGAGTCCAGCCAAGTTTATTTTTGTAGCTGTGAATAGAATCCCAGCATTGATGAAGATTCCGTACATTTATGATGAGTAATATAGTAACAAAAGTGCTGGGACTGGAAAGAAATATTTTTGGATTTCTTATTTATTACATTTTTAATAGAAACTCGGGAAGAGCCTTATCAGCTGTCATTGGGTTTAAATTCCACAGTATTTTTTGTATTTGACCAAATTCCCTTATCTCTTATTTCCTTGTATTCTGCTGTGCCAGCCTCCTAGCAGTTGATATACTTATCTGTGGTTTTATAATAAAATTTTAGCTTCTACTGAAGGAAAAGAGAAGAAAGATAGAAAGAAAAGGAAACGCTGTGCCTTAGATACTAAATATGCCAGCGGCCTGCGTCCATTTTGTGACTTTGAAATGGCTGCCTGGTCACTGCCTAATTGGAGAGCTTGGGGGGTTAGCCCCATGGCTCCAGTTTCGAGGCGTATACTGCGCCAAGTGCCTTAGTTTCTTTTCTCTTTATAGAACAGGAGATGGACATGTTATACAGGGTGTAAAAAAGGGGAGAAACAAAACACATGTAGACACAAATACACACAACCAAATGGCAAAACAGAAATAAAAAGAGGATAGAAGTTATGTACTCCTGGGGTTTGCTTCTTGTTCCTTTATTTCAGTTTGGAGCAAGCCATTATCTCTCTTTTGAAATTGAAGAAAAACCTGGACAGTTTTTTTGGCATTCCTGCCTTATGTAATATTAAGTACTTGTTTTAACCCCAATTCAAAAAGTAAGGGAAATTCAAAACCAAAGTTACATCAAAATGTAAAATGTTAGAAATCCAAGCCATCTAAAGTCCTGATTGAGTGTGGATTCTAGGATGCAAGGAGATGAGATTCAAACTCCGAAACAAATGCATACATATGCTGCTAGAAGTAGTGTGGACAGTGACAGTTTTTCAAAGGGTTTGGGACAATGAACTTGTCATGCTGGTTATCCGTCTAGTAAGAGCCAAGTCAACAAACAGTTGCTCAGCACCTACTATGTGCTGGACCCTCTCCTGGGTACTGGCTCTTACACAGATCAATACAACATAATCTCGATCTACAGTTTAGAATCATTTCACCATGTACTATATAAACTCATCTGACCTCTGAACCTCACTTACCTCATCTGTAAAATGGAGGCCGTTCTGCTCGCAGGCAAGGAACAGAACCACATGATATTTTAAAGTTCCTGCAGAAATATATAACTCTGTGACTCGAATTATTTCACGGGTTCTATGGCCCCAAATGATGTTCCATGAAAAATGGACTCCAACCGTTACCTCCTCAAGGAACCAGACTGCTTTCCAGGAAGCAAAGGTGGACCCTGAATTATGGGGCATCAAAGTACTCTCCCTTTGTGTCCCTTCCGGGGCGTTCCTTCTGTGTCCTCTTTGCCCAGTTTGACACCAGGGTGCGTTTCCACCGGGCAGAAGATGCACACTTTGTTCACTCGTGCTCAGGTCCCATGTGGTGCCTCCCAGAAGCTGCACTCTTGGAAGCTGACTGGCAGTAAATTCACCAGAACCTCCCCGTGAATGTCCGTCAGGACGATGGAAACCTCTTCCCCTCCCTCGCCTTCGCCAACAGATGTTCCCTCCGTGACATGGGACAACCAACCTGTGAAGTAATGAAGGGGGTCACGCTGAAACACCGGCGGCTTGAGCAGGGAACACACTGATTGGACTCTTTCCACGCTATTCGGCTGTGACAGCATGTGACAACTGTCCCTTTTCATTTCCCATCCAGCCTCCAGGAGATGGAAGATTTAGTATCCTCTCGCCCACTTTAAATCTGAGAAACTTCTCCTTATGGCTTCTTATGAGTCCTGGAGGCTGGAAAAAAGCCAAGTCGCTTTAGATTTGCAGCAAGGATTCCTATTAAGTTGCTTCAGTTTGCAGTGGAGATGTTGGTGGCACTTTGCAAAGACTGTCACCATTGACCTGCAAAGGTTGTACATCTAAACCTCTGAGTGCTGCCTTCATGTCAGCAAATGAGCTGTTTTCAATCCTGGTTCCACATTTTTTTTTTTTTTTTTTTTTTTTGCTGGTTTGCCAGGTTCCAAGCTGAGACTGTCAACATTACTATAACTTGTGATCTTGCACAGCCATCAGTTTAAAACAATTTCCATGCACATTTATTCAGGCGGAGGCACAAGCAGGAGGCCCCAAGGTGGCAGGTTCTTGCATTACTCTAATCCAGTTACCACTGAGTTAAAATGCTTTCATTACAGTTTCAAACCCCTGGGAGAAAGTAGGGATGACAAGCCGGGGTCTGCTTATTATGTTTGAAGCCAGGATTGACTCCAGGAAATAGTAGCGAGACTGAGCAAGTACACGTATGCATGCTTCCCTCTGTCTGTCTCTTTTGGGTCGTATTTTGAATTCTTCTGAATTTGAACTCTCTTTAAGGTCTCTCAGCCCACCTTGTTGGAGATGTGGAGAGCAACGATACAAGTAGTCATGATAAAAATATTACTTATTCATGCAAAGTCCGTTGGAAGCTCAGGTGTCTGGGGCATGCCTTAGCCTGCCCCTAACCCCTCACTCCACAGAGATCATTGGAAGCTGTCTAAACCTGTTCACCCAAGCATCGGTGAATTATTAAAAATTAACCACTTCCCTAACTACTTCCTTAATCATTGCAGATGAACACTCTAAATCAAATATTTAAGGTACAATTTGATGTAGAGCAACTTATTTATTCAATTAATATTTATGAAAGAGCTACTTAAATGCAGGTACTATGCTAAGCGTGGTGTCTCAAAGAAGGAAACGTGCCGGTAATGCCAACCTTTCCCAAGTTCACAGCCTTAGTGGGGACACTGGACAAGCAAGTGATCTTAACATTTTAAGATGTGTACTATCACAGGAGAAGGGCAGAAGCTGTGGAAGGGGGACTCGGAGTCTCTCGTAGAGACCAATGTCCTGGATGAGACATGCAGAAGGCTGCCTGCCTGGAGGAAAATGTGCCGGAACGCAAGCTACAGGCTGACAGCGTGTGTAGGGAAGGGACAGGCCACTTCCATGCAGCGTGATCACCTGTGCTGAATGGAGAAAGGCCAGCAAGGATTTCGAAAGATATCTGACAAAGGAAGACAGAGGAAAGGTTGCTGTATTCTAATGCGTAGTATAGACCTGCAATTTCATTTACACTAAGCTACTGAGAGTCCATTTTTTTGAGCATTTGAAACTTACACTGTTTAAGAGTCCAAACTTTATTTCTGTTTCCATCGTAGAGACCTCTATCTTCGTGGCGTTACGTCATTCCTTGACTTCTCAACAGTGCACCCCAGTAGTTTTTCTGTCCCTGATGTCTAATGAAAGAAATGAGAAATAATTATGAAAGGGAGTTATCTTCCTATCTAGGGTATAAGATCTTTGAATTTCTGGACCTTACTTTTTACGCTTTATGTACTCTTAGTTCATATTATGTGCTGAATTTATATTTTGGAAATGAGTAAGACTTGAATGAATGAATTTAAAAATAACACACATAAGAAAAAACTTATTTATCCGGACAACAGGTTAACTTAGAGAAATGTAAATATCAGATTTATCCTTTGTATTTCTTTAGTATTTGGCATAATTATTTTATTAGTCATTTTAATAAGTTATTCTAAGTTATCTCTCATTTTAGTCTTTTAACAATGCATACTTTGGAATCTAATAGAAAGTTTGTAGAATTGTATATGAAATTCACAGGGCAAGTAAGTCAGCATCTCAATTATTACAAGGTACTACCATGTAAAGATGTGAACTTTATTTTTCCTTTCTTTTAAAAATGTTTGCATCCTGCTATTGGTAGAAATTAATGGAAAACTGAAGTTGGTTTTCTTCTTATTGTGCAGTCTATATTTGCAAAAGCAGAATTGAGTTTGCCTAACACCCAAGTGTGAATGTCTCTGAAAAAGTCATAATCAGAGTCCAAGGCCAGACTAGAGTTTGATTCAGCTCAAATCTATATCATATCTTGGAAGGTTGAAAATAATTGGTGGATAGGGGAAACGTCATAAATCTTTGCAAATTGACTGGTGAACAGGTTACATGGAAATGTGCATTACTCAACACCAACCAACCATAGAAAATTACCCCTGCTATTTTGATTACTTAAAACTGTAATTAACAATCCCAAAATACTCTAAAATTTCTTTTTAATCTGGTTTGAAGGACTTAAGTAGAAAGCTATTAGATGTGGAGGTCTATGTAGATTCTACATATATTTATCTAGTGCCTACTATGTGCAAAGCAACAATATAAGAATGAAATAGACACAAAGCACTGCCCTCAGGGAGTTTGCATGCTACTGCATACAAACAGACATCTAACACATAATTAAAATCTACAGTATATGAAATGATAAGTGCCATAGAGAAAAATAAGTGTATAATAATTTTAAACACCACAGTCAGAGGAGGCCTCATTGAAAAGAGGAGATTTAATCAAAGATCTAAAGGAAGTGAGGAAGGAAGCCTGAAGCTGCTCTGGGGACAGGCATCTGAGGCAGAAGCGATGACAAGTGCAAAGGTGCTGAGGCCCATCATGAGTTGGAGAGACAGAAAGTAGATGGCACGGCTGAGGCAGAGCAGTAGGGAATGACATCAGTCAAAGCAGTGAGTGGAGGCAGAACTGGTAAATTGTGTGGAGCTGTTGGAACAACTTGGTCTCTTACTGTGAGTAAGATGGGAGGTCACTGAAATTGGGGGCAGGGAATGACATGATCAGACTTGTTTTTTGAAAGAACACTCCGATCGCTATTTTGAGAATTGTCTGTTGAGGTACAAGAATGGTGGCAGCGGGGGGTAAGGGAGAGGTGTATTACAGCAAACCAGTGAAAGCTGCTGGTGGCCAGGGCCAGGGCAGTCGCAGGGGAAGCCATAAGTAGTGAGGTTCTGGATAGAGTGTGAAAGTGGAGATAAGGAGACTTGCTGATAGACTAGGATTTTCAACAAATGAAGACACCAAGAAAACGCTGAGATTTTGATCTCAGCAGCCAGTCAAGAGACTTAATTTTTCTTGGGGAAAAAAATGAAGCATCAGCAACCAAACTAAATAAAAACAGAACAAAACTTTTGTTTTCTCTTCTTGGAGAGGAAAGGCGAAATAGGTTTCTTCGTGGAAGTGAAATGAAATGGAACCCCTGGGCTTCCGAGTCTGGGATCTGGTTTTGAATTAGGACTTTTCCACTTTCCTTGCACCATATGGTCATGGAGGAATTATTTGACTGTGTTCAATTATCTTATCTTAAAAGAGGTGATAATAATAGCACATACTTCATAGAGGGCTTTTGCTCACTCGAGAAAGTTTGTGTAAAGTGATCAACATGCTGACCGATTCAGAGTAATCACTCAGGAAAGCAAATTGATTTTTGAGAAACTAGCAATAACCATCCATTTCAGTGGTGACAAAACTTCCCATAAACTGTGAAGAAATTATCAAAATATTAGCATATAAATAATTTTTTTTTTGCAATACAGATTCTTTGTAGCTAGTTACTAGTTGATCACCTAAACTGGAGCAGTATTAATAGAATATAAAAATAACCAGCATGGCCCCCATTTTCAAAGAACTCACAGATTTGCGGAGGAGACAGATGTGTGCACAATAAATCGTGAGAGTCAATGAGAATTGAAGGAAAATAGTGATTTTCTTCCACTGAGAATGGAATTAGTTTAGCTGAAGTTTCTAAGTGGGAATAAAAGCTTTAGACTATTTTGATGGTATGTCCTGAACCAAAAATCAATACATGTCATCCAAGAAGCATAGACATAGGGAAAAACAGGGTCAAACATTTGAAATCTGGACTGTCCTACAAAGTTCAATGTTTATAATAATTTAGAAACATATTACATTATATTAATAATTATTACATGAGCTACTGTGAAAATGTTTGCCCTCTAACTACCATTCACGAAGCTGAACACACCTGTCTGGATAAGCCAGGTTTTCCCTAAGAGAAACCTAGAAATGCATTTAGCCAAGGTCTGAATTCGGAGTGCTTATCTGAACTAAAATCAAAACTTTCAAGCTTGTCACCGTGCCATTATTAATGGATGTTTAACACCCTGCTAAGCTGGGCTACCCCTCAGCTGTTTGCTGCACGTTGGTTGAATAGCTTGTATTCTTCCTGCCCATAAAGTCTTCGTCAGTGTGCATATTGCAAAATCATCCTGAGTAAACAGTCTGTGTCATCTGCATTGAAGGGAAGTAATGTATGGATTAGTGGATAATAGCATGGGTTAGGGAGAAAAATGAGTCACCAAAGTAGCTGGTTCAAAGGAATAAATAACTAAATCATTATCTTGATGCCTGACTTAGAAAGCTTTAGCTCTGAAAGGCATCATGTCTACAATATAAAGACCATTGTGTGAAGCCCCATTACAGACTGCAGGTTGGTAGTTTATGATGGGAAGCTGTGGGCTGTGCCTACACCTAACAAAACACAGAATTAGAAGGGGAAAAAAATGGAAAGTTAGTATGACATTCAGCCAGATTACTTGCTCCCCGATGGTGAAAATTAGAAGCCATCGCCATAAAAAGAGATGTGGTAGGTAGAAATAAATTGCTTTGCTTATCCAATATAGGTATACCAGGAAGCATTTTCCTGGAAAGGTTTTGAATGCATGCATGGCACCCATTCTGTGCTCCTGGTGCAGCGGACACACAGATAAGATATATCATCAACGACGGTACAGGTAGGAGCAGGTATGGCACATAGATTTGGTGGCTGCCCGTGGCACTGTTTTGAGGAGAATCCTTACTCAGCAGGGGAGAGGACTGTGATCAGTTAGTCATGTCTAGCAGAGATGCTCTCATGGAAATGAACACTCAAGCTTGACAACAGTGACCCAGTGGGAAGAACAGACACATAAACAGAGGGATACAATAAAATAGTCAAATAGAAATATGCAGGAAGTCCTGTGGGGGCACAAGAGAGGGGAGGTGGGTCAGGGGAGGTCTTACAGGGGCAATTATATTCAGTTCAAGTCTTGAAGGACAATCAGGTATGCACCTGTGTTGTGAACTGATTGTTTCTGTCCCCCTAGAAAGGAGTAACATTCCAAGAGAGTCATTGCAAGAGGGCTTCAGTAAAGAGAGAGAGAGAGAGAGAGAGATCCCTCAAATAAGCACTATGAAGATGCATGGTTTTAACTGGGGGGGAAGAGGGGGTGAGGACGGAAAGGGGGGCGGGGAAGGAGATCAATAAGATTTTATCTGCCAAATTGTTGTGCGCGTATTTAGCGGTGCAGAATGCTTTCTGACTAATTTTTTGTGGTTCAGTAAATGCTTTATTTTGGGTGCACATAAGAGTTTGTTTAGGAGATCATTTAGAATTCAAAAAAAAAAAAGAAACTTGAAATGAAAAAGCAAGACTTCTTAACTCTGTCCAAGTTTCTGTCTTTATTTCTTCCTTCCCAATCTGTTTTGACATCAAGACTACCTTGTTTTGTCAACTGTACTGGAGACAGATAAGGATGGCAGGTATGCAGCTCAGTAATCATTGAGCCTCAAGTTGTCTTGACATCTGCCAATAGCTAAAACACTTTATTTTTAAGTCGGAATTATCTGCTCATTCACTTTTCTTGCTGTTAAAGTTTAGTGACACAGCCCCAAAATACCATTACCCACAAGAAAACAACATTGTAGGAAATAGAAAACACATTTTTAGAAAGCCTGATTACTTTCTATTTATTTTTAAATTACTTTTGCAGAAAAAACTTGGGCTAAATCAGTTAAGTTCAGATTTAAAGCTGTTTTCTTTTGAACTCTCAAAAATTAGAAGTCTTATAGTCAAAAAGAGTGCTAATAAATTTAGAATGGAGCTCCATGGACTTTTCAGTAGCAAAGCTTGGTTTAGCAATCCTTTATTTAGTAAAACTATGTACCAATAATGTCGCCACAATTTGGGAAATCTCTCTAAAATTCAAAAAGTAATATGTAAGTGAAAAATGCTATTTTAAAATAGTTGCAACTGATAATTTTATAGATGTGTATTATAAGATTACATAGATTAATACCTACTTATTTTCCAGTTTAATATAATAGAATGTTTAAGTTAATTATAAGATACAATATAAATTGGACAATTATTTATAAAAATAAATTATTCTTTTTAAGCCATTTTTAAGTTCTCACTAATATTTCTCAATTTTGGAATTACTCTTTTGAAAGAAATAATTTTGAAGTATTCTTTTGGCCGAAATTGAAAACTACACATAGCCTTCAAAAAAATGGAATAGATATATTTCAACTCAGTTGTGTATGACATGAAATTCAAATTTAGGTTTTTAAATGGTGCCGAAAGAAAAATAAACAAAAAGAATGCCCATATAACTAGTCAAGGATTTCTTTGATCCATATACCTGTTTGGCAAAATTCTACTTTTGAGTCACACTCTAAACCATCAACCCAATTATTTCTAAACATTGTAAGTATGATCTAAAAGCCAACTAAAGTATCATTACAATGACTGTTACAGAAAACAGTGCACTCAAAATATTGGAAAACTTCCATATTTGCTATTTTTTTCATTTTAAATAAATGCAATGCATAATCATGGCAAATAATTTGTATTATCCGTTTTGTATGTATAATATATGTATATATATACCGGGGGTGACAAAAAAAGTGTATGCACACGACTTATATTCATCTTTTGTTATCGGTATATATTGAGTATTACAATTTTAGTACAGCTTTTTCCTTTCTTATGATGTGTATACATTTTTTGGCACCCTCTGTATATATACACATTATATGTTTGTATATTTCTATATGTGTATATGTATACATATACATATGATGCATATGTATATGTGTAAGTATGCATATGTAAATATGGACAGACAGACATATATATAGATGTGTGTGTGTATATATATATATACACACATACACATACAATGCTCACAAATGGATATACATATGGCACAGAAACATGCCTTTTTTTCTGCAACTTGTAGTTTTCACTAAAAAATGCTTAAAATCCTTTGTCAACTGAGATTTTCTTCATTTTCACTTGTACGGATCTATTCATTTATCTGTGGCAGTGGGACTTGAACCGTCTTTGTCAGTGTCAGGCACACGACTCTCACTGACCACATACAATATAATAGTATTCTGTAACAGTCGTACATCTGTATAATGGTGTTTTTTACACGTGTCCTTCCACGTCGTACTTCCCCTCAGAGTTTGCTGTGCATCCATGTCTCTTCATGTTATCACTTCTGGCTTTGCCCTCTTGCCCCAGGGCACTCGGTGGGCACGTGCTCTCCACGTTGGCCACGCACCACAGGTGACACTGCGGGGGAAGCATTTTACATTTGTCCACATGTGGACCTGAATGATGTATGCCTAAAAGCAGAACGACTGGTTTATCTGCTGTGCACAGATTTCATTTATCGAAATACCACCATCTTGCACCCTGAAACTGTTGCATCAGTCTCGTAATGTGTGTGCCCAAGGCACAGCACCTTGGCGTCACCCATCTTTCCACACTAGGCAATTCAATAGGCAAAGTGATATCTAATTGTTGTTTTCATTGGATTGTCTTTCACTCGTAAATTTTTGGATTTCCACTCAAGTACATTGCCTATCTACCTGTTTGTCTTTTTGCCTGTTGGTGTTGAAGAATCTTTCCTTGTTGATTGGCAGGAGCTCCTTGTGTGTTCAAGCCACTCGTTTCTTGACAGTTTTCCATATTGTAAACATCTTCTCTCATGCTGTTAGCCATCCCCTAACATCATGTATGCTATTGTTTATTAACAGTAAATCCTCATTTTTGATTGTAATCAAATCCATTTTTTCTTATGGATTTGTCATTTGAATTTTTTAACGTTATTCCATACCCCTGAGTCACAAAGTTTGTCTCGTGTTTTCTTTCATTAATTTTAGTTTTGTATTTCACGTGTTTTCACCTTTTCACATTGACCTATATTGAGTCCATGTGGTGTAAAAATATATACTTTTCAGTTGATTATTCTTCTTAATGATTACATACTATCAGGTCATGTGAATACACTGTAATTTATTTAACCAGTAAGCAATTAACAATTGTTGAGATGATTTTTTTAGAGGCTGTTATTATGCTCAGTGATGTAAGGAATATCTTTGTGGAGTTGCTAGGTCAATGGTATATATTTGTTTCTTTGTATTGATATTGTCAAACTGTCAATATCGTGATAGAACAGCATAAATACTGTTCTATCTGTGATGTCTAATAAAAGTACACTTTCTATTTTATGCATATAGATATAGAGACAATCAAAAGTTATCTACAATTCGGCATTCTATGGTGGTATTAAATTTTTCAATTAAATATTTTATTCCACCACCCATGCTAAAGGTTGAATTCTGTTTTTATTTGAGATCCTTCCTTAAATTTTTCTTGACATTCTTTGATGTGTTATATTTAATGTCACTTTCCATTAAAAAAAAAAAAGAAGAAGAAGAGGATGGTGGTTGAATGGTAGCAAACATGTTAAAAGGAAAAAATAAAACCTCTTGAAAATATAATAATTTATTATATTCCTCCCTGTGCAGAGGTATGAATAAAAATGGACATCTGAACACTACATGCTAACATCAGAAATATCACTTGTAAATGGGTTATCCAAACCTAACCATATTCACAATTAATTTTTGTAAGTATTTTCACCAGAGGACTCTTGTCTTATCAAATAAAATGATGATAATTATTACCAAATATTTTGAAGGTACTTGACTGTAATTTTGGCCTGAAAGGAAATATTTGCTAAAACCAGGAAGCATTTATTTAGCAGTTGGTCCTATTATGAAAGACAGATTTTAACTTATTTGTGGGGAAAAATACACTTGGCATTTAAATATATCACTAACTCATTTTTAAGTAAAAGTAATCATTTTATTACATGGCAGGAAAAATCTCCTACATGAATGAAATGTTTAGTGGTTGAGCTAAATAAAATGAGACAGTACTGATGTATTTTTATTTTAACAGCATGTTAACTAGGGTGTGAGGTAATTGACACTTTCATTCATTGCTGGTTGGACTAGAAAATGATAGAAACTCATAGAATTAGAATTTGGCAGCACAGCCAATACATTAAATATAGAATGTTGGTTAAAATACTGTGGGGGTAGTTACTCAATAGAATATTCTGTGATATTTTCAAAGGGAATATTTATACACAGAGAAAAATCATTAATATTTATTAACAAAAAAAAGAGTTTTTAAAAAGTCAATACTCTACATATTTTGCTCTTTCTTTTGCTCTTCAATGATTAGAAGATTATATATATTCTCCCCTATTCATTTATTACCGTCAATTGTGAAACATTTATTTAAACCCCAAAGTATGTTGATTCAACTATCTTTTATATTCCTCCCTCCCAGTAATTTCAGATTTGGAATCTATTATTGATACATTATTTTTACTTTATTACTCTCTCCTTTCAAGAATAAATTTTGACATGTCCATTATAATCCTTAACTATAGTTTTCAATGAGAGTTAAAAAAGCAACTAAGGTTTATTGGTTTCACTTCTTACCACTCTTTCTACTACTTCGTTTCATTTTTCATTTGATCAGAATATGTCCTTAAAGCAGGTTTGTTTTTTTTTTCATGAAAGTTTCAGAGTGGTCTTTTTTCAGATCCCATGGATCTGAGAACATCTTTTATTATCTCGTGTTGAAATAGTGTTAAATCTCATATCCTGATGGAGCAACCCACTCTCCTCACCCAGTCCTGTGTTGCAACACCTCCGTCAAACACCCAATCCGTAGGTCCTCCCGTGGTGTCCCCTGTTTATGTTGGTTTCCTTGCAACTCCTTTGGCATGAAGGCACCATCTGCCTCAGCCTGTCCTGAGAACGCTAGGACTTACCATCGGCGATTGGCTGGGCAGCCGGTCAGGGTGGTGATGGGCTTGTGACTTTGCAGGGCTCAGAACTCAGGAGTTTTCTCATGCATGGGAAATGCAAGCTCCTACTAGGAAGAAGCAAGCCACCTCTTCAGACTCTGAGGCCCTAAAAGAAGCCAGAATATCTGGGGTACATGAGGTTTACTGGGGTACACGAAGTTTCCTGTAAAAGGAAAAAGGCAGCATTTGGCAGGAGAGCCTCTGACTGCCATGCAGATCTGGTAAAGCAAAGCTAATAGAACAAGGAGCTCCCCTGCAAAGATAGCCCGGTAGAGGGGTTCAGCATTGGGCAGAGAACACAGGCCTGGGAACCTCTGTCCCCAGAAGGCCTTGGCTAGGGCTGTGTGGGAGGAGTGTGGTCTCAGCTGGAGGGCTGCAGGGCATCCTGAAAGTGCTATACCTGTAGGCTGACAGCTGCTGCGCCCTTGCCTCTGAATGGAAAGGTCTTAATTGAAAGACCTCAGAGGCACAGTCTGGGGGTGCTATAGCCAGTAAGACACCCCCACCATGAGAACTGAGTGGGGAATGTCAGGTTCATGCGAATCTCCTGTCTACTCCATACAGGAATAGTGAGCACCACACATTCCTCTCTCTCTCCCTCTCTCCTGAGAACATATCATTGCACTCCCCACAAGTTAACCATACGCTTCCATGATTCAACCATAGCATAAATACAAACACTGCAAGTGTTTTCTTCAATTTTATTCATTCTCCACCTCGAGCTCTTTTCTATGATAGATTCCAAATTTCTGTATCTTAAATCACAGAAAATTACATCTCGATGGGACCTTAATGTTCACCAAGTGAACTTTGGTGTTTTATAAGTGAGCGACATGAAATTCAGCTCCATTAGCTGCTATGAGTGGGAAAGACAGTGCTTAGGAGTGAAGGTTGCTGCATTTAGCAAATATTAAAAAAGACAGAATGCCCAGTTCAATTTTCATTCCAGATAAGCAACAAATCATTTTTGGTAGTATGAGTATAGCCATGCACTATTTGGAACAAACTTATATTTAAAAATGATTCATTATTTATCTGAAATTCAAATAGAGTTGGATGTCCTTATGTTATATCTGGCCACGCTCCCCAAGCTTCAGAATCCTGTGCCACCTGAGTTTTGGCAGCTTCCACTCCAAACTCCCCTGAGTGTGTTGTAAATTTCTGTTGAACCCTAAAAACGAAACCACTAAAGAAGAGACAATAGAGAAAGGCCCTGCATGGCCTTGGTAAAAAGTACAAATACATTTAAAACCTTCATTATTCAGGAAACACACACGGATCAGATATTGCACACAGTGTGCCTTGTTGGGTTCTTCTCACGTGGGGGCCATAACCTATTAGTGGGCTAAGAAATCAATGTAGTGGGCCAGTTTTTTGTGACCATTTTTTTTTTTAAATGAAATGGGATAAACTAAAACAGAAAGTATCATCATGTAATTACATTCACCAAGGGTAAATATTTTGTAAAAATTTTGATTTATTTTATAATTGTGTGTGTGTACCACATCGCACTTCACTAGGCCTCTTGAGTGCTGACCATGAAACATTAATCTGAAATCAGCCACGAGAACGAGCCATCGTTCTTTTCTTACAAATCCATTTCCACAGTCTCAAAACCCACGGTCGCCCTAACTGATAAAGCCGCTGACCACATCACACTGCCCATCCCCATGGGAAAAGAAAAAGGGGCTCTATCTAAAGGCCCCCAAAGACTTATGACAAGTAGGTAAAAGCATGAGGTTGCAAACATTCTTAAACAGCAGGCAGTGCATCCCCAGGCTTAATGGTTAAGATCCATTGGACTGTGAAGGTTGGGGAAAGTCAGGGCAGAGCTTGGTGACTTTATAATGAAGTCACATGTGAACCAGCCTTCCACTTAACTGCGAGGATTTCTTCCAGCGTGAACACATTATCAATTCCTCTGGGCTACAGTTCTGAAATGTGGAGCCTTTGAAAAAAGGCCTTTGGAATTCTGTGCTTTTAAATAATTAGAGTAGTTTAAGTTTCACTCTGAAGTTTTATTTTCTTTCCATTAGATAGCAAAGCATGACATCTTGCTCATGACATGTTAAAACATTACGCTGATTATAAATATTGGTTTTGTTTTCCCTGCCAGAGTAACATTTTAAAGAGGAGCATGATTATAAAATGAAAACAACTGAACACATGAACAAAGCTTGCAGTCGTGACTTACCACACAGAACCCTTGACCAATGTACTTTTTCTAACCTTTATGGTTACCCACCAGGATTAAGAAAGGAGTTAATACTCATTTTCCTGTAATTCTTTCCTTTCAAACAGGTTGGGGTTTTTAAGTTATAAAAAATGATCAGACGGCATCTTCTCTTTTTTTCTTCCCAAATGTACTACTTCTGATTTAATGAAAACATAACACAATTATACCAGATTCCATTGGGACACACAGCACCTTTAGGCTGTGTTTGGCTAGTTTTGCTTTCTCTTAATCCCAAGGTTGAAGGTACATCAGAGAAAATCATCATTCCACACAGGTCTCATAACCTAGTCAAAAAATAAATGAGAAAAAGATCTGAATTAGATATTATACAAACTATCAACTCAGTTGAATCATGCCTACCCTTTTCATGTAAAGCACTAGCAAATTGAACTATTACAAAAGAGTGAAATTATATCAAATGAAAGTGAAAAAGTTGGATTTTACTATCTATATTTGTAAACACATAAAGTAAACTTAAGTATGGCACAGTCTTGGGGACACATCTTAACATCCCCGTTAGAACCGCTCTTTTTCTTTTTAAGGGGGCAGAGGGAACATTGGCAGTTGCAGCAGAAAAAGGAATGGCTCCATGGCATAGTCTGTAAGCTCACCTTTAGAACTGAGCATTTTTACAGAGGGTCACTTCCCGTGTGCTGAGGAAATAAAGCCCTAGAAAATGAATAGGAAATAAATATCCTCAGATTAATGCTATATAAATACATTTGCTATAGGATTCATTAAATATTCATGGTACGCACATGTACAGGTCAAATTACCTTTAAATATTAAATTTCTTTCCAGTGGTGGGGAATTTCCGATTTATTCAGTGTTTATAAGGAGCCGAGATGGAACCCATGCATTTATTATCTGCCAGCAAATTCAGCTGCTGGCTTAACTGGTTCCCTAAGGTTAGAAGGGTCTTAACTCCCAAAAATGTGAAATAGCCTCAAGTGTCTTGTTCCTGTCCTGGACATCTCAGCTGGAACTTAAAGATGTGCTAAAACCCAAGTATTGTACACATACTTAAAAACAAAAGACATGGATTGTCTGGGGCCTCCTGCACATTACGCCCAAGGCGCGTCACACAAATCTCATTTAATACAACCAGACCGCTGAGGTAGGAAGCGTCACCCTTCCACCAATGTAAGTGATAAAAGACAGATTCAGGGTGAGATCAGAAGTTGCATGTGACCATAGAAAAGGGCAGAATCGGGACGGAAACCTGGTTCAACAGGGCCCAGGAGTTCATGTGTGTCTCTGGTGATGTCACTTATCACATGGGACACTATAAATCACAATGTTCTCCAAGCATTAACGGCTTGGGCAGATGAAGCATTGGATGGAAATGCTTTGCCTTCAAGTCTGTCGTATTTTTGGTCTCGATCTTGTCCTGCCTCCTACTGACTGTTGGGGTGCAATTGACCCTTTCAGTCCTCTGATTTTTTTTTTTTTTTCATCAAGGGTAAAACAGGAATAACATTACAGGCACTGCCTACCTCATAGTGTGTCAGAAGGTCAGTTTAGGTCATCTATGGGGCCACGATATGGAAAATACCACGTTCAAAAACAGATGTGGGGCTAGTGAACTCCACCCCCGGGAACAGGCTGATCCAGCACCTCACGTCCGTTCCCAGCTCACCGTCCAGTGTCACCGCTGTGGAAGTGACTCCCACATTCACTCCCAAAGCCCATTCCCGAAGGGCCTCCAATTTAGATTTTTGGGTATTTCCATAACTAGGCTTTACACAGAGTCACTGAGCCACATGGAGAGACGGTGTTCGGCATACAGGTTTAAACATATTCCTAAGTTGACCAAATAATTTATCATCCAAACTGGGACATTCTTTGAGTGCTATTAATAATTATGCTGGGACAGTGGGTACAGACCAGACTGCCCCAGACGGAGGGAAGGGAATGATCACCTTACATACACCCCATTATAAAACCCTGCTACCTAATTGTCCGTGCATAAATATGTTTGAGGAGCTCCATCCTGACGGAAAACCAAAAAGAAGATACAGTTGGATTGTTTGTGGGTACAGAACATGTTATTTTGATAAGTGCAAAAATGTTAAATATGGCACAAAGATTCGAAGCCCGTTTTCTTCCTTTGTTTTGAGTTGTTGTTAATATTCGAAGCCCGTTTTCTTCCTTTGTTTTGAGTTGTTGTTAATATACCAATTACCTCAAAAAAAAAAAAAAAAAAGGAAGTGCTCCCGGATTCTTGGAGTCTCAGAGGCCCCGTCCACACCTCTAGACTGGGCCTGCTCCTGGCTCTGTCAGTGCAGTTTCAGTTACCTGGACGTTCTCAGTTCAGTGTCACCTCACATTTCATACAGGTAAAGCCAAACCCTCCCAAGACTGGTTCATCTCTCTCGACTGTTCCAGGGACAGTAAGTGACTGCCCATGGTCCTTGTGTACAACACCTGGCTAAGCTATCAGTGTGACACTCTGCAGCTCTTGGGCTACAAAGGAAGCAGAGGAGAGGAGAGCTGTAAGGAGCGTCAGGGCCGCATCCCTGCCCGGTGGCACTTTCAAAGGCCTCTGCTGCCTGTGATTTCTCACCCTCCATGGGGCGGGTGGAGTACACAAGCTGCAGTGTCGGAGCTCCAGGAGCAGGGCAGAGAGCCAGCGCCCTAAGCCTCCGCTGGCAGCCTGGGGAGACTCAGGGAAGTGGCTTCTGGGGAAGTGAAGGTGACAAGGACACATGCTGCTTTCCCATCTGACACTGACCTGCCACACCATCTGTAACACCCCCTCAGAGCCCAAGCCCCATGGCCTCTGCTGCAGCCCCATAGGCCCTGAGCTGACGGAGACCTGCTCTGAAAGAGCAATTGCCAGTCCGTAAAGTCCCACTGGGCTGAAGACATCCTTGGAGGATCCCCTGGCAGGCTCTGGTCCCGATACCTGTGTAATAGACCCCCAAATAACTGTGCGCGCGCTCGCTCTCTCATACACACACACACACCTGACACCTACCCAGGCATACCCCCCCCCCCCCCGCATGTGGTGTTTCCACACCTCTAAGCCCGGGCTCCAGAATACCACCATGTCCCTGAGGCACAGAGCATGCCTTCATGCAAACACAGCCACTACCAGCTGTCCACACTCTATGGTGGGGATATAAGGCAAACGCAATAGGCACTCTGAGAGATGTGATGTGACGAGCCCCACCAGGCCTTGAGATGTTGTGGGTGTTCATTTCTCTGAGGATCCTTGTAGCAGACAGAGGCCCCTCAGTGCCCTGAGGCTCTCAGGCCTTAACCAGACCCTCAGGTCACTAAAGCCGCGTCCCTTGTCTGTCCGGTGTCTCTGTGCTGCTGGCATCCACGGTGGGGGTGGGCTATCATTTCCCATCATGGAGACTTGCTGGGCACAGTACCCCTCAGGTGTCTTTGTGAGGAAGAGGGAAGCTTCCGTGTGTGCGAACGACTGTCTGTCAGGCTGTCTGTTACCAAAACCTAACCTGCGGCTCATTAATAATGTGCTCCACACCTATTTCATGTTTCCTCTTTCAAGGGGGGCGCGATTATCCCATTTACACATCGGAGCGCTGAGTTTCCAAAGGTTACGATACTTTCTTAAATCACATAACTGGTAAATAGAATAGCCAATGTTAAGTACTTTTTGTTTTTTTGACAAGCCTGCATTTGGAAATTTTGCTTCAACAACTAAATATTTGTTCTTAATTAAAAATAAATATATCCAATTATTATTGAAACTCATTGGGATTCTAAAAAGTAGAGAGAAAAGTAGCCTGGAATCAGTGTCCACCATTAAGATTCCAAACTGCCATGAAATTAGGAAATTATTTAACAAACGATATATTTCTTGTTAAATAATTGTGAATAATTTATTATGTTCACAGGGGGCATATATTAAAACAACCAGTATTATCTTTAAACGTGGGTTATTATAAAATCAGGCTGAGGATCACAAGGGATTGCAATGTTGATGGCCTCGTCTGGCAACTAAATTACTTTCTAGAAAATTTTAAGAAAACACTAGGACTAAATTTGTGTCTTCTTCACGAATAAATCATTTTCTTCTCAAAGACTTAAACCTTCTTGAATACAGTAATAGACTAATTCTAAATAATTCTATCAGATTAGTCTTTTATCTACAAAACTCATACATTTCTGAGCCTGGAATAGTGCTTAAAACATACTTATTTACTTAAGTTGTCCAATTTTCCAGTCATAGTTCCAACCTCTGAGAGTAAAAAGTATTTGCACAGCTTTACTGTGTATAAGTCACTTTGATAAATGACATTTTGGGGTACAATCACTATGATTATCTCCCATATAAGCTATAGAAGCTAAAACCAAGGTTTTCAAGGTGACATGGCTTCTAACAATCATGTCTTGATGAGTCCAACAAGGACCTTTAGACTGCAGATCCTGTGATCTTGCTCGTGTGAGAAAGCAAACTCTGCTGAATGAATGGATGCATCAATCAATCAATCAATCAGTCAGTCATCAATCAATCAATCGATGACACCATCGGAAAATGAGCATGAAAAGCATGTTGTAAAGCAACTGACTAACTGATGATGAGTACCAAGGTTATTATTTATGTGTTCTTAATGATTTCTTTTTCAAACAAGAACAAGGCAGATGAAAAACAAACAAGCAGATAAAAAAGGTACCCCGCTAAAACATAGTCACATTATGGACACAGGACATGGTAGCGTCTCTGCACTCAAAGAGGTCCAGAAGCGCTTGCTTGATGAAAAGGACTCACAAAGAGCTGAATAGTTTGGCGTCCCAGCCCAAGTGGTTCCTCGTTGGCGATGGCCATTGTCATAAGGCTGGATTTCACTTCACAAGTATCGCGTGCCATCTGGCTCCAAAGAGCAAATCTATTTTTATAATATCAAATTTGCAATGAGGGAAAAGTACACGCATGGCTCAGAATTGGCTGAGCTTCCATTTTCAACGCGACTAACTTTCATTCGTTTTCCTGGGGCCCCCGAACTGGGTGGGCTCTTTTTCTCTGCTCTGGACTTTATCTCTCTTAAGTTGTACGATTAGAATCCCAAAGTCACTGAACAAACAAGGTAGGATTCTCCATAACAGACCTTTTGTTCATATACATTTCACTGGCTTTCGTTTGAGAAGGCAGAGAATGGCTATCATCTCCACACTAATAATATCCTTCAGTAAATGATAAAGTCAAGTCCAAAGTAAACCGAGAAGCTTTATCAGCATGTCAAAGCTATCCCCTTACAGCTCTGTACTTGCCAACTGTGCATCCTTTTCCTAGACGTACACTTGATGCACATTAAAAGGCACTTACCAGAGTGGGTGTTTGTTTGCCAAAGGGGAGCCGGCTGCCCTCTGATGCCAGCCACCCAGTTGTCACTCTCATCAGAGGAAGGGAGGTATAATTTACAGCTAGACTCCTTCCTTGATGATCTCTTGACTCAAGTCTGGGGAAAGGCAGAGCTTCCTGCCAAGTTATTCTTTCTCTGTCTCCTTGTTAATATTAACTGATGGACTTCTTGGAGGGAAAGTATATTTCTTACTGTGAAGCAAGAGAAAACGCTGTGGTCGACCAGTTACTCTTCCACCCCGTTGTCAGAGAAGATGAGTCAAAAGGGATTTACACACCCAGTTAATCCTAACAGATGGCCCTTCCCCTGTATTCTGAGAGTTGAAAATCAATCCACATTCTCTCCAACTCCAAATTAGGCAAATTAGCACACTGGCCTTGATGGTTGGTGAGCCGATTTAGCCAAAGGGACACAGTGAAAAAGATGAAAGATGTAAAAAATTTAGAAAGACCCCATCTCACCTCACTTAAAATTCTGTCCCACTCTCACTCTTGACATACCAATGATGCTTATCTCTAATGGAGTGGGAACAGCAGTATTCTTTCCTTCTCTTTCATGCGTGTGCGTGCGTGTGTGTGTGTGTGTGACTTACCACTGTGTGTCCAGGAAAGGTTGCTATATAAATTCATATACGTATATAATTGATGTAAGTGAATATGTAAATATATAGAATGTTTACATTGTCTATACTTCATATGCCCAAATAGCCACAAGCAGGAACAATGGAAGGGAAACATTGCTACATTGGGAAATAGCAATGTGCTACAGGTTTTCTTGGCTTTTTTTCTTTTTTTTTAGCAATTGTAGACAAATATTCCCCTGGGAGTGGATGGCTTAGGGAAGATGTGATAGGGTAGGAAGCCTTTCGTCATAAAATCCCCACATAAAACTCCTGTCAAGATTGATAGGGACTGAAGTGTACACACCACCGGTGCTGTGCTGGTTTCATTCCAAACACAGCATGCTTCGGAATGATCTGTCATTACCATCAGACCTGAAGGAAAGAAACGCTGGCGAGAGAAACCTCTCATTGCCACCTATAGGCTGCAAGGGGAAGGTCCAGGTGACAGCCAGGCTCTGGGAAGCAGCAGAGAGAACAGGGTGCTCTGCAGGCCTCAAGTCTGCATTCACATCGACTCTGCCTGGTTCGTCCTTTTAAGGAGCATTTCCTCTGCCAACCTTTGGCCGAGACGTGGTGGAGGGTCCAAAGGTGAAAACATTTCCCATCCTTGGGAGCAAATGTTCCAGGAACTGGAGAGTGACCACTGTGAGCCAAGGACTTGACCCATGCCGGGGACAGAGGTCTTCCTGGAGGAGGTGACGGTCCCTGCTAAGTGCTCCAAAAGGCCTACATCCAGATAGAGGAGAAGGGTTGCATTCCAGGTCAGTGAAAATGGCACGAGCAAAGGGGCCACAGCAACAACTGAACCTGGACTAGCTCTATAAGTGACTGGAAATTGTCCTGCACTGCAAGGCAAGGGAATCGTGTGGCCTGAGATGGGGCTGAAAAACTGGAAGAAAAGTCAGGCTGTAAAAGGCACAGGGACCATGTATGGTATACGGAGCTTATTATCCTAGAGTCAGTGTTGCTTCCTCTTCTGAACCCGTGGTATCACCTGGTCCTGAGGATATTGCTGATCCACTCTGGCCACATAGTCATCAGTCACCTGACCAAGCCAAGGGAGAAATGACTGAGAAAACAGAATGACAACAAAGCTATGCAGTCCCAGTCCAAACTCGACCTCGTTCTTCCAGATCATTCACTCCTATAAATGTAAGCTCTGCGCCCTTCTGAAACTTGCACTCCACCAACATTAGGTCCATGTAAGTGAGATCAGCATTTGTAGAGAATGAGCACTTTTCTTATTACCATGGTAACTGACATTTGTGGGAGTGTCTATCCACTCACAGTTTTCCCTTCCTTTCAAACATTCCTTCCCACCCCCCACCCCCGCCCCAGAAGGCCCCTGGGTGGCCATGTGTGTGTTATAGCTTCACTCCCTGACCACCCCAGGCAGCGATACCAGACCCCGGGCCTAGGGTGGGCCAATCAGGTTTTGTCTCACATGAGCTGCTTCAGTTCAACAGAAAGTTACTGGAAGCTGAGTTAACTACTGGTAGGTCTCCAGCGGGGAGGTCAGAGCAACTGCTATTAGAGGTCACAGGGTCCCGACACTGACATGTTTCCACACTTTCTGAGACGACTTGATTCGGTCCTTTTACAACCACTTCAGTATCTTCCCAATGAAAAACCGTTTTTGAATCAGTGAGATCAAACTATTTTCTGCTGATTGCAAACCAAAGAAACACCTAATGTGGTTTATTCCATTTTTAATATTCTTAATTAGTATAAACCTTCTTGGTGACTTTTTTTTGACAGATAGTAATCAATTCCCAAAGAAAAAAAAATGTTCCATTCATTTTCAGAGCAATAACTCAAGAAGCCAGCAAACATCCGGCCGGAAATTCAATTCCAAGTCCCCCTAAGAAAGTGCATATTTTTGGTAGTGGACTCACACAGTTCTCCAGAGTAGCAACTAACTAGTTATCCCCACCATTCAATAGCCCACTGAATAAAAGGCTCAATTTTTACAGTAAGGTTATATCACTCAGTGAGCTACTGGAAGGAAGATAAACTCCTACTTAAGAATTAGAGCAATGTACCCATGTCTTGGCCCACTCACATGGAGCTGGTTTTATCTGTTTCATTAATGCGTGTAAGAATGACCAGTCGCATTTCGCATCTCCTTAACAGCTGAAAAGAAATTCTGAGCAGCCATATTTCCCATGGCCTAGGCCCCCTTCCATTAGCCTTGTGATTGGAGACAACTTGTTCTCCGGGAAGACACTGCAGTGGTCCCCACTGTGACTCAGTTTTTCAAATGAAAAGGTTTGCCCTGCAGTTGGATGCCTCCTGCCCTCTCGCCTTCCCTTTTCCTGAGTTACCATCTGGGTAGAGATGCATGAAGGCAGTGCCAAAAATTGCTTTATTGAACAATAGGTGTCACTATGTGACAGCATCCAAAGATGAAGCTGTTCCCTCAGGGTGGTGACAAGACAAGAGTGAGAGGGTCCTGGGGACTTCACTTTCGGTGTAAGTGGAGACCTGGTGTTGGGATGAGGGTTGGTTTTGATTCCAGCCAAAGTGGTGCACGTGTATCTTAATCTCTGCTGTCCAGTGAGCTTCTGTGACGGGAAAGAACCAACACTGGACGGCTTGGAGGCTGAGATGATAAACTTGGAAAGCCTTTGCCTAATAGGCAACTGTAAAGCAGTTCAAGTCCAAGTGCAAGTTTTGATTCTGTAAACTCACCAAGGAGCAAAGTACTGCTCACTGTCATCCATCATAGCTATGAATTCTACCCTCTCATGTTTGAAAGGGTTTCAGTTCTGAACCTGCTTTCTCCGCATCCGCTAGAGCACCAGATACGTTGAGATGCGATTGTTAAGAGCTCAGATGGTAGAATTGTATCTGGCCATCTGAGTCACTCAGAAAGCCCTGAGAGCCCTCCTTTTGCATGGATTATAATAAAACAAATTATTCTGGTGTCACAGACCTTGAATACCTACTAACCTTGATAAGCACTTACATCTAAACAAAGGGAGAATCAATTTGCATTTTCCTTTCTGCTGGCTCACAGAATGCTTCGTTTTACAGTTGCTATTAAGAGTGGTTGCTAGCTTCACATCCCACATTAGGCAGTTTGCGCACATTGTCCATGCACAGTTCCATCAGCGTGTTTCAGGTTGAAGGCATTTTCACAATGATTTCGCTTTTGTCCGGTCCCACGCTATTATCTCGACTGTGTTCATCCCAACACATCTCTCCAAGACCTGAAAACCATACCGTCTGTGAACACCTGTCAGTCATCACCTTCAGTCACAATCAGAATTAACAATGCTCAAGGTCTCAGTGAGCATGTGTGTGTGCGTGCACACACACACACACACACACACACACACCCCTTACCTGAGTGGGGGGGTGTAGGGAAAGTCCTTAAGCTTTTTGGTGGACCTTAATGAATTGAAACCTGCATAGGCTCAAGAAATTTCTTGAACAAACCGTAGAATTCTAAGCTGTCTCCCCAGGTTGACACACCATACCAGGCCCGACCTTTGAATTAGCATTTTCTCCTCTGATCTATGGCCTCTTCATTTTCTGGGGCAGAGGAAACAAACCACAAGCGTTCATTAAGCAAACATCTGTGTGCGGGAAGAAATGGGATGCATTCTCATGCTGGAAATCGCAAATCCTTGAGTTTCAATAATTGAGAAATGGCCGCTGGCAGGTAAGGTAACACAATTATTATAGATGTAACCTTTGGGGAAGTGGAAACCCCAAAGTCTTAACCTAGCAAGATAGATGCTCTTGGTGAAAAAGAATGATCACCAAAGACCCATTTCACAATGAAAAAGCATATAAGTAGTGGCTGCCAGAACACCATTCCCACAATGATAAATAGCTTGGTCAGAGATCAAAAATTAAAGCATAAAATATTGATATTTTAAAATTGAGTTTTCATAACAAAAAAGGAAAAACACTCAAAAGAACCATTTTCTCCCAGGTTGTTTGGCAGCCATATTTTATCGTATATTCAGCTATTCTTCATTCTTCATTAGTCCTGTTCTCCTCTTATATCCTGATTCCATTTTAAATCAATGAAGAATATGTCTGGGATATTTTTTACACTCCTGAAAAGTCTGAATCTTGAATGCCAAATACGTCATCTATTCATTGCTGATGAATCACATTGAGCCATGAAGAAGCTAGATTCAAAGATCCTAATGGACAGGTAAAGTATCTTTAAATTTTCTGCAGGTCCTCGTGTGACACAGTTAATGATGATGGAGGAGATGCTGATAAAAAAAATAAAAAAAATAAACCCAGAAGCAAAGGCAGAACTATTGATCCTTGGAATATATATGGGCATCCCACAAAGAGTTTAAAATATAATAGCACTCCATCAGAAACTATAATCTGGTGTGTAGTCCCATGAAAGAGAGGAAAACACATATTTATGGAACAAGGAAGTGTGGACCCCAGGCCTGTGTCTGGAGGAAGCCCCCGGGAGGCAGAGGTGAATGAGGCTGCGTAGGTGCTCCGTGGGATTTTCCAGGCCGGAATGGAGTCTGACAAGAAAGCAATTAGAACACATATAATGTGATAAGTGCTTGATTTCCCTGTGCAAGACTGAAAATGTTTCACTATTGCCATCTCCTTAATCCTCAGGATTTCCCTATGAACCTGCAAAGAGTTTAAAATGTAACACTCCATCAGGAACTATAACTTAGTCCACAGGGGGACATTGGGAGACCTTGGGAGGTTCCCTAAGAGCCAGGCAGGACGTCGAGGCCCGGAACCTCAGCTTCCCTCCTGCCAGCACTGGGGAGGAGTGCTTTTCCAGTGTTGCCAGCAGCGTTTGCAGCCCATGGATATTTCTCGGTTCCTCCCAAAAGAATACAAGGCCCAGACAAAGCTGTTTATTTTAACGTGTGCTGGCTGCTTCACCTGCCAGCCCATACCAGGTTGACAATGCCCATCAAACGGTTGAAAGGATTTATGGGATTCCAGAAATACCAATTCAAAGAATCTGAACAAGCCACCATCCAGAATGTCTCCACATCCGCAGCCCATCGTCTCATTACAATGCCGCCTTAAACTTTATTAAAAAGGTGGGGAAACATTTACTCTGGTCAAATGAAAGCGGGGTTTTTTTTGTTTGTTGGTTGGTTTGGTTTTGTTTTTGTCTTCAGAAAATAATCTTATGATGACTGGAAGCTCCACTGAAAGGATTTTAAAATAAAATTGAAAGCCAATAAAAAATTGTTTAGTGCTGAATGTTTGTATTATCCAGAGACTTTTTCTTCTACGAAAGGCTCCCTACAGAATTCTTCTAAATGGTGAACTCCCCTGGTGCATTTAAACGGTGTTTACAGATCATTAACTACTCACAAAAAGGCTGGTGCGAAAATATACCAAAGTGTGAGATTCTCCCATTGATTAACCAAAATTTAAGACTAGGATGCTGGAGAGATGGAATTCAGTTTGCCAGAAATGAGTTTTCACACTGAATTGTGGAATATGCCTACGAATGCAGGATTTCTTCCTCCGAAGCACACAGAACGGAAATTTTAGCAACATTATTTTTAATGCTGTAGTATTTTGGCATTTTGTGAAAATATTAAAATTTGTCAAGCTGTTAGCCAGATTTGGTATTCAGGTGATTTTTGAGGGTTTTTTTTTTTTAATTCAATAAATAACATCATTATTACCTAAGTGCACAAAGTTTTGTCTACATTTCTGCGTGATTCCTTAGAAAGTAGAATAGATAACATGCACATACTTTTTTAGTGTTCCTGATATAAACTGTTAAAATACTTTTCAGAAAGATAATCCTGACGTATATTCCCATTACCCCAATGGCCTTCTTCCTGAATCTTTACCAGAAGTGAGTGTGAACATTTTGAAAATGATTCCTAATTTTCATTATTTTCATTAAAAATAGTACTGTTTGTATTTATTTTAAAATAGCTGATTACCAATAAAGTTGAGCACATTTTTTATTTTCCTTATCGATCCCAGTTTTGTCCTGTAAATCTCTCTTGCCCCTGTAGCATTTTCCTATTGAGAGTCTCAGTACTTAGTGATTTGTATGAGTTCTTTACATATTAAGGATAACACTTTTCATATCAGTTACAAATGTTTTTCCTACTTAGAGGTTTGAACTTCAGTTTTGCTTGTGGAATATTTAACATGTGCTTCTGATTTTTTTTAAAAAAACAGTTTTCACTTAGAAAGTCCTTTCTCCAGAAATTATATTAAAAAGTTATTTATGTTTTCTTTTATGGCTTTCAATTTTTTTTTAATGTCTCTATCAGCTAGATGAGCAGGGCTGCTGTCCTCATCTCTCTAAAACTGTTTTCTCCTTTATAATGTGGAAAATATAACTATTTTACAGAGTTCTAGGCACTGTGTGATACATTTGAAAGCTTTCTATCCCCAGAAGTTGGTAAAAACGAAAATTCAATAATATCCTCACAGCTGACAGGATCTGATATGCCAAAATGTCCCAACATATTTTGACCAAGCAAAGCCAACAGAACTCCATCTTTAATAGCTTTAAACAGCACAGAAATCAGTTTGATTTGGCCAAATGCAAAATACCTAAATTTTAGGGTTTTTTGTTTTGTTTTGTTTTGTTTTTTGTTTTTAGAGGGCAATGTCACTGGCCTTCATAGGTGGGACCTGAACCTGGGCCGCTGGTGTCCCAAGCCAGCGCTTAACCATCGCACCACTCGGCTGGCCCTCAAAATAACTAAATTTTACATGAGCACCTTTGAACCAAATTTGATGACATTTTTACCCTTTTCTTTTCACTGCTTTTGTTTTTCGCTTCAAAAACCTTCTCCAAGTAGCATGCAGTGAGAGGCTAATGTGCCCTAGACATGAATGGCATCTTCTAAACTCTTTGCACTCTGATCTTGGGGAAAGATTGTCTCCCTACCCCTACCTCACTGCCCGGTGTAACATGGCTTGGACTGTCTTCTCATATCCCCAGCTCCTATATGAGTCATTTTCAATACTGAGTCTCATCATTATACACAAGGTCACTTTTTAATTAGAACAATATAGTAAAACATATGCTCAGAAGACAAATGAGATACAAAGCTAGCTGTGCTACAGTGAACCCTTTTATTGGAAAGCCCTTAAAAATAATAAGCGTCATGTATAGTCCAGGGGCCTTTGCAACATATTTCAGGACGCAAAGTGCCTGCCATGGTGAGTGAATACCCTGTTATCGTGAACAATCGTTTGGCAGCCTAGGTTATTTTAATGGACACATCGCTTTAAACGAAGCCTCCGCCATCTGTTCTGCCCTCTAATTACAGATGCAAAAAGAACATAATTCACAATTGCATCATAAAAAAGTAAGATATAAGTGATTTAAATGCATGTGTATCTTCCTTATTCAATGCAGCATGCAGCTGTTACGTTGTTTTCCTGTTTCAAACATAAATGAGGGTAGAAAGCCCTCTTCTCTGATGCAGTGAATTCCCTGGGACATGTTGGGGTATGAATTAATGGAAAAGTGGGCGCCCTCCCAGCTACTTTCACATCACCTGAGACGCAAGGCCACTCTGTAACGCACGCTGTGATCTGTTACCGTGTGCCATGGAGCGCCTGTTTATGTTACAATCTAATTTTCAGTAGGTTCTTTATTAGGCTTTCACCTCTCCATGGCTGTCCAGGTAAGCGTACTTTTGTGATACGCAAGCAGTACGGGTAGTTGTGTGATCACAAATCGTTCTTCAGAATCAGGCGAGCACCCTGGCTGCCCCAGTATCACAGGCCGTTCTCGGCCTACATCCCTGTACATCTGGGCTGAATCCTCCCTGATTTCCCATGACTGACTCTTTGGTGTTAGAAGCAGAGAGATGGAGTTCCCGTTCTTCCTCCTAAAACCCCAAAAGTACTTCAGGACTCCCTCGTGGGTTTACAAGTTAATGATTCCTCGTTTGTGGGGGGAGGATGTCTTAACAGTGAGCTTCAAGGTGAACTGAATTTCTCACTGCGAATCTGTGAAACCTCCCCTGTTATTTAGTACGGACGTAATCACAGTGTACCCAGAATACAGTTTTGCTTCTTAAAGGAAAAGTTGGTTAAATTCTTCATAGGTACGCTCAGCTTGCTTTCAAACAATGCAGCTGGATAGTCAAGTGAAATTTTAATGGCATGAAATATTTACTTCTTAGGACTAACTGCTGGGGAATGGTGCCAAAAAAAAAAATTAATTAATTGATAAAGAGTGAAAAAATCAGCTTGAAAAGCCATGCAGATTTTTTTAAATGTCATGTTTAACTCTGTTAGTGATAAGAAAATACGGCCCTGCCAAAGTTTTTCCTTCAGCTTCTCTGTGGTCTTGCTAAGAACGATTTATACTTCACATAGTCATTGCTAATAAGCAGGTGCTCTGAAGGTGTTGGTTAAGTAGTTTAAAAATCCATCCTCTGCCAACAATCAAATTTGCATTTCTAATATGCCTCATGACTATTCTACTTTTTCACAGATTAATCAGGGGTAAACAATAGTTGAGATAGTCCAAACATGAGCATTGCTATGATGGTATTCAAAAATGTATAAATACATAAGATTGTATACTGTATATTTATTTCAGCATTGTCACTAATGTTATTTATGGACACATACATTTGTATACACACAACAGAGATGATATTCAGCAAAACATGATGATTCACCCAGATTTTACATATAGTAATATTCCCCATTGGTCAATGCTTGTGCGGAACTGATTGTTAAATAGTTTGCATGTCACCTCTATATACCGTCTACGAGGAATTAAAGTATAACACTAACCAAGGTTACCCTTGAGTGGTTATATCGTAAGAAAGTAATCCTCTTTAACAATCTTTCCAAGTTCTAAAATTTCTGTAGTGAGTGCTTATAATTTATCAAATAATCATATATATATATATATTTTTATATATATATAATCATATATATATATATATATTTTTTTTTTTTTTTAAAGCCCCAAACAGAAACACATTTGAGTTTCAAGGTACTCTAATCCATTTTCAAGCCTAGTATTGAATTTGTGTTTTTGTGAGACGGTTCTACTTTACGATTTCTCTGTGCTGTCATATAAGACTTGACCACACATGATTGAAATTATAAACAACCTATCAATTCATTATATCAATTAATTTATAGGATAACTTTATAATTACTTGTATTTGTTTAAAAAAATACCATTTTTAAAGAGAAAATAGCACACAATCAGAAAATCACTTAAATATTCCTGTATGTTTCGATGACACTATCATTTAAGAAAGTCCTAAAGGAATGCTTCCTATTCCAGAGGTCCCCAAACCTCAGTTAGCATCAGTGAATTAAGGACAATGAATTAAAACATAAAATGTATTTCATAATTTTAAACTTTGTTCTGAGATTCTATGTCTTCTTTCTTTTTCTGATTTTCAGTTAGAAATGTGCAGTAAGTGATGGGAAAGGAAAAACCATGTTGCCTCTCACCCTGATATTAACACATTGTATGTGGGAAACGAGTAAACTCGTCATATAGCTTTTTATGCCCGCTTACAAAGTGCTAATTTCACTTCTTTATACACTTAAAAGCATGGTTAGGAACCCTTAAACTAGCTTGAAAATAGAGATAGGGTATCTGTGGATGGGAAAACAAGAAAATCTGTTAAACATCACTTTTTTACCTTTTTTTTTTCACTTACCTAGCTACATGGACATATCTTTTAAATACAGATTATACATTGGATACATCTGTACTATATCATATTATAAAGTTGATCAAATATAAAAATGAACAAATCCAGTGTTAGCAACCCAGATGCTCATACATACATTTTTAAAAATTCTCTTATTTTTTTTGATAGACAAAACATTTTACAAAAAACAATGGAATTTCAGGGAAGTCAAACTGAAAGGAACAGTGTCCTTGATGATACAGTCTACACTCAAAACTCTTTACATTATTTTTTTTTAAAAAAAAAGTCAAATCATTATTTCTGAACATACAGCTTTCTGGACAAGAATGTCTCAATACTTGTTATTCAGATGATTAATTCTCTTTATTTAAAATATGTGTCATTTGCCCTTGAAAAGGCAAAATGAATCACAAGCAAAACATGTTTTACCTTAACTTTGTTTTTCAGTTAAATCACAAATTACTTTTTTTCCCCACAGTTTTAGTTATATTTAATTGAAAGGAGAGAGAATTTGTGAAAGAAAAGTTACTGGTCAACCATAAATTCAGTTTTAATTTAGACATTTCAGAGTTACTTCTTGCTAGTAAACTTTAAAATAAACTCAAAACCAAATATATTTATTGAATGGCATATAAATAGAACCCCCTTTAGGATCAAGAATGCTGTTTGAGTCAAGTCCAAATTGAAGGTGAAGGTATGTGCAGGGAGTCACAGATACTGTTCCCAAGCAGAGGACACTGCAGCCTTTCCCCCTCCTCCCCCCCCCCCCCGGCCCCCCAGAAGAGTGTGTCACATGCAATACATGAGAGGTGATGATTTCCAGTTTTGTATTAATGAAATGCCAGTCTTCACTCTGGGAAGGTTAACTGAGCCTATGATAAATCCTCTAGTAAGACCACACAACCAAGTCTAGTACTGATGTTAGTACTAGCAGCACGGTCGTCATTTTGGCCACTGGTCTCCAATGACATTTAGAGATGTATGGACTCAAGTGATAATGATGATGGTGATAATGACAATGGTGATACTTAACACATATAAAACGACACATACTGGGCTCTGTTCTAATTACTTTATTTTTTTCTATCCCATTTGACCTTCTCAACAACCCTGTCAGAAAGTCACATTAGAAAGGATACACTACCAGGACAAGAAATTCTGGAACAATACTGGTTCCATGAAAATCTTCAGCAGCTCACCTGTCCCTGCCCTAATCCCTTCTGCTATAAATCTTGTCTTGTCACTTGTCCCCGCCCTAATCCCTTCTATTGTAAATCTAGTCTTGCTTGGCAAATACTTGTGATTAGGAGAAATGGAAAAAAAAAACACAAAACAGGTTCAAAAGCACTTTGTAGTAAATTAAAATTTCAAAAAGTGTTATTATTGTAACTATATTGGTATATACATAGTACATATCCTAGGTAACCTGTTTCCTAACAATCAGAGTGGAAGACTAACAACATATATATCTGGACACAGTGAAAAAAAAAACACACAAACCAAAACAAAACTGAGATGCAGCATCTCTGTGCTCACAGTAACAAAAGGGAATGAATTTTCAATCAACATGTATGTGCTGCAATGAAAAGCACTAGGTTAGACATTGGAGAAGAGACAAAGAGAATGACAATCCGTCTCCAAGGACCCTATCACCCGGTTAGAAGTGCAAGCAGAAACTCATAGAAATATAACAATGTGAGACCAAAAGATGTAGCATTTCTAATTAATTCAATGGAAAACACCAAGTCACTTTCTTCTTTCTTTTAAAGCTCTTTCACAACCCATCTCAACTGGATGGGGCTCATCTCGCTTATAACTCTTTGGCACCCTATTAAAATGTGTTCGTCATTGAACTGAGCCTGTCTGTGCCTCCATTTTCACATCTGTGAAATGGGATATGAGTAGCTGTCTTGTAGGGTTATTGTCAGCATTCAATGAATCAATGACAATAAAATGCTCAGACTATTTCCTGGCACATAAGAGGCACTCAATCAATAATAACTACTGTCCGTATTATTGTTATTACTGTCCACCTCTGTATCTAACTTCCTGCCCAGAGTTAATACACTTCACCCATCTTGTTCATAATTCTAACAGCTTCCAAAAGACTGCATTGAGTACTTTATGTGTTCTCTCAAATGAGAATAATGAAGTGTATAGTAAATGCTAATGGGCAGTTAGTGTTCAGAGGGAAGGTAGAGAGAGGCCAAGGCCAGCTTGCTGAGGACTGTGGGTTCAGTTGTATGCGGGAGAAAAAGGTGTCCCATTTGGGGCAGACAAACCAGGTGGAGGCACAAATCATGGGAACGTTAGTACAAGGGAGGTGGCTGGCTCAGAGAATTCTGTTAGGTGAGTGAAGAAAAAGGGACCTCATTTAGGGGGTTATTGTCATTGTTTAGGTGTGAAGATCTGAGTGCCTCAACTAAATGGGGGGACAGAACTAGAGAGTACAGAATCAGAACATAAAAGCAAGAAAGATTTAGAAAGCTAGATCACTGTTAGTACAGAGGGCAAGAGAGAAAGAGAAGGCAACTTTCTGAGGTGTGGCTTAGATTTTGGAGTTGGGTCAACAAAAGCAGTGATGAGAATACAAATGGGAAGACGAAAGAGAAAGCAGAGTCCATTTTCCTAAGGAGAAACAAGAATTGAATTTGAGATGAGGTTCGCAGGTTATCAGGTTGGCCATGTTGCTAAGTTGTTATGTGCGGTGGAATCACTGAGAGGGAAACAAAGCTACAGAACTAGAAACCACAGTTAGCTCCTTGATCCAACTCACCCTCGTCCTCATAAACTTGTCACCAAGGTCATCCACAGTCACAGGCCCTCAGCAGAAGTTTCTTGGTGCCCACAGCAGTGAGAAGAGAGACAACGCCAACATAGCCATTCTTTTTCTGATCACGTGATCACGTCCGCAAGACCTTGGTTCTACAAGGACCCACCGCACGGGGCCTGCTGCTGTGCTTTGTACAGAGGGACTTCTTCAGTCCTTGCATCGCAAAACAAAATATTTTCTTTTGATCTGCAGCAACAGTCAGCTCTCAAGGCAGAGTGAGTGAGGAACAAAGGATGCGCCCCAGAGTCACAGTGAGGCCCAGCCTGTATGGGTGTAAATACAAATGGATGGAACTAGTCATTTCACCTGGAAGAAAGGTAGATAGCATGCAAATAAACATAGATCTTCGTCACAAAGTAAGACGTGCCACAAGCCAGAACTCAACTGTTTAGTTAAAAGAAATTTTAAACTCTGGTTCAAGCTGGGAAAGCCAGACCAGTCGCTGACTCCCATGAGGGCAGCCATGTGCGGAAGTCTCTGCCTGGAAAGCCAGTTTTTAATGGTGTGTTTACGAAACACTGTGTCCGCAAGTAGAACAAAGAAACCTCCAAAGACATCTCAACTCCAATTCCACGACACAGCCCTAAATATAGAGCAGAGGAAATGCTTGGTCAAATATACACAGCAAATCCTCTGACCTTTCTAGATGTGATACCAACAGAACCGTAAACTGAGATTATATTCAATGTTCAGTTGTTTTCTTAAACATTGTCTGACTTTCCCCCGTGATTACTTATGCAGCTCACTGTTAGAACATAGGGAGCAAGAGAGAAAGAAGAAAACCATTCAGATATTTTCCCATCAGTGGAGATATCGCTAAACCTTAGCCTCAAGCAATGTTCTCTAAAACGAAATTGCAGCACAGTCAGATAGAAAAGCGTTTTTGAAATAAGTTGGATGAGTAATTTCTAAAATATATGGTTGAATGAGGCAAAGAGGTATCCTGTGTAGAAGGAAGCTCCAAACTTGGAAAGTGGATGGGGGCATGGGAAGGAAGACTCAGCTAAACGTTGAAAGTCAGACAACATCTGATGGATCTGAGTTCCACTGTTGGTGTTTAACTAGAACTTTCCTCTGACATTCATGTCTCAACTCTCACTTTTCTTCGGCTTGAACTCGGGGGACTGGTAGGTGTTTGAGCTACTTCTCTCTCTTGCACATAAAACACTCTTTAGAACTTGAATGTTCTAAGTCTCTTGAGAATTATTCTGAAGACAGAGAGGTCTGACTAGAGACAGATGCTGATAACAGGATGGCTCAGATGTGATCTTCCAATGAGCCTCGTTAGCGGGCGAAAAGTCAGAGCCACAGACTTGGGATGACATTCAGCAAGGTGATCCTCTCCAGCCAATTGAACTTGGCCTTCACTCATCAATTCCAAATGGGTTCTAGAATCTGCATTTCAAATTTGTTCTTCTCTAACGCAAAAAGAAACAATAAAAAGGTTTGCCTTTGCTGATGCCCCGTCAAATAAAAACAAATGATAACAACAACCAAACGCAACAGACCACACAGCCGATACATACCTGCTTTCAACATCTAGCTTTCTGGAATTCCTGCATGCTACCTAAGTGCTTGTTTTAGAGTCTTATGTTCCCAGGAAACCTTTTTAATGTCTGGCCTGGTGATAATCAGAAAGACACCAAGGCAGTTTTTAAAAACCTTTCAAATCACATGATGATCCATAGTTTACAGTCTTTTCTTCCTGCATCCATCTTTCCCCTCTAGGACCACTTCCAAGCATCTCAAGAAAATGAAAGAAACCACTGTGACCAAGATGGAATGCATGGGAACCACACCACCTCCCCAGAGGACAAGGTACAGAGCCCCCAGCAGTGCTTGTCCCTTGTCCAGTCCCCTTCCCTCCAGCCAACTGTCCCCCTGCCCCCTAGCCAAAGGGAAGATGGTTATGTCTCCTGGGGCCATGATGTGACACCTGGAAGGAAATGTTGCCTTTTGGGAAATCACGAAATTGTGTGACTACATTAAAGTCAACACTATTTATCTTCACCTCTTGTCCTGTGGGCTGACAAAGGGACGCCACTGTTGGGCCCACCCCCCTGTGCAGCTGCAATAGAAAGACGGCAGGGATTGGTACTTTCAAGTGTCAGAGCTTTTGTGCCTGACTACTAGTTTATGAGGCTGATGTCAAGCCTTGCAGTCAATGAAGGCTTTGTCCTAGGTGTACAGGGCAGGGCAGTGGAAAAACTGCCCTCTCTTATATCCCAGGCCCATCCATCTTCCTCTCGCCCTGTTTCTCAACTTTTCTGTCTCTTGAGCTGACAGAGAGAGGATCCCTCCTGGGTTAATGTACTGGAAAATTGCCCTGCATGTTTATGAGGGGGTCCCTTCCAAATGAGAGAAAAAAGGAAAGGGGAAAAAAACTGGGAAGAAGAGTCGTTTTTCCCACTGAACTCATTGGCCTTATGCTTGTGGGCCTGACCCTGATTAAGAAAATCTGAATGCCTTTCTAGGAGGTTTATTGTCAAGTGTGGCAGAACGCACTTCCGATTGAAATTTTTTATTATTTATAATCACAAAGTGGTTTTGAACAGCTCCCATCACCCATCCCACCACCAACTCCACACACACACACACACACACACACACACACACACACGCACGCA
The DNA here is from genome assembly GCA_033961575.1 of Aselliscus stoliczkanus. Taxonomy (NCBI): domain Eukaryota; kingdom Metazoa; phylum Chordata; class Mammalia; order Chiroptera; family Hipposideridae; genus Aselliscus; species Aselliscus stoliczkanus. The sequence continues at coordinate 29,516,080 of CM066741.1, forward strand.
CGTACGCATGCACGCACGCCCTTACCTTTCACGAGGCCCATGCTCTCACATCCACTTTGCCTCAGAACAGTCTAGCCTCCTCTTCTGAGCTGGTTTCCCCAAGGCGATTCCCTATAAATAGCAAACATGTCTTCATACAGTTTTCATGGAAGGCTCGCCTGGGTGAACTTTGCTGTAACGTGGGACCCAGAGGAGGCTGCCTTCCGTGATATCACACAGTCTCTTATTTTAACTTTGTTTCTAACTGAAAATAATATCCTGTCACCCACCCCGCCCCATGCACGGATTTTAGCCTTCTACTGAAGGCATTCGCCTAAAGCAAAATGTCATGCAAGCAGTTGAGGTGTCACTACACATCAAGCATGTATGTTCCTGCATGTGTCACGTGTGTATGCTTGTGCCTGAGGTGGCAGCAAGAGGTTTTTACAAAACCCGATGAGTCCTTCCAGAACCTTCTATGCAAAAATCATGGGCAATGGGGACACAGAAGCCTGGATCATTGTAACCAATGGTAAATGTGCACTTTAGGAGCCAGCAGACACAGCAAGTGTTCTTTTTTAGAAAATGAAGAAAAATAATTTAGAAACTTCGTGCATTTTTTTCTTCCTTCAACTCATTTTCCCAAAATTGCTTCATGATTCCATTGATTTATTAATTTGGCCAGAGAAATTGGAGGTGGGAGATATTACCACATCAAAGCTCTAAATCTTTGGTGACAGAAGGAAAAAAAAAATACTAGGATTCTTTTTTGAGGAGAAATTGGTGGAAAAGGCAAAACCAAAAAGATTAATGAAAAAGTGCAGTCAATGCTCAGTCTTCAACCTCCACTCAATTGTGAGTTCTGTCCTCATTTTGAGTCCAGGACCCGAATCTCTGAGGCAAATTTCATGTGAAGTTAACTGGTAACTGAATGACCAAATCGTATCTCCTGTTAAGAAGCTGTTTGCAGAAAGTGACAGATCACAATTACAACTGCTTTTTTGTTTGTTTTTTAATTCTATTTATGATGTTAAAAGTTGAGACATTTCTGTGAAATGATTGAATTCTAGCACATGAAGTATTAGCTGGGTTGTCTTTTTCTCTCCTAAGCTTTCTCACTTTACATTGTCACCAAAAGTTCCCCCTCTTGAAATCTAATGTTCTTTTCTGCAATTTCAAATTCTATCCCACGGACAACCATGGGGCTCATTTAAATATTTAGCAAGGTGATAAAAAGAATTGGGGTGAAGCTGACCAGTCCTGCCCAGAAGAGGGGGATCGTTAAGTCTAACACAAACATTAACGGGACCCCCTAATCTCTTAGTCTGCCCCCTTTTGTGGAATGAGGTCAGAAGCGTTTGGTCCCCACGCCTACTCCCTAAAGGCCCTTAACAAGCAGATGTTACTGTAACATGCTCAGGGAATCGAGCATAAATATGACCCCTGACCCCAGCTGTCAGCTGATCCACTGAGCCCCTTAGAAATATACTCTTAACTTTTCTAAATTCCCATTCTTTCCCACCATCCCCCTCGGCTCCGCCGGGCGCCCCGGCCTCAGGTTTCTATGCCTGCGCTCCTGCTCCCGAGCTCGCACACTGGTGCTCAGCGTGACCTTTCTCTTCACCCAGGTCAAAGGCCCGAGACCTCGGGCTGGCCTCTTTTCTTGCTAAAGGCCAGCTGATGAATCACTCCCAACTTGAAGAGAACAGAAGTGGGGGGGGGGGTTGTGGAGGGAGGGCAGGCTCTGAAGGCCTTTTGAGAGGAACAACTATGGCCTATACATCAGCATTTACACTGTTGTGACACTTCGAAAATTCACGCTCCTTTCCGGGAACCACAGAAAGAAGGGATTGGGGGAGAGACAGAAGATCTCACTGACTGGAATGGAATAAGTGAGAGGTAAAGAACATGAGAACCTGATACCAGACATCAGGATTGTGCCATGAGAGAGAGAGAGAGAGAGAGAGAGAGAGAGAGAGAGACTATTCAACACACACACACAAATCCCTGCCCAGATTCCAGTTTATCAGAGTCACTTTTCACAAAACGGTAGAAAAAGAGATGTGTGTGTGCTTTCCGCACTGCAGTGAAAGTTAGGTCAAGAGAACTTCGTTGAATGACTCAGATTTTTCCTGCTTATCATTTAGAAAAGTATAAATGATCTAACTTTTCAAAAAGAAACTGTATATATATGTTTTTTAAGACAATCCCGTGCTAGTAGGCTTGGGAGGGAAGGATGGAGTTGGAAGCTAGGCTATGTGGCTCAAATACCTAGAATGTATTTCTTTTGCACTGCCCTGTTCTTCCTAGAAAGTTCTAGTCTTCGTCTTTAATTTGTAAGCAGCATATAGAGTTGACCCTCCACAGCTGCGGGTTTTGCATCCATGGATTCCACAAACTGCAGGTCAAAAATATTAAAAAAAAAAAAAAAATATATATATATATATATATATATATATATATATATATATATATATATATATATATATATATCCCAGAGAACTCTAAAACACAACACTTGAGTTTGGCCCGCACTGAGCACAAAGCTGAAACCACACTAAGAAAGTGATGTGCTCACATGCTCTGCTGTCACCTATGTGCACGGATAAGTCATATGCACATACTGTGCCAGCTTATGTGACGGACTTGAGCATTTGGGCACGAAGAGGGAGGCAGGGGGTCCTGGAATCAGTGCCCCACCGTGGATACTGAGGGATGACTGCACTTTCCCTGAGGCCACTCAGAAGTCTTCAGCAGCCTGCCAGGAGGAACAGGGTTTGGAAATCCCTCTGAGGACTGTAGAATGCTAGAGGCAGGGCTGACCCAGCCGACAGCTCAGGCTCCGGAAAGGAAGGAACCCCAAGGTGATTCCTGACTGGATCTAGGACAACAGCACGGCTTGGGCTAGAACTTGATTTCTCAGTTTGATGTCCACCAGCTTACAAGGCTTCAAAGACATAACTGTTGTGATTCTGTCTTACCATTTCAATAAGTTCAAAGTTACTATGGAATCAGCTATGCCACCCAACATAATGTGAACTTAGAAACAAACCTGGTTGAATTTGTGTTTACGCTTTTTAAAAATGTCCTCAGATTAGCCTCTGCTAACTACAAATTTCTCATTAAATTATTTTCATTAAGATACAAAATAAAAAATAGGAATTATATTTCCATCTTTGTGTAGATATAATGTACCATAGATATTCACTTGCTTGCTTGCTTACTTTCTCTCTCCTTCTCTTTCTTGTTCTCCCCTTATAACAAAATTTGTAGAACGTAATGAAAGCAGGGCACAGAGGTAGATTTATAGTATTAAATGTATACGTTAAAAAAAGGAGAAATGTCTACAATCAATAACCTAAGCCTCTGTTTTAGAAACCTAGACAAAAAAGAGCAATTTAAGCAAGCAGTAGGAAAGGAGTAAAAATTAGAACACAAATCAATGAAATTGAAAACCGGAAAACAATAGAGAAAAAAAGGTTTCCTTGAAAATCACAATAAAAATGAAAAACTTCTAGCCAGGCTACCCAAGAATAAAAGACCAGTATCCAAAATGAAAGAGGGGTCTTTACTACTGATTCTATGGGCATTAAAAGAATAAGAAAGGAAAATAATAAAAAAATGTATCCCCATAAATTTTGTAACCGAGGTGAAATGGACTGATTCCTTGAAAGATGCCAACTGTTAAAACTCACCCAAGAAGAAATAAATAGAAATAACCTGAATATCCCCTGTATCTGTTTTTAAAATTCAATCAGTAATTAATAGCCTTCTTAGAAAAAGGCACTGGAGTCAGATAGTTTTACTAGTGAGTTCTACCAAATATGTAAAAAGACAATAGTACAAAGTCTCCATGATTCCTTGTAGAAAATAGAAGCAGAGGAACTCTTCTCACTGCATACTATGATGTCAGAATTTCCCTAATTAGGTAATTGCCATTACCGTAATAGTAAAGCCAGATAAAGACATTATAGCATAGAAAAACTACAGACCAATATCTTATGAACATAGAGACAGAAATCTCATTTATTATGATTTTTAAAATCATATTTGCTCAAAAGGAAGTAATTATTCAAGATTAGGACTTTTCCGTGTAGTTGCTATTATAAAAAAAAAAAGTTTGTGAATCCACGATGAAGAAACTGATACCATTTTTAAATATTATTATTATTATTATTATTATTATACACTCATTGTAAGTGGAGATGCTAATATATTTCCCCATGCATTCTTAACAAATCAGACTTATATACTATTATATGTTTTGATTAAATTACCCACCTCACTTTGCTTAATCCCAACTGGTTTTCCTATATTCATAGGAAGCATTAAAAGAAAATGTAATCCTGTTTCAATTTTTGGCTAGTTTCTCATCAGGCTGCAACAGACTTTAATGAAAATAAGAGGAGAAAAAGGATGCACAAGATTTTTCTTTTCACAAGTCTTCAGCCCTGACAAAATCACTTTGGGCAACGAGTTTTACTTTGTCACTGCCTTTCCTTCTTTCACCTCATAGCCTGGCCAGAGTTCACACACTTCCTTTGATCTGCTCTTTTGAGCAAATCTGAAGTGAGTTGTTTTTTAGAAGAAAAAAACTAATGAGAGAATATTTGCCAGTGAAAAGCATTTCCATGATCACCAAGATCACTTCTTCAGGTCGATAAATGTTGGACAACTATGGTGTACCCCAGAAACTAATGTAATACTGTATCTTAGCTATATTTTTAATAAAGATCTTAAAAAGTAATAAAATAAAAGCATTTCCAGGGCATGAAAACTCCACCCACAAGCAAAACTCTTTAATGGGCAGCCCTTAGGGAAAAGGAACCCGTCTCTGCAGCACTGACCTTAGTAGCTAGGGGACCTGGCATATTGAACACAGTTGGTTAGGGCGTCTTCAGGGTCAATGACAAGATCTGGGTCTGGGTGAGGGGCAGGGAGAGGGACATGTACAGCTGAGGCGTGCATCGGCCTCAAACTACCCTAAGACTTAAGAATGTGGCCGTTAGGATGGATGCATGTCATGGGGTCCACACGTTTTCTCAAATTGTGCCTGGAAAAATGAGACTTTCTGAGCTGTATTGTAGGAAGCTTTGTGGTGAATTGCTTAAAGACAGGGGAGATTTGGGGATTCAATTAAGAGATTAGCCTGAACAGTAGAGCAATCATGCAGATCCAAACCTGAGCCAAGCATATGACAAATGCAAACAAGTGGCCAAGGTGTTATTGATAGAAATCAATGACAAAGTAAATAGTGGAGCTGGGAGAAAATGTACCTGTAACACTAAAATGAGGTTGAAAATATTATGAGATAAGGAAACTAGGAGATACTGGAGGAGAGGTTATAATTCCATTTGGGGCTAGAATTGAACACTTAAAAATTACAACTAAGAACTAACCTAAAGATCAGTGAGCTGTACAACCTGTTGATATAATCTGAGTCATCTTCTATAATGATGCTGATTTATGGCAGAAAATGTAACATCTGTCATAAGAAGAAAACATAACTGTGGCAAAGAATAGTTCTAGGCTTATGGTGGGATTAAGCAAGAAAGGGACATTATGTACTTAAAAGTTAGATATAGCTTCATGGGAAATGGCAGATACTTGGGAAAGGACATAGGGAAGCAAATCCTTGGGGATGCAAACAGGATCAATGAAATTCCTTGGTACTACATTTTTAAAACCCCATGAGGAAAGGGGGATAGACAGATGGTCCTTTAGAGCGTATGATGAACTTTTTTTTTTTTCATCTAAGAAAGAAAAAATACACTTGCCCTTAATTCACCCTCAATAAATCCATAAACAGAGTCATGCATGCCTTTTACTAAAGTAACATGGTAATGTTTAAATTTTTCATTTCTTGAATATCATCCCAACACAATAAACACATCAATCTCTTTGATGCTGTTTCCTAATTGATTTGAGCAAAAAGCATGAGAAATTAACTCAGTAAAGTTTTTTCAATAGTCACTCAATAACTCTGTGCCTGTGTATATATTTTTCTTAGGCAGAAATACAGAAATGCATAAAAACTTTGCAGTCAGTCAAAACGATGTATCGAGAAGCTTCCTTGTACACATGTGGTGACTGGCAGCATCAAAATATACAGCATCGCCTGCCTTTCAAAAGCGTTAACATGTGAAGGGGGTAGGAAGCTCAAGAAAATAAATATCTCTTTCGCTACTGTATTAAGCCTATAGAATCCAACTCAAAAAAGAGGCTCGTAAAACAAATGAAAACAATATCTTCCTAGAGAAGGCAGAGATACGCATAATTAATGCATACACCTCAAAAGCGTTGGTCAATTCTATCGTTATATTTTTTATTAATATCTGCATTGATGGGTTAAATTGACATGCACTTTTGTTCAACCTGTGACCACTCGCCCCATGCTTCCGCATGGATATAGTTCTTTGAGGGGCATCTGTGTAGCCAACTGACAACTCCATCACTCTTTCTAATGAAATTTGTAATATTCAGAGACTTACTAGTTTGTTCAAATTCATTAACTCAATAAAAATACCAACTCACCAAATATTTATTAGGCACACATTATCCAAAGCACATCAGACAAATTAATCTCTTAGATGACTTACCTGGTTGTTTGACCAAACTCACTGGAGGGATTTATAAAACAGTTAAGCTAATTATGTGTGTAGAACCAGCACTGTAATCAATACCTGAAAAGACCTGGATGTTTAATGTCAGCGGACATAACGATCTGGGGGTTTTATTCAGATGATCAAACAAGTTTCAGATTATCTGTTGTCCTGAAGACAACAGATGTAGTGTGTCGATAAATCAACTGTAGAGTGGGGACTGGGAAGGGAGATGTTTGTTCTCCAGTATTCTGTTGGTGTCTGGGTGGGCCGGCATTATACTTCTTCTGTTTTGACGTGCTTTCCAACCATATACAGCGGCTGAAAGCTGCCCTCCATGCTGTATGCCACCGGCACAGAGTATTTCTATTATATAATAAACTATCCAAAATGTAGAATACATATTCTTTAAGTGAGATTACAATTGCTGCCAGATTCCTAGTTTCTGTTTCCACAATTCCTTCCTATTATTGTTACTTCCGGTTATTGATTCAGATATTGATTAGTACATGCTTCATTCCAGGCATCGGGAGCTGGGGATGTGCAGGTGAACAAGGGAGAAAATGTTACTTAAACACATATCTAACCAATGTGCTAAACACTGCATTGGAGGATTACAGACGGCATGGTGGGAATGCGAGGGAGAAAATGGCAGTGCCAGGGAGTGCCACGGTGTCTCTAGGTTCCCAGCGGTCCTTGTACAGCTACCACTTTGTGGACACAGAGTTAATGAATCGGGTGGGGGGTGGGGGTAGGGAAGTGAAGTGACCCTTCCTAGGTATTTCACAGGATATTTAGTGACAATACTAGGACTAGAACATTGGCCTAAAACCCAGATATACTGACTTCAGGTCCAGTGTCATTGCCACTAAACCACAGAAATCCAGAATTACTCAGAGTGCCTAATGTTTTATCTATCTGATTTCGCATTTAACTAAGATGTTCGAAGCCTGAATCCAAAGTCCTTTGAGGTTTGTCTTTTCATCTTTATTCCCAGTGTTTCGCATAGTACAAGTCATAAAGCATGTTCAATACATATTTGTTTAATGAATAAATAAATGAATAGACTGCATAATGTAGGTGCAAAGCAGAGCTATGAAAAGGAATGTAGACAGGTAGGTAGGTGGGTGGGTGGGTGGGTGGGTGGATGGATGGATGGATGGATGGATGGATGGATATCAGGAATATTTTTGGTATCTCTCAAATTATTCCAGAAAACCAGTTCTAAATCTCATATTATTAGAGGTGTTGTGATGTTTTTCCTTTATTACTTTTGCACAAGATTCTAACATACATGTCAAGTTTAACCCTGTTGCCAGTCCCCATTACCCAACTAAAAGTTTAGGAGCTCCTGTTTTCATCCACACGGTAAATTCCAGGTTATACAAAACACTCCAGAAAACTCTAAGCACTAGAGCCCTTTGACAAAAGAACCTTTGGCCACAGATCCATAAAGCTAAAAATGTGAATGGAGGGGCGATATTTTGCATGATTATAATTATTGTAAAGAAAAAAGATACTGAGATTTTGCAGAAAGACTTATGTTGTTTTGTTTGATCATGATATTGGGAATAATCAGCCCATTCTTTAAATATTATAAATTAAAACATTATTCAATTAAACATTTCCACAAGTCTCGCATATTTTTAATATTGTGTCAAAGGAGTTACAATATGAGGTCTTCGTTTTCCTCTCCGTAATACATTTGAAGGATTATTGAATTAAATTCTTCAAACTAAGCATAGCAAAGACAGAAAAACTTTGGTAAGAATCTTGTGCCTTCCACATTTAGTAATCTTGCAGATTGGAAATTATAATCACATGAATAAGTGATACTTTTCAGACTTGGTGTTACTGGCAGTGTATCCAGCCTCAACTAAAATTTTGATTAGCTTGTTAAATTTTTACTTTTGTGATAATTTAAAAAATAATTCACTAACAAGAACATTACTTGTCTTCATTCTTCATACATACATGTCATCGATAACATTTTTTCTTTTCCATTACTTAAAAAAAAAAATACTTTGATGAAGTTTCCCAAAACTCACAATATTTTTCTTATCCCTTACTCCTAAGAGGAAAAAATGTTTAAATCTTCCAGATAGAATTTCTTCAGCTCACTTAAAGAATTTCACCTTCTCAACACCCTTGCATTTAACTTAATGTTTTTCAGATTTCCAACCTCTATTACCACAATGCTAAACAAATAACTATAGTTCAGGGGTCAGAGAAAGGGACCTATCGGGTGAAAGGTTGAATAACTTGAAAGAAAAGTGTTACAGGTTTAAGAAAGAGGTTTAACAGGTTTGGGACCTTTTCCCTGCTGGCAACAGTCAGCTCTTTCTTATTTTGGCTCTTCACCACTAAGGTGTTAACTTTTTAGCTGCTGGGGATTTGAGCTTTATTACGTTTTCTCCTGCCATTTACTTATTAAGTTAGAGGAAACATTATTTCATGGCCAAAACAATATTTCAGATTTTATGAATTAGCTTGCCTTAGGGAAAAACCGAGTTAAATTTGTACCCTAAATTTGTTCTCCGATTTATAACCAAATTAATTCTGTAAACATCATTCTTAAGAAACATACTGAACCATTCAGGTGAAAACAGATGTTACTCGTCCATATATAAAAAAAAACAACAACCTCAAATGTGCTTCTTTATGTGTCTATCCAGTCAGGAAGAGAAGGAAACCAGCCACGTATATACCAGGCCAACCCAGGGCATACACAGAGTTTTATTAACATATTTAAGTTCTTTTCCTCTTATTTGCTGTCCTTGAGATTTTGGCAAAGAGGAGAAATTTTGCCCAATCCGTTTTCCAGAACTAGAGGGCCTGCCTGTGACTTGGAATGAAAAATAACTAGCTAGTAAGCTTTCCCAAACTAATTAGAGAAATGGGGAACTGATAGGTTCTTGCAGAGATGAGAACATTGAAACTTGGTGCTGATGAATTCCTTCACCCATTCATTCACCCAGCCACCCACTCATTCACCCACTACCAAGGGAAAGCCCCAAATGGGTAAGACACAGTGTCAGGTCCAAAATATGACATCCACTCATGAAAGAGCCCTTGGAAATGGAGTATAAGGAGAGGAATTATATTAAACGGTTGAATGGAAACGGACCCTAAAGTTCAAAGAAAGGGTATTTTTTGTTTTTTGTTATTTAAGTTGCGTAAAACTGGGCTGTAAAGAGAGTTGCACGAAAACTCTCTAGGTTGAAAAAGGGTGTCGGGAGGGATTGCCCAGGTTCAGCGCTGGCCTAGGTATGTGCACATGTGGGCTTGGAAGCCAGGTGTTCATCAGCTGTGCTAACTTCTCCTTGCGGTCAGACGAGGGCAACCTGTGGGCACTCCCCAGCTTCACGAGAATTCACGGAGCTATGGCCAAGTTCCACACTAAGTCATTTCTGCCCATTGGATACGTTTTCAGAATCCACTGCAATAGTGGGGCAAGTGTTTCTTCACCTAAGAGGCTGAATTTTCCTTGGAGTAACCCCAGAGACCCAGGGTAGTGAAGGTGGGGTCCGTTTTGTCCATCCAGGAGATAGCGCCAGTGCATGCAGGCTTTCAGGGAGCTTTCTGAGTTACACTTGATATACCCTTTCTTATTCCATTGTTTCACTGTATTGTCAATAAAACACATATTGTATTATAAATAAATTTTGCTTTCTCCCCTTTGATAAGTCCCATTTAGGTATATGGGCCAATTCGGAGCAGAAACTGTGTCACTGGCTTTTCGATCCTTGAATGTTAGCATATGTTAGTAAGAAGAATTCAGTATTTTTCATTGACTGTGCCCCAGAGGAAGTGGTCACAGCTTTATAACTGCAGTGGCCATCACGATGACTCCGGACTGGAGCTGGTCAAATGGACACTTACAGAACAGAAATGAAGGCTGTGTGGCTTTCAGGTCTGTGTTCACAGAGCTATTCCAGAACTCAGGCCCCAGGTGGCTCAGGCTCAGCTTGTGCTTGGCTGACACTTGCAGGCTGTTACTACAGCCAGAACACGTGGTGTTGGTAAAACACCTTTCAGATAGGCCAGTCCGGTATCAGACCACAAAGAGGCAGCGCCAGGAAGAAGGCAGTTTTTCCAGCAGTGTCTCTTCAGAGTGGCCAGGGGCCTGCGTGACAGACAGAGACCTTCTGACAGTAGGCGTTGGCACCATGCCCTGTGCTCTCACCTCCACGCTGAAAAGGAAGGGACAGCTCTCTAAGGTTACAAGCAGTCCTTGTGTTTCCCGCGAATTACAGTCCTGCAAAAGGCATTGGAATTCTCAATGATGCAGAGGGAACCTGATTTTCCCATTGAAGCCACGTCTAACAGGGGATTCTGTGTCTGTCCAAAGATCTGCTGCTTGATGACTTACAGAAATCACAGCAAACACCACATCTAATTAAATGTGGAACAGATTTCAGGGCTATACAGTGTAAGGCTTTCCAGGGTGTGCAGAAAGGATTTAAATGGCGAGCGGCATGACAAGTTCTCCAACTTTTATCCAGTATAGTTTCTGAAGAGGATAAGGGCAAACTGTGGAACTGAAATAAAATGTTCAAAGCCAACACTGGGCGAAGTAGTGTGCAGGACAAGCAGAGAGCAAAGACATCACCACACAGAAAACCCCGGCAGCACAGTGGGCACCATGCCCGCGAAAAGCAACGAGTGGTGGCCTGACCTGGCTGGACAGAGTGTTGTACATGCTGGTCGGTCTGAAGCTTAAGGGAGCGGGAAATGAAAACAAAACCTTAGCCCATGAGCAAGAAATCTAGCTTCCCAAGATACTAAGAGCAAAGAGAAGGGGGGTGGGGGTGGGGGTGGAGGGAGGGAGGGAGGAAGGGAAGGGAAGGGAAGGGAAGGGAAAAGAAGAGAAGAAAAAAGAAAAGATTAAAAGGGCCTCTGCCTAAATATACCGGATTTACTGCCTCCTAGGGATTTCTTTGCTAGAGTTTCAGAAGGAAAAGCTAAATGAAGTGCGGGTGACTATAGAAGTGTCAGTTACATTGCTGTAAAGCTCTGTGTATTCTCAGGGTATTAAGTTTAATGTGGTGGGTACAATGAGACAGAAAAGAATTTTAAATTGTATAGTTATTAGTAAACAAAGCTAAACAAAAGGTTAAAAAATATAAATTTGCAAATGCAGAGAAGACAATTGAGGGGTATCTTACATGCTCTTTTATCGCCAATGTGGTTTTAAAAGAGTAAAGGGATGGGGAGAGAGAGAGAATCCATTGAACTATTCCCATAAATTCGAATTGGGTCAGGAATCCGATAAAACAGTAAAATAGCATTCTTTATTTTAGCCTAATGGAAGAACAAGCTGGTATTTGTCAAAATTCTTGAAAATAGATTATTCTCTTCCAGTAAAGAAGTAGAGTCACAAATTCTTAAATGATGTGAAGGAGTAAATACTCAAAAATAGATACAAATACTATGACTTAAATTATTTAATTTAAAAAAACTGTGTCCGCATGCGCATGTGTGTATATATCTGTGTGTGTGTGTGTGTGTGTGTGTGTGTGTGTGTACACCTGTGTATGTGAGATCTCTCTTCCTCTTACAACTACTTTTCTAGTCATTTGAGGAGAAGCAAAGACTTCTGTATAAATGCAGTTCGGTTTCTGAATCCAGGAGATCCGGTCCGGGATCAGTCTGGCATAGCCTTCTCCCAAGATCGAAAGGTGAAATCCAGGTCCTCCTGATAAAACTATGGAACAGACACTTTCTCCTTCCTCCTGGATGCACAGCTACTCTACGCTTGCAGTTGGGCGTGGTGACCCCCGAAGGGACAGCAGCACGGTGATGGGAGCCAGTGGCAGGCCTGGGCAACAGGAGCCTCTCAGAACAAGCCTCAGGCTCCGTTGCGTCTACAGCAGCCACGGCAGTCACGTGCCAGAGATCTAGAGCCCCAAGCAGGGAAGACCCTGGGCCTCTGGCTGGCTTCCTGGAAGACACTTCCCTGGAGATGCCCGCTTGGCATTCCCGTGATCAAGAAGTAAATCCTACTGTCTGAAACCACTGCCATGCAGGAGGTCTTATTACATTGGGTTGTCGGAAAAGTCACGATGCATTTTTGCAACAAAAAACATAGAAAAAATACGCCATGACTCTTCCAACAACCTAACAACACAACAGCATCATCACCTTGACTAAGAAAGTTCTGCTTTTCTGCTCCCAGGAGGCTTGAGTCCCAAGGTGTCTGCGTCTGAAGAAGCCTGAGCTGCTCAGCCTCCCCAATGTCACAGGCATCGCCAGGTGCTCACTTGGATTCTGTCACGTAGGCAGCGCACCAAGAGAAAGACCTTCGGGAAGCCCGTGCTTTGTCCCAGGCACTCTCTGATGGTCTTCTCAGCATCCTCACTGTTACCATTTTAAGATCGGGGATATAAGATGAAGGGAGGTTCAGGGTTGTGTGCTGCAGGCTTCTGGCAGTAGGAGTCACACTGACTCACACAGCCATTTACATAGTGCAAATGACCTTTATATTTGCTCAGTGTGCAACCTGTGCAACCCAAACGTAAACTGACGGGTAGGACCAAGAGGAAGTCTGTTTTTCCCTCTTGATGCCTTTTCAATGTTCAGTTCCTAACCATCTTCCTCTGCTTTTTCCTTCCTGGAATTGCTCACTCCTTGGGAAGTTTCAATCCCTTTAATGAGCTTTGCGGCACAATTCTCTACCCACCTTGGAGACTGTTTAGCACTGGGTTGCTAGATACGCTCTTCCTTGCCATTTAAAAGCCTGTAATTCACTGGGAAATGGGGTTTTCCCATTTTCCAGCCTTAAAAATTATTTTCTGTTTCTCTAAAGCCAAGATTCATGAAGGGGTTTTATTAATACCTCAGATACAGCCTAATAATAATCTGTTAGAAAAAGACTATAAAGCAAGCAGAAGGAAAGCACAATGGAGTGTTTAAAAAGCAAACTTGTCTCCATTAAATTATTTTTAAAAATGAAATAACAGGCAGGATCTATCATATCACCTCAAGTACTAAGGCAACTGACTTTCCAGTTGCCTTGTGCAGACCTCGCCCATTACAACTTTCTGGAAACTTTCCCATCGGTTGGAATTATCCTCAGGTCATTATGGTCATGCCCCATTGCAGACTTCTCTGCCATGAATTAAGAGTTGTGGGAAAGGAGTGAAGAAGTAGCCAGCTACATAGAAATAAAGAAATAAAATCTGCCAGTGTAGCATCTCGTTTTAGGCACTGCACAAACAAGCATTTGGCACATTCCAACATAAGCTGAAAGAGTCTAATGATTTTTTTTTTTTATTGCAATGATTGGGAAGGCGCCGTTACACTGAACCCCACTAAGTGAGAGAGTCTGAGCCAAAGAAGTCTCAGAAAGAATCCTCAGGCAGGGACTGGTGGCGCCTGGATGCAGAAGTTCCCATCAGGAAGCTGCGGCACCACGCACAGCTGTGGGGGATTGCAACAGTGACGGGTTCTCGACAGTGTCTTGGAAAACATATGCTCTGTCCTCAGAGATGGCTGGAGAGAACCGGATGGATCGCGGAGGCTTCCGCTAGGCAACGACGTCCTTCGTGTTTCATACTAAAGGAAGAATTGAAGGCACAGAAAGATTTAATGATCATTTCATTTGAAGAGGACCAACAGGGCTTCACATCAAACTCGTGTATGTGTGTTACCCTGAAGTATCTCTCTGCCCTCCGCTCCATTAACTACCTGACTAGATTGCTCCCATTTATTGAACACTTGCAAAGTGACACTGCACCCAGCACTTGATAATCATTATTTGCTTTAATGTCAGTCAATTGAACAAACAATTTTATTGAGAACCTACTACAGGAGAGCACGTAGGTACAAGCAAAATGCTAAAAGCGCATCCCCCTTTAAGGATACCTCTACAGCTCTCCAAAAGCTTGTCAGCATAACTGGGGAAATAAGATGTGCAAACATACACATCAAAAAAGCACCGATTAATCTATTATCACATGATAATGATTGTCAGAAGGCAGGGAGTGATCTGGAAGGAAGGGCTGACTGGTTCTAGAGAGCCTTCCACATAGAGAACCTGGGGAGACACTGAAGTAGACCCTCCAGTTGGGAAAGTGTGCTTCCCGCAGAGGTGGTTATGGACCGTCAGAACAGAGGGCAAAACCATATATATCATTGGGAGGCCCAATTTCCCATATATTTATTTACATACGCAGAACCCAGACCATAACTTTCAACTTTCACATTTTCACACACACACACACACACACACACACACACACACACACGGCCACATACGGCTATTTATAATAATGCTAATCAGATCCTTATCTAGTTCCCCCCTTATTTTAGCTAAATAAACTGACGCATTTATCCAGAAATCTTGGATTTAAAAATATATATCCAATTTTTTGAAATGGCCAGATAGTTGAGACTACAGTAAAAATCCATTTTGTGAGCCAGCTTGTCGTGTCAGATTGTTGTTTTGTTGTTGCTGCTGTTTTTGTTTTGTTTTCATTTCACTTAAATGTCTCCATGAGCTGGGGCAGGATGAGCTTCTTATTACCACGTATATAATTAGTGCATAGGCGCACACTACGTAAATGTATTGTGTATATGGGACTGACGTCCTCATTTGTTGTATGAAAATGAACACTCTTAGCTTGAAGGATAATTATTACCCTATAATTCCCCTATAAGAAGAAAAAGCCTACCTTGGGGAATAAATGTGCATCGTACTTTCATGAAATTTGCACACAATCCAGGTCAGGTGGTTAATGAAGCCATAAACTGCATTACGTCTGAAGCGCTGAGCGTCCCCGTATTCAGTGGGCCTCGGCAGTTAAGAGGGCGGAAGATGTTTATAGCCAGAAGCCACCCTTCTCTCGCTCGGTGAGGCCCATTCATAGCCAGCTCTTTGTAAATAAACATATAACCTTTGCCAAGGTAATTTAAGGCTGTGCCTTAAAGAAGATGCCACGGGTGCGAAGAGGGAGAGGGAAGATAAAAAATCTCATGAATAAAGTTGAAGGCTGCAGGCTAAGGTGGTTATTAAGTCCCAAGCTGTTTTTCCTTCACTTCTCCTCACTACTGAAATAAAAACAATTATTGCCGTGATGCACTAAAATTAGAACACATTCGTCGTTTTTAAAGGCAGCTACAGCTCAACTTGAACTCGGCAGCCCAAGGGGAGGCAAAGAAAAACACATGTGCCCTGGGCCTGCCCTCTGCAGGTGTGGCATCACCCAGGGCGGGGACCCTCAGCCTGAGGGGCCTTGGCAGAAGTGGCATCATAAACGGGATTTCAGAAATCCCACTGGATAATTTCCTAGGGCAGAGGTGCTGTAGCGCATATCCCTGTTATATAGGCAATGCTACTAAAGCACCCAGCACGGGGATTGGCTGCAGCACCCCCCACCCTCCCACCCCCCCAAAGTAAGCTTCATTATTCCAGACGTTGAACCTTCATGGAATGTGCTGGTGTGTTCCAGAAAACCAGGGGTCGTTCCATGAGTTTATTCCCTGCCCTCTTCTACAGCTGCTCAGTGAGATTTGCCGAAACAATCCAATATTAATGACCAAAAGCCTCTCCCTCAGTGTGGCTAAGAGACAAACGTCAAAATTTGTGACTCTGGTGCCATCACCAAAGTGAATTGGCCAAATGAGGCTTTTGCTCAGAAAATGCGAGTGTTCCCACCTCCCCTAGCCCACATTTTCCTCAACTTATTTAGACATCTCAGCCAAAAAACGTTTAGCCGGTCCCCTTAATTACTGAGATAATTGCCTTTCATTCTCTCTTCGCTTTGCTAATGTAGCTGTGGCTTTGAATCTTATGCTTTATCCATTAGATCATTGTAATTGGGGGGAAAAGCTGGGTTGTGACCCAATGAGTCCTAGCCTAGCATGTTTTTAACAATGTTATAAGGAGTGGAAAATATCTCTATATAAAGAGAGTATGACTATATATATATATATATATATATATATACACACACACTATGACTTTATATAAAATATAGTAATGTAAAAAATTTATTTAAAATATATAACCTATAATATACATATATGTTCAGTCATTACATGAAGCAAAACTAGATTTCGATGGAAGAAATATTCTCACACTTGCAGGCACAAATTTTGAGATTGCTTAAGTAAGAAAATTAGTTTTCTGTCGTGTAAATATTTGAATGCTCTTCCAAATAGCACTCCGCTATGAATGTGTTTAAAAAAAAAAAAATGAAACAGCTAAGGCTGAGGGGGGTGGGCTATGAGAACGCTGAACCCTGACGTCAGGTCTGGCTGTGTTCCCCGCGTATCCACGGGTCACAGGTCTTCCAAGGCTGGGACCACTCATTTCCTCTGCTGCCTTCCACCGTCATGAGGTGAGGGGCCAGCTCCAGTCCAGGGCACAGAGGCGGGATGGTCCTCTGTTCCCTCCACCCACCAGCCTCCCCTTGTTTTCAGGATCAGGTCACAAACTGCTCGCTTTCCGTGTGGACCCTGTGGCAATTCTGAGAGAAGAACTGGCTTTCATTTTAATGCCATTGTAAAATGTCTAGAGATGCTTAGCTATGAGGCACGATAAAAGTTTAAGATATTATTGTTAAAAGGACAGCAAAGGTTCAGCTGCATGCAGGAGCCAGGGGCTAAAAGTAGGCAGAGAATCCGGGAAGGATTTGGTTGTTGGCCATGTTGTTTTGATTTGCATTTGCAAGTCTTTCTGTCAGCAGTTTTGCCAGATATAAGAGTTTGAGGTGCTACGAAGGGACTTCACATCAGCTTCATTGTTGTTGTTGTTCCAGAGAGGTTGTTGTTTGAAGTAAAAAGCATAAAAGTGTACATCATCCTCAGAACAATCAAAGAGAGCAAGAGGAATTTATTAACCAACAGGAAATTCTTGTTCCTGATCCTGGTCCTCCATTTTCTCTCGCTTTGCTTTGGTCTGAGGAAATGCTGCTTTGATGGTTACAGATCCTGCCTTTACCACACCTTTCCAAATAGCCCTGTGATGCATCTAAATCCATTTTCGGGTCATTCTGATTCAGAACCTTTTGGTGATTGGAAGCTGTGTTTCGATTGAAAGCTGTGTTTCAATTTTCAGCATCACTTCCTCAATAAATTTTGAGCATTTTCTATCTGTGGGCACTGGACTGGCTTCTGAGGATAAAACACTAAGGAAAAGTGAGCCCTGCGCCTGCCCTCATGGGGTTCAAATCCAGCACCGGAGACACACATTCAGCACATCACCCAGGAAAATAAAAGATTCTCACTGATACAGGTGCTATGAGGAAGTACAAGGGACCATGAGTGTCTAAAATAGGGCATGTGGCAGCCAAACAAGATTTCCTGAAAAGTAGTAAAAGCTAATATTTCTTGCAAACTCACTATAAACTACTGTTTAAAGCACTTAGATATATTTTCCCTATGAGAATGATGCTATTATCATTCCTGCTTTAGAGATAAGAAGCCAAGCATGACTCTCGAGATATGAACTTTGAGTGGACTAAGCCGAGACAGCCAAGGTGGGCCTGCCGAGTGGCGCATTGGTTAAGAGCTGGTTTGGGACCCCAGTGGCCCCGGTTCGGATCCCACATATGAGAGCCAGTGACACTGCCCTCTACAGCTAAGATGGTGAACAACAGCTCCACCTGGAGCTGGGCTGCTGTGAGTCCCCGGGGATGGTGTAGGCTGCAGTCCCTGCTGCAGCGGGCTGTCATAGGCTACAGTGAGTGGCCGTCAGCCAGCGTGAGCTGCCAATAGCAGCGGTGAGCGACCATCCAGAGGCTGGTGACCGATCTGCCTCACCCGGGAGGAGCTCAATGACGATACCAAATGGGCCAGTGAAGCAACGTCCTCTGCAACTAGACTGAAGCACAAAAGGACAGCAACTTGTCTGTTCCCCTTCCCTGATTCCCCAATGCTGTTCCCCTCCCCCAATTCCCCAAAAAAGTCTTTATAAAAAAAAAAGAGAGAGCCAAGGTCACACAGTGCTACGAAGTGTCCCCAAAATACCAGAGTGGATTCCTTGAACAGGAACAACTTGTGGCAGGACCAGACCCTTCTGTAGGGCAGCTGTCCTCTACCTGGTGGCTTGGCATTCCAAGATCCTGCCATCTATCCCCAAATCCCTATCTCAACACAATGATTTTGCTTTGTTGCAGCAAGAAGGCCAAGAAGGCAACGAGAATGCTGACTCTTAAATGCTTTCTTTGGGGAGAAACACCTTGTTTCCCCCTGTATTTTACTGGCCAAAACCAATCCAACAGCCATGCCTAACTTTGAGTGAAACCCTTTCATGTAATCAGGGAGCGGGGAAGAACGAGTAACATCTAGCTATGTAAGATAAGGGCAGACCAGTCTAGACAAAGACGCCATCGTGTGCAAAGACCCTGTGGAGATGAAGTGTGGGAAGGACTATAAAGCGTGGCAAAAGATCAGTTTGCCAGGTCGGAGTTAGGTCATTTGCAGCCCATCCTACTCTGCTTACCACATTTAACAAGCACAGACACACCTCGTTTCACTGTGCTTTGCAGATACTGCGTTCTTTACAGATTGAAGGAGCTTGAACATGTGCCTGATTGCTCTCATGTCTGACCGATTTTGGAAGTTCTGTGGATAGCCTGCTACAAAGAGATCTTTCACAAAAGGAAGAGTCAATAGATGCGGCAAACTTCACTGCTGTCTTATTGTAAGAAAGTGCCACAGCCACCCCAACCATCAGCAACCAGCACCCTGATCAGTCAGCCGCCATTGATATGGAGGGCAGACCCTCCACCAGCAAAAAGATGGGGACTTGCTGAATGCTCCAAGGATGGTTAGCATTTTTTAGCAGTAAGGTATTTTTTATTTAAGGTACATAGATTATTTATTTAGACATACTGCTATTGCACAACTAATAGTCTATAGTACAGTGTAAACGTAACTTTTATATGCGCTGGAGAACCAAACAACAAATGTGTCACTTCCTTTATTGCGATATTTGCTTCATGGCGGTGGTCTGGAACCCAACCTGCAATATCTCCGAGCTAGGCCTGTATTCAATAAATACCCAAAGTGTGCCAAGTCTCATTATAATCACTTCATTCAACACAGCCCTCAACCCCCAACAGATGAATTCCACATTTTATTAAGTCTAAGACACCATAAGTGTAACTCAAACCTTTAGTTTATTTATCATTACAAAGGAAAGGAAAAATGGCAAGGCCCTACCAAAGAAACTATGGCACAATGCTTTCTTATCACTTAGAGTGTTTATTTTATACTTACTGAGTAGGTACATTTAGACCTAAGTATACCAGCTTTTACCATCTATTATTCTTGTGTTTGGATGGCTGGGTATATATGCAAAATGACTGAGTTGAGGAATGCTGAGTACTTCTTTACATTCGAGCATGACGCTACTGAATCACTTTTTTACTCAGTTTTCATTTCCAGTATTGTCCTCTAGGCCATCAAGACATATGGTGAAATAATCTTTTAACAAAATAACTCAAAGCTATTGGCCCTGGACCTCTTGGCCAATTCTGCAATCATGGAGAGTTAGGCTCCTCTGGACTCCTACTTCAGGAATGTCACAAACATTGTGAGAGTTTTTGATATTTACCCATATGGAGGTGGTGGCAGTTATACCCAGCTGCTACCTGGACAACAGCAATTATTAAGACATAGTCTATTGTAATTCATGTCTGATTTCAAAAATATTAAACTATGGGAAAATCTTAGAATTGAATAAATATGGAAATAATGTTTGTTGAGTTCTCTTGCCAGATATTATTGAATTAAGCACTATATATATCATTTTATCTTTGTGACATGCCCAAGTAGGTGTTATTTCTATCTCAACTTCACAGAAGAGGAAAAATAATTTATCATCTTATCCAAATCATGGAATCTTGGTGCAAAAACGTGATCTGAACCCTGATATATCTAGCTCCCCAGCATTACAATATACAGCTGAGGGAAGAAATTATTATAAGCCATCTAGAGGTGACAAGGCAAAACTCAAGGCTATTGAGTGATTTTGCTTACTCTGTTTGGCAAAACTAGGAATATTGTTCAATATTTTTTTTACTTGGTCTGTGTAGTTGCAAATTAGATCTCGGTTTATGTGTAATTGACACTTACACCTGAGGTATGGTATGGATTTTAAACATTTCCAAATGGAGAAATTGAACAAATAAAATAAGGTTGGTGGCCAGCCGAGTGGCGCGGTGGTTAAGAGCTGGGCCCCGGTTCGGGTCCCACATATGAGGGCCAGTGACACTGACCTCAAAAAATAAAATAAAATAAAATAAAATAAAATAAGATAAAATAAAAAAGGTTAGTTTTCCTCAATGGGACTTGTTGCAATGATGATTGCAACCCAATTGCAACCCAAATTGAAGAATGAGAAATATCTTTCTCGTTGCATGGGGTTGACCTTAGTCTAAACTGGAAGGGCACACTCCCAGTAGCCCTCTGCCCTCAGAAAGGGGGTGCATGGTGTGCTCAAGTAGGGATCTTCTGTGATTTCTCCCAAGTCCCTCAGGCCACCTATGATTAATTCACCTCCGTCTCACCTTCTAGCAAGCTGTCCTTTTCCTAAACATATATTCCTTCTGTCTGGGTCAAGTGTAAAAGTAAGGAGGCACTTAGGCAGATCTAGAATGCCCTTGTAAGGGGTTTTGACAGCTTCTGTTACTCCCAGCCTACCATTCGCGTTACTATGAAATGAATACTCACACCTCAGTTAATCTGTGTTTCTCTGAGTAGATCCTGATGACAAGGTGAAATTACCCATTAAGAAGGGCCTAACTAATGGTGAAAAGACATAGTTTTTCTACTTCTGTTTCAGACCCCGCATGAACCTGATGAGTTCAATCTCAAACCAAAGTTGAGACTTTTAAACTCACATTCCTTTCAGCCCAAATCTCACATCTTTATGCACATAAAATAAGGGTTTAAAGATGGTTTTAAAAAACATTCATTGGGGTTTTTGGACACCAAAAGTGTTTTATTAAAAAAATAATAGAAGTTCAATGAGTTCAGTTCAATGAATCAGAAACATAAGGGTCAAATTTTCCTTAATATGCACTTGGGCTTAAAAATTAAAGGAAAAGTACTAGGAAAACAAAATTTTCTCTGGCTGTGCGGAAATAAGAACATTTGGTAAGAAATTGGCAAACATTTGACAAATCTAAAGTATAGTCAATTTCACCCATCTATGGGGGACAAAAGCCTGGGGACCAGGCTGTCATCATTAGGGGAAGGGGAGAATGTCATGATGAAGGACCTTGGAGAAATAAGTACTTTTTTTTACCCCTTTCAGAATGTGAACTCTTATATGTACACACAATTATTTCATTCTGGTACCAAAAAAAAAGGATAGAGACATACTCTGAAAGCATTCTGACTTGGCTCCTCATGGTATATTAAAAGCATACTATTGAGGCACAGACTCAAAGTTTGGAGTTTTAACCCGAGGGAGAGAAAATTATGGTTTTCTCCATTTATCCATGAACCCTGCAGCTGGTAAGACTGCTCTCTGTTAGTAATTACACTGAACAGATGAGGGATTTTTTAATTTTTTTTTTATTTGACCTGCAGTTAAACAAAATTTGCTTGTTTTATTTTTGGTTTAAAAAATGATGAGGCAGCACCAACCCCAGTTTCACCCCAGAGCTGTTGATTTTTTTCCCCCTCCTTCCTAATTTGTTTCAGACTATGAGTAGAGTCCCATTTTAGTGGGAAACATTTGCAGCCAAGACCTTCAGGGGTTTTATCTGCAGTTTATTTTGTTAACTACAAGTTTAAGATTGTTGTGAGGTGGTTCTTTTTTTTTTTCTCCTTTCAAACTTTGTAACAGGAGAGTTCATCTGCTGCTTTTAGGAAACAGATTTAAAGCTAAAAAAAAAAAAGGGGGGGGGGGAAGGATGGGTTTGGAGGAGTCCAAAAGTATCAAGAGAGCTCTAAAACCAATGATAGTTATGAAGAGGGATAATAAAATGATACAAATGAATTCACTGTCTTCAAGGTTTAGAGAATAGCCCAGCTCCACTCCCACCCTTCCCCTTGTAATTCAAATTTAACACTAATAAAAGAAAGGAACTAAAGATAATTGGCTAGAATCAAGCATTACATATCAGGCATTTTGCAAGCTGACCCAGCAACTCAAATGCATTTTAACTTCGGAGTTCAGAACAAAAAACAATGGTCCATGAGGTGGAAAGAATGTGGTACAACTCCCCATTGTCCTCGCTGGTATTTATAAAGTTTTGGCAAAATTTCCTAACAAATTTTTAAGTAATGTGAAAGGGGTCTGTTCCTGGTTTCCTCCATGCACCGTGCCCGCCTGGAGGATGTTGTGGTCAGGGCGAGTGGCCAAAGATTTCGCCTGGCAACAGCGATCGAACAGACAGGCCGCTAACAACCCTCCCGCTTGGACAGTGCTTTCTCATTGTGATTTTACATTCCGAGGAGCTTTCGTATATGGCCTTCCATTCTATCTTCAGCACAAGCCTGGTGGACCAAGCTGCTCATGTTTTCCTTATGATGAAACCAAGATCAGGAGCGATGAGTGACTTGATCAGGGGCACAGAGTTAGTCAAGATTACTGTAGAAATTTAAACCCACTTTTCAGATCCTTAGAACAAAGATTTTTTTTTTTTCCAGCAAGTTGCAAATGTGAAACTACACTAAATCTTCTTTTTCACTCTATTTTCCCTCTTCTCTGTAGGGCTCCCACTCCGTAGGGTTCCTCCACACATCACAGGATTCTGTGTGTCATCCCAAGAATGGAAGAATATGGAACACCCACCCCAGATAGGACAGCAAACCAGGTTTGACCCACTGTTTTATATTATAAAAACTATAGCTTTCAATTCACTGATCAATGTTTGTTTTAAGGGAGAAAAGCAAATTATCTAATTTAAATGACAATCTGAAAAAATTCAGTCATCTTTTGCTGCTATCATGAAAATCCTAAGTAAGCTAGCCAATCTGTTAAATTTAGCCAAGTACATATCTCCCTCCATAATATATATTTTATCACTTGAAGTGTGTGCTCTGCCCACTGCGTGAATGGCGATACCTCTGAAGGAAGCATCGTGTGCCAGTAAGAACAGAGGCTTTGGGGCAAGAAAAATCTGGGTCAAGATCTTATCTCTACCATTTAACAGTTATGTGACGTTATTTCACCTCACTGAAGCCTTGTATCTTCTCTAGAACTGTTCATTTAATCTCAGAGGGTTCTTGCAAGGATAAAGTTAGACAGCACGCATCATGCATCCATTAAATGGTAGCCCCTTTGTTGAATTCTGTTCCAAATATTTTAACTCAGGGAGGCTTGAGGAGCTCATTTTGCAACTTTGGGTTTCGAGATGCAGCCCTGGCCTATACCTGTATCTGCGTAACTGTCCTGTGACCAAATTAATTATGGTGTAATTCACATGGAATAAAATGGCGCAGAGTTGGATGATGCAGTTGTTTCCTAGAGGAGACCTGCCTGCCCATTGGTGGGTGGTGGTAAGGTAGCTAGCGTGGAGTGGGAAAGAGGTAATATGCGGAATAAGGACTACTAAATTCTTTAAATATACTATTTCATTTCATCCTCTCCACAACTTGGAGTGGAGCATTAAGCAATTATATAATTATACAGCAAATAGATCAACTATTTATATAGCCAAACTCAGTAATTAGGACTGAAAACATTATTAACTGAGTTGGTAAATGAATCTTTCAGGTATTTATGTTAACTCCCTGCTTCCTTTTGTTCACTGTAAATTATCAACCCTAGGATAATTTATTCAGTTTACTTAATTGGCACTAAGGCCCAATCAGATAATTCAGATCTAAATTATTCCCATTGTCTTTCAAATTGTCCCAACATTAAAAGAATATTCCCACTTCAGTTTGCCTTTTTGCATGGGGTTTCCTCTACAACAGGACAACCTACCTACCATAAAATTGTGAGCACACGCCCAGGCTGGCTTGGCCATCTTGGGATTGGAAGGAGGTAAAACAAAGTTTTCTGGTTTTAAAAACTAGATCGGCAGCCTTGTGAGAGTAATAAGCAATATGACATATTTCAGGGCCTTGAGCCAAAGGATTCTCTGGAGGTTTAGATATAGGATTATTCCAGGTTCCTAAGAAATTGAAAACTTAAGGATCAAGGGGTATGCACCAAAAATATAACCAGAATCATCTATTTTAGATCACTATTCAAAGTTGAGGTGTCTTTCAAAGCTAAATATCAAAAAAGGTAGAACTGAAGTTATAAAAATTAAAAGAATCCCCTATAGACTCATGATCATTATTTTATTCTTCTCCACCAAATCCTGTAATTATCCGGTTAGATATTTATTCATTCTTGCTATATACTGGATTTACTATAAAAGTAATATGAGCATAAATATTCATATTTGAACACTGACAACAATGTGGCAAAGGATCAAAATATGTTGATAAATACAATGGGAACTTCATATATGTGATACCTTCAAAAATTGAGAAGAACTATAATCAAAACTGGGAAAACACAACAACAAACATATGTCAATGCAAAGTAAAAACGTACTTTTATACAATCTTAAAGGCACTACTCAGTTTAAGAATCATAGTCAGTTTGGACTTTAGACAACCCTTTGCCATTTCAAAGCTGTGGTTTGGAGTAGTACTTCCAGTTCGAACGTACTTTCTAGATTAGAATTACGGCATCGGTACACCCTTGGGCTTGAGTATCCACTGACCTTGCGATAGAAGGTGATCCTTCCTGGAAGCGTGCAAACATCTGCGATTCTCCCAAAACATACCTGGTACGTGCCACAGAGTGGTCAGAACGGGACCAGGGATTTGAAATAGAATTGCTATGTTTTCTCCTCTTCCTCTAATTGTATTTTTCTTATATACACTGAACCACCAAAGGTTGAGGGTGCAAGGATTCCAGCCCCGCCCATTTTAACTCGTAAATAGAATCATTTTCTTGACCCAGCCAATTTTCTTACAGACAAGAACAGATGGTGTGATATGTTATCATCAAATGACTTTTCCTTTACTGTAAAAAAAAAAAAAAAAAAAAGTTGAACCCCGAATGACAGTATATTTTTCGGAGAACTGTGGCCTGTGATAATCTGAGCTTGTTTCAGCTCCCTGATCTAACCGGTGGTTGAGTATGGCTTCTTTTGTGTCTGCGGATGTATCAAATGAAAAGGTCCTTTTAGAAATGGAAATATCTTTTTCTATTTACACAATATATGTGGGTTTAAAAAGAGGGGAAAATAGTTTATCCACGTTTGTAAGTGAGGTTCCCATTGTTCAGATAATGGACTCGCTACCACTTGTCAGCACGGTGTTCTTTCACTGCAAAATTAATTATAGCATATACTCAAATTGTGTACACTCTGCCTGTGTGTATACAAAGTGGACATTGCAAGGAATCACTTGAATATTTCAGGCAGACACATACTTGATTTAAAGCATACAATTGATTAAGAGAAAGCAGAGAACGTTGTTTGCGTTATTAAGAGAATTGTGTGCTGTTAATTTCATTCTTGTGTGGGTAGAGTCATCTTTTAAATAATTCATGCTCCTGTATGATCAAGGTTTCTCCCTTGGCTAATATGTACTTTAGAGATGATTCTAGAATCTGAACCTGCGATGCATTGCCATCGAATTATAAGACATGTCAATGAGTCATAATATCCCAACATTTTTATTCTTCCTTCTGTCAACAAGGCTATGGCCTCTCTCAGGATGTACCACAGTCAGGACTACCAAATTGATAAAATTTAAAGAAATTCAGGTTTTAAGGGGCCTGCTCTCTGTGTGTGTTTCTTGTTTTCCCTTTGAAAAATGGAGAGCTTAGTTTCTGTCCCGTTTTACATACAGTTTCCTTAGGAGGCACTGGAAGCTGTTCCTATCTGAAAGTTTGAACTAGGAGTGGAAAAGTGAAGTCAAATCAAGGTACCCATTTAGCATGAATCCCTTTGTAACTCGTGCTAATTGGCAATTGTAGGTGGTCTTGGTAGAGCGACTAATAATTGAATGGGAAACAAGTCCCAGTCCCTAAGGCAGACCTGCCTGTCCCCAAGCAGAGGCAGGAATGCACTGGGTTGTTCAGCTCATTTCCACATCCCGCTGCAGAGATAAAGAGGGGATCCAAGCTTGACTGTTGGGGTGCTGTCTGTCACCAGCACCGAGTTTTGTCCCAAGAGACTGGGGGAAACTGTGTCAGGCCCATCTCGAAGCATCTTCCTGGTTCACAATGTTCCGTGAAGGGTTTGCAATAAAGAGTAATATGTTGGGGGAATTAAATCATGAATTGGAGCTGTTAATTACACACACATTGGTTTAAAGCTGCAGCAAATACTTCTGTCTGCTCTTGGCTGCACACTTGACTCGCCTGCCTTTTCCTCTTGCTGCTGCTCGGTCTGTTTCTCTCTAATCTAGCGCCCCAAACACCCCCACTCCCCAATTCCAAGCGCAGACGCAAATGTAAAATGTAAATTGCGGCCTAGTTGCTGCAGCTGGAGTGTGGCTAGGGACCTGGGTTCTCTAAGGGCCTAGATGGGCCGCGGATCAGCTTCCAGATCCTCGTATACTGACGAGCTCTCAGTTTACCTGTCACCTCCCTCTTTGGCTCCCCATCCGCTTTTGTTCTTTGGCCAGTCATGCACATTTCCCGTGCTAATTTACATGTGTTTTTGTTGGCATGGAAGAGACCGCCTCTGCCCTTGAGACCGCCCAAACCCACTTACTTAGCATTGAATCTTTTTTTTCTTTTCTTCCTTCTCCATTATAAAGCCTGGAGGATAATTTAGCCAACATTTCCCTCCTGAAATAATCTTTCTGTGGTATGCCCAAAGTCTTGAGGTATGTTTGATCATGATCGTGTACTCTAACGCCCATCCCTGCTGTCGAAGAGCTCTCTGTCAAAGAAAATGGTTTAGTTACTCTGAACTCCGAGGCTATGGGTCGAGTCAAAACAGAGAGAACCTGTGCCAAGGCACAAGTGGGCTGGGAGGCTGAGGACGGGGCCGCTGTGGTAAAAGGTGGTGCCGGGTACTGAGTGGCAGGAGATGGGCTAGAAAGAAAGACTGTGTCCCAGTTATGCTGGCTCTGAGGCTCGAAGCAGCAGGAAGGAATCAATGGACATCTTCATCCAGCGACATTGCCCACTTCATTTTTCTAGAAGAAAAAAATACAAATTCTGGTGGGAATACAGAGACTTAACTAGGGAAGGAAGAAAAGCTGTCGCAACCATAAGAACAAGAGATGGATGACCTGATTTAAGGCAGTGGGTGGGGCGTGTGCTGGGGGAGAGGAGTCTGCTTTGGGGAACATTTCTGAGGCAGAGCTATGGAGGGTACAGCTGAATGGTACGTGGTGTCCTACCGATGTCATGGGTGAGAGAGGAGGTTCACAGTGGAACGTTAATGATTTCCTTAACCAGAAGAGGACAGGAGAAAGAACAAATATTTCCCAACAGTTTTCAGTTCTAATGAATCTGAGGTCCGTCAGGATCCTCCAAGACAAGATGGCTGTTGATCATTGAAACCATAGCCTGGCTTTGCATCGTGGTCAGGGCTGGAGAAGGAGACCTGTGATAGAACCACAAGAGGTATTGGGTGTGCCGACAAAGCAAGTGGACGGTGACTAGAACTGGGAACACAGTGACCTAGCCAGCCAAGGCACTGGAGGGGTGCAGGTGACAAATGAGTGTAGACCCCACTGCAAAGTGGCAAAGTGCTCAGTTTTTCCTCTCTGAAAGCCACTACAACCCAAAATATGCTTTGGGAGTCAGCATCTGCAAGTTCCCATTTTAACTGGGAATGCTGTTGTTGTTTCTTTAATCAGCACGACAAAAAGGGGCTTTTCCAGATTATCCTTGTTATTCAGTCTTTAACACACTCAGCAATAAATTGAAGCAAATATAATTATATTAGTGATGTGTTTCATTTAGCAAACATCAGCCTGACCTAAGTTTTTTTTTTTCCTTATGTATATTTCAACTTTTATTTATTTGTTATTAGCTTGGGAATTCTGGTGACTGTTTACTGTGACTGATGAACATTAAGTCAGAAAATCATTACTTAGGCCTGTACTGAGAAATACTGTGTGGTATCTATGGTGGTTACTTCTGTTCTCAAACTAATGCTTTATTTATTTAGCTGTTCATTTTAGGAACATGAAAAGCATGTTTTAAAAAAAACCCAAAATTAGCCCTGGGAACAGATGAATAAATATGAAAACAATTTATCCCTTTAACAGCCTAATAAAATATGTTTTCATTATGCTAACTGACCCTGATAAATTCAATAGCCATCAGTTAAATATATCCATCATCCTTGAGAAATACTTCTCCAAATGTTTGCTCATTTTTTGATCCTCAATGAGCCTTGGTCACATGATGATCATTAATTGTGACAGCTACAATGTAATACTTTTTGGCTTTTACTTTTAAAGAGAATGGTAAGGAATCTTTTCACTTCAAAAAAAAGGGAAAGCTTTGAAATCCTCCTTCAAGCCATTTTCCAAATTTTGATTTAAGTTCATTTGATTTCTCTTGTTGAGTTCCTTTAGATCCCTTCAACAGCCACCTTAATTGCTTTTTACTGTTACAGAGTTAATGGCATCAATTTTGTTTTCTAAGTGGGAAGCACCAGGTACTGACTTGCCTCTTAAGTGGTGGGGACTGCAGTTGTCACATCCAGCTCTCCCTGTTGCCACATGTTTCTAAGGATGCCCATTGAATCGCATGGGACACAGGATGTCAGGTTTTGCTCGTCACTCTGCATTTCAGGACTGAGACTTAGGATGAAATGAGGGGAAAGAGGAAGTTAGACAGGTGCCTGCCAACCCCAGTGCCACATATTGCATCCAAAAGCAAGTGTACCAGTCAGGACCCTGAGAAGGGGACATCTCAGGCAGTGAGCCCTCTCACTGCCAAAGCAGGGCTGTCCCCTGAGTAGGCCAAGCTGGCAAGCTTAGGGGACATCATGGGTGACTCTCCCCAGGTAGCAACTATTTATGAATAACTAAACATGACTGATAGGCAGGCAACCCCACACAGCCTTTCTAGCCATTTCTTTCTTGTTCTTCATTGGATAGCCTGTCATGTGGTTTTCTTTTCCTCCCTCCCCCACAGGCCATTGCTGCTCCAACCCCTAAAACCGGGAACACGTGCTCTTGTTTGCACATCTGGTCCAGGCAAGCCTGGCTCCAATTTAAAAACCTACATGTTGGTCCAATTCCATTATTGGACAAGGAAATTCTGTTAACTGGTGGGCTCATTTGCATGTCATTACCCAGAATGCCTACCCAGCTCACAGATGTTTCCCAGACGTGGGGTGCAGAGAGGGTGGGGGAAAGGTGATGCTTTGGAAACAAACAGAGAGATTTGTGTATATGTTAGTTGAAATTCTTTTCCCTCTGTTTTGTATCAAGAAACAGCATATAATACAAAGTTATGAATTTTACCTAGCTTTGAGAGAAAATTTTCACCTTATTTCCAAGAAATTTATACAAATTTATGCAGATAAAACAGAGTAACAGGCTACATTTTCAGCATTTGTCGTAGAACTTTCTTTTCCTTGGAGATCAAAACACTTTTTTTTTAAAGTGGTGTTAAATTGATAAAAGTGTCAAGGGTGGGACTAAATTTTGATAAAAGCCACAGTCTGTTTGAAAGGTTTCTAACTGGATAATTAGCAGTCACACTATTCTTGTCTTCAAACCTGAGCTCATTTATACAGTGTAAACTTCTCTATTGCTTTCTGAAAAATAACGAAAGGATCCTGGGCAACAGCTGCAACACTGCACTCTCTGCACACACAAAAAAAAAAAAGGAAAAAAAAATGATTTTTTTAGAATGCCCATTGTGAAAGATTTCAGGGTTTTTTGTGGTTATTTTTTTTTCCACTTACATTTTACAAAAGGAAGGAATGCTTCATTCATAAGAGAGAGCCCAAAAAAAGGGGGAAAAAAGAGAGCAAGAGAAAGAAATGAAATAAAATTTAAAAATAAAATACTATAATTGCTTTGGGGACTGAAGTTAAAATGCAGGTGTTTTGAGGGGAACATAAACATTTTTTCCTAAATGAGGCGTTGAGGGCTGGGAGAAGGGCAGTAAAATTAGTGGAATTACTGCCTGATTTTAACCAGATGATTGCTGCAGTTGGACACCAGCGAGTTTTCATTAGGGACTCTAATTTACAAGCCATTCAACACATTCCAGGGGAACTCAACAACTCCCCCAGGTCCTAAAGAATGCCAGCTCTCCCACTTTATGGCAGAGATGCCGAAATGCAAGGCTTTTCAAGGCCAGCACGACGGCAGCAAGGAACACAAGCTCTGGGAACTGGACGTGGTCACATCGTCTCCACGAAGGAGATTTTCACAGGGAATCCACTCCTGTCACGCAACTCATGCACAATTTATGAACACACGGTCACTAGGCGTTGTGTACGCAGGAACAGTGTGTCAGGAGGTGTTTGTGGGACTCTCAGGGAACGTTACCTGTTTGCACACACCATTAATAGATGCGCTTGCAACCCGCCTCCGTAAAAAGCTGTCTAACCTTGTTTCCTTCAACGCTGAGGACTGCCGGTCATGCAAGCGCATTTGATAAATAGTTTTCTGTAGTTCCGCAGCATCCGTCGCCCTGTTTGGAGTCAGGAGTTTTGTGGTCTGTCCCTCATGCATTGGGCCTCGACAGTTTATGTATTTTTATTGTGATATGTCAGCACATAGTGTTAGAAAGCCATGTGGCAAGGTCAGAAGTTCAAGCCCTGCTCAGAGTCTCAAACCTCATCAAGGTTAATAGTAGGGAGAAATCTCCCCACATCCAACTCATCTCCTGAAGATGAGGCAGCCGTGTGTCTCTGTGGACCATCAAGGTCATTATGATGTAGCCCAGAAAACAGACTGGGCAGGCCCACAGCAGGTTAGGCCTTGAATACACTAGGATCGAAGCTGGCATCTTGAAAGCATTAAACGTGAAACCTGGCCCAAGTCACATGATGCTACCTAGAGGAGTTGGCTGTAGAGCAGGCACCCGATTCCTTCTAGAATCACGAAATCTCTAGCGCTGTGGGAAGTGGCCTAAATTTGCTGGGCTGTAATCCCCTTGCTGAGCACTGGTTAGGAAAAGTTGACACAACACAATCCATTTATCGAGTCATACTTTCTATACCATATCTGAAAAACACCAGCTCTTTGGTGCCCTGCACGTACCCAGATGTGTCGTGATCATCTGCACTTGACCGTCCTCTTTTACCTTTTCGCCATGGCTGGTGGAGGGTGATGCAGACCGTGATCTAGGGAACCTAGTGCTGTGTTTGTACGTATTTTAGCTGCGTGGGATTCTATATTGTGGTCGAAACCTAATTAAAAGTTGTTCTACACACCGATCGAGTACTTTTTTAGTAATTGGCCAGAAGCCACCATAAACAACAAATTGAGAGCCTCTAGTGGGGTGACAAAACCTCAGAGCCTCATGTTTTAAAACCTGTATGACCAAGGAAGGATGTGCTGCCCAATGTGTGTTGAAGCCAATATTATGGCAGCGGCTTCTGAGAAAAGCAAAACGCTTTTGTGAGGTCAACCGACAAAGAGACAGGAGGCAGAGTTCCAATCTGTCTCCTCCATGCAGGGTTCGCGGCGGGATTTTAAAGGGTTTCAGCACTGGTTCTTCCTGGACAGCGGACTCCTCGCTGCGTTCAGGTTCAAGTCAGGTCCCCATCCCTCGATTCCATGCGGGAAGCAGTAAAGGACTCACAGTCGTTACTCGTAGGTGGTATATCCAAGGTTTGTAGGTGGTATATCCAAGGTTTAGACTTTGGTTCTGGGTCTTCTTAGAAACAGGATAGGACCAGTTAGGGGTTCTGTGGTTATACTTGTGTCTAGATAGCTACCATGTTTCCCGAAAATAAGACCTAACTGGAAAAGAAGCCCAGGCATGTCTTTTCAGAATGCTCGTAATACAAGCCCTACCCCCAAACATAAGCCCCAGTTAAGATCGTCAGCCAGACATGACTGTTTGAATAAATGTAGATTTTTGTACATGAATAAATGAATCCATATAATTGTTGGAACAAAAATTAATATAAGACCCGCT
Source organism: Aselliscus stoliczkanus (assembly GCA_033961575.1). Taxonomy (NCBI): domain Eukaryota; kingdom Metazoa; phylum Chordata; class Mammalia; order Chiroptera; family Hipposideridae; genus Aselliscus; species Aselliscus stoliczkanus. Next base: position 29,548,714 of record CM066741.1, read on the forward strand.
CTTATTTTGGGGGAAGCACGGTAATACTAGAAGAAATACATATTTAATGCATATCTAGATAGGCCATTGAAGGTACAGGATCGCTTTCTATAATTCATGACTGAGAATGATTTGTTTTGTGTGTTGTATGTTATATAGGTTGACAGAGAAGGTTAAAAGTTTTTTGTTGTTTGGTTTTGCCAATTCTATACTAAAGCCAAATAATTTCTTTTCTAATCATATAAAAGTAAGGAATCTTTCATAAATTTATGAAAAGCTGACTTCTGACTCATGGTCAAAGAATCAGATTACTGTGGTCTTCATATTTGCCCACAAAATTGTTTGTGACTATTCTTGAAAAAGGTCTAGAAAGTGAATTTTGGGATTATCGTTACTTACTACCAATGACATAGAGAATATCATTAACTTGATGAGAAAAATCCTCAGATGACCACATCACTTAATATTAACTGAATGGTCTGGCTATGAGAAGTTCCTTTTAGAAATCAAGGGAAGTTCCAGAATACCTGCGGAATAGTTTTTGATTATTCATATTTATAGAAACATCTTAAAATGCATCCCAAGACTTTATCCATGTTGCACTTGACCCTTCTTTGTGATACATCATTTATTAATAGCTGAATTACAAGTCCCAGATGTTCATTAAAAAACAAAATCAAGAGCTTTATAATAATTATTACTTTCTTTATTATTTCAACAATGGTACTTTGCTTTAGGTAACCTAACTGGTAGGAATTCTGTATTTTTACATTTTTAACTAGTTGTTTTGAAAGCTGTCCAGGCAATAAGTTAAGTTTCTGGGAGTAGGGTTATGTGGGTGAGGAAGGAAGAGGAGTTAGGGCCATGAATAAACCCTCAAAAGTATAAAAAATAATAATATTTTTGTTACAATTTAAAGTGCTTCTATGTAGAATTTGACTTTTTTTAAAAGACAAATTCTAAGAAGACGATAAAAATAACTTGTAATCCCACCATCCAGAGAACTGCCATTTTGATATATATTTTTCTAGATTTTAGAGCTTTTGCTTTCATAGAATATATGCTGCTATATAACAGCTTTTACTTCTTTTAATAGTATATTAAAAACACTTTCTCTTATCATGAAAGATGCTTCTCAAGCAAGATTTCTAATAGCTATAAAGCTATTCCATTATATGTGTAAATCTCATCACATTGTGTTAGACTTTGGGTTCTGTGTTTTTGTTTGTTTTCTTTGGAGGGGGTTATTCATTTGCTTTTGATTTTCACTATTTTAAATAATCCAACATAATCAACATAATGGGGAAACACATTGTAATGGATATTTTACAGTTAATCTTTGTGTACACTTCTGATTATTCTTCAGGATATCAAAATTTGAATTTTTAGGTAAAGTAAGTGTGCAACTCTTGCTTAAGATTTTTGATTAATCTTGACAAACTGTCTTCTAGCAATGTTGCACCAATCTTCACTCTCATCAGCAATATCTGGGAGGGCATTTTGGCCCTCCTAGGGCTTTTCTTCTTTTTTTTTTTTAAATCTGTATATATTTGGTAAGAAGCCTATAAACATTTCAGAAACATCTTCTCAATAGAATAGGCTATCAGTTCTGTCTGATGCATGGCTCTTGATGGCGTGCCTACTCTGTGGTAGACTTGATGCTTCCATTCTGTCACTTACGTCATGCAATGTGACGCCCTGAGATATGCGAGGGTAAACAACACATCTACCGCGTATCCAAGCCTGGCCTTGAACCGTCATCTGTTTTATTTCAAACTACAGGACCTTAGCTAGTATCAAACTGCTACGTCTGTCTCGTCCTCATAGCTACCTCTTAACCCGGCACGAAGCATTCTGCCCGACCACGCTCTTTGGCTTTTCCATTAGCAGGCTCATAACCCGGGAGAGAGACGCTCTTCCTAAATCGAATGTCGACAGGCTAATCTAGCCCATCTCTAGATTCATGTTTTCACACCTTTAAAATTTTTGCTTCAGCGAAGGCACGGACTGTGTCTGGGCCCTGTTCACGCTTACAAGGGCCTGCTGAGTACATAGGACCGTAGAAGAAACAAACACACTGAAGAGGCTTCTGCCAACAACACTCTCCGGGCTGCTGAAAGAAAAACATACCACCAAAACAAGGGAATGTTTAGCCTGACCTTCCGAAATGGAACTTTCCCTGCCTCTCCTGGGTTAAAATTGTGAGCCCCGTGTCGAGACTGACATTTCAACTTTCCCCCAAAGTACGTGCAGCCAGATGGACTGTGAGATTATTGGGATTTCATTTTCAGATAGACCCCAAAACCTGGATGAGCTCATGTTATTCCAGATGCATTATCTCCTAATCTCCAGGAAGAGGCTTGTTCAGCGGGAAGCAGCATGGAAGGACCCTCCCTGGGAGATCCAGAAGAACCGTGTCTAATCCCTGCTCTGCCTGGGAAGGAAAAGGCTCACCCACCTCCCATGTCAGGGCAAGAATCCGAATTCCTCTCAAATTCTTAAAACGCTGCAAAGTAGAGACCGATCGTAACCCTAAATATGATTCATCCTTGAGTTATTAAACTTGGAATTCAGTGTACCAGAAGGAAAACAACCGATGACTTTAAATTCCAAAGGCAAGGGGATGTTTTTGGTTTAATAACAATGAAAAAGAGTATGGCTTCCGATAAGAGCTTGGAGAATGTACTTATAAGAATTAAATCTAATTAGTTAAATCATCTGAGTAATCAGGTATTTAAGAAAATAAACTAAGTAATCAATTGCAAAAGCTGTTTTCCACTTAGAAGAGGATATAATGTAGGAGAGAATAGTTTTCAGACAGCAAAGATTCAGTGGTCCCCTGTCTGAATAATTCTTACGACTGTTTCATTTCAGTCTTTTCATCCATAAAGGGAAAACAGTGCTCATTCATTCAACAGGAACTTATTGAAAGACAGCCTTTTCTAAGCTAGGTTCCTGCATTCAAGATTCTTACAATCTGGACTGTAACTTAAACAAGGGCATTTTAGGGAAAACAATTAACTTCTGATAACTATTCTGAGTTTTCAACGATAAGATGAATGGTCTTTGTTCTCTTCCAAGAGAGCATTATCTCGTGGACAGATCCTTATACCAGTCTGCCATTGAGTCTCCCAGTGTTCTCAATTTTAGTCTTCTTGTCCTTCAAATGGGAGGCCCAAAGGTGGGACTAACTGATTTCCAAGTTCGCTTCCAGTTCTTACCAAATGTGATTTTAAGGATTGACTGAGCAGCTACATTGTACAAGGCTCCAACCTGCGTACAGCTCAGATCCTTCCTGATTTTAAGAACAAAGCAAGAGAGAACCAGGCAGTGCCAAAGGCTCCATCACAATCTTTAAAGGGTTCCGCAAGCAGATGTTCCCTGGTCCTTCTTAGAGCAGTAAAAGCTCCCTGGGGCTGAAAGAGGAACGAAGTTGCCTTCTTCCAAACTTTCCCAATTTTGATGATGTGCGTAACCTGGTAAAAATCTTCCTGTCTTTTGTTTTCCTTGTGTGAATCATTTCTCAGTGGGTGTGATCACCTTCTTTTGCTGATAACCCACTCTTCAATTCTCTGTTGTTTTTTAAGTGATGTGTTAACTACCTTTTGGGCACCTGAGGATGTGTATTCAACACATTGCTCAGTTCAGATTGATTCAGTTTGATTGTGGTCTCAATGGCCTGTTCATTTATTCAACAAGGGTTTATTGAACTCTTACCATAATGTCACCCCAGCTCACACATCAGACAGCCAATGAGAGTTATTACATGCCTCAGGGCATAAAATAGATACATGTTAGTTAAGTCAGGGACTTCCAGTCTGAACTAGCTTGACCCAGTTCAAGTCTTCCATCAGATTTTTAGAATCCTTTTCAACTGCTTTTCCCATTTCCACTTTTAATTGACTTCCCATTGTTCTCTTACTCTCAATTTCTTTTGCATTTATTCTCTCTCTTGCTCTTGTTTTCAATTTCTCTTTTTAATTTAATTACAAAGGATAGTTTTACTCAGCAATTGTGTATATGTAATAATATACTGCATTTATCATATTATTCTGTTACAGACTCTTCATAATGCATGACAACACAAAATTCCAACTGTATTTCAAAACAATATCTTCTAGTTTCATTCTACAAGACTCCTTGTTTTCTTTGGAATATGTTTTTGTTTTGTTTTGTTTTGTTTTAGCTGAGCCATCCTGCCACCTGTTAGGAATATGTTATATAAAGTCTCCCACCTCTTTAACTCACTCAAAATAGTTCTCTCCCCCAATCTACCACCTTCTTTCTCTGTGCCATTCTTTTAAACTTGCCAAACTTCTAAACTGAAATATAATAGCAAAACTGATTCCCTACATCCACAAGTGACTGACATGGAGTTTGTATTCTCATGGAATTTCTCTCTTTATTCATGAGATATTAAATCGCACCCTTTCTTGTATTTGCGCCTTTTTATATGTTTTCTATTCCAGTCAACAGCATATATGTTTCCCAGGACCATTCGTCTAGTAATTGGCAATGCCAGAATTCAAATACTGCTCATCAAGCTGGTTGTAAAGCCCATGCTCTTTCCACTTATCCTTAAGAGAAAATATGAAAGAAGCATCATCAAAATTTAAAGATTAATTTTGAAATAATTTTAAATGGGTATAAAGAGAGAAATGAACACCACCAACAGAAATAGAGAGTAATTTGTATTAGTCTTTGGGTTAAGCTTGTTCTTGGAACTGATATGCATAACAGCAGAACCCCCAGGCAGACATAGCTACTGAGAATTTGGAAATGCGTTATCAGAGCTCAGCAATAATGCCAGGCTCAGATATGTAGATTTGAGTCATAATAATAAAAAGTATGGGAGTTTAATTTTGAAAGTGGTCTTAGAAAGTAACCATCCAATTCCTTTATTTCCTAGATGATATGTAGAGAGAAAGGCCAAATGTGAGGGAAAGATAGTCATTGAGCAAAAAGAAAATGCAAAGGACTGTGTTTTTTAAAGAAAGTTCATAATTGGGGAGCATAAAGAAGAAAAGGAACCACAGAAAGAAAAAGAGCACTAGAAAGCAGGATGGCTGGGGATCACGGCCACTGTAACATGTGCCGATATTAACTTGGATTCAGTCACCTGACCCTATTGCCAAATTCTGAGGCTCTTGTGTCTACAGGTCAAGATAATCACCACTAGATGGCAGTACAGTTCTCAGAGGCCTCCTGCCAAAAGGTATCTTTTGGGACTGATCACCAAGGGTTCCTCTAGCAATCTTTTCAAAGACAAGGGTGCTTTTGTAAATAAAATTAACTGATTAAAGTATTAGTCTCAATATGGATAAACTTTATAGACTATAAGGCTACTAAGGGCATTAGAATACTAATTTACTATAGGAATAAATAAAATGGAAACACTTTCCAAATGGAACCATTTTGTGCTATTTTCAATGTTTAACACCTTTTGAGAAACTTTAACATGCTTTCAGCCACAACAGATTCTTGCGTGGAATCAGAAGCGCCTGGGAATATACACACTTCTGTCCTGCCCCTAATAGCTTTCCCAACAGTTGATCCTAACGCGTGTCTGGTATTTGGAAACCTGAACATATACTCGTATTTCTGCGATCCTTGACAATCTCTGCTGAAAATCAATATCTCCAGTTGCTTCCTCCAGACGCTCAATTGTTCATTGGATGCTCATCCAAATACCTTTATTGGAGGCAGCCTTCTGCTGTGGGACCATGTTCTTGCCAATTCACATAAATATAAATTGTTGAGTAGGTCTTGTGATGGGGTCTGACTCAAGGGGTATGCACCTTTTTTCTAGTTCTTCAGGCTCCAACTGCAGTTAGTCATTTTGTGAGCATGAGATAAATCTGTAGAGTGCCACTCAATGTGTATTTGTCTAATGACTTAATCAGGTCCTCCAGCCAGCATGTAGCAAACTATGATCCATGGATTACTAGTCTTGCCAAAAGTTCCTCCAAACCTAAATGGGCTCCCTAGGATTTGAGACTCATGATACAGAGTAAAATCTTTGAGAAAATCTGCACTAGAAAAACTTGTTTAGCTTAGCCTTTCCGTAACTTATCTGATTATAAAACACTTGTTTTTCCCCATGAAACCCCAAACACTCCTTAGCTCAAGTCAGCAGCAAACTGGGGAAGATGCTAAATCTCTTTGAATGTGTAAGGGGGAAGCACAGTGAGTGGTCACTAAGCAACTGTGTTCTGAAAGTTTCCCTACAGAAGTCCAAGGAAGGGAGACACTCAGGGAGTGGGGGTCCTCAAGGTGATCATATTGTCAAAAGCCACCTCACTTTGCTCAAGGACAAAGGCTGAGAAAATGTTATCAGTGGCACTCATTCCCTATTTAATGCCTCTATGACCTTCATCTAAGCTTAACCTATTTTCAAGTCCCAGGTTATCTTCCAGCGGGTCTTTCCATAAAATGACTCCTAGACTCTTTTGGAAAAGGATACAGAAATTTTATTAATTTGCACGTTGAATTGTCTTGTTTGCAAGTTTCTTGTAAATGTGCGTAGCTTGAGAGTGGCTGGGCAATTCCTCTGTCTTTCAGATGCCCTGCTTCCTACTTGGAGGACTAGTTAACCTTAGCAAAGAAATTATTGTCAGCAATAAATATTTACTTTTCAAAAATGTCCTGAGGAGACTTGAAACAATATGGGCAAATCTCCCCGGTACTGTTTTTTTCATTTGGAGATGACAAAAAGTCTCGGGAAAAAGTGACAGCTTTAAGGGCTTTAAAAATATCTAATGCTTTAGGTTTGAAATTGGCAGGGAGCCAGGCCCTGTCTTAAAGGGACAGGCACTTTATTATACTTTCTAATTCTTCCAAAGTCTGTCTTTACGATATATGAGCTGCCTCTAATATAACTACTCTATTCTCATCCTCTGGTGGTATACTCTGGTCTGAGCTCATAAATTGAAAACTGAGGCTCTGTAAATCAGGGCAGACTATTTCAGAGAGCCATTGTGAATTTCCAGTCAAATCTTCCAGTTTATCTTAAATATTTCATCTTAATGTCACCTTAAAAAAAGTCTTTCATTCAAGTAAGTTACAACATCAAGTTCTAAACTGATTACACCTCTCCACTGACCTTCTGCTAAGGGACTGCTTTTTGGCATTAATGTCACTTCTGCCATCCTGCTATTGAATTAAAGGTAGACTTTTTCAAAAACTCAAATTATTTCACTCTAAACAGATAAAGAATAGAAACCCAAGTGTTGACAGTCTACCAGCTGCCCTGTGGGGAAAACGCAAGTGAAAGGATCACTTTATGTTCCTTATTTGCTATTTCTGTTTTTATTACCATTTTGTTTTAAACATCCAGGCTAGTAGTATTCAAGCTATTCTGAGGTTCAAGGTGATTGACTTGGGCTGTACACTAAAGTGTCTACTCCTAATTAGTTGCCAAACATCTGTTGTAAAAATTAAGTTTATTCTTTTTCTCCTTCTCAGTATATTCACAAGTACGTGAAGTTCTTTCTGCCAACTCTGATTGCCCTTGGATGACTTTTTTAAAAAAAATTGCTTCCCTCATTTTTCCTTCATTGGAACCACTGTTCAACAGGTTAAATGAAGTTGAGGATATTTCCATGTCTGTTTGTTTATACAGGAATCAACATATCTCACCCTTACTCACCCACTAACGAGTTCAATGTTGAACTTTCTTGTCGTTTGATCTAGCTTTTAATAACCTGTCAGTTGAAAGGACTTTAAATAAACATTTTCGTATAATATTTAATACAATTCAAGGGTATCTGCCCTGAGGCCAAAGATGAGTAGACGAGAGTCATAAGCCTTCCTCTTTAGTAATAGATATATGTCTATACACACGTGTGTGTGTGTGTGTGTGTGTGTGTGTGTGTGTGTGTGTGTTTCCACACATCCTAATCCTTTAGTCCTTGAGACTTAGAGGCAACAGCCTTGGATCCACAAGAATCCAAAAATAAATAAGGTAGAAATATACGTTACAATTCAACTTCCTGTACGAGAGCCTCTTAATTCCCTCTCCCCAGCCTCTGCAGTCGACTCCCACCCACAGAATCAACAAAGAAGCAAGGAGCATGGTTATTCAATTTTTGCCTAAATAACTTGAGATTAAGTTGACTTTTAAAATTGAAAACTTGTCAGGTATCGAGTTTTCCCAGAAGCAAGAACCCTACCTAGGTCAAGGTTAGAGTGGTGGATTAACTGATTAGCCCTCATGAGCTGGGGACAGAACGCCCACTTGATGGCCTATGTCAAGTCATAAAGCTCAAGGGACTGAGGTTGGTGTGGTGACATTCGTGTTTGACCTGGGCCAGGGATGAGCCGATATAGAGAAGGGGGAAAACTAATGGCGAATTGGAATATTCATAATCCCCTCATCTAAATGCATTCAGTGTTCAATGTTAAAATAGCTGTGGCAGCCAGTAAGGAGGATAGAAGGATGGAATTTGGTCTCCAGTGTGAGACCCGGATCCTTGTGATGAACATGAACTAGACCAATGATTATAAAATGCAAACCCATCGGCCCAACCCAGAAACATAACTGATATTAAAAATGAGCTGCTCAGAGAATGGGATAGGCCATAATGTCAGACAATTGATTCCCTGGTTTTCTACACTATCAAGGAACCACTTACATAGAATTCAAAACAATGGAGCAGAGCCCAGATTTAGATATTTGTGTAGTTCAAAAGTTGAGCTGCCTGATAGTTGCCTTTGCAATACACACACACACACACTCACACACACTCACACACACCCACACACACACACACGACTGACGTCACCAGAAGACATTAAAGGACTTTTAAAAAAATAAAAGGAAAATGACAATGGAATATCTTCTGTTTTCATCCAGTTTTCTGAAAATCTCTAGGTTTTATCCCATACTGTTTGCTCATTATTGGTATGTCAGTTTTATAGCGTCACAAAGTTCTTTCACTCCCCTAACGGCCTTTGCCAAACCGCTTGTCCTTAAATTGGGCTAATAGCAAAAAACACCTTTTTCTTCTCTCTCCTTAAAAGAGGGACTATACCACCTCATTACAACTGCGTTGGCACAGCAGAGAAAGTACTCAATCCATCTATCACCAGACTTTTCCCAGTGATCTTTGCAGTCCTCTGTGTTTTGGGGAAAAACATTTTTCGGGATTTATCTCAGATAGTAGATATGATTTCATTTTTGGTAGTCATGATATTAAATACATCTGCATTCAAAAAAAGTAGAGATGATTGTCCAAATGTGACAAACTATAAATTAGATAAAATATACCAAATCCAAATTTTAAGTAGATTTAAACAAGCATTGAGAATTTCACCATTCACCTAGAAACCTGTTTCCTGTTCCATAGGTAATTCTCAAAATTCAGAACTTTGATATGATGTTACATGTAAACTGACTCAACTCTTTCCTCCCCTATCATTAGTCAGGAAAAGTTTTTTCCCCCAGGAGTCCAGTGTCATCCTTATACTGTTCCCTGCTGGCAAAGACAAAGTTGACTTCACAAGCGAGTCACTGTCACTGGCCACTTCTAGGATAGCAGCCGAAGAACCCTTCTCTTTGAACAATAATAGTCCAAAGGATGGTTTTATACCAACAGGCTGTGCTACATCACTAACCCTAGTGGTAGAGAGTACAGAGTCACACCCTGCAGCCAAAAGCACAAAGAAAAGTTAAAGCCCCAAATCCACTCATTGGGTTGATAGGCTGGGTTTGCTTAATTACAAAGATTACAGATTAGATCTGTCAAAACTTATATCCCTTAGGAAGAGCAGTGGCAGGGTAACAACAGTGGAGCTTAATGATGAACCTGAAAACACCCATGTTACTTATTAAGCAAAAGTATATGTTCAACACACAAAAATACATCTCTCTCACATCAATGATTGTTTGTCAGTCCATTAATACTTTCTATTGTGACTCATGGACAGTATTTGAGGTTATTTTCCCGTTACCTCTTCCAGCTCCCTAACTTCTGAATTCCTTTGATAACCTACAGATTAAAAAAAATATATAGATAAAGATCTCCATTGTTAAACACACAATAAGCTTTTCCTTTGCTTGCCTCTTCACAGTTGCTAATGCCCTCTCCTGTATTGGGTGGAATCAAATACCACCCCACTGTCCCACGGTGCTGCCTCCTACTTTATCCTAGAGCTCACTTCTTCCTGGAGAGCATCCCAGGCTCCATCATGTAGAAATGGCTTTAAAATCCCAAAACACCTTCTGTCCGTCCCACCCAGGGCCCTCCATCCCTTCATAAAAACATGCTACATTATTAGCCCAATGTACCATACCAACAACCCATGCGCTCTAACATGGGGTCGCTGGCAGGGAACGCAGCAGAATCATTTTTATTAGGTTTTGCCTCAGCAGGAAAGAGCAAAGTGACCCCCAAATGCAAAACTAATGGGCAGTGAACAAAGAGGGTAAGACCGGGTTTTCCTTACAAATCAACAGGCTTTTGTTCCCTGGGATTGGTGTCTGCCTCACATCTAACTGGCCGCAAGTGTTATACCTGGCTGGGTTTAATTTGTTATTTATGTCAGCTTTGCATATTTGTAAGGTTCAAGGGTTTATTGCCCTGGCCTGACCTTGCCAAGTCAGAGTTAACATGTGGCTCTGTAGTAGCAGTTTCTTTCTAATAAACTTTACTTGAAAGAACATGTGTGATAGATTTTGCTCACGATTAAAAAGAACAGTTCTATGTTCATTGTTCCCCAATTTGGTTTTGAAGTTCTGTTGAGAATCACCTCTGAACTTAAAAAAAAAATCCAAAATATTGGATATTTAAAATATTCTCTTTTAAATTTCACTGCAGACCCATATTCTACTTTATGTATTAGAATGATGCCATATTTCTGACTGTTCTAAAAGATGAATGCAATCTTGCAAAGAAAGCCAAGCTAAATGATAGGCTGACAACTGGTTAATAACATTGGAGAAATAGTTTGATTTTGGTTGTGAGAATGATTAAAATTCATTTAGCAATCTCCAATTAAAAAAAAAATTGAGAAAGAATTCAGTTAGCATGCAAGTTAATTTTTTTGTTTGCCCAGCAATAGCCTTATAAGACAGCAGAGCAAGTGAGCAAGTTTCATAGCATCATTGATTTGGGGAAGCTGCCTCTTGAAGATAGGATATACCTAATCTGTGGCAATCTTTCAGGCCTTCCAGGGTAAGAAGCCTACTTTCATAGCAGCAGGGACTGGCTGTCAGAGAGGGACTCCCCTATCTAGAGTGCCCCGATTGATCTGTTTGGCCGAGGACTTTGCTAATTTTAAAAAGCCCCATATTCCAGGACCACCTCAGGCCCAGGCCAACCGGGACGATGCTTTCTTTTCTAGCCCCCTTATCTAACTGGAGAGATTTCTGCCTCTTTTTGCCTTAGCAAAGCCTGTAAATATAGACATCGTCCTGAGAGTTAATGGACAGAGGCATTAATCAAAATCTTGGTGCTTTCCTTGGCCTATCGGAGTAAAAAGGAGTGGAGTCTCCTTCGGCTTAACCTGTTGCAGCAGACGCCAACATGAAGCTGCTCTTTTTAATTCACTTCAAAACTCCTGAAATCAGTTCACCAGGCTAAAAAGCCTCTGAAATAATGTACGATCATTAGTTTTCTTTCTTTTTTCATGTTTCCCTGCCTTGCTTTTGAGTTTGATTTTGAAACCTTGGCTCCTTCGTGAGGCCCTCATACCATGGCAGACACATCCTTGTGTTTCCATTAAAATCTGGGCTGTTGGGAGCAGGGGTGGGGCAGGTCTGGACGAGGAAGGGATATGAGGCAATGGAGCTCCTTAAGGTCTGGACTTTTGGGGAAACATTTATCTGTTTATGAAAACTGGCCACAGACAACTGTTCCTTCTCACAGAGTCCTGACCTTGGATAAGGACTATCTTTTTGGCCACACGAAGATAAACGATGCCATGTTCTGTATTATTATTTAAAAATTAACATGATTGTGCTCGCTTCGGCAGCACATATACTAAAATAAAAATTAACATGATTAAAACAATTATGGTTTCTACAGTACAATAAAAGTCGAATTAGTTCCAAGTCATGTGACCTATGAATCAAGAAAAAAAAATCATTTGGCAATTTTAGGATATTTAGGAGATATATATTTTATCTATATTTCTATAGGTACAGATGATATAGATAAATATAGATATAGAAATATGGATATAGGTATAGATGATATAGAGGTAGAGATATTTAGGACAGGAGATATGTATCTATATGTCTATATATAAAATTATGTATACCCATATATATAAATTTGGAGATGTTTAGAGATATATGTAAACCATATAATACAGAAGGTGCCAAAAAAATGTATACACGTTTTAAGAAAGGAAAACTGTATTAAAATTGTAATACTCAATATATACCGATAACAAAAGATGAATACAAGTCACATTTGACTTCTGCAATGACAAGAGGTGCTCAAAGTGGTTACCATCAGTGTAATTTTAATATAGTTTTTCCCTTTCTTAAAATGTGTATAGATTTTTTTTTTTGGCCCCCTCTGTATATGTGATAAATATTTTCATATCTGTTTACAACAATGACAATTGGAAAGTAAGAGATTTTGAGCTGAGAGAAGATCATTATTGAAGCAGATTTGTGTTTTAAAACCCCTGAAAAAATACCGCAAGGTGCACCAAGGACGATGTTTGCTGCGATCTCTGTGCAACACGGGGCAGCTGTGTCTCAGCAGGGCGGCAGGGTGAGGTAGCCTGTGTGCGCCCTCCAGCCACAGCCTTCCCTCTGTGCCTGTCCCATCCGCCCTCCTCCGTTTCTGGAGCTGGAATGCAAGCGTGTGCACGTACTTCCGCCCTGGAGCCCTGTGCTCAGAACTGTGCATATTTGCGTGTGTCGAGGAGGTGGGGCAACGGCATGTGGAGATGAAGAGCTAGATGTGAATTGGGCCATAAATGCATTATTGGGGGTTTATATCTTCCTTTGAAGTATACAGCATTAGCCACTGTCAGAGAGAAGATGCCACGCCAGACAGTAATTGCAATAATGGAACAGACAAATGGTCTATGTCCCCATTAGAGTTATCAACACCTCTAATTTCTGAAAGGGGCTTGTTTGAAATACAGTAATTGTGATTATGTTGTCCATGGAGGCTCTGGGTGATCAGCAATTGGAGGCATTTCCGCTGCCTTTCCAATATCCTCCTGAACAGAGTGAACTAAATCTGCATGCGAAAGCACAATTTATTTCTGAATAACCTTACAGAAAGGGTGTTTGATAATGTTCAAAAGTTTAATACAGTATCTGAGTAACACCTTCCATTTGTAACAATTTTTCTTTCTTTTTCTGACTTTTTTTTAAATCTCTGTTTGCAAGTCCTTTAATATATAGCATTTGCTCCAAAACGAAAGCACCTGGTCCTCCTTCTTTATCCTAATATTGTGTCCGACCCCTTTTGTAATTGTGCTTCCCCATGTTTCCTTGATAATTTCTCTAAAGGCCTCACTGCTCTTCTTGGCCTGCCTTTTTCCCTCTGAGCCTAATACGTGCGTTTCAACAAGGTCACAGTTGGAAAACAATCGATAACATAACATCTACAGCATTTTGCAGAGGGAAACCCTCAAAGTGTAACGGTGAGAGTTGTCATTTTTGGAAAGAATCCTTAGCATCTTTCTCAAAATCCTAGGGGCCTAATCCTGGTGATAAGTAGTCTTAGTTTCAGGGAACCCAAAATGCGAGGAACACCAGTCCGATCTTGGAAGTCAGTGGCCATTTTGAGGTGACCGCTTAGAGTGAACCACGAGCCGTGAAGTTCTCAGTTCATGCCAGACAACGGAATCATTCTAGTTGCAATGAGCATCATCATAAAAATGACGTACATAAATGGTATAAAATTAGCTTGAAGTGAGGTGTCATTAGCTTTTTCTGTTACCTGTCTTCTAGAGATCTAGCAGTTAATCTCAAGGGGGGAAAATGTTCTAACAACACACCATCTACTAGAAAATCTCATTATTAACAAGTTCCCTTCATCCTGGTTCTTTGGACCCATCAAAAGCCGAAACTCAACACTTTGCCATTTAATCTTTAACAAGGTCCTAGGCCATTGAAACCAGTATGAAGTGAAATTTATGGGCTAACATTTAGCTGTGAAATTATTCCCCAAATCTTTCCAGCTTACTCTCCACTCTGGTGACCCATCTTTTATTAGCAAGAGTAAATATATAAAAGCCTACTGGTAAAACACTTAACAGAGCTCCTCTGAAAAAGCCTTGAACTGCAGTGTCCACTCCATTTGGAAGCCCGGCTGCTCTTTTTCTCCTTTTGTTTAAAATATGCTGACCACACAGTGACCCCTCCTAACCCATCGGGCGAAAATTACAACCAGCCACACAAACAAGCAGCTCGGGGTCAGAAGGAGCAGGGTCTGCTAAAAGTTAGTAATCATACATTAATTCCCTGACATAATTAATCAAAATGAACCACCGTTATCTAGCAAGAAACCTTTAACCTATTACAAAGGGGTCAATTTGCGAACCACTTGAGCCTGGGAGTTTGGTACAAATAGCAAACGCCCTTCATCCGGGATGCCCTAAGTAGGGAAAAATGCCTTTGAAGTCCCAAATCTACTAGATTTAGATATAATTTCATCAATCAAGTTAAAAGCCTGCCCCCCCTCCAGAAGGGTTTCGTGGAGCTCTGTCAACCAGCTTCATTGAGTGGTGACTGAAAATCCACTTGTAAGGCTTTTTTCTTCTCAAGCCGGCTGGAGTTGGTCTGACCTGACAAAGGAGCCAAGGGTTTATCCAACTGAAGAGGAAGAAGAAAGATTTGTGGAGCAACACGTTCCCCTCTTGCAGGAAGGGCAGCCCATTAGGTGTTTCTGGCTGTGCATCCATTTTCCTTGTTTCTAAATGGCTAGTACTTTGGAGATGAAGCCTGCCAAGGGTTTGGGATCCACACAGGCGCAGAGAGGAGGAAAAACAAATTGGAAGGATGGATACTCTTTAGCTGTAATCCAGAGAATTTTTTCTTGTAGATTTACAGATGGATAAAGGCAAGGTTGCCCTTTGTCATAATGTGTCATAATGCAAGCACCCTCATGGGATATGTGTAGGTGACAATTGTAGAAAACAGGTAGGCGTCAACCACGGTCTTTTTGATTGTATTCTCCTCACCAAGTATTTCTTATGTCTCCGGAGACTAACAGTGTTTCCAAGGGTTGCAAAATACCTTCACTTGGAATCATGGCATCATTCGTGTACTTAGAAACTTATTTCTATGACATCATTATTTCGGAGTTCACAGACATTTAAAAGCCCGGGAAAGACATGTTGAGGCATCATCTGTGTTCTGAAAATAGCAAATAGGGCAGTATACACTATGCACTGTCACATAGTTCAAAGGAATATGATGGCAATCGATTTCAGAATTAACGTCTGCCAAAGCATCGGCACAGCTCTTCCCATGGCCGCCTGGGAAACCCATCCCAACACAAAGGCCATATCCTTTGTAACCATTTTTACCTCAGCTTGGTGTAAGGTTTTGTCCATGTCAAACAGTCTTCCTGTCAATTGCTCTCTTTTATTTTAGTTTCTTACTCTTCGAATAAGTGCTTTCCATACAATCACATGACCTGTAGTTCACTGAGCTTGATCATCCCAGATTGTCTGGAAGGTTCTTTAGTCCAGCGAGCACTGTCACAGACCTGTACTCTTAGCTCCTCCAAACACTCGGTACTTGGAGGCCCCGAAATACTCTCCTTGCTATTTAATGCTTACTCTGTGTTCAACATGAGGAAACAGGGACCCTCCCGGAGATTCAATCCCTTCACCACCAACACACATCAGCAGGTGGCTAAAGAGGTGTGCAGACCCACGGCGGTTTGTCTGCCGCACCTGTGGCCTGTAGCCTTATACCCAACTCATGCTTTCAAAGTTGGGAAAGTCAGCAATTTTCAGAAAAAGTGAGTTTCTGTGTAGGAGATGAAACACAAAAAGAATGAGCCAGGACAGCTCTTCCATAAGTCCCCGCCCAGCACCGCAGGGGAGGAGCCGTCCGTGCCATCTAGTCTGTTTGCTCAGCTGGAACCGCAACCCCGAAGGCCCGTTCCGCTCCCCAAGCTCAAGCCCTCCTGGTCCTCTTCCTCTTCTATGAAGCATCATGCTTGTCTCCTCCTCGGGGTCTTATTGCTTGCTGCCCCCCCCCATCTGGAATGTTCTTTCCCCTTACACAGCTCTGCTGGCACCATCGCACACTTCAGGCTTCAACCCGAGTGTCCTCTTCTTAGAGATGCCTGGTACGGCACCCCCTTCGGAAGCCATCTTTCCTCTCTCATCCGGCCCCCACATTATCCCCTGGTTAGGTTTTGTTCACAGCTTCCACACCATCCAAAGAACATTGTTTGTTTTGTTCTCAACATCTCACCCTTCCCATCTCTTCCACCAAGGGCAGGCGTCTTACTTGCCTTGCTAACCATCACATTCAAGGTGCCTGAATGAATGAGTGAATGACTGAATGGCTCTGGAAGAGTCATGCCCCAAAATAGAATTTTGGGAGGCTAATTCTTTGAACACTTGCTTGTGGTGGGCAGGGGGGTTGAGGGAGGGCAACTATGGCTCTGTGACTCGCTAACAGGCAGCAAAGACGTGGACTCTCCTCCTTGGCCATGCCCTCAGGACCGTCCATCTGTGGACTTGCCGCCCAGCCCAGATGTGAGGGAATTTTGTTCTCTGTCCTCCCAGGAAAGTGGACATACACATCTTCAGAGATGTCTTTGGAGCTTTCATACCTTCTTTCACTTCAGTGCTTTCTCCTGACGAGCCTGGTACTTACAACAAAGAACACAGAAGCAAACTCTTGTTGAAGGCTCCCCATGGGCCATAATTGACAAATGCCTGTTGGGTCCTGGTGACAGCCCTCAAGAAATCCCTCGTCCCCACACTGCAGATGAGGAAACAGAGGCTGAGCCAGGATCGGCGGCACGGTGGAAACCAGCTAATGACAGATGCCATGTGCCGCCCCACTCTGTGCCATCTAGTCCTTGTGCACAGCAGCAAACAACAGCAGGAGCTGGATCTGAGCCCTCGACGCTCACAGAAGACTGTGGGCGCGGTCATGAGCTTCATCACTTGCAATTAACCAGGTCAAATTCACTCACGATGGATTTTGGATAAGATTCTACTCTCATTTGCCCAACTAATGACCACACGGATAGATTTTCCCTTTCAAAGGGCTGACTGATGGTCACAAATTATGTCGTCGCTGTGCCGTGGCGGCCAGTCTCAGGATGCTAATGGCTGTGCAGGCAGAGCTCCTGTTTACACATCCCACGGCCCTTTCACGTTCTCTTTGTCACCTACCAGGGTGGGGGCGTGGATACATGAGCGCCTTGACTCACAGCCTCCTGGATGCTCTTCCCCTGAAACCTCCCTGAACCCCAGGATGAGGCAAACCCATCACGTTTGAGACTGGAAGGCCACACATGTGCGAGTGGCTCCCTCTGCCCTCCCTCCTGGTCAGCTCTCACAGGAGCCAGGTTTAGTCATCTCTGGGCTCCCGTCCTCACTATACAGGGGACAGCCTCCAAATCCCACTGTCCCTGGGCCAGCGTAGCTCCAAGGATGCCACCAGCCCCCACACATTTCCAGTCCTGTCACTCCTGGGAGAGATGGAGCCCTGCTGGGGAAACGCGACACCTGGGCCACCCTGCTTGCCTTTGTGAAAAACTCTGTAGATGAAATGCAATGCTCAGGGGCCTGTGCCTCCAAGGGCTGTGCAAACAATGGAGCCGTGCCCAAATGGCCTGAGCTTACACTGCCGAGTGACAAGGCCGCTGTGATCCCATGAGCTGTCTGCACGTTTGCTCTGGTTCGTGTCAGGTACTTTCCAAGGATTCGAGGCAGACGACATGATTTTATAAGCTCGCAAGCGCCTCACACCTCAAGACAAGATCCCACTTGTACAGTGGACACGTAAGGAAGAAAAGGGTCTGGAAAGAAACTCTGAAATGATTGCTGTTCTCAAGGAGGGTACAGGTCTTGGCCTGAAAGGCTACTCATGACAGCCAGCTCATCAGAGCCCTTCTAAAAATTCCTAGTCACATGTTTACCCTTAACAAGGAATGAGGGAATTAGAGTCAGTTAAATTTATATCTTCCATATTCTCCCACTGAAATGCTTTATTTTGTTTTATTTTTTAGGAACAATCTTAGGTATTTATTTTACAAAGTCATTAAAACCAGACGAAGGAGCCTGTTAAATTGTGAGCACCTCTCCGTACACTGTAGAAGCCTTAGTCCAAAGAAGAAAGGTGTCGCGGCTCACAATGGGTCCTGGTTTTAAATATCATTAACCAAAATTTGCCAATAGAGTATGGATTCCAAAAAAGAAATGCTTCCTGGAGACAGAGGTCAAAGGGCCTTCAAAGCAATTTCAGTACGGATTTTGGGGGAACCTCCCTTAGACAGTATATCTTCCCAGGGAAGAAGATAAGGTATCGGTAAGAAATTTGCTAGAATCAGAAAAATTTAGGTTCAAATCCCAGCTCTCCCCCTACTAGCTCTTTGACCTTAAGATGGCTACATGGCTCTTTACACCTTAGTTTTGCCATCTGTAAAATGGGGATGCTGCTTTATGAGGTTATGAAGATTAGCAGGTGTGTGGGCACCTAACAAGTGGAGACTATTTTATTCCTTGAAGATTTACCCAGTACAAATGCAGGATTCTTTTCGTTTCTCCAAATTGTACACTTCTCTGAATTGGATGCAAGTTCTGACTCTGCTGGGCTCCATCGTGTTGCTGTAACTGTTCACAGATGAGGAATTTGGGTTTGAAGCTACAGAACCCAGAGGGAATTCTTCCTACGAGGAATTGGCTCCGGTTATTAAAAATGCTTTTTTTTTCCCTAATATAGCTATACTCAGGCGAGGTGGCTTGCCACCCCAGGGTGTCTCAAATGATCTCCAGAGACATTGGGAAAGTCCTAAATGACTCTGAAGTAAAAATTATTTTCACTTGGGTTTTTAATTAGTATTAATATATGCTCTATATGGACCTGACTGTGTGGTTGGGTGATAATGCTATAGAATGTAGAAAAAAATGGGTGTCAACACCCCAAGAGATTGGGAGTCCCCTTTACATGTGGCTCTGCATGTCTTTCTTGTTCTCATTGTAAGGGTTCTCATAGTTTTCCACCTGGGAGTCAAAGCGGGGATGGGAGATGGGGCTAAAATCATCAGAAACAGCCAGGGGCTTATGCTGGTGTCTGTGTGTGTATTTAAAAGTTGAAAATGTTGATTTTTCTCACGTAAGTGGTGGATGCTTGTGACGATGATGCCTACATTGGTCTTGGTGGCAGCAAGTAGATACTCAGTCACTGTTGCTTCTTCCAGGGATCCTTTGCCCACTTCTCTCCTCGGGAGCCCACCGCCATGGGCCTGGGCCCTGTCACTGGTGGCCACTGAATGTCTAATAGGGTGACTGCTGAGCAGCAAGGTCAGGCTTCTGTCTGGTGCTGCTTAGGCCCCTCTCAGCCCCCTGATCTTCACCACCCCCAAATATAATACTTTGTCCTAATTAAATCCAGGGCAGTTGTAAAAATCACACAAATGCCTCTCACAAATAAAGATGGGTCCTCCCTCTTTACTCCAAAAAAGTGAGCTTAAAGCGATGATAATACACCTAACATTAAAATCATTGCATAGGAAGGAAGGAAGGAAGGAAGGAAGGAAGGAAGGAAGGAAGGAAGGAAGGAAGGAAGGAAGGAAGGAAGGAAGGAGAGACGGTGGAAGGGGGAAAGAAAAGAAACGAAAGAAAACTACTTTCCTCTAAAGATCTCCTGTAATAGCATAAGCAAAACAACTTCCATCATTTTAAATAATTTCCAAAGTGAAAACATTACTAACTAGATTGGGATTTTTTTAAAAAGAAAAGTCTCCCAAGGACCATCCCTTTTCTGACTGGTAAGAGCTGAGTAGGTTCCTCAGTTGAAAATAGTGAGTTTCTTTGTCAGTGATAGAAACTCCTTTTCGATCCACTCAGACCCTCCAAGGTTTAAAGGGAACAGGCAATGAAGGGCTTTTAGAAGTATTTCTGTCAAAATTAAACTCAAGACCAGATGGTTGGCACAAATGAGAGTACTAGTTCGGGGAGCCATGGCTTGTGGAATTTCATAGGAAACTCTATTTCTAAGAGAGGACCAGAGACTGTTGGCAAAAAGTGATAAATAACTTTTTTAACACTACACTACAGTAGGTCGAAAGAGCCTCATCCGAAGTACTGGGGATGCTATCTAGGTGGGTTGCTGTTATCTCCTGCGTGTTCTCATTTTATCTGTAAAAAAAAAAAAAAAAATCCTGGCATTTTTCCTCTACAATCAAATCTCCTGGGTCTTCCTGGTTTGTGTCACAAGTTCAATTAGCTTATTTAGACACTTCGGACATTTAAATTCTTTGTTTGTGTATGTTTAAAATCAAGGGAAAATGTCATGGAAGGTTACCAAATCCATGTAATTTACCCAAGAAATGAGTCTACTGGGTAAATACATATTGAGGCAATTTTTAAAGTCATATTTATTTACTCTACACACCTCGGTCTGTGGAATAAATAAATATTTGAGCCGTGCGCTCTGTGTGTTATAGCACCTCATGAAAATGTATGCTGACACTAGATGTGCACGAAGAATCTGTCTTCGAAGTTTTATATCTGAGCCGTTGGACTTTTGGGGTAGAAAAAGGGAGGAAATGGAACCATTTTTATGGGCGTAATTACCTGCCCACATTCTTTGCACCCCGCCCCCCACCTCCCTCCGACCCCCATCAAAGCATATTTAAGATCAGGGTCTGAAACTTTCCACAACTTTCCCCTTTTCTTTTCAAAGCACTTCCACTGCACCAAAAAAGTGTGCTTTATAATGAATTCCTTTCAGTCCTCCCCACACCTCTTTCTCCAGGAGACATCAAATCATTTCAGAAGGGTCAAGGCTGGGGGTTGGAGATGTTTAAATGGATGAATCTTTAAAACCTCTGGTTGTCTCTCTTTGTTCTCTCCTGGAGACCAAGGAGTAGTACCCCTCAGACATTTTATTGATCTTTCTCCCCCTTTCTCTCATACATGCTAATTGTACCTCTGTAGCAAAACAATCTTATTATCATGTTAATTAGTGGGAGGGCTGTTGAGGTTTTCCACTTCATTACCTACTAATTTCAAGATAAATGAATCCACAGGTTCCTAAGTAAATAAGGTCACCTATCAAGCAGTTGTAAACGTGTTTGTAAACAGGCTTGGTTTTCAAATGAGTGGGCTGCTTGGGTTTGGCCGTTGGTGGGGTGGCCCTGCCCCTGAACTCATTTGTAATGGAAAGGCATGGTTTGCTGTCCACCTGGCTTCCCAGTGGGGCACTTCCTCCATCGCTCTCAAAGGGCCCTTTGTGGGCCGATTCATTCCCTGTGTTGGGCACTCTTCTGGTCCCTTTTGTAGAGAAAGCCAGAAGTGAGGTTTACACGTTTCATGAGGACTTTGAAAGGGGCTGGCCGGTGGGTGGTGTGATTACAAATCACACTTTCTGGGTTTCCCACCCCGACTGCCATTTTTGGGCTGAGTTGTTCCTAGTTTCTCTGTGATCAGAAGTGGAAGAATCAGTTAGAAAAGATGTTTAGCAGGTTTCAGTAAGACAGAAAGGGGGGGAAAAAATGTTAGGGGACTTGCACCTTAAATACCAAAGACTTTACACAAAAGGGTGGCTGGGAATGACTTTCTTACCCTTTTATCCATCTGTCTTTACAAAAGGTCAATATGAACACGTTATTGTTTTGACTTCTAATCTGTCATTGATGTCTGCTCGTCAAAAAATACAAAATGAAGAAAAA
This sequence comes from Aselliscus stoliczkanus, assembly GCA_033961575.1. Lineage (NCBI taxonomy): Eukaryota > Metazoa > Chordata > Mammalia > Chiroptera > Hipposideridae > Aselliscus > Aselliscus stoliczkanus. Next base: position 29,570,535 of record CM066741.1, read on the forward strand.
GAAAAAAAATGTGACTTTTTTTTTTTTTTTTTTTTTTTTTTTGTCCATCAGGAGATTTCAGTCTGGAATTTCATGAGTGTTCTATTTTGTATGGGGGACCTCCCGAGATATGCTCATCCAACAATCTAACTGGCGTCTGAAACAATGAATTCTCCTTTATTTTTTAATTAAGATAATAAATTGGTCTTAAATTATCCCTGAAATCAGACCAGTGTTGATTACAATGGGGCTCATGCTGTGACAGCTCAAGACGATGTTATTTTTATTCCTTTTCAACGAGATCTTAATCTCTCCCTGCATGTAAACAAATTGTCACTGTAACCTTGTTCTAATCTCCCAGTTGAAGACCTTTAAAGCTTCGGGAGATAACAGATCAGGCCGAGATTTCATCAGCTCTTCAGTTAGTGGGAATAGGCCACGTTTCACTCCCACTGGCTGGGGCTTTAAACATTGAAGGAGACTTAATAAGTACATCTTACATGAAAAGCTCCGCGGAAACCTTTGAAATCAGTATGCGTCAGTCATGTATTTAGTTCCAAAATTGCAAGTCACCAGTCTGGGCGAGAGGAGAAGAACCACAGCCAGCCTTCCTGGTCCTCAGTGCCAGGCTGCCCGGGCGCACAGCGGGGGCAGGGCTTCTGGGGGGAGGGGCCCAAAGAGGGACCCCACTCAGAGACAGTGAGACACAAAGACAGACAATGAGATACAACTCCAGAAAGGGAGAGAAGGAGAAGAGAGAGCTAAAGAGACACAGTGAAGGTGGGAAAGAGTGAGAGAGCCAGGGAAAATGTTTGCCCCAGCGACTGGTAAACACACCGTGACAAACCACTTTGCTCCCCTGTCCTCTTTGCTTATGTGCGAAAACATTCCAGAAAGACAGCGTGTCAGGTTACCTGCTCGGCCATTTCAAAATCATCAGTGTGTGATTTCTATTTGAGAATGTGCTCGCCTGCTCCTTAAGGGACATCCTGTAAACATCACCAGACACGGATGAGTGAGGAGCTGTGACTAAGGAGATGTCCAGGGGACCTCCAGCTCAGGGCCCCCAGATAGATGCCTGGGGTGACTCCTTTAGTTTGAAGTCAGTTAAGATCCACGCCGAGGGGGTCCCAGACCCTCAGGACAGATTCTAAGAGAAGGGACAGCTACAGTTGGCATTGGGTGGGGGCAGCAGAGGCTCTCCTTGGTGGCCTGACCCCCAGACCTCAGCAGAGCCCACCGCAGACATTTTCAGGCTCCCCCTTTCCTTCTTTAGGTCTTTCCAACCCCACTCCCCGACCCTTCTTGGCTAGTTTGGTTACAAAAATAGAATCTTGAGGTTTAATGGTTGGTTTTTCGCTTCAGTTAGGTAAAGAGCTTTGATCACCAAAAGGGGTGATTCGGTGTAGGAGAGGTAAGCTCTGAGTTTGCCTGGCCTCGTAAGAAATGTTTTGGAAGCTACATGAATGTCCTTGTCCCAGCATTTTTGAGTAGAAAAGTCTTGGATTCAGGTTAAGCTGCATCACCTCTGAGCATCTGTAAAACGGGGGAAATTGTAACATCTTCTCCCTGGGCTATTCCAAAAATTAGATGAGTTAATGTAGATAAAATATGAGGGTTGGTGTCTTGCACATTAACAATAAATCAAAGAAAGCTTTTCCGTAAATGTTTATTTTCACAGCCGCCTCCTTCCTCAGAGCACAGCAGAACCTGAATTTAAGCACCTTCAGTTGTAGCGTAAGGGCATTTGTTCTGAGGTCTGAGTAAATACCTTTGCCCCAGTAGACAAATGAGTAGCTTATAAAAGGAGCTGCTTGGTGATTTTCAGGCATGCTGTGAAAAATCGTCCGGCACGTAGGACAATTTTTTTCCTAGGTCAGCGGCTGCCTCTTTCTCTAGTTTCTCCACAGATGGTTTTTTCCTCTTTAAGAAACACTGGCTTTTATAATATTAGGTGATGTTTAAGTACCTGCTGGGTATTAGTCTGCTTAATTTTATTTTTCATTAAGTCAAAGGATTTGCACATAATTGGTTTCCCTCCGGGCTTTCATACCCACCTGTGGTTAGCAGCCACAATTGGGAAAGAGCATCCACACAAAGGTGGCTTTGCTTCTTTTTCCTTCTTTTTTTAAAAAAAAATTTTAACAACGTTTAGAGGCTTACATCAGGTCATTGGTTAATTCATTTTTGACAATATTTATTGCGCTTTTTCTGAGTTTAAGAGTAACGTGTTCGTTAAAGTTTGGCAAAAAAAAAATGTATTTCCTACCATTTACTGAGCACTTATTATTTGCAAAATCCTTATAAAGCTCAGTGCCTTATAGGCATGCACCACTTAATCTTTGTAACAATTTTGTGAAATAAGTAACTTACTCAAGACCGTGAAATTATAAAAGGAAAGAGTTAGGATTTAGATGTGAGTCTGTCTTTCCCTAAAGGGAATGGTTTGTATTCCCTTTATCCCTACCTGTGATGTTCTCTGTGATAGGCAGCTTCACAAGCAAGAAGCATGCTGCTATAGAAGGAGGACCACTAAAGCCAGCAAATCAGCTGTCCTCAGCTACTTAGGATTTTTCTCTCAAGTGCAGCTCATTGGAGCACGTGTTCGAGCCGTGCTGGTTGACAGTTTCATGTCCAACGTGCATGTGCTCAAGTCCTGGCCTTCCCACTGATTACGAGATGGACTTGGAGTGTCTTAGCCTCTTCACGCTGCTATAACAAAACACCCCAGACAGGGCGCTTATATACAGTGAAAGTGCATTGCCCACCGTCCTAAAGGCTGAGGGTTCGTGATCAGGGGGCCACCGGGGGTCCTGTGAAGCCCGTCTTCTGAGTGGTTGGCTTCTCCTTGTATCTCCACATGGTGGAAGAAGGTCGGGAGCCCTGTGGGGTCCCTGTACTAAGGCCACTAACCCCACTTCTGAGCGCCCAGCCTCATGACCTCATCACCTCCCAGAGGCCCCATCTCCTCACACTGTCCCCTGTGGGAGTTAGGGCTTCAACATGAAAGTTTGGGGGGACTCAAACATGCAGACCACAGCACTAAGTTATGCGCCCTCGTTATCTTCTCTTTCTTCATCTGTAATAAAACATTTAACTTACAGTTGATTGTGAGAATTCATTTTTTTTTAAATGTACGGAAACTATTTAGTGCTGTAGTGCAATAACTGGAGCATGTGAGGACTCATTATATTCAGATACATGGACATAGGCTGCCTAAACTCACAAATTACAAAATTCAAATGGTACTCCACATAGCATTCATTCTACAGCATATTTTTAAATTTAATGTAATAGTTCTGAATATTTCCCATTTCAGCTAATATTCTTTAATTGCAATGTATTTTTCTTTCTTGCAGTTTCACCATAATTAATTTAATATAATGATTATCTTACTGTTATTCATTTCAAATTCTGGCTGTTTTGAATAATACTTCAGTGTAACCCTCACATATGAATCACTGAGCAGAATCTGGTTTGTTTGTTTTTTCTTAGAATTGTCCTAAAAAATCATTGTGTAAAAATATATGTACATTTTCTAGGTTTTCTGTAAATACCAAACGCTATTCTGAAAAAAATGCAAATTTACACCTCAATAAGAACAGGAGAAGTAATTTGGTTTGCCTTGGCAAATAGAAAATTACCAATTTAATATGTTTAAAAAGTCTGATACTTTAATTTTCTTTTCCAAATAAAAATAATTTTTACTTCTTTGACGGCAAGTGTCAGTGAGAAATTTTCACATTACCTCTGGCTAATTGCATAAATGTTCTAAGTTATTAATATATGTCTTTTTTCCATCATATTCGTTTAGTTACTTGATTTTTGAGAACTCATTTTAAATTATAATTTTTCAATTTAATTGCCTTTTTATCATATGTATGTGTATATCATACTCAAATTTTACTGTTAACATAGTTAACTGTCTGTTTTTGTACTTTCTCACTTTGCATGTATACTTAGAAAGAGATAAAATATATTCATCTATATATTTTAATTATTTTCTGATTTTATTTCAATGGTTACTGGTGCTTGAGTTCAGTTTTCCTTTTAAGGAAAATATTGACATTACATCTAAACCTATGTTCTTGGGGATGTATATACATTAATTCTAAAAATTAAAAAAGAAAAACAGTAAGGCAGCTGTTACTATATTCTTTTGAAAAAATATATATCTAGGTGGAAAACCAGACTTGCCCTGAGTTTAAGAAACATCGATTGGCTGAGTTGTGATTTAAATTCAGATCTGCTATTTTTAAATAGAAATAAGAAGATGGGGTTGGAATCATAAAGTTTTCTAGTGTTTTTATCACTAGGAGGTGATAGGTAGGAATGGGGGGAGGGGCTCCAGGAAAGCTGGAAAGAAGGGAGGGAGGGAGGCAGGAAGGAAGAAAGGGAGGGAGGAAGGAAGGAAGGAAGGAAGGAAGGAAGGAAGGAAGGAAGGAAGGAAGGAAGGAAGGAAGGAAGGATTAACAGTCAAGGCAATTTATCATCCTCACAAAATGTTTTTCTGTGCTTGGTAGACCATTATTTTGGTTTAACTAGAATCATTTCATAACCTTTCAGCCTCCAGATGAGGCTGTATTATTTGGGGGAGACTTAGGAGAATCACGGTTCAGATTAATTGGGAGGGATAAGAGATTCTGTGCTTCCTGAAACCAACAAGCCATCCTTTTATGCCAAAGTCAGCCTACAGGTGTGCATTTCAATTGGATGCTTTGTTCAGGTTAAGAGCAAGGGCTCATGGGGCTGGAGGTCCAAGCTTGGACCTCAGCTTTCTTGCTCTGTGACATCAGACAAGTAAGTTACTTAATTTCTCATGCCTCAGTTTCATCATTGGTAAAATGGGGATAATTACTGTCCCAGAAGGCTTTTTTTTTTCAAATCAATGCATTAATAAATACAACCCCCTCGAAACAGTACCTGATCCTCAAAAAATGCTCCTAATTATTTTTTTTCCTTAATACAGTTATATGTGATTTATAAGGGTAACCATTTGGTAAACAGCAAGAAAATTGCATAGAGATTTCCCTGGTTCAGTATCGTGGCCCGATATACTCCCAGAGAAAACTTCAAGAACGTAGAACCCCCAAATGGCTATCTGGTTAACCTTCAGAATTCAGCTTTTTGGGACACGTATGATTGTTCTGAGGTTATGTAAGGTTATTTATGCTTAAATTCCTTTAACTCACTATCCACAGCATCATTTACATGTAAAAGTCACAATTTCTGTACTTATTGAGATTGCAGCAGAAGGATTAACTCATTCTGAATCAGGAACAGTTTTACAATTAGTACATCTGATAGGCCGTGGCAGCGTCAACATCTTATCAGAAAGTAAAACTTATGAGCCTCTAAACCTCAGTGTTTGACAGGTCAACTGAGCGGGTGTCTGTGGGGTGTGTGTGTGTGTGTGTGTGTGTATGTAGTGTACACAATCTTAAATTGCCTAAGTTTGGAAAAGCAGACAGTGACAGCAGAGGTGGTTTAGTGGCCCCAAGGTTAAGCACCTGGAGACGTTATGGAGCAAATCCTTGAGATCGCACATCCAGAAACGCTCCCCTATCTTATCCTGGAGAACCTCGGCTACACGCCATGTTCAGAGTGCAGCCCATACAGTCAGAGGGCAAAGGAGACACACACACACACAAAAATGGCCCGAGATAGCCACAGTAGAAGTTTACAAAAGAGCAGCACCCTATCTCTGGGTAAGGAGGGTCCTGGGGGACTGCTATTTCTCTTCTCGGATTTCTGAAACCTCTCCCCTCAAGTGTGATGTACATTGTGCCTCTTCCACCCACTACTCCAAACAAACACCCAGGACCTTTGATAGGAGGCGAAAGATTGCACTGGTGAGAGGCTGGGTGATAAGTCACTCTACACTGAGCAGAATCCAATGATGAGAGTCTCTGGGTCTCGTGTTAGTGATTTAATTTATAAAAGTAAAAAGTTTAATCATGTAATAGCCTCACCGAAACGCCACCAGATGATGTTACGAAAACAATCATCCATGTCTTATAAGAAATTGATTTCTTTCTGCTACCCCGTCCAAGCCAAATTGAAACTACGCACTAAAATCCTTACAACTGCTCAGATGACAGCCAAAGGGAAAAGTAATGACAATGAGTAGCTGAATCTGTATTTTAGCTGCAAAGACACCTATGTTTATTGGAACATGAAAAAAACCGATCACAGTAAAAGACAGTTTGCACAAAAGGATCTTGTATATTCCCTTTTGAAGAAAAGTGTAATACCATGAAAACCAAATAATGTATTTTCTAACTGTGTCATTCAAACAAACACAGATGTTTAGAACATGATGTGATGTCTGTGAGTGGGGTAGGAAATAAAAACATTCTAGACTAATGCACACTGTTGCGCAATACGAGTTTCATTTTTGAGCCAGGATCTCGGAGGACTGGGTAGACTAACAGGTTGCTTTAGGATAATGGAAAATATGATCTCATTAGCACCAGGCTTGTTATTTGTACTATAACAAAAAAAGTCAATTACAATGTATTAATGCAGTTAGTGTTGCATTTAGTGTGCGTGGGGATACAATAAAGCTTTTATTAGGGAAGTGTGACGGCATGTTTGGGCTCCAGTGTCAGCATCCGGCTCTGTCCCAGCAGCCAATCCTGTGGCCCCATGAAACATTCTTGTAATGATGTAATAAAATTTGACTCTGATATTGTAAAATATGTTTATGGTAAGGCAGTTGGGATATTTTTATGCAATCTTATTAGAGCAGGTGCCTAAACCTATTATATTTTGTAGTCCAATTTCAGTGGAATTTTTAAAATGTCAAATTCCTAATCTGGAGTTTGAACGCTGAAATGATTACATTTGGGCGCAGAATATTGCGTGCAGACATTCTCCCCCCTCTCCCCGCCCCCCAGGCCTCACTCATATGAGGGAGCATGCAATTGCCATCTGAAAGCAGGGGTCTGAGTAGGTGTTTAGTCAGTTAATAGAATGCTATTGGGCAGATTGTGGAATTTTTCTCGAAGGCCTTTGGACATTTTCTAAAGTAATAACTACAAGTACATATAACTCCATGATGTTTGCCTGGGTCCCCTGGATGGAATACAGTGTATTCTCGGTTATTTTGCTTCTCCCGCTGTTGGCCCCTTTTCCCTTCTGCCTCATTATTTTAAGGCCTCAGGAGCAGGACATAATAGATGCCTTCTAGAAGACTCTTGACCTGGAAATGCAAAGCAGTGTTCAGGAGGGGAAGAGAGCCCATCTCTCTCTAAGCTTTCACTCGGACTAGGAGGTTTATAAAACTCTTTTGGATTCCTCAAACTTGGATAGCAATAATTTCTGGGGTTTTGCGGGGAGGGGGCCTTTAGTGCAAAGAATTGTTTTACTGCATAAAATGCAATAAATATGTACAAGATACAAGGCTAATATATAATAAGATGGTGGAAAGCGTTCACACTTTTTAATTTTTAGAGTACAATAAGCATACAACAGTTTTTCTGAAGCATGTCTTAGAATACCAGCCTTGAGAGATATGCTTCAAAAAAATACGTATCAAAGTAAACATCGCACATAGCACGAATTATTGAAAATTTGTCCTGTACTTCCACACTGAGATGTTCCAAAGCAAAAACTGAATGCATTAATGGAGTTTATTTAAAAATTATTCAATCATGTCATCGACCTTATTTTTATATTTTAATTTTTCATTTTTTGCATAACATGCTGGAAAATGCTGTAACAGAGATAAAAGTGTAGTCTGTATATATATATCATTAGAACAACTGTTGAGGAAAAATATGTTTAACTGTTTTGCTTAGTTAATTACCATTATAGAATTTTAAAGCTAGAAAGAACCCACCACCCTTACTTATTATGTGTCACTTCAGGGCAATCAGTTTTTTGTTTTTTTTCCAATAACATTTTGTAACATCTTTCAGTGAAAAAAATTTTCATGCAGCAAGTTGTATTAATTTTGTCTCCAAAAGGTAAAAATCCTTGAAAATTTTCTACAATCAAACCTAAATGAATTGCTATCCTCAGGGAATTGAAATTCCTGTTAATTAAAATTTTTAGTTAACCAGAAAAGCCTTTATGGTTTAATTTATTATTGAAAACTTTGCTTAAACGTGTGGGCCTGTTTTTGTATTTTATTATGCATTGATCATACTTGAGTCTTTTCCCTCTCATTTAAAATTCCCATGGTACCTCTGAGATCTAATGACCACAACAGCAGACACATAACATGGAGGAGAGTGAATTGAGCTGAATCAGTAAGGACCCTCGCTCCCACTGGCCGGACTTGGGTCCCAGCCCATCACTGGAGTGTGCGCATTGAATGAGGAAGGGGAGAGGGCTGTCCCACCGTCACCACGTGGCATGGCAGTCGAGAACCTTGACTTCCAAAAGCGACAGACAGGGTCCTCCAAGGAAAAAGATATTTTGCCCCTGCCTGCACACATGCATGCATGCGCGCACACAGTCACACAGAGCCGATTAATACAATGGCGAATATTGAATTGTATTTGTTTATATTTGTCTATAACATTTAGATACAAGATTTCTTGACATGCCAACACACAAATCATATCACATTGTTTTTAAAGGAAGGGTTGGAATTCTGTCCATAAATTAGTCACAGGCATGTCAAAACAGTGGGATTCAAGTATTTGCCAAACTTCACATCTCTGTAGAGAAGGTGTAGGCCGTTAGCCACAAGCAGCACATCACCTCGTTGTGTCTGCCCTTGGGCCATGAGGCGTAGATAAAAACGTGTGCAAGGTGCCCCAAACCCGTTACAGCTACGCAATGAGGTCACATCCAAAGGGTCACATACACAGACCCACTCCATGGCCCTTCGTAGGACCCGTATCAAGGGCTTATCATGCCCAGAGCAAATGTGACCCGTGCTTCACACCCGTGCAGTGGATGCAACGCCCCCGGCCTGGGAAACAAAACAGGAGCTTTAGAACTTTCCTTTGCCAGGTCTTTTCCCGTCTTGGTCTGCCTTCTCACCTCTGAAACGAGGTCTTAACGACCAGCAAAGTCGAAGTTCCCTTCAGTGTACAGTCCTCTGCAGTGATTTATATGCTCCACCCTTTTTCCCTCCATATATTAGCTGCTGGAGAAACCCAAACTGACTTGCATGGTGATTCCAAAAATAACAATTATACAGAGGGTGCCAAAAAATGTACACACATTTCAAGAAAGCAAAAAAAAAACTATATTAAAATTACATAGTCAATTATACTGATAACAAAAGATGAATACAAGTCATGCATGTTTTTGGCACCCCTGGTATATGAGCGCATCAGATATCTATGCGGACACTAAACTCCAAACTGGGGATTCGCCAGTGACCAAAGTCCCCATCCTCATGGACTTTATGTTCTAGATGGTTCGTAGGAATATAGCTCCCTACTTTTGAGGAATAAAGTTAGTGTCCAGCTCCCATGTGGCTTTGAGCCTCTCTTTCTCCATAATTTTATCTATCTCTCATCATTTAATTATCTTTGGTATAAACAACCTCAAATTCTTTTTAGGAGAGCAGGAAGGATCTTAAATAAAAATAAATAATGGCTTTGGACACTGTGAAGAATAATACGTATATCTAAAGTCCCAAAACTAAGTATAAATTACCAAGAGAATCCTGGGGAATTGTGTTGTTGGCGATGGCATCTTCAAAAACAGAATAAAAGAGACATCTTTAATTGATTAATGGGAGAGAAGAACAGGAAAGTCGGGTGGGATAGTTATTGCAACTGGCACCACCGAGGAAGGTCATTGAGGAAGAGGTATCAATAAAGCTTCTGAAATGCTCCCTACTTATAATGCACCCAGCAAAGCTTACAGGAAAGCGCAGCTACAAAAATTACAAATGGTAATGCTATTACTGGGCACATCGTTGCCAAAGGCATTCGATATAAAGATTTTACAGAGGTGTCAACTGATATATAGCAAACACACAAACAGTCTCAAACACTGTAAAATATGCAAGGAGAACTGGGGCGAAATATTAGGCATATGAATTACATTTTTTTTTTTATTTTTTTTTTTTTTTTTGCAGTGCAGGCTGAGAAAGTGCTTGCTAGGCACTGTAGTTAAAATGAGCAATAAATACCAGGGTTAATGCTGCCAGTGTCTTGTTGGGGGTGGGTGTTTCCAGCCACCATAATTTGGGGTTTGCAAACCATGTTTCCAATCCATATTTTTGGGTAACGAAGTGATTAGACCCTTTCTTCCTGGTCTGTTACACATTTAAAGCAGCTTTCAGCTCTCTCTCCCTCCCTCCCTCTCCAAGCTAAGGCTGAGCTGGGGACATTTCTCCTCCCCAGGACATTTCTGGATGAGGGGAGGGAGGCACAATCTCACCATGGTCGTTGTTCACTTTCTCTTTGTGCACCTCCACTTTCTGCGAAACAGAAGCTTGGATCTGAGTCGAGTTTTACCTGGTGTTTCAATAGCGAGCTCTGCAGCCGCAGTCACAGCCCAGGCAATAAAATGGTGGATATTTTCCACTTAAAACTCTCATATCGGGGGCCGGCCGAGTTAAGCGCTGGCTTGGGAAGCCAGCGGCCGCGGTTCAGTCCCACATATGAGGGCCAGTGACACTGCCCTAAAAAAAACAAAACAAAACAAAACAAAAAACTCTCATATCGGTCTTTGATTTTACTTCGTAAATCTAGTGGGAGAACACCATCTTTCTCTAAATTCAAGTAAAAGTCATTTCCCAGTTACAAAGTTTGGAGAAGGCGAATGAGAAGAAAGGAGACTGAAGTGGTAGGGGCAGGGGGAGAAGAGTAAGATCTCTCTGCCTGTGGGCTGTTCACTCTGGATTTGTGCAATTGCAAGAAGAAAACCATGATGTGGGTAATTCCAACTGGAAAGTAGTCTTTTTTTCAATTTAACTTTGGGGGTAAACGTGATCTTATTTGTTGTCAGTGTCTCTTCAGTTCTATTTTATCTGAGGTAGTGTTACTGTAAATCAGCAAACCCTCAGAATTCATCTGATTCCAACATCTCATTTTGCAAATGGAGAACTGAAATCAAGTCAGGGTGTGTGGGGGCGGGGAGGGCGGTGATCAGATTGGAACTCACACCCAGGGCAGTGGCTTCCAGCCAGAACCCCGTCCATGCAGTTGACACGGAGTGGGGCAGCCTGGGCAGCGTAGAGGGTGCCTGCAGGGCTAGCGTTTCTGCTGCGATCTGAAACAAAGCCTGAATTTTCAGATGTGACCCCATTACATGAGCAACCTGTTAGGGCCCCATACACAGGGCACAAATGCTTCCTTCAGCTCCAAGTCCTATGCAGGCATGGCCTTGGCTTGGGTGTGCCCCCAACCTGACATTCTGTCCCTCCAGGCTCAGCGGAGTTCTGAGGTGACATTCCATCCTGCACTAGTATCGCTTGGGCACAAGTGTTGTGTACACACACCTGTGTTCCCCGCGTTCCGCCTGCAACCCTCATGCACACATGGGCTGTTGCTGCATCTGGACAGCCCTTCAGTGTTTCCTGAGCGCACTCATCACTGGACAGCTTGGACCACTGAGGAGACTGAGGCCCAGTCGGGGGCTCTAGACTTGGCACTGTTTCTCCAAACTCTGGCCCTCAACCCATGAGCTCAAATAAGTGATGTAAATAGTGCTGATTCTAGAAAATGGAAGGGGACAAAGTTGCCTCTTCTGACCTTTAGCATTCTAGACGGTGCTCTCCAGAAAGGCAAACACCATAGAGATAACATGCTTTATTTATAAAGGCTCAGATTTCCAAAGCAGATCTCCCAGCAGTTGCACTGGACTGCAGGCCGACCTCTCCCCAGCCTGACGTCTGGCATTTCACCTGTTAGGCTCACAAGGGGCTGGAAAGAGCCTGATGGGCTCATGCCGCAGGAAGCCAGACGTCCCCTGACATCTTTGCAGCTTGTGTGCTGAAGAGAACTCACACTGCTCCACGCCAGGGACAGACAGCGGTGCCCTGAGGGGTGAGGTGCCTGCCACTCGGCTCCCTAGGGGCAGGAGTCTGCGCCCGGCCTGAGGGCACAGAGAAGGAGGGATGCTCAGAGCAGGCAGTCGCTCAGACTTCCTCAGCGCCTCGTCATGTCTGTGCTGCTTAGCAGAGTTAGAACCAAATTGAATTGACAAAGGATTTTCTGTTTTGGGCCTTGCTCCCCAGGAAACTCTCGCAATTGCACACAATTATCACAGGAAAATAGTGTTGTTGGGCACCAATTAAATTTTCCCACACCTGTCAGGCTCATCACAAGATCCCAGAAGTCTACATGTCACATCTGAGCACCAAGGAAGAGCTTGTTCTAAAGTGCAAAGGAAGGCAGCTGGAAAATTGACGAAACCCAAGTGTTACTTGACGAGCAATCGGCCTCTCACACTCGCCAGTGAGTGGAAGGCATCTGTGCCTGGGTTCAGGGCCTCGTATGTGTCTTTGTGACAGCAGAGGTCCCACCCCAGTCCCCATCCCGGAGAGGAGACCACGAGATCAAGAGAAGTTGAAGTTCACTCCAATGACCTCTGCCCCAAGTCTTAGAACAAATTTGAAAGCATCACGTGAGCTAACTACAGAGGGTGCCAAAAAAATGTATACACATTTTAAGAAAGGAAAACTGTATTAAAATTGTAATGCTCAATATATACCGATAACAAAAGATGAACACAAGTCATGTTTGACTTCTGCCATGACAAGAGGTGCTCAAAGTGGTTCCCATCAGCGTTCAGACACTTCTGATGACGGCAAACTACTGCTTGAGCCATGCTGACCAAAATGTCCACTTGTATGGATTTTGGGGGCACTCCCAGTATTTTTGTTCTGAATTTGAAAGCCTCACTGAGATCATCTCAGTCCAGAAAAAAAGGAAAGAGCCGACAGAAGTGATCCAATAGCCCTCTCCAGCATATCCAAGTCAGGCAGTGGGAAGCACTACCCAGATCTCTGATGGAAAAGCCCAGTTTCCCAGATGCTGGCTAACTTCTTTGGTCATCCCAACACATCACACGGAGGGCACCATTATTAATGGTGCACATTCCTTTGGTAACGTCCTGTTAGCATCCCCGCAGCCTCTGTGCCCAGGTCAACAGGCTCCACATTATGCATGCAAGATACCGTAGTGGATTAATGAAAAGCCCATGGGAGCCTTGGTGGGTGTATGTGTGTGCGCGCATGTGTGAGTGTGTGTGTGTGTGTGTGTGTGTGTGTGTGTGTGTGTGTGTGTGTGAGATAATATGCCTAGGAACCCTGGACTTGAAGACACCACTTCAAATCACCTCTGATACACAGCACCCTAAAAAATCAACAACTGTAAATAAATGATAAGATTCAAAACTGGGCAAAAATGTAAGATTGAGTAACAAAAATTTGAACTCCATCGTTCCAAACCTACAGCCCCCTGAGAAAGAGCAGCAGGAGGTGATAGAGGGGAAAAAAATGTTTAAATAGAATGATGCCAGATTATTAAAGCATATTTAAGTTCCCTAAAAATATAAACATTAAGATTTGGAGGGCTGTGATTTATTGCTGTAGCTAAAAATCCAATAATACATCACTGAAGATGTGAGCGTGGTATCAGCTCTTGAAGGGTAAAAATTGGATATATGTCCAGCATGTCTAGTAGTCCCCTCCCCTGAGTTCTCCTGCTTGTAGCTGAATAGAAATTTCCTCAAGCTTCTTTTCCTCTGGAGAGAGCCAAGGAACCCACCGCAGACTTAGAACTCACTCTGCAAGGTACTTTAAGTGCACCTTCTTTAGCCCTCAGCCCTATGATGTAGACATTCGTGCCCCATTTTCCACAGAGGAAACCGAGAATCAGAGATGTTCAGTAACATGTCAGAAGTCACACAGCTCAGGGAGGAAAACTAGAACTCAGAGTTGTCGACTCCAAAATTTCTGCTGTTGTAACTTCTCCAATCCTTTCCCAAACATACAGAACTCAACACCACGTTATTTCATAATCTCAGCCTTGGCCAAACTTTAACCCTGTGGATCCTCAGACAATATATACAATTGGCTTTTCACCCAAAATAGGTTTTTGGATTCTTTATGTTAAAAACAAAACAGGGCCGGCCGAGTGGCGTGGTGGTTAAGTGCCGGCTTGGGAAGCCAGCGGCCCCGGTTTGGGTCCCACATATGAGGGCCAGTGACACGGCCCTCAAAAGAAAAAAACAAAACGAAACAAAACAAAAAAAACAACAAAAAAGATCAAGAGCTCAAAACTCATCCCTGTTCTCTCAAACAGCCACCCAGTCAGTCAGGAGGGCCTGCCTGTTTCAAATGTTCTGGTCCAACTTTTCTATTCTGATCTCATAGGGAACAACTCGGCATGATTTTCCAGTACCTTCTGAATAAGCAAGCCATGTCATTTTTAATAGAGATCCTGGTTTCATGCCCACAATGGTGGAGGGGAGCTGACCATTTTCTAGGCAACCGCGTGCAGTTCTTATCAGGCGCAATCCAGCTGCTCTGGGCTAACTAGCTTGCCGAAGTGACTCCCCCGGGCCCCAACCAGGAACAACTAAAATAAAACGCAAAATGCACAACCCCTCCCGCCTCACAGATAAAAGGCTGTGGAATATATAGGCCCCATTTTAATAGGGCCTCCATTCGGTCTCTGTTTTTTGGACCCACAGCTAATTGAAGGGGCGACTCGAGCAGACACAATTGAACACACAGTTAAGGAGACACCTGACCACCTGGCTTGCACACACAATTAAATATTTGCACCTGCAATGGTACTATGTGTGAACGTTATCCCTGTAATTAGTTGTCGGGTAGAAATAGATGTATTTTTTAAAACCCTCTCTAATTCCAATAGCTAAGGAACTTCTAACTAATTAGTGCTTTTACAAGAAACGATTTCATATTGAATTCTTTGCAGGTAACCCACTAAAAATACAGCTTTCTACTCTTCCTCTAGGTAACTCCATTGCAGCAGTATTATTTTTGTGTACTTTCAACAGGTTTGGCGTGGGATCAAGTCTGCTCACTATTTTTTTCATTCGTTCTTTGATTCCTTTGATTTCATTTATTTGCTGCATTAGCACACTGTACATGTACCCTGCCCTGGTCTTGGGGACACGTGTGTAAGATGGCATGTCCTCCTTGGGGCTCGGACGCATGGGGTGGAGTTAGGATTGGTATTTTCATCACATCATTATAATTCAATATGGCAGGTGCATATCACTTACCGGAAGTGATGGTCTATGCAAAACACCACACAGAAAGACGTCCCAAGGGAAATCCTTCAAAATTGTCTTTAAAACAAAACTTCGAGTTGTTCCTTGCCTGTAGAACCAGTGGGAGGAGGGTGTGTGTAACGATTTTGACAGGGACACAGGTTCCGCATCTGAGGAGACCCTGCTGTCTCATTCACTTCAGTTGTAGTGTAATGACACGAAACGCTTGTCTATTTTTGATGTGCTGCGTAAAGTAGAGAGAGGCAGGATGTCAGCAAATAAGCATATTGCTGTACTTTGGAACAAGAAGTGCCTCTGAGCGTTGATTAAAGATGAAGTCCCCCTCTCTTGTCCCCAAGACAGACAACACCCCAACATTTTAGTGAACACTTTCAGTCCATATGCAATTGTGTCTGTTTATCCATAGTGGGCCTGGGTACTCTAATTTGCATCCCACATCCCGCATTTTATTTATTTATTTATTTATTTATTTATTTATTTATTTATTTATTCATTTATTTATTTTATTGTTTTTTTGAGGGCAGTGTCACTGGCCCTCATATGTGGGACCCGAACCAGGGCTGCTGGCTTCCCAAGCCAGCGCTTAACCACCACGCCACTCGGCTGGCCCATCCCGCATATTATTTAAACAATGAAAGAAAATGTCCACAGCTCTGAGAGTAAATTCTCAACGTCTAGATTTTACACGCTCGTTCCTCTTTTCTTCACTATGTATTTGAACTAACAACTTTTTACGTCTAAAAATGTACTGCTCGGGCCCGAACACATCCTGTCTCCTGATTAGCGGGCCTGTTTAGGGCTGGCCTGTAGAATTTTTTTTTTTTTTTTAGTCCCAAATCCTATGATTATTGCACACTATGTCATTTTGACCCAAATCTTTTGAATGATCAGAAAAATCAAAAAGTCCCCAGGAAGACCCACGTTTTCCAGGGAGATGGCCTGTAAGGGGCGTCTGGCAGGAAGGCTGAGCCCAGCTCTGAGCAGAAGAAGGGGTGTGGGGGAGGCTGGGGGTGGGGAGCAGCCCTCTGGACCTTGAAGTGAAGCAGCTGTGCTTTGTCTTTGAGGCTAAGGATCAAGCAGAGAATATGAGATAGGCAAACGTTGGCTTAAACTTTCTTCTCTCTTTGATTGTCCTTGGACATCTGCCTCATCTACTGTCAAGAATGTTTGGCAGCTGTTAGCTCTCAGAATAACACACTTCTGCTGTGCCAGCCGCTACCCCAGGCTTCTAATACTTTAAGCCAACTACCCTCCGTTTTCTGCCTGGCCCGATACATAGCTATGCTAATGCCTTGAGCTAACTAGCTTTCTATCAGCCATGGAAAACACAAGGGGAGAGTCTTTGGTTTATTTTCCCCGTGTGCTAATTGGCTTTAATTGTTGGCCAATTGGATTTCAAGTTCAGAAAAGAGTAGGCCGCACAAAGACCAGTGTTAACTTAAGACCGTGGGAGAGGCTGACTGGTCCTTTTGGTCTCTGATGTAGTAAGAAGACTTCATGCGGACGCATATGTATCCTGGACACGGGGGTCCAGGGGAGAATTCTCCAGGCCCTCAGTATGGCTTCTTAAAATTCGTATCTGTCCCCGTAGGCCAAGTACCAAGCCCTGGGATCATGTCCCAGAAATGGAGAGGATATTGCTTTATCTGCATCTGTCCTCATAGTAAAAGTATAACAGAAGACGAATTGAAGCATGGTTAGCTCCCTTTCAGGCCCAAGGGTTTATTCTAAGAGCCTCTTTTCTCTCATTAAGAAGCTGCTATTGTGAGGAGAGAAAGTGCTGAGTTAAAAGTAGTGAAAATGGACATTTTCTACTTAATCCTTGGGGCTGATATGCTATGACAGTAAAAATGCAGATCTATTCCACCCCTACCCCTCAATATTGCCCTTATGGGAATCCGTGCACAGCAAAACAGAAACTTTGAAACCAGCCCCTGGAATAGTTGGGCTTTCAAAGGAAAATGCAAAGTAAGTCGCAGTAATCACCTGTGCAAGGAGATCAGGGCAGACACAATCAATAGCGTTGATTTATTTCCCGTAATGGTTATGGACTGTGTCCCAGGGAGTGCCAGGGCTGAAATTCAGCCCTGATAGGGAGTGATATTACCAAGTGGCGACTTACTACCCATCCTAGGAGTCAAAATGGCCCTCAGAGAGATTACTACAGAGCTAATTCCCCAAATTCTCCTTTTCTATATTGGGTCTGAAATGTATCTACAAGCACAAATGGTTCTTCTGCTGCTTTGATGGAATTGACCAGTCGGTCAGTCTAACACCTGTCAATTCAGTCACAGGATTTTTGACATTTTTGACTGAATTGACCAGGTGTTAGACTAAACCCACTGGTCAATTGCATCAAAAATTGTTAAACCTGCTTTCATGACAAGACAAAGGCAGAATATACACCCTCATTAGTATTCCTGCAAGTACCTTGTTCACCCACTTATTTTCTCATTTTGGAATATCTAGATGCAGAAGCGCCATGATTATACATTTATTCATATGTGAGGATCTCTGCCAGTTAACATTTCTTGCATTTGTAACTCACAAATGGTATAGCATATAGCATCCATCCCTGTAGCTATAGTTCCAGATAAAATAATCACCTATCCATTTATTCTGCTAACACCTTTCATTTCTAGCCCTAATATAGCAGAGACTGTGGCAAGAGCAGGCTAATTATTGTTTGGCAGGCCAGACAATTGATTCCAGGCCATGTAAAGTAGCTTTTGGAGAAAGCTCTTCATTTTTTTTCCTCCCATAAAACCAAGTTCCAAAATCATTTATTACGAGCGTTGGCCATTGCCTAGCCCTGCCCTCCAACTCCCCCAGGAATTTAAGGAGCATGAGACCAACAGTCTTTGTCTATTTTATTTCCTGATGATTTCCCGATGCCTAAAACTAGGCTTAACACACTGCATCCGGACCCCTTACCAGGGTGCTTGGGGCTTTTAGGACCAGTGAGGCGTATTACAACGGGTCCCATTCTGAGACTTTTCCTTTCTCTCAACAATTGCAGCGCCTTCCACTCACCTAACTTGAGTTATTTAGCCTACTCTGCATTACTTTTATGGTCGTGTTTTTCCCTTTTTTCCTTAGATTGTGAATTCCCTGAATATGGATAGTGCCTGAGTGTAGTCCGTACTATGCCAACCACAGGACCTTACAAAGAGTAGTCAGGGAGAAACGCATATGGGTTTCAGAACATGGTCCCTTAGGAATGAAATAGCAGTGCTCACTACAAGTGATCACTGCTCATTAGAAAACTCCATACACATGAATAAATAACACATACCATTCTCAGGTAATTCAGTTGAGATGGGTGTGGAGAGAAGAGGAAGTGATATCCAAATGATTAGAAATGAAGCATGTTTCCTAATTCATTGATGGTCTCGCCTAGAACCCAGAGTTAGCATCATTCACTGACATTAAGGCAAAATGTCCTTAAAAACACATATCACTGTAGCCACACATTCCCCAAATAAAAGCCAAGTCGTTTTAAAATGTATAGTGCTTCTAACAGGACACTGCTGAGGAACTGTTTGTAAAGCCAGCTAGTTCTTACAAGAGCATTTGCTGAACAAAATACTTCCATCTCTTCTAAAGGATGGCTGTTTTGTCCCGTGGCCCCTCTGCACCCTGTCTGATTGCATCATTCTGCAAGGCCCCTGGCCCGGGGACAGAGCTGGACACAGTTATGCTGTCTTTTGGACACTTCCCATGAGCTGGAGACATATCACTTCTAGGCTTCCTCCACCAGGCCAGCTGCATTTGTTTGTCACCCTCGTTTTCCTAGAAGAGTAAAACTCTCCTGAAGAGCTAAATAATATTATGAATGACACTTCGCCTGAACGTCAATTTATAGCCAGAGAAGCCATCCTCCTCAGGTGAAATATGACCATGATCTCAGGCGTTGAGAAGGTCTCCATCCACTTGTATTTTCTCTTCTCCAGTGGCTGCCCCAAGCCCGAGTTATTACCTGTTACAGTTTGTTCTAAGAAGCCTCCTGTCCCCAAGTCACCTAAAATGATTAGACTCAGAAGAGTACTGTGATTGGAAAACAGTGATTAGAAACTCTTGATCTGTGTTAATAAAGAACAATAAAAAAGGATTGCATAGCATATTACCTGCCAGACATTGTGCTACACACAGTAGCTCCATTTAATCCTTCCCAAAAGCCCACTGCAAGTATTTTTGAACTTCATTCTTCATGTCGCCTCCAGCATGTCCTACACACCAGCACCAGTGTCACCACTCACCACCATAACCAGGGTTGCATTGGTGTCAAAATCCCAGGGTACAGGTAATGGTCGGCATTAAAAGCCAGCAGCCAGGAAAAATCCAGGGCCATTTCCTGCAAGACAGAGCTGGTTTTCTTTAAAACAGAGTCAGGTAAAGCCTGCTGTTGAGTTCAGGAAGTATGGGAATGGGTCATGGAACTGTGAACTTTGAGGTAGGCCTTTGTATCATCTCTCTGCCAAGGACAGGCCCGTGCGCAAGCCACTGACCCCTCTCCTCTGGCTTTGCTTTTCAACTAAGGGATTTTCCTGTCGTCTTGCATTTTGGGAATATCTGTCTATAGACGGGTAGAGAAGTTAGTAGACGCGATCATGGTGTGCTTTCAATGCAGCTGTTCTTCTGTCTATCCTCACTTGTCTTTACATGAAAAGTTGTGAAAAGTGAGTCCACAGTAGTTACAGCCTATGTGCCGTGGCGCCTGACACGACCAGTGCTGTGTTGAGTGATGACCCTTTGAATAAAACCGCAGTGTGCGACCGTTACCCTCCACCATTGCTGAGAAATTCACTCTCTGCGTGTAACTGAATCGGAAACCTGGGACAATGCTATTAATATTTTACATTTCAAAAGTGAGTGTAGAAAGTCATCAAAGTAGGGGGACTGATCATTTATTCCTTTCAAAGATGATCGTAATTGTTTTACTATGGGCAGTGTGTGGCTCCATCTTTAAAAGGTCCAAAGAGACTTTGAAATCTTT
Source organism: Aselliscus stoliczkanus (assembly GCA_033961575.1). Lineage (NCBI taxonomy): Eukaryota > Metazoa > Chordata > Mammalia > Chiroptera > Hipposideridae > Aselliscus > Aselliscus stoliczkanus. The sequence continues at coordinate 29,590,693 of CM066741.1, forward strand.
TTCTGGCCCAAACAGTTCACCAAATTAGCGTCTCTCATCTGACATCAGGCCAACACTCCTTTTGAAAAAACAAAAAAGACCTTTCTTTAACAGCTAGAAATCATAAATGGTTCAGGGCTTCCACACTCCAAGTGGTTTGCATTTTACACACGATGATTTTTTTTCCCTCTTGCTCCTTTGATATATTTCATGTGAAAAAAAAATGCAAAGGAATTAACATACAAAAAGATAGTTTTCCAGCCCAAAGTGGAAGCCAGCTCAGCAGCACAGCTGTTGCAGGGCAGGGCCTCGATCTGGGCTCGCCTGACCTCTGTCTCTTGCCAATATCTCGTCCTCCCAGGTGGGTCATTTTCCTTTGAAGACTGATGCTCGGAAGAGTAGTCTGGAAAGCCTCTTGCTATCTGCTTTTCTCTCTGCACAAGACAAGACCACCCAGAGGTTCACTGGAGAAATAGTACGCCACTCCTGGGCCTGGAGCTCAGACACTAGCCCAGCTTGCACAGTGGAGCTGACAACAGGCCCAGGAGAGAACAGCAGAGACGTTAGCTTGGATAGGCAACCAAATTATATGGAACATCACATAATTCCAGACCCGTCTCTCTGTCCCCTTCCCCAGTATTCGGCCCCATGACAGGTAGATTTTTCACTGTTCATGTCAACAAGCCATTGCTTTTGTAAGTGTTCCTTATTACCCTAACTCTCATCACAGAAATGTTGATGCCAACTGCAGCAGAAGACACCCCCCGTGCACCTTTCATTGTCTAGCGACCACCCACTGCCTCCATGGCCCCAAAGGAGGCTCTTTGAAAATGCTGGTACTTGCCTCTTTATGCAGAAACTTACACACAACTTCCCTGTGGTGGGAACTGCCCCCAGTGAGCTTTCCGCATTGGTCCACCCCTCTAAATCACTCTGCCTCCCAGCTCCACACGATTTTCTCTTTTCCATCACCTAACTCTTGATCTGATCAAGCAAGGAAATTCTAACCTAGCCGGGAACAGAGATGCTCCTTTGGTAAGCAGGGTTGTGTTTTCCTGTAGTTTCCTTGCTGGCGAGCATTTCCCCCCACCACCTGGGTACACGTCTCATTAACAGGAAAGACCTCCTCGATTTTGTCTTGGGGCTGTTTTGGTGAGTTCCCAAAGTCACGGAAGGACAAGGCCACTGTCTTTCCAAGCCTGTGTCCCACGAGGCAGCCATAACTCACCCAGCAGCGAGCTCACTCCCTTGGCAGCCCTCCTCAGGTGACTCCACAGTGAGGTTCCTAGGTGACGTCAGTGTCGCCCCCCAACTCTCTTTACCTACCAGACTAAGTGTAATATCACTGCATGGCTCTGTGGTCAAACCGAACTTTGTAGAGAGTCTGACGTGGCAACCACCAGAGGTCTGTGTCTGATCCATGATGACACAGGCCATGCTATTGTGAAAAGAATATGGAGGGAGAGAGAGCAGGCTCCCTAGTTGTTTAAAAAAAATAAAAATAAAATGTTGCCCCACACACACCACATCTCTGCTTTTTCAGCTTTGCAGCTGGTTCATTCACAAAACCTGGTAATACAAACTCTTCATCCCGAATTGACTGAGAACTAGCTGTGAATAACACAGAGGAAGGCTCCCTTTAAGAGCATGGGTCCCCACAGATTGGGACACTATTGACACCGTAAGCTGAATACATTTGTTTGTGGCGAGGACTGGCCTGTGCATCTCGGGATGGTTAGCAGCATCCCTGAGCCCTTCTGTAGGTGCTGGTCCACCCCTCTAGTCGTAATAACCAAAAACGCCTCTTGACGTTATTAAATGTCCCCCGAGAGGCAAAAATCACTTCTGGTTGTGAACCACTGCCATAGATAAGAGACATAAGGAAGAATTAAAGTGAGCGAAGGCATGAAACCTGTGGCAGAGGAAAAAGGAGCACCTCTCAGGCACAACCTCCTTAGTCCGTCTTTCACAGTATTTTGCGATTAACCCCACGCTGTCTGGTCAAACTCCTGTTGTACATCGGCCCTGCACCCCAGCTCTCAATCCAGCCACACCTTCCTTTTCCATGCCGCCATGTGGTTACCTAGTCACGTGCTTCCTGCAGTTCAAAAACTCTATCTCCTCTTCCCAGGTACAGTACAGGGCTCTACCATCCTATGAGGCCCAGGCTGGGCTCAGAGAGCAGTTCCTCCATGATGCTTTCTTTGCACAACCCCCAAGCCTGTGTTTCCTCCAGCAGTCGCTGTGCTGGTCCTTGTCACCCGCTTGTCTTCTCCTAGATGAGTCCAGGGCAGGAACTGTATACCCTGTTCCTCATTGAGGCCCAGGGAAATGACACCCTGTTCTGCAAATAATAGGCCAAATATGAGTGCTTCTTCAAAGCAAGAGAAGCAGCGGTAAACATGGTTCCAAAGAAACCAATAGCCTGTGTAGGTATAAAAACATCCACTCATTCAACAGATATTTATTGAGCACCTATTGTATGCTGGCATTATGCCAGCTGCTATGAATAGGACGTTTCAGAAATTGGTTGTTGCCATTCTAATGCTTAGAATCTAAGTGAGGAAGGGGCAGATAATAAACATTTTAATATTTTTAGATCCTAATAAGTGCAATAATCATGTGTTAGTCATGGTGATATGATCGAGAGTGACAAGGATGGAGCTAGGTCAGATGTGGTGGCCCAGGGAAGGCTCTTCGAGAAGATGACTTTGAGTGGAGTCCCAATGGATAAGAAGGATTCAGCGATGTTCAGATTTGGGCTAACATTCCAGGGAAAGATGAGACAGAAATAATTTTGAATGGAAGTATAAAGGGAAGCAGTTAGGAGCCCAGGCCACACACACACTTGGAATCCTTAGGCCTGTTGAAATAATACCCTTATAAGTTGTAGTGTTGTGGCTTTGCAACTTACCTTATTGAATCCCAAGATACCCCTGGAAGATGAAGATGATTATTTCCATTATTTTTTTTAATTAGGAGACTAACCTGAACATAAAAGTTAAGTAACTGGGCCGGCCGAGTGGCGCAGTGGTTAAGCACTGGCTTGAGAAGCCAGCAGCCCCAGTTCAGGTCCCACATATGAAGGCCAGTGACACTGCCCTCAAAAAAAAAAAAAAATGTGCCTTCTCAAAAAAAAAAAGGGCCAGCCCAGTGGCGCGGTGGTTAAGTGCTGGCTTGGGACTCCAGTGGCCCCGGTTCGGGTCCCACATATGAGGGCCAGGGACACTACCCTCAAAAAAAAAAAAAGTTAAGTAACTTCCCCCACGATTATGCAATGAATGAGTGACAAAGCCAAATGTCAAATCCACACGTGCTCCCACCCTGTATGTTTGTGAAAATTATGAGGAAAAAACAAGGTTTCTTTCCAGGATGTAGCAGTTTTCTTATTGTTCTAGTAGAGCCAATGGTTACATTAAAAATAAGTAACTTTGGGCCGGCCGAGTGGTGCGGTGCTTGGGTGCTGGCTTGGGAGGCCGGCGGCCCCGGTTCGGGTCCTACATATGAGGGCCAGTGACACTGCCCTCAAAAAAAAAAAAAATAAGTAACTTTGCATAACTGACTAGGAATTGCCAAGTAGACTCACAGGTGAATCATCAAGGATTCAGGCGTTTGCAGTAACTCCAGTCATTTTCTTGATCACACACGTTATACTATAGGAGTGTGTTACTACCTGCAATGTCAACTCTTTCCTCCTTGGCCATGGAAAGCAGGCGCCTTGGAACAAATGGCTTGGAAATGTGGGCAGATTCATATATTCAGATTAGAAATTAGGAGCTCACTAATACCTTCAAGGGTGACCTTTGGGAATGCCTAGAGCAGCGAGAAAACCAATGGCAAGAAAGGAAACCTCCCTCACCCCGATAATGGTAACAAGAAATGAAGAAAAAGAAGTGACATGGGATGTCCTATAAATGCTTAAAATAAACCCTCTGACACTGCTAAGGGGTGTCTGCTGACTCTATTCAAAATATTCAAGTAAGAGCAGAGCTTGAGTTTCCCCAAGTAAGACATGGTGTGGCTTGGCTTAGATACAGCCGTATCCCAGAATTCATCACCAGACGTCTTGTGGCCTGTGTTAGCAGCCTTCGATCTGTGCGGAAGCGAAAACCAAGGGTTGGGATACTATTCCTTGCTTGATGGGACACCCTCCCACTTTTTCCGATTCAGGATGAATTTAGAGGCAGCTCCAAGCATCAACTGCGCCCTCACAAACTGGACTGCTGGCCCCAGAGAGCTGGGGGCGGGGGGTCGGGGGGCGCCAGCATTCCTCTATGTGGTGGTCCCTTGGGAGGGGGGCGTTGGATTACATCGCCCGGCGGCCACCAGCTCTTCCTTTGGCCTCAGCAAACCTTGCAGTGGTGCCTTTTTTCCCTACACAGCAGGCTCCGCTAGCGCCTCTTTGGCTGCAGGGCCAGAATCCCAGGAGTCAGGGGGTGTGGGGCCCAAATTGATAACTGTGTCCATCGACTTTCCGTTCCCCATTCCGCCTCTTTCATTATGTCAGGGAGCTTTGTCCCCAGAGAAGGAGATTATGCCGCGGACTGCAGAGGACATGGGACTTCAGAAAGATAGAGCACACAAAAAAGTGTGACAAATCGCAATGACAGGGCTGCGATGGTCACTTGTGATGGAGTGAAATTAAATCCCCCGCCAAACAATACAGCTTTATTCCATGTCTATGGGGACCCTTGTTGGGCCTAGATTGAGAGAGAAAGTCAGAAGAAGAGGGTAAGAAAGATACACTCACACACAGTCAAAAGGATATTCTTTTCCCCGTTCATTGGGCATACTTTCCTCAACCAAATGGCACTGTAACACATAGCTAGCTGTGCAGCCAAAGTGCTAACATCCCTAAGCACTTACGGCAGAGTGTAGGACGTGCGTTCTGTCTCACTCATTCTTGTAGTCGTAACCCTAAGTATAAGATGCACAGCCCAATCCATCCTCACATCCAATGTTTGATCCACACAATTTCTAAGGAATTGTGTGGTTAAAAAGAAAAACCCGCATGGGCACCTTAGGCCCCTGTATTACAAGACCTGTTCAGTCGGCACTCTTTCCACCCCATGGCTTATTCCAGGACCCTGAGGAGAACTGCTCATTTGCATGACTGCCAACCTCCTGGTCCAGGCCTCATGGAACTCAGAGCACAGGGAAACGACTGTTCCGGAAGCCAGCCTTTAGAAATCCCCCTGAGTAACCGCCTTAGTTCATGTCACAAAGTCAGCACAGCTGCCCACCAGGGCCTGGAAAACGTCCCCACCTGCGGGAAACCTCTTAAAGGGTGTCGGTATCAAGAAGGGGGTGTGTGAAGGTGACTGAAGCTGAGTGTTGGACCCGTCTCACATTTATAATGTGTTCTTTATTGTGGTAAAATTCACATGACATAAAATTCACCATTTTCAAAGTACACAGTTGAGGAGCGAGTTCACAGTGGTGTGCACTCACCACCACTATATAATTCCAAAACATGGTTATCAAAAGAAGAAAAGGAACCCCGTACCCCTTCAGTAGTCACTCCCTACTTTTCCCCTCCCCCAGGCCTGCCAATCACCAATCTGCTTTCTGTATCTTTGGAGAGTCTTCCTCAGGATATTTCAGACAGAAAGAATCATGCAATCTGTTTCCCTTTATGTCTGGCTTCTTTTATTTAGAATAATGTTTTCAAAGTTGATCCAAGCTGTAGCATTATCAGTATTCCACTCCTTTTCGTGACTGAGTAATATTCCATTGTGTGACTAGACGGCATTTATTTATCCATCTCTTGATGGTCATGTGGGTTCCTTCTTTTTTAACTATTATAACTGCTATTAAGAGTTGTGTATACGTTTTTGTTTGAACATAAGTTTTCACTCTAGGGATGTATATACAGCAAGGAGTGAAATTGCTGGGTCATGTGGAAATTCTGTGTTTACCTTTTCCAGGAGCTGCCAGACAGCTTTCCACAGTGGCTGCGCTATTTACATTCCCGCCAGCGAAGTAATGAGAGCTCCAATTTCTCTATACTCTCACTAGCACTTATTACTTTCCTTTTTTTATAGCCATCCTTGTGTATAAAAATGGGCCTACGTCCTTATGACTACTATTTGCATTTCCCTAAATACTAATAATGTTGAGTGTCTTCTCATGTGCTTATTGGCAATTTGTATACCTTTTTTTTTTTTTTTTGCCTTTGGGGAACTATTCTATTCAAGTCCTTTGCCCAGTTGGGTTGCCTGTCGTCTTGTTGTTGAGTTAATGGATTTTGACAGAATTGTGATGAACACCTCAGACCAACACAGTAGGACAGAAGGAGTAGGGAGCCAAAATGAGACTATTTTCGTTGGGAACCATGGGATACAAACCCAGACTGAATCTTTGCTCTGTCATTCAGGAGCCATGTGAGCTTAGGCACGTTCTTATAATAACATCGCCAAGTCTTAATGTCATCATCTGGAGAATGGCAAACATACGACCGATCTCGCAGGGTAATGCGCAGGTGACATGAGAAAGTGTGCATAGCTCCTGGTACAGCGCCTGGCACAGAGCAGTTAATTGCAGGTAGACGTCTGGCTTGGATATTCAACTTCTGGAAAGATGGGAACTGGAGGATTTGGGGCTAAGCTTGCAACACCCCCAGGGGCAAACATAATCTAGATAGAATGACCATTACTGCTCCCCTCCCCAGTAGGGGAACCTGGAGACACAATCCTATGTCACCTTGCGGCAGCAGGAAGAGCCTATCTCTCACACACACACACACACACACACACACACAACAAGTAAACTTGGAGGGCGATTTTCGGGGAGCATTTTAACCAGAAGTTTATAGGCTTCTGCTATTTAGTAATTTAAGCAGTGAGTTGATAAATATGTGCAAAGCACCCACTCTAGCCAGGGGCACAGAGATAAAGAAAATATAGTGCCTGCCCTCAGGGAAAAACGGAGATGAGCTGATAAATGGAAAAATGAGCCTTCCTATCACTGCCCAAGAGGCAGAAGCTGGGTGACAGACTGGGTTTAAACGGTCATTAACAGAGAGAACCCTTCCAATGGAGAAATGCTAGATTGGTGATATCAACCTGTTTAAGTATGTTAAACAAACAGTTGCAGAAAACAATCTTTTGATCATTTTCTTAATGAAAAATTGACAGTTTTGCTTTGGATCTGTGGTTTAGAAAACACATGGTGTTTTAACTCAATATATCATAAGAGAGGTATCAAGATGCTATAATTGCTTTTCTGTTTGATTGCTTGTATTTTCTTTAGTTAAGTAATAGAAAGTAAATGATAAAGGAAAAAAAAGAAAAAAAGTAACTTCCCAATTTAGAGACAACATCATCCACCAGGAGTATGAGAAAATACCGAGTTAAAAAGAGTCTATTTGCTAGTAAATGAGCTGCGATCAATAAAACTGTCAATTAGCTCTTGTTTGATTTTAGCCTGTTCTTTTCGATCGAGAGGTTAAGTTTGGGAAAACACGGCATGTAAATTTTTGGTCAATGATTACCCCAGAGACTGACATGCTTAAACAAGGATGTCGTATTTTCAGAGCTTTTAGTGCATTTGTCATTAGGGTGTCTGAATCCAGAATATACTTTGCCCCCCACACCCACTACGTCCCCTCAACCCCCTCTCCTTCCCCCCCACCATTCCTAGCACTTTTTCCCTAACATACACCTGTAGAGAAAGTTGAAAGTGAGTTCAAGTCGAATGGATAAACAGGTAAGTAGCCCACAGTACCATTTCATTGCATCATAGAGTAGATTATTTCTATCTACTGAGGTTCACCCTCCAGTTTTTTGGGGGGTTGGGCAGGAGGGGGATTGTTGCGATTATTATAACGTATTTGGTTTATGTGAATGCAACAGTGGTTCAAGCTGAGAAAACTTTTATACACCAATCCCCATACTGTTTCTCCCTCCTCCACCCCCCCCCCCCGCCTCCCTCCCTCCCTCCCCCCACCATGCACACCCAGCTTCAGTTGCCATGGCCAGACTTTAAAAACATTTCAGACTTAAAAGGTTAAGATCTAAGGGCTGCTGATTTTATCTGAGCTTTTAACTAACACAGGCAGGTGGATTAGAGATATGTGTACAATCCCTACTCTAGACACTTGGGTAAATATGCACAAGCACTAAGGCAGCCGAGGAAGCAATCGATGTTATTGTCTATTAATTCCAAAGTGGAGATTAAAGAAATCAGTAATGTAAATATCAGAAAGGATTTCCACTTACATAGAAGAACAGTACTCGGTCAGGCTGGTCGTCCCAAATTATAGGAAGGCTTTTTTTGCTTGAAAGAAGAGCATAAATTTGTTTTGCTTGAAATCTGCATCGTTTGAATCTCTCTTTGTCTGCAAGGAAGGTGCTACCCCATCCCAGTACTCTGTTCACATGGTAGCAATTTGTGCCACTTTTTACAATCACAAGTATATTTGCCAGAGTTCTAATGTCGATCAGCTTGTAGTTTTTCAGTCTCTCTTTATATAACATTTCCTAGAAATGCCAAAATATGGGGTGAGTGACGCTGTGTCTCAAGTTCAGAGCATGTCTAACTTTGGACAGTATAAATCCCCCACCCAGCTCAGCTGACTTTCCGCCTACATTTCAGAATCCACACTGAAGTTAAGTCACCTTTGTGCCACCGCAAATGAATACCATCTGATGGCTGGAAAAGTGAGCCGCGAATGCAGCGGTTTTCCGCCCTGCTCCGCGTGGGCTAGGACAGGCGATCCGAGGCTCAGCTTCAGGGAGGGGCACGTCAATTAAAGTGCAGGTGCCCCATTTCAACCCAAGTCATCAAGAGTCACCATTAGCTTTTATTATAATATCCGTGCATTTAAAACACACACACACACACACACACGCGCGCGCACACACACGCACACAAGGGCTCACACGGTTTTTTAATCAATCCAGCAGCACAGCCAACAATTTAGGAAAAGAGTTTCAGAATTTTCAGGAGTTGGATTCAGAGGTGACTTTTGCACCCTGTTCCTCGAGGCCCAAATCACAGCTCTCGGGCCATCTTTAGCGAGTCATTTAATGGAACCCACAACTACTCCAGAACTCTCTTCTGAGTAATTATGACCCCCCCGCAAAAAAAAGAAAAACAATACAGCATTATCCAAACTGCTATGAACTAGGATTTAGGATATCATGATATTATATTCAAACCACCAGCCAGTGATAACAAGATACTTGGTCAGTCCAGTGAGAAATATTTGTGAAACCTATTTGGCAAGAGTTACAGCAAAGGCCAGAGAGGAGCGCCAAGTATCTGACCCACTGTCACTAAGGCATGAGTTTGAGGAAGGAGAATGGAGGAGCCGCTGCCCCCCAGACAAGGCCTTTAGAAATCTTCCCTGTCAAACATTCTACTTCATAGACTACCAGTTAGAGCTCACCGCTAAACATGGCACTGGTTCTTCTCTTAATCAAAAAGGCTTCCCTTTGGCCCTAAGACTAGCTCACCATTCCTCCACATTTTTGCAGGAACAACTTTCACACAATTAGCATGTACTTTTCTACAGAAAGCCCAGTGGGGTTAACGCTGGAGAAAAGTTAGGATAGGAGTTGCACGGGAGGCAGGGCGGGATGTCAAGTTGAAGGGCCAAGAGTACTTGAGGAGGAAAGCCTGTTGGGTAAGCTGTAACAGTAGGGAGCTTCGCATCCCTGGAATGGCAGAGGGTCAGGAAAGGGAGGCAAGACACAGTGGGCAGAAATGGAACCAAAGGGGCACCCAGGGCTGCGTTCCTCTAGACTGAAATTGTACCCAAGTTTTGGTTCCACCAAAAATCATCTAACATTTTGTTTATTAAAAGCCATATGTTCTTCTCACTGCCGAGTTTGAAACAAATATTTAAAACCTGTTCACCATATGAACATTTTAATTTTCAACCGTTCACTTGGAATCTAGCAGAGTCATGATTTCAGTCTAGCACTGGACTATGGGTTTGTTGAAAAGCTTGACAAATTTCCAAGCTTGCCACGCAAGAACATTAATTTCTGATTCTCTTAGTTTGGGGGATGAAGTTGGTTGCGTGTAACTCAGAGTCAAGCCGATTCTGGAAAAGAGGGAAGGGTAGGTGTGTCTCAAAAAGATTTTTCTGAAAATCAGGACAGGTGTCATTTATAGTGAGCTTGCTGTGAATTTGGTGAGCCAGTGTTGAGTCTTGGGGAAACTCTAAAAAGCAGCTTCCAACTCTACCATTTTCATCTGGAAAAATAAGTCTCATACCTTTGAAATGAACAGGAAAAAATAAATGAAAAAATACAGCTAAAAATTTTCTTGGTTTAATACTATACCCTAAAGAGTACAGTGTTATTTATAAACATAACAATCCAGGGGAATGTTTTCAAATTAAAGCAGAAAGTAAATGTAGGGACATGTCTTGTGCACCAGAATTTTCAGGATTGTCTTGAAAAAGCAAATACATTAGGTGATTCCCTTATTTTTGTGCAGGTTATTTGAGTCTTTTAATGGAAAGTTGTGTTTGGAAGCCCAATTGAGATCTACTTATATTTTAACACTCACTCACAAATCTGGAATTTAAAAAAAAAAAAAACAATGTAATTTCAATAATGGTGAGGTTTCTGTTGGTAATTTTCCCAATTCTCAGACATGGGAAGAAACATCAAAGAATGAAAATGCAGTTGTGGAACTCTCAGGGTGTTTTTTGGGGTGAGTGTCTGGGATTGGGGCAGGGGAGGGAAAAGAGTGGTAAAATCAGTCTTTGTGACAAGTGATTCATAGTTCAAAGTCCTGATGGCTTTTCTATGAAGAACAGACCCAAGAGGACCAGTATGAAACAAAACAGACACCCTCAATTAGCTTGTCCGCACTCTCTCTTTGGGGTTCTGAAGGAGTACTCTGTCAAGGCGAAAGGGCGTCGCGAGCCCCCAGCTCTCAGCGCACACCGCACATTTGGGTGTCTGTGGTTTCTGGAATTGCAGCACCTGCATTCTGTTTGGTAATTGCTCCTCCCTCTCAACAGCCGCCAAAGGCCTTCTTATGAAATGAAGGGTGTGTGTGGGCAATGCCATGTCACTGCAAGGACACTCCTTTCTCCTCATGGGATCCTTGGGCAAGTCCCCTAACCTTGCCCCAGCCTCAATTCTCACATCTGCAAAATGGAAGCAATATCCTGCTCTAGGGCGCAGGTCACACGCACAACGTATTAAAGCCTAGGTATTATCTATGTGATGGAAGTGTTATGATTCCAGGTTCCTCTGTCGGCTCTGTTTAGTTCCTGTGTGCCCACCCTTAAACAAAAAACCCAGGACATATGTTTTGTCTATTACAAAGACACACTTGTGGATTCAATTTCACTGTCTTCCATGTTGAATTCTTTTCCTTGTCTGGTTTTCACTAGTACCAGGACCTTTCACAATGAAACCAGTTTCAAAGAATCCAGCAAACTCAAAAAAGAAAACTTTTTGAAAAATGAAAGAAATGTATAGATGAGCACAAATCTAGAAAGGAAGGAAGGAAGGAAGGAAGGGAGGGAGGGAGGAAGGAAGGAAAGAAAGAGAAAGAAAGAAAGAAAGAAAGAAAGAAAGAAAGAAAGAAAGAAAGAAAGAAAGAAAGAAAGAAAGAAAGAAAGAAAGAAAGAAAGAAAATAAGAAAAGAAAGAAAAGAAACGCACCAGTTTCCTGCCACAGCACCTCTGAAGTCCAACTCAAACTCAAGGAAAAAACAGGGCACTTCCAGAAAGCAGGGGTCAGCCCCAAATATGTGCATCCTTTATACAAAAACCAAACCCGTTTCAGCGTCCAAGTCAACTGGAAATCCAAATCAATGGATGGATCAGGAAGCTAGTGCAAAAACAAGGGTCTCCAAAGAAAAAAAAAACAAACCCAACTCGCCCCGGTGCACCTGCTGGAGACGCCGGGCTGCAGGCTCCCCGCTCCGGCCCTTGCCTATTTTTGATGTGCTGTTGTTGCAGCTGTGGGACCAGGGTGGTTTATTTAAGTGACTCCAAATGCCTGTCAGTGTGGCAACCAGCTGAATACATAAAACAGGCTCTCCAAACCCTTTATGGCCCAGGGTCAGAGTAAATGGAATAATAAAATCCAAATGCTTTTGTCTCATTTTCCATCACCCAGCCCGTCCGCATAAATCTGCAGCTTCGCAGTGACCTTCGTGTTCCGTGCGGGACGAGGCCGCGGGTTGGAGATACATTTGGTCTGCATCTTGGGTCTTTAAAAGCTTTTTCCAATTAATTTTAACTGGCTTCTATAAGGATCAAGTCCAGCTTCCTCCCTCCCACCACCCTTCACTCCCACCTTTTTAACCAGCCAAGTGACAGAATGCTCTAGAATACTACAACAGGTATCAACCCCGTTAGGCTCTGGATCACCAAAGACAAAACATGATTTTGAACCGCACAACATCTGAAAGCAACAACATGTCCTTATTTTCAAAACCATGGAAATAGACTTCGGGGTTTTTTTCCATGGCCTCAGTTCTGGCTGCTGTCCGGCTACTCAAAGTAGAGAAACTATTGCAAAGTCCTTCTGAGAACCCCTGATTTGGACTCTGGAGACCAGGGTATCTGTCCTTGGTGTCCGCTGAAGACCCCCCTGGAGAATTGTTGGTGTGGGATCGGGAAGCGCCGGGATGGAGAACGGCTGTGTTTCATACTTACCTTCGAGTCTTTACTAAGACGTAGGGAGAAAGAACGAGTAAGAAGTGACCTGTGACAGACAGAATGGCATGGAAGAGGACTTCTTCCTGCCAGCACCTTCACTGGTCCCAAAGCTGGGAAAGGAAACAAACGACGCCGGGATGAAACAACAGGAGACCTGCGTGTTGTCATTCACCAGAGTTCAGTTTAATGCTGTCGGTGTATTTATCGCCTCGTTCCTGTGTGCTAGCTGCAGGAGGCATTCAGACCTAAATAAGACATGATGCTGATTCTGAGTCTGTGCCTTCCGCAGAAGGCAACGGTCACAGAGCCTGACTACAAAACAAACGTGGCTCTCTTTGAAAAGCATTGTAACATCAGAGGTGGGGGAGGATTTAAATAAGAACTTCGAGTCCTTTGTTCCCATCAGCAACTTAGGGCCTCTAGTCCCTCCCCGCACTGCGGCCCACATTCCCATCACATTGGACATTTTCTGCTTCCATGTTGTCTCTATTCTGTCCTTTTCCTTTTCTGTTTCCAACATTGTATTCCACTCTCTTATATTTGCCTTTTCACCATGTACGTCTCCAGAAAATACATTGGATTTACCAAGAAAGGAAACCTCAATACCAAATCTGAAAATCAGTTGATCTACAAATTTGGTCGTGTTTCATAAACCTATAAAATGTTCTAGCAGGAAGCAGCCCTGGAGTCTGTTGGATGTTGACCATCTTCATTTTGCAGAAATAAAGAAAACTGAGCAAGGGTTACACAACGTTCAAAGCCGTAAACCAGTTAGTGGGAGACTGGGTGGCCATATTCCATGGCTGCCATATAGTCAGCCTGTTGTCTGACTCAGTGCTATGTTAGTACAACGAACTTTTCTGTTCAAGGATGATACTGCCCATCCTTGATGATGGATGTGCTGAGCCTGCATCATCACATTTCATCACTTCCCATTCCATACTTAACAGACCTAGACTCGGTTAAACTTCAAGCAAGAAGAGTATACTTGAAGGTGATGTTCCCTTTATTACAATGGCCAATAGACTAAATAAAAAAAGGAAATTTGACACAAGCCAGGAAAATGGGTCCTCTGATCTTGGAAGCCAGCATCACCCACATCCTCTAAATTTGACCCATGTAAGAACCTAGACAGATGGAATTAAAGGTATAAAGCATGAATACTGGAGAAGAGAGTTCAACATGGATTTGTTAAAAAATGGGTTACAAGGCTTAGCCTTATGTAAATCCGCCCTCTAAGTTTTAATAAAGACATCTTTGAAAGGAACACTAATGATCCCACTGGAATGAAAGGAGCAGACATGACAATGTTACGTGATGGATCAAAAGTGTATCCTGTGTGTTTTGCTGCTTCCCAGGCAGTTTACCCACAATAGAATGAAATGATGGAATCCTATGGCCCTCAACAATCGTCCGTATCTCTCCTCAATCTTCTTCATTCAGGATCAGCATGTACAATTCCATTGGAAAGGGACTTCAGACTTTTTCCTAGGCAGCTGCTAAATTTCTTTCATGTGTTTTTGTTACCCTTTTAAAGGTGATTTTTACTTTCCTTTTCCTAGTTTTAACAGCTCATTTTTTTAGAAGCCTTCATTATACTGTCCAGAACACACCTCTGTAGTCCTTCAAGGCTGGCTATGTGGTGTCATGGAAAGAGCACGAAGTTTCAATGAAAACATCTCTGGGTCCAAAATCCACCAAAGCAACCCTGAACAGACTGACTTCAACGCTCTGATTGTAACTTTCTTCATCTGTGAAATGTGGACAATAAGACAGACTTTGAAAGGATGTTGTAAAGATTAAGTGAGATAGCACAAGTTGTGCATGGTTGGCATGTGTGATGGATGCATAGTAGCAAATATCGCCCCCAGACACACACACACACACACACACACACACACACACACACACACACTACCAATGTGTGGTCTACTGTTCTGTCTTTGGGGCGAGGCTCTTTTTCCATATGACACCCTCTGTTAGCAGGCACGGGACATCTTGCCAGGCTAAACACCTCCAGTTGCTTTAACTGTGTCCTTCCACACTCTAGTTGGTCTCTGTGTATTTTCCAATTTTCTGATATCCTTTTCCAGGATGTAGGTATAATTTTTTAGCTGTGAGTTAACTAATGTGTAGAAAGTGGATATGTAGTTGAGAACCTCACATTAATTTAGCCTAAAATATATCCAAGCCTGGTAGCTCACTCTATCCAGGAAGAGTATGGCCTGTCGGTCACTTAGGATGGTCACAAGGACAAGCAATACGTTGTCCTTGACACGGAGTGGCCATGGCCTGGCTTGACCAGAGGTGACTGCCTGCTGTTCACATTACACAATTTGAAGCCCAAATGCTGCCATTTCTGAATATGAACCAACTGTATACTTGTGGACCATACTGATTCACCCTGGCACATATCTCTGTTGGTTTAAAACGACTTTCTCTAGCCACTAAATTTCTCTTGTACCAGAAAGTGGGGTTTTTTAGTCAAGCTTTTAATAAAGTGAAAGGGATCTATAATAGATAAGCCTAGTTTCTCCTAAGTCAAATGTAGAGTTTGGAAATAAGGAACCAAATGTTTTGGTAGAAAACTTGAAGCGTAATTTGACTAGTTTCTCAGCCTAGAAATGATGAAGTCTTCTTCATGGATAGAGATAAATATCCATTGTGCTGATCGATCCAGGCAGAGTCTATGAAAGCGTAGATCCTTTCTGGGCCATAATTCAATACCTGGTCACTGTTCATATTCCAATTCAGGGCCATGAGCACTGGCAAAGTTAAAACTGTGTAAAGAAGGGGCCGGCCGAGTGGCGCGGTGGTTGAGTGCTGCTTTCGGAAGCCAGCAGCCCCGGTTCGGTCCCACATGTGAGGGCCAGTGACACTGCCCTCCAAAAACAACTAAAGAAGGAATTCACTCCTATTGAGAGACTGAATGACTCAATATGAAATCAAAATGGTGACATAATCTAAATCAAGCCCCATTAGTCAAGGTAGCCATGTCCATCCTACTATAGCTTCAGATTTGGGGCCACCACAGATGATGCAAATAGCGTGTGAATATTCACCAGACTTCTTGAGTCCACTTCGGATCAGAGCAGTAATAGAAGCTTTCCAAAGAGCTCATTGATCAGAGTTCGTGCCTCCATCTCTCTGCTAACTGGCAGTGGTGACTTTGAAGGTCACCCTCTCTGGTCTGCCCACTGTGATTCCCCAATCTGGCCGACATGCTTCTCGGAGCCGCTTGCGCACCTTCTGCGGGGACCACACAGGGCATCCCATCACCCCTGACTTCCCTTCCATTCCAGGCTGAGAGTTCTGGAAGAGCTGAGGCTGTCGCCGATTGGTTTTTACCGCCCTTGGGGCCTGAAACATAGCAGGCATCCAATAAAGGTTTGCATGATTCTTTTTTTTCTTTTTTTTTTTTTTTTTTGAGGGCAGTGTCACTGGTCCTCATATGTGGGAGCTGAACTGGGGCCGCTGGCTTCCCAAGCCAGCGCTTAACCACCGTGCCACTCGCCGGCCGCAAGCATGATTCTTTTTCAAATGAGTGAATGTATTGTACCTGAAAACTCAGAGCTAAGAAAGACAACCGAAAGCTTGCCCGTTTCGCTCATTCTTGGCATCTAAGCTCCAAAATTTGAATGTTTTGTCTGTGCACCTAGATAGCGCAGGTCATATCACAGGGGATCCATAAGTGGCCAATTAAGCTGTTGTCATTTTATACACACACACACACACACACACACACACACACACACACGGTAAAACCTTGGATTGCAAGTAACTTGGTTTGTGAGTGTTCGCCAAGATGAGCAAACGTTTCTAATACATTTTAACGTGGTAAACGAGCGATGTCTTGCAATACGAGTAGTTTGTTCCCAGAACAAATTATGCTTGCAAACCAAGGTATTACTGTGTGTATATATAAGAAATGTACAGTCAGGGTAAGAATAGTGTCATGTAATACCTTCTAAAGAGCAGTTGACAGCTGGGATGAAATGGCAGGGACAAGATAGCACAACCGCTGGTTATCTCACCATGGGTGGGTCAGTTTGAGTAAACGCATTGGCAGCCAGGGCCCAAAGATGTAGGCCTGAAAATTAAAGCTGGGGTCAAAATATGGACCAGTGCAGCAAAGCAGGTGAGGGTTTGGAGGCAGGCAGACGTGATTCTAACCCAACTCCATCACTTTAGCATATAACACGTGATCTTGTGCTTAAGCTTAACCTCCCACATCCTCGGGTTTTTCAAACCTGTAAACTGGTACCGGTAAGGTGTACTTTCCAAGGATGCTAAAAGGAGGAATGAGATGAGGCAGGCCCTTGACCGAAGGGCTTTAATGTTAATACTCTTTTTAAAGGAAGTATGGATAATTTACACACACCGGTAGGACATGGGCGATAGAAACCTGCATAACAGAACCAGACAAAATGTCATCTGTGGTCACAAAGGACAACTGAATATGTGCTTGCGAGGCCGAAGTCATTGGTAAATCCCTCATATGAAGGCATAAATATTTTTGCCTGTCTGGTGAAGTCATAATATTTTCTAAAGAAACCAACTACAGTGTTAAACATTGAAGTCCTTGGTCTCGGGTTCAGAAGGTACAGTTGGATCTTGAGAAGCTCATTTCAAAACCCCAAAGTGGGATTACTGTCACTAATATCGAAATCACTGATATCTGAACAATAAAATCCAAATTACTATATTTATTGAATCTAAGATAACTTCAATTTTTAGATACACTATTATTTTACGTGCTGTAAAGAAGAAAAAATGCTGCCAACTAAATTTTGATGTGCTATCATAAGATGTATCTTTTTCGGAGATATTAAAATGTGAAAAAATGTGCAATGAAATACATAATTGAGGGGGAAAATGTGAAACGTCTCATAACTAACATAGTTTTGAAGCCAATTTTGACTCTTGTGTGTGTGCGCGCACGCATGCACCCACCCATGCGTGTGTTTCTAGGAGTTTGCAAACACAGCAGCTCTTCGGCAATTTCTCAGCTGTTTGGTAACCCTTATTTTCCTTCAAGATGAACATACAAATATGGACCCGCCTTGTCTCTTGAAAGTAAGAGCTCCTTTGAGCCCTGACACACTCATTCTGAGGCTGCATTGAGAGCTGTGACTTTTATGTTAATGCTAACAGACTTAGAGAAATAAAACCTGAAATTACTTCTAAATGGATTATGCTGGGAAGGGGTGATGGCGTGGGACACTGGCATTGCCTGGAGCATTTGTGCTCAACTAAATCAGTTTAGGTTCCAACACTTAATTTTATGTGTAGCACAGAAAATTTTAGATAGATAATATAAATCTCAAAGTGGCCATTCTCTCGCAGGCCTGGATGCGGGTGTGTGTGTGTGTATTCTTGTGTGTGTGTATGTGTGTACAGTTGAGTGTGTACAGTTACAAATACTCGTTTATTTAGGTTCATGTGTTTTCAATTAACCTGATATAGAATCCAGCAATGCCCCGAACTTGCACAGTGCTCATGGGTTGCAAAACTTTCATCTCCTTTTACTTCTCCTTTCATTTGATACATTTATGATAAAGAAAAAATAATAATCTGCCAGCAAATGTTTGGGTGTGGATAGCAGCTCTGTTTTCCTGATCATTTATTTATTATATTTGTTTTAATTTACACGGACTTAGAATAAAAACAGGGTATTAAACCCCAGAAAAGAAAAGACAGTATGAAGTCAAAACCTGGGCTAGGTTATTGCATGCCTGCTTTCTGGGGTTTTTCAAATCTATCAGCAAAGAGACCACTTTGGTGCTGGGGACAATCCCCCATTGCCGAATGCCCACGCTACTAGATGGCTTTGTTCCTGGACGGGGACTGGCTTGTAGGCGCCTAAATATAGTCCCTCAGTCAGTGAATGTGCTGCCAATCTGTCATGCCGGCCAGCTGTCACGCTTTCTGGCATCGCCATGCCTCCTCAGCTGGTCTGTGTCAGAGGTCTAGTGACGGGGAGGCTTTCCAGAAGCTGCCTGCGGAGCGTCTGGCTGCCCAGATCAAGGGTGCTGGCTGTTTAACATCACACCAATGGGCCAAACATCTGGCCAGAGCACAATAGAGAATGGGAAGTCTACGGCGAGGGAGATGAAGGGGCGAACGGGGAAGGGTCCGAGAGGATGGCAGGAGATGAGAGGAGAGGAGATTGTGCTAAGATTTGCAGTTTTACTAGGTACCAGTACTCAGAAGTACTGTGTGCCAGGCTGCAGCACTCGGGGAGCAGATCTGCTCACCTGTGTCGGCAGATGGACAGCGCTCTGGAGACCCTGGGACAAAGGCAAGCCGCCGTGAGCAGCCCTAAAAGACCGGGTATGCAAGGCTTGACTGAGAGCCTTTTTCCTTCGTCGAATGGAAGTTTTATTAGTCAGCCTCCAGATGCTTCTCCTTAAGACAGATTAATATCAAGTTCATTGTTCCACTTGAGATTGAGGAATGGGAATGGCGGCGTTTCAGCCAAACACATGTGAAGTGTTCAAGGGCCCCAGTAGGAAACCTCCTCTGCAAATAATTTATGAGCGTGCCCTGATGTCCTTTGTGGCGGCCACCTTCGCCATGCTGGATCAGGCAGGAGAGGCCGGGAGACTCGGCCTCCTTGAGGCACTAACGTGGGCAGAGACAACCTCGCCTGGAACAAAAGGCAGCCCGTTCTCCTTGGGCTGCGCTGTTCCTGAGAAGACTCCGCTTCTCCGAGGAGGACATGAGGAAGCCAGGCTGAGGCCCATGAACAGAGAAAGGGAGCGATTTTCATGCGAGAATTCTAAGTAGGGAGTTAATGGCTTCCAAATGACGTGCGCCAACAGATGATTATGAAATGGACACCAGCCTCGCTTGAAAACAGGTGGTAGGTATCCAGGAAAATTCCAAGGGGCCACTTCTGTTCTCAATTACCAGGAAAACGGGTTCTGGGGCTTTTTTCATTGGGGCACGTGAAATGGCTATAAATGACCACCATTTTGGCTTCAGTTGTCTCCCAAAGTGACAGGATGTAGACACAGCTATGAAACTGTGCAGACGGCTACGGAATATCAGCACTGATCCTGAACCAAGCTTTCTAGGCCTAGTGTCACAAGTCCTGTATTTAAGGGCACCAGAATGGCAGATGTACCCCTATGTCCATCCTCAGAGACAGCCCAGAGGGCTCAGAGCCTCTCTCAGACTCAGATGGCCCTTGTAGAATGAGTCACCACAGCAAAATTTCTTAGAAACTAGAACTTGAGGCCAAACGGAGGTGCTAACATGGCCATGAACGCAGCCTGACTCAGGCTCTGCACAGAACCTGGAGCGTTCCCAGCAACTGCTGGTGATGGAGTAGGGCATTTTCCATTTGGAGAGGTGATTTTTATTATTATTACAGGCTTTTGTCAGTATTACAGAAATTGGGGGGGGGAGAAAAAGAAAAGGGGCTAATCACAAATGCTATTTACCAAACCACATTAGTCAAAATACTGCATTTTAAAACCCCTTAAGTTGTTATACATCATCATATAAGTCATCGCCAAGTAGTAACACAAATTCTTGAGAATTATGTTGACATGGAATTTGTCAGCCGAAGTGCTGGAAAATTTACCTCTGCTCATATATCTGTAGTCAGATCCTCCAAAGAAATTAACATATCATAACGCTAATATTTCAAGGTAATGTTTTTTCATGAGGATGCCATATTTTATCAGTTAATATCATCTGTGTAAAAACTATTCAATTACAGTATCAAGCTGTATATGATTAATATTGATTTCGGCACGGTAACGGTGACTCTGCAAGGCAAGGGGGCCTCACACTCAGCTCCACAGTGAACCTGGGGAAAGAAATGAATTCATTTCTGCTAAATAACTAAAAGACCGGTGAATCTGGGACTCATGAAAAAATGGAAATGAATAGACCCACTGAGAGCCAGCCATCTTTTCTAACAGTTCCAAAGCTTGGAATTCTCCTTGGCTCTTAAAAGTGGGGGCTCCGTGGAAGACCCCAGGGATGGGAAGAGATGGGGGTGGGCAGTGGGGAGGAGCCTATAGCAGTACATGCAGATTAGTAGGCTGCAAGCATTCATCATCACAAAAACAAAATCAAAACAGATTTTAAAAGAATACCCAGTATTTGTTTTCCTTGCTGCTCTTTGTCTTTACTTTTACTATCACTATTTTCTTAGAACTTTTTGATTATCTCACTTCTTTACCACCTTCAGCCTTCCTTGAAGTTATACCACCTGCCTTGTGCCCTCTGCCTCCTTTATACCTCCAAGCTTTCCCTCCTCACTCTAAAAATTACCCCTGAAATGTCCCCTCTTGAGAAGGACTTCCTGACAACTTAGATGCTTGCCAGAGACTGGAGGGGTGGGGGTGGGGGGTTTAGTAGTAACTTATTTTTGCCATGTAGGAATGGTATAATATTGTGAAAAGAAAAATCTGAATCTGGGTTTGCATGTGCCATCTCCCAACTAAATGTTGGAGACTAGGATGGTTAAAACAACCCAAATCTGCAGGTGGGATCACGTCTGCATTTGGCATCCTGGTTTAGACTGCTGTATTCTCTGTTCCTCCCTATCATTAGTCTCGACAAGTGTGCACAGAGGTATGATTGGTGGATTTTATGGGAAGCAATTTAGACTGAAATAATCTCTGCACATTTCATCTACGTCAGCGTTTCTCAAAGTGTCTTCAAGAAATGCTACTTAGGGGTGGCTGGTTAGCTCAGTTGGTTAGAGCATGGTGCTGTTAACACCAAGGTTGCGGGTTCGTTCCCCGCATGGGCCACTGTGAGCTGCGCCTTCCTAAAAAAAAAAAAAGTTTAAAAGAAGTGCTACTTATACCAACTGTTAATAGATCAAATACATGGTGATGGAAGGAGAACGGACTATGGGCAGTAAATATATAATGCAATATATATATGATGCATTATAGAATTGTACACTTGAAACCTGTCTAGTTTTGTTGACTGTTGTCACCCCAATAAATTTTAATTAAAAAAATACTTTGGGGAAAATAGGTAAAAGGAAAAAAGATTGTACTATCAAATAAGTCTTCAAAATGTTGATCAAAATATCAACAAAGAAGGGCCAGCCGAGTGGCGCGGTGGTTAAGCGCTGGCTTGGGACGCCAGCGGCCCCGGTTCTGTCCCACATATGAGGGCCAGTGACACTGCCCTCAAAAAAAAAAAAAAAAGCAACAAAGAGACAGGAGTTCAGATTGACAGAGTGAGAAGTCCAGCAAATCCTCTTCCTAAAATAAACCAATGCTAAAACTGGACGAAATAGACAATTTCAACAATAACAGCTGGAGACTTCATTACTACACTCCCAGTAACTGATAGAACAGTAGACCCAAAATCATTAAGGATATACAAAAATTGAATATCGCTCTCAGCTCACTTGACCAAAATGATATCTGTAGAACACCACATCCAATTAAAACAGAACATACCTTCTTTTTTTCAGTTCCATCTTGGAACACTTACCCAAGTAGACCCATGAGCTAGGCATAAAACTAGTCTCAATAATTTAAATGGTTGAAAGCATCACACAAGATGTACCTGAATTGCCCAAGCTCACTGGCAGCATTTGGCACAGGTTATATAGCTTTGGCTCTAAAATTCCCCCTGATTCCCAGAGCCCAGTTAATCCCAGACAATGTGGGTCAGAGAGTCCCTCCGGGTCTGGGTGATAAGCAATAACCCTATGCTTGTAAGACTTACTGTGGAAAATAGAGCAGAGTGGATGTAGCAAATGATACCCGCTATGCCACACTTGAGTCAACAAAATATAAGCCCAGGGAATATCGAGTGAAGCTGGAAAACCCAGGGGAGTCCCGACAGCTCACCTCTGGAGTAAAGCAAGAATAGATGCAATACTTAGAGATGTGACAAGTGACCCAAGGGACGCACTAGTGAAATAGGCCTGCACATCCATTGTAAGCGAATACACCTATGAATTCAGCCGAGCTTTGACAGCGTCTAGTCACTTACGCAGCTGTCCAATTCAATGAAAACGGTCCAGTTAGTGATGCTTGCACTGAATCAAAAGTACCTTTTGACAAACTCTAGGAAGAATGGGCTGTTGGCCTCAATGAGCATCAGGGGATGCTCTTCTGAAGACCGGAGACACACTCATGGTACAGCAAATACGGTGCTACACAAAGGGTAGTTTTTATTAATTATAGCTATCAGGTTCTCTTCTCTGAGAAGGGCTCAGCCTGTTGCAAGTTAGTGGTAACTAACTCATCAGCAAGGAGCAGGGAAGAAGATGCTGGTGTGGGGAGAGGATCCAAGATCTTTATAAACTATAGTTATTTCTAGTATGGCCCAGTTATTGAGTACCTATCCTGCCCAAAGCAGTCCTGAGCTCTTTCCACACAATTCTGTGTAATTCTCCCAACAACCCTAAGCCGTCCATACGATTTCCATTTTACTCTTGGAGGCATTGTGCTGAGAGACTGGCTCCTTGGCCACTGACCAGGAGCCTTCACCAAGGCACCAGGTGCGTGCCCCAGCCCCTGCTCAAACACGGCTCTCTGGCTTTGTTCTATGACAATCCAGATTAAGAGTCCATGTGTCAAAATCCAAATGTTTGGTGTCTAAGGAAGTGTCTGGTGACCCAGCCATGTTGGCCTGGCCTTCTACATGGCAAGCTCCCATGGAAGCTGACTCGTAGCTGCTTCCTGGGGGGAGGGGTGCACTCCCCACTTCTCCACAGTCTCACCTGGCCCGTCATCCTCTCAGTAGTAGCCTGGCTGGCCACTGGAGACACCTGAGCTTGAACCCCCTGGTTGAAATGGTGCCGACGTGACAAAGTGAGAAGTGGTTTGCGGTGAGACCTGTGGGCTTCTAAACTAGGGTTCACCTGCCTCGGCACCGCTGGCATTTGGGGCTGGACCATTCTTTGTTGTGGGGCATCCTGGGCATTGGAGGGTGTTTAGAGCATCCCTGGCCTCTACTCACTCGATACCAGTAGCACCACCTACCCCAGGTGTGACAACCAAAAATGTCTCTAGATGTTGTGAGATGTCCCCTTGGTTAAAAAAAAAAAAAAAAAGATTTTCTCCCATTGGGAATCTTGTCCTTGAAACACACTCCTTTGAGGCTCAAAGCATTTAAAAATAGCCAAGCAAATAGGATCTATATTTGAGTAAATAGTATCACAGAAATATCGATTTTCTGGATTTTGAAAATGTATTTTGAATGTGTATGCTGTTTGATTGGGGGAAGCTGGTACCCAGGAACTTTCTTGGCTATTTTTGCAATGTTTCATGTGTCTTTAACTATATTTTAAAAGCTATTAAAAAGTGAAGAAATAGCTGAGCAGGTATTGAGTAAGTGAATGCATACTGAAACGTGGACCTCCTTTTAATTTTTAATATTGTGTATTTGATTGCCTCACAAGTAGCAACCCTCCCAGGTTATACTTCTCTATCCCAGGTGCCTCATAAGGTGTCTGGTATAAAACTCTTCAGGACATGGTCTAGGTAAATTAAGAAGAAGTCTGTAAGACTAACGGGTGAGTATAGACCTCTTGGAAAACTCAAAAGACAAACAAGTTCCTTTTCTTGATAAAGGGATGGGCAGAGGAAGGGCCTTAAGGAAACAATAAAATGGACAAGGAAGAAATTTGGACTGTTCCACTCATCTGATCTATTTAACAGAGGGCAGCGCATTTGTCAAAGTAGAGACAAAAAGAAAGGGAGGTGGGGGGTGGAAAGGCAAGCTGTAAAGGAAAAGAAATTATTCCTATAATGATTCTCCGTCATAAACACATTTTGAGCAGATTGTAAAAAGTAATTCAAGTGAAATTAGATTACAAAGAGCACACAGTACACTAAGTACAACTATATTATGGAAACAGGAAACTAATTAGTCTAGAATATGGTATTTCCAGTAGTCTGCAGGAGCTTGCGCCTTCTTGGTGGCAGCCTTGGGTCTTTCCCTTAAGCTCCCGTGAGTCACGGTAGCCCACCAGGACCCACTACGATTAGTCACTTGAGCATTAATTTCAGTCTGTGTGGTGACACCTGGATTCGGGGGTGGAGTGGGGGGAGGCACTACCTTTTTGGAGAACACTGGTTACTCCCAGCCCGGCATTCATTTAATCAGCTAACAAAGGCAGTGGTATGTCAGTGAGGCCCGTACAGAGTGGTAATGGGCCACCTCTGTGCAGGTTTTGTGATAGTCTCCCTCCGAAATGAGGAAAATCGTTTCTAATTATACACTAATGCATTATTCCGCTCATTAATAATTGTAATAGTCAACAACTAATAGTTCCATGGAGCATTCCCATCACTCTAATAGCTTACTGGGCCACACTGCAGGCTTATTATTTTATTTCAATATGATAGCATTGGGTTTGATTTCCTTGGGCCGATACGAAAAAGTTTGATGGTGATTTTTCAGGTTGTAAATGAGGGGCACATGACAGCATTTTTTTAAAAAATGTGTCTGCATTTCATATAAAAGAAAAAGGTTGAAAAGATGCTTAAGAATCTCCAGGCACTCTGAATACAGATGTCATATGATCAACTTTAGATTCAGCTAACAAACCTGACAAGGAGCTGGGTGCATTCATGGTCTATTTTTTTCATCATCATTATGAACCTATGAGTTAAGTATTACTTTTTTCCCATTTTGCATGCTAGGACACTAAGGTTCAAAGCAGTTAAATGATTTGCTCACTGTCCCACATAAGAGACGGCACTGGATTTTTGAATTCAAGCTTGAAGTCCCCACTGCCATCTATATGGGGCCACAAGCATGAATAATATAGACACTGTGGACACGAAGCATGGAAAGAAGCGACATGCACAAAGGAAGAGGCGCTCGCTCATCCCTCAGGACAAGTGTCCCCTGCTTGGGCCACCTTCACATCCATCATGAGGACCGGGGACAGGCTCTTAATCTGAGGACCCTGAGAGCAATCTGATTTCTGTCACAAGTACCCACCAGGAAACGCCAAAGCAAGGTCCTCCAACCTCACGCCTGATTTCCTGATACAAAACACCCCCATGCCTGCTGCTCTTTTAATGAGAGAAAGTCTTTGCCACTCCCCAGATCTCTCATTTTCATTTCTGCTTTATCGCAAGGGAGGCGCAGGCTCGGCCATTCTCCCAGCGTCTCTCCACTGTCAGACACACTCCTTGTTCCCAGTCCTGGCTGCTTAGAGAGATGTTAGCTGATTCCCTGCTTTCAATCCACAGCACTTCAAAAGGCTGTTCTGTCTTCAGGAGCGTGGAGGCCTGGCTCATGGCCACGGCCAGGGAGCTGGGTTTAGCTCGAGTCCCAATGCAATCACGCACTGTCTGCTTCTCGCTGCTTCCAAGTTCTGCAAGTGTTTTCAAAAAATCCTCCAGTGTTGCCCAAATGACAATTGACTCATGAGAGCTAGGGCCATTCAGGCGCTGAGAAAGGGCTGTCTGAGGCAGGACGATTAGAGAGGACCGTCTCCGTGCAAGAGGACAATAATAAGCATACTGAGAATTGCATGCTCCTGACTCCACTGTCTCACCCAGGGGCACTTAGAACCATTTTTTAATTTTGCTAAGGAAATCTGGACATAAGAGTAAGGAAAGGCCCAAAACATAATGGGTGCATCATGAATTTACTTACAAACCAGAATCTGTCCTCCTCATACTTTGAGGTATGAGGTTGAAAGGTATATCCACATAAATATAAAAGTGAATTCTTACCTACAAGTGTGAAAAGGGGGACAAACATGGATCTTCCAAATTCAGTCATTGCAAAGGAGCAGGCACTGTGTCTCTCAAACCAGTGCTTCTGCTCAGAGCATCCCTATTAGAACTAACAATGGCATTAGGTAAGAAGGACAAAAGAACAACTCACAAGAGGAAGTAACTGTACAAAAGAATTTTCACACACACCGCCAGAAAAAAATTACCTTCTTTGCTTGATGAGGCTGATCAAGATAAAAGATCCACTAAATTACAGCAGTTCCTGGAAAATGCCATAAGAGAGACAATAGAAGAGGGAGAAAAGAAGAAATTTAAATCAGGCCTGGGTTATGCCAAGTAGAGATTGTCTAATTAAACAAAGAAATGAGACGAAATGAACGTACAGGAACTTTTCCTCATGCAGAAGGAAAATAAAGCCTGACAATCTAAATAGGAAAGTTTATGGTAATTTTTAAAGGAAAAAAAAAAAACAAGAAAAAGTGATGACAGAAGATTGGTTGATATAAGAGAGTTGACACATTTGCATATAGACTGATATTTCTCGATTTACAAAGCATAAAGTCTTGCGGCCATGATGCCGGAGGGCATCAGGCAGGACTAGTGAGGGATAGGACTCCAAAAAAAGTAAAGTCCATGGGGTGGTCGGATGGCTCAGGTGAATAGAGCACAGTGCTCATAACACCAGGGTTGCCAGTTCGATTCCCATATGGGCCAAGGAGCTGCACCCTCCACAGCTAGATTAAAGACAACTACTTGACTTGGAGCCGATGGATCCTGGAGGGACACACTGTTCCCCAATAAAATTTATTTTAGAAAAAAAAGTAAAGTCGACTGGGTGGAGAGTAATGGTTGCCCACCAAGATCTGTCCTCTACCACCTGGGCATATGACTAAAGAACATTCCCTCAGCTTCTCTGCACCTAGATGTGGTCCTATGACTGACGTATGGCCACAGGAATGTGCGAGACATGATGCATGCCACTTCCTGACCTGGGTTTTGAATCAGCACCTCCCCCTTGCTTTTCTGCCAGCTGGAATGCAGTGGGGGTTGCGCAAGTCTCACCCTGACCATGCCCCCTGGAAGGAGCCTGAGTCCCTAGATGACTCTGAGGAAGAGAGATCTTCCGCCAACCTGGGCCACTCACTTTCTAGCTGAATGGCTTTGATCGTCTTTACTCCCCTGTCTTTTGGTTTCTTACCTTTTCCTTTCCCTGTACTGTGTGCCAATAAACAAAAGATTCATTCAAAACCACTTACTGGGAAATCACTACGTTCTCCGCCTGGTTTTAGGCACTGAATGCTAAGGCAGACACATGCAGTGTAACCATCACCTAATTTTGGATGGCGAAGTGGGAAACCAAAGAGGGAGCTTGGAGGAGGAGGAGAAGGAGGGATCCGTGAGGCGATGGCATTTGAAATGAGCTCTTGAGCAGGTGTCCTCCCAGCAGAGAAGTGGGGAAGGAGTGGACAGTCCTTGGCGTGCTCAGAAAGGGCAGCAGGGCCAATCGGCAGGGTGAGTGGCTGAGGAGCTGGAGGGAGAGGGCTGGCAGGACAGTTGAGAACCAGAGCGTGAGGACGCCTGTCGGCACATCACCCTGCAAGACAGCACTCGGTCACTGAGGTTTGAAGGAAGTGCTGGATTTGGCCAGATTTCTGCCGTAGAGAGGGCTGCCAGAGGGGGTGTGCAGGGTGGACCAGACTGGGGGGATGCCAGGACAGGGAACCCTTGAGGAAGTTCCCATTAGCCTGGGAAAGCCATAGTGGGTCCTGAATGAAGGGAGACAGAACATGGCGACAACTAAATGGGGTCCACCTGCTCACGGCTCTCACTCCGAGATCTAGGCTGCTGCTCTCAGACTAGTTCTGAAAATTTAATTCACTTTCCCTCTCGCCTCTTTAGAGTTTATAGCAGTCCCTCTAAAAAGGTCCTCATGTCATTTCCAGTCTATTTCCTCCCACCCTTCTCCACCATTCTCCTACCCAAGTTCAAATCCCCTCCTCCCTTCATACCATGAGCCTGTCTGGCCCTACCTTCCTGAACCTTCTCCTTGACCTCCTGTAGTTGAGGACAGGCCACGTTTGACTTGAAGGATGAAGGATAATAAGGCTCAAAACAATGAGAGTTGGAAAACCAGAGAAGCGTTTTTAAGTGAAGGAAAGACATGATGAGAAGCGTGAAAAGGCCTAAGATGTACATTAGCCCAGCTGGACCAGGTCATAAGCCTGGGCTATTCACAGAGCCTTTTCAGGCTCATGTTTTTTTAAAATGTGAGGCTCATATAAGAAATTCTCTAAGAAGCCTGATAACCCTCACAAAACTAACAAATCATTCTAGAACAATGAGAGTTGTGTATTACAGAGCAGCTAACAACAATGTCTAGAGTTCAGATATGACCAAATTAACTTTGTGAAACTACCTAACTAAATCACAAATTAAATGAGCTAAGAAATGGAGAAGTTATAGGAGTACATGTTATAGGAGCCTAAACAAACACAGTGGTTTTAAGATTCAGAATCATTTACCAGGAGTCAGTGTAGAATATGGAATTAAATTAACAATAATTGCTATTCTTAAAAAAGGAATGATAATTCTGGGAACCAGAGAGGATATATAAAATTAATACTAATAATTACAGAGAAATTACTTAATTATCTGACTTATCAAGAGAATACAATCAGATGCTATTAAGCAGAATTGAACCATATATTACTTTACTCTTATGTGTCAGTCAAACTGGATTTTTTGGAACAAAGAAGCAGTGTTGAATTGATGTATTATTCAAGATGATGGTTAGCTAGAATAATTATCTGCTCTAATTAATTTAATTTATTTTATTGTGCCCTGGGTTCAGAGAGGTACATAAATTGCAAAATATTGGGGGACATTTTACAATGAGGCGAATGTTAGAGAAACCAAGACCCTTTCATAAACTTTAAAGCAAACATGCCAATAAAGGGATTTATGACAAAGCTGTTATACAAAATTCCCCATGATGGTGAGCATTTTCTCAAATCTTTTTTACCTCAGGATTAAAAATCCTCTCTGGAGAGCATTATGTCTAAGCAGGTAGTAAAATAACTTAGAATTATTGAGTACTGTGTGTCTGGCCCTTTTCTAAGTGTCTTAACTCATTGAGTCAGTGCAGCAATACTAGGACATTGGGACAAAATTGGGACCCCCAATGTGCAGGTGAGGAGAGTGAGGTGCAGGGAGGCTAAGGACAATATGGGCCATAAATACCTGAGCCAGGATTCGAAGGTTCTAGAGTGAATGTTCTAACTACTAGCCTTGGCACCAATCTCGCCCATTCCTCACTCCCTGGTCAGTGGAGAATTCATGTGCAACTGTCCTAACAGCTGTTAGACTATCTGGGGTCAAAGGGCACCGACAAGGCGGAAGGATAACACCTTCTTCACTTGAAGCACATTGAGCATCTCTGTGAAGACATATGCCACTTAGCAGCACCCACAGCTTCCAAAACTCTGGGTTGGGTTTTGTAGACCTGCCAAGACTGGGCTTCCACCCTTTAGACGAGGCACAGAGCATTACTTTAGGGTAAATCAAGTATTTAAATTTGCTTTGCTGGATTTGTCTCCGTAATTCCTGCCAAAGCTTTCATAGATGGCCATAAATAGAAATATTATCCACAACAGTCCAGATAAGCCAGCCTGATGTCCCCAAGAACAGCTCCAGTGACTCACGAGGAACCCAAAGCGTGTTCAGCTTGTCCTTAGGAAAAAGGGATAACTAATTCCCGATGTTTCCAGTGACAAGATAATTTATTGTCCAAATCAGGCACTTTTGAGAAGGAAAAGGGACGTTATTAATAACGATTCAAAAACAACCCAAAAAACAAAAAGACAAAAACAAGGCTGGCCCCGTGCAAACGGGGACATATGGTCGTCACACTATCCATGGTTCATTTTTCAAATCTGTATTATGATACATTACGTCTTTTTCCACTTTTGCACTCCCTAAAATTCAGTTTTAAGTTTTTCCATGGAGACAGAGACACGAGTCAACACAATCATTTCTCAATGGCAGATGACACTAGAGCCACAAGGCAAAGGGGAGATGCCCTCACAAGTCACACCGAGCCTTCCAGTGGGCCTGGCTTCACATGGCCTCTGGGCGATGCCTTCAATACAGGCCATACATATCTCAGCCAGAGTCTGCATTTATGGATAGGCTACCTGGAAGAAGCCTGCAAATTTGTCTGTCTATTAATGGTTAAAGAGACTTATCTAGACAGTGGCGAATAACCAACTTTCTTATTTTCCCATAGGATTCATCAGATTTATTAATTTGGAGAATTTTTAGAAATGTTGGATCATGACTCTCAGAACCAGTAGGTACATTTCATTCATTCATTCACATTCATTCATTCTCACACTGATATATTTTTTAAAAACAAATATTTACCAAAACTGGAGGTCAGTGCTTCCCTTTATTCATGGAAATAACTTTAATTCATTCCGTTATTTGTGCACCCCATGGTTTGAATGGAATATGTATTGAGTGCCTCCTGTGTGCCCGCTGCCTTTCTAGGCAGTGAGATCACAGTGGTAAACTAAAGGGACATGATTTCTGCCTCTTGGGATAGACAGTCAACTGGGGAGGACAGGCAACAAAATAAATAAGCCCAGGGCTATTTTTAAATTGCAGTAAATGCCACCAAGGACTCTAAAGGGGTTAAGCAATAGTGTAGGGCTCAGCAAACTCTGGCCCCTGGGCTAAATGCAGCCCATTGGCTGCCTGTTTTTGTAAATAAAGTTTTATTGGCACACTACCACTCCCAATCATTTTACATTTTGTCTACAGCTACTTTCACCATAAAACTGCAGAGCGGAAAGCTGCAACAGAAACCAATGGCCCACAAACCTGGAAATGCTCCCTCTGTAGTCCTTTAGTGAAAAAGTTTGCTGTCCCCTGGAATCAAGAATAATAGCTGGCGACAGATCCGAAGAGGGGGAAATCCTCCACCAATAGAATCGTCAGGGAATGTTTCTTTGCAGACACATTTAACCAGAGGCCAGAAAGAGAGGAGACCAGTGCCAGGAATCCATGGACTTGCGCCTCCCTGTCAGAGGGAATTACAGGAGCAAAGGGCCCGAAGTGGCAAGGCAGGCAACGTGCTCAGAGGAGACCTGGCTGACCCAAGTGTGGGCAACAGAGAGGGGACCATAGGAGGGCAAGGCTGAAGGGGTAGGCAGGTGCCAGAGACGTTGGTGATTCGGGTTGCATTCTGAAAACGATGGAGAACTCGGAAGGCTGGCACACACAAGAGTCATGTGATCGGGTTGGAATTTTAAGAGACCTCTCTGGCTGCTGCTTAGCAATTATCGTCGGAAAGGTGGGAGCGAAATGCTGGGAACACATAAGGCAGGTGTGCCTGCCCAGGTGAGGGCTGATGAAGGCCCAGCCCGTGTAGCGGCGATGGGATTGAAAAAGTTAGTGACATGGAAGCATGGTGGAGCTAAGGCACCAGAGCCAGTCAGAGTCTGAGTGACACTTGAACTTGACCGTCCACAGATGAGCCACATAGTTTGATGATTAATCTTGATCTGGCTCATAACATGGTGATCCTCTCAGCAGGAATGGTGTGGCCACACGCTGTTGTATGGCCCTGCCTAGCTTGAGGTCCCCCAGAGGCAGAGCCTGAGGTAGGGCTAACAGGCCCCACAGTCAGACCTAGGTGAGCATACTTGAGTTGGTCCCCGCGGGGGCACCAGGGCTCCATCTGTGTAGGGCCTTCTGAGGAGCACTTAGGATGTGTCACAGGATTTTTCAGTGCAGAATACAGTGTCGTTTCCTTCCAGGCCCCTTGCCCCACTGTTCTAGGCTTTCTTCACGGGTCAGTCTGAGTAACGCATGCACGGCCCCAACACAGCATCGGAGAAGCTTTGGCCCAGGAACCTAGAGTTACCTGCAGGAGCTACTGTGAGGGCTTGATAGGTGAGGTCTGTCAAGCTACTACTGACAGTGGATTGACTTGGCCAGCCGTTTGCTCCAGCAATAGTTCAGGTGAAAAATGGGCGTCTAAATCATAGGGTGAGAGGCACCAAGGTGCCCAATAAAATCCCTTTACAAACTGTGGAACACTGTGATACACCCTCTCCCATGTGACCTTCATAAAGACCTGTGAGGCCTTTAAGGAATTCTGTAGCAAGACTTAAGCTTTCCGTTTTGTAGATGAGAAAACTGAGTCTCAGAGTTACTATAGAAACAACAGCAGAGCCAGGACTATTAGAATCTCTGTGTACTTATTTCTGGGCTAGTGCTCTTTGGTTCGCACCTGCTGCTTCTCCCAATCACTAAATAAAGGGCCAGTGCAACAGAGAAATGCGTTCTTAGGAGCAAGAAGGCGAAGTAACTGGGAGGAACGCTGACTTTGCCTGGAAGGGAGCAATGGCAGAATGAAGCCATCTTGTTCGAATGATCCACTGTTTGGTAAACAAATCCTTAATCACACACTTCAGTATTGTATACACTTAGAGTAATGCCATCTCTCAACTTCCCCCTTCCCAACCTGAGTAATCCCAGACCCTTTGCTCTCTGTGCCTGTGATAACATCGGTTTCCCATTTAGTGTCAATTCCCTAGTTTTGTGAAAGCTTTCTTGAGCAAGAATGCAGATGTCCCACAATGTGCTGAAAAATGCTAATTACTATTTATTATTGAAGAAAAACAGGATCAGTCCAAATGTGTAACAGAGCCAGCCCCCAAGGCAGAAGTTACCATTCATCTGGCCCCTGAGCAGTGACTCATCTTGTGTGCTTAACTCTATAAGCAGAGGGCAAGTCAAACTGTAGTGATCGCAGAGCCATCACCTATGTTCCCACATGTCATAGGAAAGCACCTTTGGGTTTGCTTACCTTCCTTGGCTGTGACTCACCTGACAAGGTGACCACAGGAAAGGACACCCCACATGGAGGGGGTGGTGTGACACCCAAAGGCTGCAATGATGTGACCACGTATTCCTCCCTAAGCAGGAAAACAAACTTTGTCACAAGGAATTCAAATAGCTTTATTATAAAGCAGTGTCTAGATTGCATACTAATTTACATAAAATAAAAGTCAGTCACTAGAAAGGTCATTGCTTGAACTGGCATTAGTAATTTTGAGAGATCTCTGTCTGGATCCCATCCCATCTGAGAAGTCAGCTGCCTCTACAGTTACTGCCAATTCAAACTGGACATTAATGCGTAGAATCCTCATTTAAAACATTGATTGGCAATAACAGCCCTGCCCCGCAGTGTGATGCCTTGTGGAGAACACGGTGTCTAAGTGATTATAAACCCTGCTGTTTGCAGGTGCTTGACCCTCAATAAGGCTTTTACCCCTCTGAGCCCTAATTTCCTTCTCTCTAGAATGGGAACCCAGAAGAACTGGGTGAGCAGGGCCAAGCATATAGTAGGTATTCAATAAACGCCAACTTAATGTTACTAATAATTATAATGGCTATAGCATTATAATCCAGAAGGCAAACTACCCTGTCCAGTGACCCACAAAATTTGCTCAAATAAACATTCTGGGATCTAAGCTGTGCTGTGTCAGTGAGGAGTTTCTGAACAAACACTTTCCCCTGCGACCGAATATCCACTGGCTTCTCTTTCCTCTCAGCAGACCTTCTAATTACCTCCACTGTTTACAGCATCCAGCCCCTCCGCTACCAAATTCTCCATTATTCTGACAGCCAACAAACTAGACCTATTAGAACTCAGCACAACTTTTGCCTAAGGCAGGAACTTTGTGAGACCACAAATCGTGTTGGTATTAAAAGTCGGTGCATAAGAACTGCCCTTAGCTTTTGCGCTAAATTGCTAGTTTGA
The DNA here is from genome assembly GCA_033961575.1 of Aselliscus stoliczkanus. Classification (NCBI taxonomy): domain Eukaryota; kingdom Metazoa; phylum Chordata; class Mammalia; order Chiroptera; family Hipposideridae; genus Aselliscus; species Aselliscus stoliczkanus. The sequence continues at coordinate 29,624,831 of CM066741.1, forward strand.
AGACATTCATTGCAGTATATTGTATTTCCAGTATATTTCGCTTTAATAGACTTCGTGGCGAAGTGTATCAGAAGAGTTTTAAAGCCCGAGGTAGCACACAGCCAACTTTTTTTTCCCCCTTTTATCTATTTTTCCATCTTTTGTTTGTCACCTTATATTGTTTTTGTTGCTTCACATACATAAAACAGCCTGGCAAGCACAGAACAATCCCCAGCAGTTAGTTGCAGGCACATATTGACTCTACTATTAAAAGGCAAAGCAATCAAGCTAAAGAATCTGTGGCATATTTTTCTGCTACTTGCATGAGACTTTAATTTTAAAACACATGGAAAATAGCCCCTCTAAATGTAATAGGGTTTTTTTTGACCTTGGTATATTTCTGTCCACTCACGTTGCCTGCCTCGGACAACTGTGCAGTTAGAGGGAGAAGTAGGAGAAAGTATTTGCCCAGCATTTTCATGTGAAAGCTCCAGGTGCTTTCTGGCCATGAGTCTTTGATTCCAGGTTCAAGGGTAGGCTGAGTGATGCCAGCGCCCCTCGCCTTGCCTTGGTCGTTCTTTGTTCGCCTTCATGCCATGGCAGAAATTGATGTGTCCTATCTGTATTGCCGTACAGCACTAGAGATAAGGTAGATTGAGCCTAGGCTGTCTTCCTGTAGCATACGGTCTCGTCTTCGGGTACCATCCAGTCTCACCTCCATGTACCATATAGGCTCATGGGAGAAGAGTTTTCAATCAATAGCATGCCAACATGTCTATGACCAGAGAGGCTGGGACCTCTTTATCATTAGAGTTCTAAAGAGACTGTATTATCAGAGGATCCACTTTGGATGTGGGGGTCAGAGAAAGTCTTGCAGAAAAGGAGATGAGGGGGTTGAGTTAGTTACCTGAAGGAAAAGCGCCAGAAGAGGCCCCAGGGCAGGAAGGGTCTATAACCTTCGAGAAACCAAGGCAAGGATCTCACGGGGCGGGGAGGGGTGGGGTGGGGCAGAGGACGGGCACAAGAGAAGTGGGGGTGGGGCTGGGATGATAGACAGGGCTAGAGCAGCGAGACCTTAGGGGTGATAGGGATGATGACAGGGAGTGGGGATTTTATTCCAAGGACAATAGGAGGCCATTGAAAGGTTTCAGCAAAGGAGTCTATACAATCCACTTTGAGAAATCCCCTCTTCCTCTGGCTTTTGTATGGAGGATAAATTGAAGGAAAGCTGGAGTAGAAGTTGAGAGAGCCATTTTTAAAAAGATGGGTCCAGATGAGAGAGAAGGGTCACTAAAATGAAGGGTTTGGGAAAAAGATATTTGGGGGCGGAAATTTCAAAGTGATTTTAGGACAGACTAAATGTGGTGCTGAAGGGAGAGACAGTCTCTAAAAAGATGCCAAGATGTCTAGCTGAGCAACTAGTAGATAAAGGTAGAAATTTTGAGTTAAAAAAACACTAAAAGGAGCAGATTTACAAGAATATCAACTGTATGATTTCAGACACTTTAAGAGTTTATTTAAAATGTGAGTACTCAGAATCCAACTCCAACTAAAGTGGGACTTACTGGAATAATACTGGGAAGTGATATCTACGCAGAGGAGAACCAGGGCAGCCCAGAAATCTGGGCAGCAGGAATTCATTGGCTGATGTAACTGAGTTCAGCAGCTCCCAGGCTCTGTGTCTCTCACTTGCAAGTGCCAAATATGGGAAGAGAGAATCGGATTGGCCCAGGTAAGGGCAGAGACCTACCATTCTCCAGTCAGTACTGTCAGGGACGCAGAAACTTATACCACAAATATGGCCACTCCAGCCTCTTCCATGCAGTTGGTGGTACTTTTCAGAGAAGGTTGTGAGTTGTGAAATGGGAAGACACCCCCAATGCTTCGTGTGTGTGTGTGTGTGTGTGTGTGTGTGTGTGTGTGTGTGTACAATCTCAATTAACCTTCGCAGTAACCCTTGGAGACTGATGCTTCTATCACCATGCTGTGGAGAAGGACATGAAGCCCAGAGAAGTCATCAGCCTTTAGTCTGCACAGTTAGTAGGCAGTGGAGCTGTAGGGTAAACCCACGTCAGCCTATGATGCCTTAAAAGCCTGATGGATTCAGTCTATACTCACAGCTACTCAAAAGGCACTTTCCCAGACGTGGCCTTAGTATGCTGTATGCTGAGCACCTCAGAGCAGACCAACAAGATTTGGTTAAGTTTAATTACGTTCTAGTTCATTCATCAGACTTCTGGAATCTGAAATGTATGCCTTTCCCCAGAAGGTTTTAACATGGTGATTAGAAGGATACAAGGGCATTTGCCCAGTTAAACGTAAGGTTGGTGAACCAGTAGGATGCTTCTATTTCCAAGCCGGGCCCAACAAGTAGACAATACTGTTCTTTTAGGACATCTAACGGAAGAATGGGCATCTCCTTCTGACTCTGTTGCACAGACTGTTCACAGGTCTTTCTTTGAATCCTGTGATAAATAGATGAGATTCATCTTGACTGAAGTGGGAAGAACGGAAATACCTCCATCAACATCAGGGGGAAAAGAGTGATTACATGTAATAAAATATCCTCCATCACACATCACACTCCCCTTTGTATAAAATGAAGTTGTGAATGGCAGTGGAAAATATATTACAGTGTATTGACCAAAGTCTTTTTTACAAGAATATAAACTTGACAAGAGCGGGGGCTGTCTTGTTCATTGCAAAATCCAAGGTCAAGACCAGTGTCTGGCACGTGATCCCCAAATGCCTAATAGAAAGAGGGAATGGCTACAATTGCCCAGAGAGATGTCAGCTGAGGTGTCATTTTGTAAAATTCTTTCTTCAGAGCTTTCTGTGTTTATGATGTCACAACAAAGATAAGTTTCATCTAATAGAATCCAGTAGAAAGTCAGTAAGGTTGAATACAGGAATGGGGAAATTATGCAAAGAAAATATTATAACTGTTTGCCTTCTAAAATTCCTTAGCTTACTTAGTCAACCTTTACCCATCCCATCTCCTCTCCTAATAACATATATATGGATGGGGATGGGGAGAGGGTGGATAAAAGCAAGCAAAGAAAAATAAAAACTAGACGAAGCCTTCCACTCATAGAGCATTGATGTTTAAATGCTGACAGTCTCAAAGCTCCCTTTCTTTTGAGCTGCTAGCCTATGTTTTCAGTGGAAATGGGTGTTGCAAGGGCACTCAGACTAAAACAAAAGTCATTGTCTCACATCACATACTTTTGTACTTTAGTTTTTAATTAACCACACACCCTCCTGTCTCCAAGGGACCTGAACAGGAGGCTCAAGTCACCATTAACTGTTCCTCCCACCCACACCTCTGATTCGAGGCTGACTCACACACATCTACCTCAGCCATTTTTCTCACACCTTCCCTCTCTGTCGTCATTGAGACGCCCTCACCCTGGTCTCATCCTGTCTCTTCTAGGTCCATGGCATTAGCCTCCTATGGGATCGTCTCTCTTTGCTCTCTGCTCTCTACTCAATCTACCTGCTATAACTTCACCAAAGTGAACTTCGACAGCACAAATCAGGTTAGAGCGCTCCCTTCCTTAAACTAATTTTAGTGCATCACAACACTTTTAGGTACAGAGTATTTGTCATGGCACTTAACGTCTTCTATAATCTTCTATATTCAGCAACCAAACTAAATCTTTCCAGCCTGTCCTCTCACTCCCTTGCCCTCTGCTTATTCATTTATGGGTTTTTAAGAGAGCAGTCCCTGCCCTTGAAAAGAAGTTCAAAGTCTTGGGGACAATGTGTTGAGCAAATAGATAATCATGGCACCACCTAGTAAGGATGGCGATGGACCATCAAGGGCCTTTTCTAACCAGATGCTCCTCTTCAATCTGTGACAGCCGGGCTTGGTTGTGACTTGGCACGCCTCCCCTCTCTGATCGCATGCCCCTCTTTCCGCCTGCCACACCCAGGCAACTGCCCCTTCTCCTTCAGCATCCAGTCTCATCTCCAATAGCTGAGCTGACACGGGCAACTTTTCTTTCTTTTGCGGCCTTAAATCATATATCTAGGCATCTGGAGAAGATCAACCACTGGTTGCCTAAGTCAGCGAGCAACCTGCAAATACATATTAAATCGATACTGCAGACAAAAGAAACTTCCCAGAAATGAAGTCTCATCTGCAGCATTCATTTAAACAAAAATGAAATCAAAAATACTGATTCCCAGGTTTTATTCCAAATCGCAACTCCCCAGTCTGTTTACCAAGTGCACCAGGGAGTTCGGACAAATGTTACTCTGAATGGATGGTTCTCAGAGTAGGGCTCCCTGACCAGCTGGTGAGGGCCAGTGCTGCTGCTGCCCCCGGGGACCACGCCTGAAGAATCACTCCTTCAGGCCGAAATGCTCTTTCCCTGGCAGCCTCAGGAAACAGTAATGTCTCATGGAAGTTGCGTGGCAGGGAGTGTTGCTGCAGATGATGAAACCAAGGCTGAGCAAGTCCTCTTGGTTTACAGAAGGTCACCTCATCTTTAAGATGACAGACATCCTGACATCGGCCTACTGTGCTCCCTGTACATGCAGGAGAAAGCATTCTGTGAAGTGCCCCCCCATGGTGCTGGAAACACAGGAAGCCCGCCACTGATGTCGTGTGAGGACAGATCAGGTAGACGGCCGTCTGCAAACCAGGAAGAGAGCCCTCCCTGGGACCCTGGTCATGGACTTCCAACCTCCAGAACGGACGTGGACGTAACTTCTGTCTCCATCACCCAGAAGACACGTGACCTTGATCACCCTTCGCCTTCCCCGTCAGGATCCCCAGCACACCACCTTTGAGGAACCACACAGGGGAAGCGGAGCAGGCCGACACGCTGCCCGGAGCGGGAGGAGCTCCCCGACACCTTTGCATTTCTCCTACAAAGACTTAGCGTGCTCATCTGAAAGGGAAGATGGTGCAAAGGGAACCAGCAAATAACAGAAATCCTATCCTGATTCCTATCCTATCATCACCTAGGAATGTACATTGTCACGCTTCACACAGAAACTCCTGAGGGTGTCGAGGTCCAGCAAACCATGTTTAACCAGCCCTGTAGGTACAGACTTGGGTGTAAACTCCACTGCTCCAGTCAGTCCCTGGGAGGAGAAATTAAAGGTTGGCCTGATAAATTAAATGCTTCCTTGGTCACCTGAAAGCATAACTCCATCCCTGTGAGGACCTGCTTTTTACCCGAGGGTGGCTGATGCTAAACTAACCAACAGAGACAGAAATTTCAGAAAGCCGTGCAATCATTTGGGCCTAAAATCAGAATATTCTGTCACATTACATCTGGAACTATTGAAGCTATAAAGACATTTCCATCTGTGACCAAATACACACAATGAGTGAAAAAAAAAGGCCATAAGATCCATGAAACTGAGGGAAAAGCAAAAGCAACACCTTTAATTATCCGGATGTTTCAGGGAGTAGCAGCAAAAGTTCCCTGGATCAATCACTTTCAAAATATGTTTTTATTTTATTTTTTAAGTATAGTTAATATACACTATGATACTAGTTTTGAGTACACAACATAGTGATATGATATTTATATACCATGCGATGTGACCACCACATAAAGCCTGTCACCGTGCAGTTATGGCAATATCCTTGGCTGTATAAAAACAAAATTCGTTTTTAGCCAGAGCCCTTTCTTCAGACTGTAAATAAATTTAACCCCAATATACAGAAAAAAATGTAGCTATATTTTAAGAAAAGAAAACTGTGTTAAAATTGCGGTACTCAATATACACTGATAACAAAAGATGAATACAAATCACGTTTGACTTCTGCAAGTACAAGAGTTGCTTAAAGTAGTTACCATCAGCATAATTTTAATAAAGCTTTTTCCTTTTTTAAACTGTGTATACATGTTTTTGGCACCCTTTGTATACACTGCTGGGGTCCAGCTCTTCTTCAGGGACCTCAAGGTGGCATCTCTATGAAACCCAATGTTTATGGACAAGGCAGTTTGAACACCCTTTGTTCTAGGGAGTACTTCCTCCTTAATTCTCCCAGGCACAGACAACTGAAGAGATTAAACAGAAACTGGAGCCTCTAATAGCAGCCAAACAGAAGATTGTTTTAGTTTTGACTCAATTGAGGTCACCAGACTATGAAAAGATCGACATAGTTAGTAGGTCCAAAACGATTTGGAATTTCACCAAAAAAAAAAAAAGAGAGAGAGAGAGAGGGAGATGGGGAAAGCAAAGACAGAAAGTAAAAAAGCAAAGAGGAAGAAGAAAGCAAGCAACTCTGAACTGTTCAACAGTGTCAGTGGTTTTACTTTTCATCTCGAGAGATGCCTGGAAGCACTGACTTTTGTTGTCACCCTGGGCCCAAGGCGTCCCTTCTTTTCCCACGCTGACCTCTGCCTTTCCTCTAGGTGGTTTACATAGCAGAGTGCAGGGTTACAGCTCTTGGGCAAACTTCTTCACAGCAGAAAGGGCAAACAGGGTTTCACATAACTTCCTGTTTCTCAACAGAGCTACGGGTCTTCCCTCTCCCCTATGTTTTTGTTTTTCTGCTCATTCTCATGGAAAAAAAGAAAAGAAAAAAGAACTCTGGAGATGGTTAGAAAAGGAAAATAACTTAATTAGAAGCAGGGAATAATCAGAAACTTACACGGGGCTAAATGTGCATTTCCTGTTTTTTTTCTCCCCACCATGCATTGAAAAAGTTTGTATATATTCTGTGAATTTTGTAAGGAGTGAAGAAGGTAGCCTTTTATTCATGTGTTTTATGCACATTTTTTTTTTTTTTAGCTGTCAGATGCCCTGGAGAGGTTTAACTCTAAGGTTATTGTGTGGAGAAGGCTATTTGGGATTAAGATTTTCAGATGAGGCTGAGGCTTTCTGGTTGACCCCTGACATGACCTTTAGCTGGGAGCACCTCCAGAGAAGGAACTGGGGCTCATTCATCTTTATGACCCCTGCACCCATCATCATAGTGGTGGGTGCAAAGTGGACACTCAGAAAGTTTACCGCGTCAATGTGGGTGGAATGTCGTAACCCCAAACTTTCATTTGCCAGCTGTAAAGATAATAACAAGGATACAGAGCCAAGAAAATCGTGTCGTTGGTAATTTCTTAAAGCCCTTCGAAATTAGTTCCAGAAAGATTGTCAATGGCTTCTTGAAAGAACACGATGCAGTATGTATGGTGTTCAGCCCTGACCTTTTTCATACAAACTTTCTCCTCCTTTATATATGTATAGATTCCCAACAAATGTAAAATGTTATGTTTCCAATGAGAAGGCATTATGCCAAAACAACCGGCCAATTACATAAAACGAAAACAGTCTCTTGGAAACACCAGGTGGCTGACAAAAATTCTGTGTGGGTCTAGAAGACGCCCTTGCCCTTGGGTAATAACCTAGACATCAAAATGTCTCCTGACAGTCTCTGTAATCTTTGATACGGGCATGAATGAATTCTTTAATATGGAACTATTCAGACCTCCCCGCCCTGAAAGCTGGAAGAATTTTATATAAGGAGTCCTTTTGTCATTGAGAACAAGTAGATAGAAACCCTACCACCCCTGTCTTAAGACAAGCTTTCCACATCCCAACGCCATATTTTTTGAGAATTTCCTTCTCTCTAGGCCAGATCACTCACTGTCTGTGTTCAGAATTCCATCAAGATCATTTACTGATAGGCACACTTGGTGAAGCAGTTTGAGAATAATGTAAATCCCTTCATATGTAATTAATGAGTATGCAGTTGTTTCTATATGTAACTGAGAGGGGCGGGAGATTCCAGAAAAAAAGGTCACTTACAAAACGTGACCTTAGCTAACTTATTCATTGCTGTATTGTTGGGATAAATGATGGGCTTGCGGCAGATCTGTGTTCATACTTTCCTGGACACTTATTGGAAATCTATCTAAACTTTGTTAGAAAATGATATTGGACCAGAATGATATTGGAATGAGAGTTCTCAGATCAACTCCCTTATATGCTGCTCTTGTCAACGAAGGAATAGAAAAAGAAATTGTCTCCAACTACAGGAGAATCTGAAAGAGGGTGGGGAAGGAAATATTTAGGGGAGGTGGGATTCAAATGTGGGTTTAGAAAATCGTGCAAGCAAATCCAATTTTATGTTTGTGAATCTGGGATTTACGCTGAGCAAATCAGACATCCTATTATTGGCTGCACTGAACAGTATGCAGCAAATGGAAGCTGAGGCGAAACCTGAGGCAAAGCCTCCAATGGGACAGAGAAGAGTAAGAGTCAGAGAAAAAGCGAAGGCGAACAGGAGAGGGTCAGAGAGACGGAAAGGAGGGCAGCGCTGGGAGAAGACATGAGAAATTAGAACAGTAGCTCCGAGCACTCGGGAGAGCGGGGTAAATGACAGTTGAAATTAGAACAGGAGCTAAGAGAAGCAAGCAGAAGGGGACGGCAGGAACTAAGAAATTTAAGGAGGGAGAAACGACTGAGAGGAGTGGACAGGAAAAAAGAACTCTCAGCTTCACTAAGAGGGCCCGAGATGCATGCGTGTCCCATAGACGGGCCCTGTCTGGACCAAAACAAATGATTGGTCACTCTGAAATGACTCTGCCAGGGAGAATGGAAGGTGCCCCAGCAATCAATATTACATTTTATGCCTGCTGCACCTTTCAAAAGCCTCAAGAAGACATTGATTCAAGTAAGTGTCACATTTAAATGACCTTTGATTATTCACTTTAACAGTGGTCGAGCAAAAGTTTGCGCCCCGAGTCGGGGACCAATGAAACCCGAAGGCCGGTTTGCAGTTGTGGTGGTGCGGTCGCGAGGGCGTGCTGGCTGTGTGGCAGAGAGAGGGAGGCTCTGGCAAGAGGAAGTGCTATTTCCCGGCCAACTGGCGCTCGCCTGTGAATGCTGGGGGGTTGCTATGTTTTTCATTATATAGCCGGCGTTCTTAGAAAGCCAAGAGGAGTTGTGCTTTCTGGCTGGTTTGGTGGAGTGGTTTGGGGCACTTTATAAGTTGTATTTTGTGGCCAGTTTTACAAGAGGAAAAGAGATCTGATTCCAGTGGAATGGTTTGGGAACCCTAATGGTGGGTTTCCCAGAGGATGCCTTCCTAGTACTGGCCAATCGGGACTCTGGTTTTGCAGAGTCTTTTCTTACATAACTGGAGCTCTTGTAGTCAGACACCCTTGCTGGGTAACAATTGGTTACAGCAGGTGACAGTTTTTGTCTGGGGCCAAATGAATAGGATTTCAAGCTGGGATGCATGATATATTCAGGCTGTTTATTTCTCTGTATGGAAGTGCCAAAGTGAGAGCCAAGGTTTTAGGCCTTGAATCCATTCCCCATTATATCAGAAATCTCCATGTATTGATGATTGCTTTCTTGGAAGGGAACCCACCCTCCCACCCCCAGTCTGTTCCGTGTGTGACTTAAATGCTACCATGCTCCTTCTTTGATCTGATTCTGGACACTTGGTTCTGGTGGTGACCCCTTTTATCTTCTGACACTGATTGAATTCCTGGAGTCAGCTTCTTACGAACCCCTGACTTGGGAATCCCTCTCATTAGCAGGCCCTGAGGAGCCCACTTCCTCTGTGCCACCCCACACAGGAGAGTCGCTCGGACAACATCCCCCCATGTTTTTGATGCTGTGACACATCCTGATGACCTGACTTCCAAGTTAGTTGATGATTATGTACTTACATGTTATCCAACCAACTACCTTATAGTATCTATCTGTCTTCCCCCCACTGGCTCTTGTCTTCTGCCTACTAGGGTACATGTATCCCCAGTCCTAAAAACTCATTCATTGATTCCTTCATTCATTCATTCAGTGATGTTTATTGAACCAACATGGTGTTCATGTGTAGGCACCATTCAACTTTTCTTCAGTTGACTTTTACTCATTCAAATATTTATTGAACATAAACCACTTTGTGAGGGTGTTTCGAAGTGGTGGAGACAGAACACAGAGCAGGGACAAAGGTAAAGCCCCGGATCCTAAACACTTGAGTAGGTGGAAGCTGTAAGTATATAACCAAGTAAATATGGTCGATCAGATGATGAAATGGGAGGAAGCCAAGCTGAGTAAAGAATAGGGAGTGCTGAGGGTGGGGGCTATTATTTTTTATATCATTTCATAAAAAGATGACATTTGAGCAGAAACTTAAAGAAGTGAGGAAGCAAGTTGTACAGATGTGGAGGAAAGGCTGTGCCCATGACGGGAAGCAGAACGTGCAAAGGCCCTGAGCTATTCTGTTTACTGAAGGAACAGGCCCTTGCGGCTGGCATATGAGTGGAAGGCAGGGAAGGAGAAGGTGAAGCAGGAGCGTTACTCAGACAGGGCCCTTCAGCCACGGAAAGGCCCTCGGCTTGCACTCCTGCAGAGGGCTGGCGAACTACTGGGGGCCTCTCAGCGCAAGACTGGTATAAATGAGATTATCTTTCTTTTCTCATCTTTCCTTTTCTTTTTTTTTCTGAGATACATCATATTAATTTATTTGGATTTTTTCTTTTTTTATTAAATTTATTGGGGTGACAATAGTTAGTAAAGTTACATAGGTTTCAGGTGTACAATTCTGTAATCCATCATCTATCGATCACATTGTGTGCTCACCACCCAGAGTCAGCTCTCCTTCCATCACCATAGATTTGACCCCCTTTACCCTCTTCCACCCCGCCCCCAAACAATATTTTCAAAGAATCACTCCGGCTGCTCGAGGGTAGAGACCCTAGCGGGGCCGGGGGGGCAGTCAAGGAGGCAGGAGACCTGGGAGAAAGCTACTGTAATAGTCTGGGCAGGAAGTGATGATAACGTGAACCACTGTGGTATTATAGCAGTGGGTGTGGCAAGAGTGGTCAAACCAAAACTCAGCCTGCCTGGAAACCCAGGCTGTCTCAGCTCTAGCCCCCGCTGCGCGGGCCCCTGCGGCGGCTCGCACTGGCACCCTTCGCGCCCCGCCTCCTGTGTGCTTTGCTCATCGCCCTCAACATAGCTGCAGCAGCCGATCCCACACCACCGAGTGCCCCAGACTTCTCGAAAGGCTCCCCTGATTCCCATGACCTTGTAACAACTGGGTGACAGCGGAGGATGTCCTCCGCTGAATTTTCATCTTCCTCTGTCCCCTCCTACAGTCCGCCTGTCCTCTTGGTCCTCCTTTAGCGAGAAACTCTGTTCATTCCCGCAGTCAGCCACACTCCTCTAATCCATGTTCCCCAGGGGTGTCTCTAGCCAGACCTTTCCTGTATTCTCCATTTTGAACTACCCGGTAAACATGTCTGATAAACTTCCACCACAATATGCCGTGGCTGGCTCAGACCAAGATACTTTGAGTGCTATTTCTCACCTTCCCCCCAAATCAGCTCCTCATCCTAATGTGTCCGTTGCTTTAAGTACCATTATGAGTCCTTGGAACCTCTAGGTCAATAAATGAGAAGCTGTGGTGATCTTTGCTCTTCCTCTCATCCTCGCATCCAATCAGATTCCTGATTGTCTTCACAGCCTGGGCCTCCCAAAGAGTCTCACACGGGGTCTTAAAGGTAGCGGACCCTTGGTTAGTATGCTCAGTGAATGCACGTGTGACATTTCTGTCACCTGAGGATTGCCTGCGCCATGCTGGCACGCTTTCTCCTCATTCACCACTCCCGGCGCCTTCCCTCCTGCCCACTTTGCTTTAGATCTCCCGGTATTGGCACCACACAGTGGCTCACCCGGAAAAGCGGCTATCCCAGCTAGCAATAAATCAGGAGAGGTGCAGCAAATAGAATGACTAAATGTTATAGAACTTGGTGTCTATTCAGAAAACATCCTTCATGGCTCTGCAAATAGGCAAAAATGTCAAGTCAGCTCTCCTCTGCAGCCATTTGGAGACATTTGCAACAATGAATGCATGATTAAGTTTATTGTTTAGTAAACAGTTTGCAGACATTAGCCAAGGAAGAGTTATGGCGGCAGTTTACAAATAATTGCAATTGAATTAGGAAGACTGCAGTGTACACGCGGTGCAAATAACTTGCCAATTCCATAAAATGTTTTGCAAACAGATTCTGGGAGGAAACAGAATGAAAGAGCAGAAACTCCAGAAAGGGGCCTTTTCAGAGTCTGCCCTGCAGATACTGAAAGGATCTGCCCTTGTGTTTTACCAGCAGAGGAAAGTGCCGGGGAAAGGTGTTTATTTCCACTTTGCCTCAGAGTCAGAGCTTGGCACCGGCATCAGAGTAGGAAAAACGGGGCACGATTTGGCAGTTAACAAATTCAATCAGATGAAAGTGGCAGAATAACTGTACCAGTGAGTATACGTGTTTGGACGGAGGGAAATTGGGGGAGGAGAGATCCTACCTTGTAGAAATATACTGCTCACAGCACTGTGCAGCCCGTCGCATCGCCTTCTCTCAGTGTCGGACTGCCAGGGTGTATCCGGAGTGTGTTTAACTAGAGGTGTTTATTTTATTAACTATATAGTATATAACATATATTACATATCATATAATACACAATATATGACATGTATGTAACAGTGTAATATATTGTAACATTATATTATGCTTACATTATTTATAATATATGTTATGTAATATTTATGTTATATAGCATGTTATGTGTTATATAATATTTATAATATATTATAATATTTAAAATATGAAAATATGTTATAGCATACACTTATAGTTTATTAAATATATATTATTTTCTATATATTATATAATATATTAAATCAAATGATATATAGCATATGTATACATATGGTTATGTACATATAGTATAGTATGTGTATGTATCATATATAATGCATGTAACATGAATACCTAATAAATACATGATGTTTAGTAATACAGAATATTTACTAACATATGTCCATATCAAGGTTGCCTCTCCTATGCCAGTGGGGGAAAGGCATTGCATTGGTTAGCCATGTTCTTTGCTTCCTCCAAGCTGTTTTACTCATTTCTTACCACTAATTATATGAATTGAAGATACAAATGCCACTATAAATCCATTGGAATGAACCTAGAAATCAAATGGATATAATCCTATATACATTGCGAAAAATCGTAGAGGCACTTTAAGTTAGCTTTCATGTTCAAAAGAAGAAAAGCAGAGAGGGCATTCAGGAAAAGTGTGAACATGAGTTAGTGAGAGATTCCCTGGGAAAGCCGTACCCACAGGGCTCCAGTGGCTAGGGGTTGACGTTTTGTCTCCAAACGCATCCTGGGTATGTGGTTTTCCTATTCAAACCACACGCTTTAGCATGTGCTATTGATTTTGTAACAATCCAACGAGATTCTCAGATTCAGAAATGCATTTTGGGAAGAACAGATGATCTAAAACCAACTCCCGTGAGCTCGATCCCACATTCTGGGGGCACGGGACAGTTGGTCTGTATAAAGAGCTGGCTCCTGTCTCCTCTCAAAGAGCTGGAACCTATCACACATTGATAAGAATTTGAAGCGGTCAAAAGTATGGATTAAGAACGTGCATTTCCGTCCCTTCTCCACAGCATTCTGAAGTCTACAAAAGATGCATAATGCGTGGGTTTTCCACAAACAGGTTTTAAGTCCTTAGACCTGCAGAGTAGCTGAGGCTGGGGTAATGCGTCAAGTGTATCATAATTGGACACTTCTTGGCACCAAAACCAAATGCAAAAAACCTACCTATCACTTCCAAAGACAAATTACGTTCATGCAGTGCCGAGCCTCGTTCTGCACAATCAAACGTTTTCATTGTCTAACACCAGAGCCGTTCGGGCTGAGATAGATAGTACCCGGAAATGGAGTCGAACCCCTGGCAGCATTTTAGTTACAAAGCAATTCTGTGTCTTGGAGGCTGGCACAACAGGAAGCTTCTGAGTTGGAAATGAAATGCAAGAGGACATTAGATGACAAGGAGTCCAGGCACTATCAGTCCCTTTCACTCTTTGTTCGTGTCCCTAAAAAGAACCAGCGGTTTCTCTTTGCAACATACAGAGGAGAAAGATGCCTACCCTACTTTCAGCACTTGTTGATCCCATTAACAGGGAAGATTGACAAGAAGTAGACAATTATATCTGACATGAATATGGGTATGGAGGGGATTGTTGAAATGGAGACCCTTGCTAATGGAAGAAAGTGACCCCAGCCTTTTGACAGATGTCAAGTAGATTGGAGTCCAGTGAAGTTATAACCATTTAATCTGCATCACAAGAGAAGACAAATTGTATGACTGATAACCTCTTTTTTTCTTCTCTAATTTTTTACTCAGCAGTGTAGAAAGAGATAGTGTTCTCAACTTGCTAATGTGGGTCAGTATTATCCGTCCAGAGTTTCAATGGCACCGGAGCTTTTGTTAGTTGGTGGCCCCTTCTCTGGGTCAAGGAAGAAAAGAAATAAATGAAAAAAAAAGTGAATAAAGAAATGATATAAATCAATCCAAGAATCACAGCTCTTCAGTGAGATTTTGACCTCAGTTACAGGAATGTAATTTCTAACTCTGTCTAAGAGGCATGACTGGCTTATTTAATGCATTATATGAAAGTAAGGTAAGTATGAAAAATGTACTTGAACTCCATTTGGTTCTAAAATATAACAGAGACAGAAATGTTTTTATTTCAAAATATTTTATCCTTTTGAGGTGTGTGTGTGCGTGCGTGTGTGTGTGTGTGTGTGTGTGTTTCTGAGTAAAAATTATTTTAAAAAATAGTTTGTTTTGCTAGCACGCTAGTACAGGCAAAGAGGCAAAGGGAAAAAGAATTGACTTGGGATTTTGGCCTCCTTTCACATTATTTCTTTTATTATTTTCCTTGCGTAGCAAAGTAGATTCTCAAAAAATTTTCCTCCATCCCCATGTCTATAGCTTTCAAGTCCTATGCAAGGCCGTTTCAGCTTGGTTAAACTTTGAAAGTTCCTTCAGTTAGAAGAAATTTCCAGACACTAACATTTGATGACACCCCAAAGTGAAAATGCATAGGAAATCCCATCCCTTGATGACAAGTCGTTTTCTCTGAAATTTGCAAAGTAGTTGACAGCGGGATTCAGAGACAGCCACTGTCACTCCAAAGTGAAGGGACTTGGCCTGGTGAGGCACAGAGCGGCTGGAAACCCCACCCTACAAGCCAAATTACGGGGCCTGCTCCTTGTGATGCGCTTTAAGATCAGTGTCATTTCTTGAGTATCTGTTTCGCGGCAGGCGGTGCAGTAGGGGCTGGGTCTGCAGACGGGATGTGACATCCCGTAGCTTGTAGGGCGGCGCTCCCAGGCATATCCTTTCAATGTAATGGAATCATATAAAGAGGCCGCAAAGGAGGGGGAGGTGGGATGGAAGGAAGAGCATCCTGACAAGGTCTGAAGGCTCTCTGCCCAACAAAGGCGGTAGCGTCAGGAGGCTAACACTGAGTCACAGTGGGGACACCAGAGGTTCCAGGCCGGAGAAAGGAGCACGAGGACAGTCGCGCAGGAGTGACTTGGCGTGACGCGTGCTCCCAGGCTAGGCCTCCTTCATCACCTGTCAGTCGTATTCTGATCAGCCCTCCAGCCGCAGCTCCAAGACCACTTGGCTTATGGGTTCTTCTGTAAGCATCCGGAATTGTAAAACCATTTATAATTATAAACATTACCACTTTATATAATATCTCCTCTGGAACTCCTTCAGGAAGCAAGCTTCCCCAGTTCCAGCGAAATGAGATGTCTCGGTATCCATCCATACATCTAATATTTATTAAATGTCACCTCTGTGCCAGGCACGGTGCTAGGGGATGACATATACATCACTGTTTCCCAGAATGCGTCCGCCATCCATATGACCAGTGCTTATCGTATGTGCATGCCTTGTAGTGGGAGAATTTATGAGAAAATATGACCCTTGTCTGAGTCAATCCGCCTGACCAGGTGATTGCTGTATGGATTCAGCAGGTATTCGCTGTAGCTTTGATATGCCCTCCCACCTGTCTGCACTGGCAGATTTCATCCTGTAGGATTGCAGGAGACAGTTCTGGAGCTCCAATGAGACTGTTTCTATAGTTCAAAACGAAAAGATACTGCATGCTCTGTATTATTTTAGGTGTCAGGCTATTCCCAGGGTTTATTACGTTCTTATCTTATGCTGAAAATAGTGCTGAGAAATGAGGGGTCTCTAGTGGAAAAATGTTCCTCTCGGAATCCTAGATGCTGAATTTGGGAAATAGAGTCACTGGTGGTTCCGTTGTCTGTAAATGAAAGGCAAAGTCTATCAAAGGTCACTTGAAAATGGTTTTGATGCTTCAGTGGATGAAAAAGGCTGCAGTGAACATGTGTGGCTGCCTGACAGCAGACACCCAGCTTTGGAGCTGGGTCTATGGGTGACGTACCTGATCACCTCACCTCCCTCAGTTTCTATTCTGCCACCATCAAATGAGGTTTTATCATCACCAAGATGCTCTTATGATAATGATTTAATGGATATAACGTGTTTCGTAAATTCTAACATGACATAGGTAACATTAATATTGTTTTATAGATGTCTCCACAATTATACAATCTCACTCCTATCTCAATATAAAACAAGAAATTGTACCTTATCTTAAATTGCCATCAGCAGTCCCAGATTCATGGCATGCATCATTTACGCATGGAAAGGACAATCGCAAAAATCCCTATAGTAATGTCTTGGAGCCTACTGTATTTAAAGTAGAATCATGTCTTTATTCTTAATATGCGCACATGACGCTGATGCATTATTAGGGAAAATGAGTAAGAGCTGATGAGGACCTGGCAGGACCTGGGTTTGCCTTCTTGTCCAAAAAGCCTGGAGTCAAGAGGATGGTGGATGATTAAGGGACGGAGTAAATGTCCTGGCCTACCCAATGCTAAGCCATGGTATCTCTAATGTGCCTTGCTTTCCACAGACATTTGTTTTTCTGTGGAATCTTCTAATTTTCAGCAACTTCCCCAAAGCTAACCACCTGTGGTGCTTCCCTGCAGGCAGGTGGGTGCAGCTCCACAGCTCCAAGGGCCCCTTAGGACAGGCTGCTCCAGATAGCCCAGAAATGTCTGAATTTTGATGCGGCAGACTCACCCTGGAGCCCCCCACGTACAAATTATAGTCACCATTTAAACCATCATCACAGTATTTGAGGTTGGTAAAACATATTGCTTGAGCTATAAAACATTCTAAACTAGCATTCCAAATGTCTCGCCTCCAGCAAGCACTTAAATTAAAGTTTCAGACAGCTGGCACTGGAATCATAATAACAGTTTTACACAAAGGGATTGGCTAAACATGATTATTGTTTTGATAATTTATTGTCAACGGGCATTATTGTGCCCTGATCCCGACACTTGGCTTGCTTTCTTCTCTATTGTCAACAGGTGATGGCGAGGTCTGGCCCAAGATGTAGAGAAGGTACATCAGGGCCCTGGTGTTATGTTGCTCCCACGCACACACGCACGCCTGCACGCACACACGCACAGGACGCACGGGATACTGTCATGCATTTCCATAACCTGATCGCTTTTACTGTCTCCTTCCTATGAATTGCTTTGTTTGTAAAGGCAAAGAAGCTGAAGGTACGATTCTTAGCACCCTTATTACAAAAGACAAAAAAAAAAGTTGACTACCTTAATTAAAGACAAGGGATATAGACTACCTACAGTCTATATCCTCCAAGAATATCTGTGCAATAACTTAATTTCCCACACCTCCTTTTGTGGGCTACATAAAAGCACAAAGTGCCACCTTATTTCTTTTGTCCTTCCAAGCATGTACACAGCACTGGTAGCCTCATATCCACTTAGGCAGTGGGGGCCTGGTTCACCCATGAAGCAAACAGCGCTCACTATGGCACTTTGCCCTTCAGCCAATTTTAAACACAATGTTTTGCAGCCTTATTAACATACTTTCCAGTAGAACAGATTCTCCGTTCACTCCCACTTGGACCACTTTGAAAGATTTTATTCCCGCCAGAGGGAAACACACATGATAGACAGTATTCTTCCATTTCACTCAAACTGGACCCATTCACAAATTCCCTAATAGAATTAGAAACATACCATTACATTTTTTTCTTTTTTACTATTAACATGGAGTCCAACAAATCTGATCATTTTGCATGCGCTCAGTCTTTGTGAATTGTTGCAAACGGTGTGCTGACATGCTTACCATGTTGCTGAGAAAGTAGCCACTGCTTATCTTTGGGTGGTGACATTGCCAGGTACGTGCAACAGGTTTTTCTGGTTTGTGTGTTTTCGGTGCACAAAACACTCAAAAAAAAAAAAAAAAAGGAAAGAGTTAGAACCAGTCAGCAAGCATGCTTGGATCCGTCAAGAGGGAAATAAAAGGACACATTTGAGAACCTTGAAATTTTTTTCTGAACATGACTTTTCCATTGTCTTTAATTAAGGTTTCATTAAACCCTGAGTTTGGAAAGCTTTTAATTGAGAGAGAATTTGCTTACTGGGCATATTTTTTTTTTTCGGGCTGCAAAGGGAACAGCTATAACAAATGGCTCTTCCAACTTTATAGGCAAATTCAACTTTGTTCTACCTTAGCAGAAATTGGTTATAGATCCACTCTTAAGAAATGAGCCATGCCACAATAATGATTTTTATCTCATCATCAAGTGGTAGAAAGTTGGCTCCAGTACACTTTATCAGTATATTGCCTGCTGACAAATTAATCCAATTAGCAAAGGTGAAGGTTTATAATTGGGGTTAACTAGAATTTAACTGGTCACTGCTAATCAAGCCCCTCTCACCTCCCCTAGAGGGGTCCCCTAAGTTATTAGAGGAATCGCGTCTAGTCCCCTGATCAAACCAAAAGTCTGGCTTCAAAAGTTCCTTTTCAAGAAATTCGGAGAGAGCCACCTGTCCAAAGCCATGACAACAATGGAAGTCAGTGGCTTCTATTTTCTTGCTGTTTGGGAGAGTGACGCTCCACCCCACCCTCTTCCCCACTCCCTTACTACTGAGAGTATTTTTATATAGTTCAAGTCCCTATTGGTCTGCAGTTTGCAGTGAGGTTTAAAAAGTAATACATCTTTTCTTAGATGTACCCCAGTTTCTGCTTTTTAATAGACATGATAATGAGCTTCTGGGTCTTCATTTCCCAGTGTGCAGAGAGCTCAAATAAATCTTCGATTGTTCACAACCCAGGAGAAGGTTCCGGAGCATTGGGATCCATTGAGGTCTCTCTAAACAACTATTGTTTTAAGCGTGTGTGTGTGTGTGTGTGTGTGTGTGTGTTTTGATGCTGGACTTTTCCGGGGCCATTGGGTTTTTTCCCAGCCTTTCAGTGCCATCTGCTTATAATGAGCTGAGACAGTGAAATTCTTTTTGGAGTGAATCTGTATGAATGGAAGTCCCCAGCTGTCTTGGAACGGCATGATGTGCTCGCCGTAATAATATTGGCTCCAGAAAAGGTTTCCTGGTAGGTAAGGTGAAAAGAAAGCGTTGCAGTAGATTTTTACAGAAACGTGTGTGAGTTTTCTTTCCTAGATTTCAGACTTTTGTGCAAATAGAAATATGCCATTGAGAAATCTGTTTGACCACTCTGGGATCTGTTTGCTGCACTTTATTTTTTCTTTTTTTTTTTAATTTGAGGGCAGTGTCACTGGCCCTCATATGTGGGGTCCAAACCCGGGGCTGCTGGCTTCCCAAGCCAGCGCTTAACCACCGCGCCACTCGGCCGCCGGCCCTGTTTGCAGCTTTTGAAGACTGACATATTTACATCAAGTGTAATTTAATTACTTATTAACAAAATGCTCTCAAAATTAAAAAATAAAAAAGCTAATTGAAAGGCTGATCTAAAAAATTAGAAATATGCAATTATATGTATTCTCTCAATTTTTTAAAAAATTAAAACATCCTTTGGGCAATTTCTGTTTTCAGTGTTATTGACAACTCTGAAAATAGAAATCCTGATACTGCAAAGGCCTCATGTTGGCAGGTTTTTAATAAAGTTAATGGAAAAAAATATACTTCCTCTCTTCCTTTTTTTTTTTTTCATTGGTGAGGGGAGAACAGTGGCATCAGGTATATATTTTAATATGACCCCAGGTTATGCTTAAAAGAACTTATATTACATTGACTAGAATTTGGGGTTATTATAGCCAAAGTGATTGATGATGCTTCCAATAATTCTAACATAATCCACTGGAAATTATCTTCATATTACTACGCATAAAACTCCATCTATTTCCCCAGCCAGCTGGATCTAGTAGGAGGTGGAGATATATTTTCGTTTTTAATTTTTTTTGTCCGTGTCCTTATAAAAAGAAGAAGAAGAGGGTGTCTTCAGCCTCTCCCCAAAGCTTTAACCAATTGGCTGTGATTGAATACTTTCCCTTATTGCTACTCACTGGGATCTTCTTATGAAATGCACATTTCATTTTTATCCAGGACCTGGGGATACAGGGCGACAGAGGACTATTACTTGAAATTCGGCACACCACAGTCTGTAGAAAGCTGCACACCAAGATTGCGGAAGAGTTATAATTTTAATTCTTTTTACAATGACAAGGTTTTCCGAAGTTAAATTATCATTATCTGTTAAAACCAAACAGCACTGTGGCAGTTTGAGGAGGGGAAGGTGGCTTATTCTAATTGGTAGGATCTGTAGATTCCCATGCTGAATTTCAGATCTAAGCATTTCCAAATTAATAGGGTGATTGAAGAGAAGGGCTATATTAGCAATCTGTTGGGGCTGAAATGGGTAGTTGGTGCCACATATCCTCACACAGCAAGCCGTCACTATGATTATTACTGCCTCCGTGATAGCCAGGTAGAGATACCTGCTCTTTCTCTAGCTTCTCCGGCTAATCCCTAACAATCAATTGATTCCAGACAAACAGTAATGACCAGACAAAGATGCTTTCACAATATCAAAGGCGGACATTTTGACATTGGTCAGTGGGAAGGCTGTGCTTGCAGATTCCCGAAGGTCTCGGAGCGTGGGTGCTCAGCTGAGGTGGACAGGGCCGCAGGTCTGCTCACCACAATCTTTGCAACTCTTTGGTTTTTTTTTCTGTTTTAGTTTTTTATATGTGAGTTTCAACCATGATTTTTTCTGTTTATACAGTCTGTGTCAATACTAACGTTTGATTATATGACTTATACCAAGATTCTGGGCCTGTTATTTTTGTTAGCAGTTTTGGGTTTTCCTAAAAAGGAAAAAAAAAATAAAACAGAGGGAGTTGTTTTACCACACATGCTACAATAGGGATAATATATATACATATTAAGGACGCATATATTTAGGACTGAAAAAGAACCCACGAAAATTCAGAATCATAGTAGCATCAAAACTGCATATTTATTCTGTGTACACTATTTAGCAGTTTATATTGCCAATAGGTCATATGTCTTGCTCCTGAAGGAAATTAGTTTTGAAGCAGATCAAATAACTTGGAAAATCTTTTAAAGTAGAAAACTGGGAATTTTGTTCATGTTTCCCACAATAGCAGCAGGGGTTTTTCTCAATCACTTTATACTGCCAGACCAAAACAAAAAGATAAGGGAAATTAATCCAATCAGAGCTCTCTATGTCACCAACGAGGATCGGGAAGTCTTTCTTAATGCATCTATAGGGAAGTCTCTACATCTGAGTAGTGGCCAACATCTAAAAAATTGAGAAAGTTCAAATAAAAATAGAGATATTTACATGTTTCTTAAAAATTCAGATCTGGCAACTCTGGACTTCCATTTCCACCTATAAACAAAATGTTTGGTCTGGATGACTACCCAGTTAGATCAAGCATGCTCTTATTTTCCAACCCCCAATCTGGCCCACTCACCCCACTTAAGTTCCCAGAGTGACCATCATGACCTTTTGCTTGGTAACCAATCTGTGGCTTAAAGTGGGAACAGTCACACCCTCTGCTCCTGTCACCTCTATATTCTTTGTCAGAAGCCATCTTCTTAGGCCATGCCAACCTATCTACCCTCTTCCACCCTCCATTTGCTGGTTTCTACCCTTACAGGTTTCCCAGATCATCCCCCCACTCAGGAAACCTCACCTTGTTCCAATCCGTGTGACAGAAACTCCCTTGTAGCATTTTCAATCACTCTGAGCTCCACCCTGGCCCCAATTCTATTCCATATCCCTCTTTAATACATGATCCACTCAACAACAGCTTGTGGTATCGATGATAATAATAATAACAACAACAACACTGGCTGAGATAAATAAATAAATGTATCTTCAAGGACATAGTTCAATTCTTACAATGTCACTCTGGGAGACATGTGACAAGCCCTCCTAACCCCACTTTGAGCTA
Organism: Aselliscus stoliczkanus; assembly: GCA_033961575.1. Lineage (NCBI taxonomy): Eukaryota > Metazoa > Chordata > Mammalia > Chiroptera > Hipposideridae > Aselliscus > Aselliscus stoliczkanus. The sequence continues at coordinate 29,646,972 of CM066741.1, forward strand.
CAATTCAGCCCCTGCCATCAGATATTTATAATAATTGGGTATGTTCCCCTTGACATGTTTCCCATTTCAGTTCTTACCTCCGTATCCAATCTCCCTAAATAAGAAAGGGAATTCCTGAAGTCAAGGACAAAATCTTTCCATTTTTAGTGCCCTTTAAGAACAAGCGATTCAAATGCTAGTACCCATCACTCTTGCCTCAGAGTTCACATCACATTTTGTACCACTTGTAATGCACTTATGACACTTTATTTTATATTAAATAGTAATAGACTATCCTCTTTTTAAGGAAAGGTATTGTACCTTATTTAACTTTGTATTCTCCTGAAAGATAATCACCCTTCTTTGTGTATGAATTAATGAAAGGTAAGCAATCATCAAAGAATATTGACTGATTCAGTGAACATGAGGGCATACCTTCCCAGAGCCTAAGATTAACATTTAAAGTCACCAACAACCCATTCAAGATTCACACTCACAGCTTGTAAAGCCTGCAGGTCCCCCCAGGACAAGGACTTAGTGAAAGGAGGAGTCCTGGGGGGCAGTGGGCCGATGTGCGGGCAGCTTATTCACAGGACAGTGCTCTTACTTGCTTCAAAGTCATACCCCCCCCCACCGGTCGCCATGTCCCTTTCTTGTTGGACATGGTAAATTGTAATATGAAGACAGTTGTTAAATGTAGACTAGGTGCTTCCCACTCTTGAGTCTTTCCTTTGATTTAAGGCCTTAAGTGTTCCTGATAAATAAGCACACATCCGAAAGAGTTATTTCCTGATAGCACTAGAGTGGGAATCAGCTTATCACTGTCTGGCCTAGGATAGTCCTTCGAAGAAAGGGGACACAGGATGGATAAGTTTGAACTTATGAATTGGGAATGAGAATAAAAGGGTTCTGGAATGGAGAATCTTGTTGGGATCGCTGTGTTGGGGACCTTCATATTAGAGCAAGATCGGTATGGAGAGGTGCTGCCTATTTTTGTAAAGGGGTGTCACGTGAAAAATTGTGCCAAGGATAATTGATTCAGGGTGCACTGGGGTATCTCAAACATGCTTCAAATTTTTTGGTATTATTTTTCCCAGAATAGAAGGAACATTGTAAAATCCTATGTCAATTTTTTTCTAGTTGTATGTTTCATGTCTGACTTCAAAATAAGAATGGCAATTAACATAACTTCATAGCTCATATGTGCAAAATTTGGGGGAGACCATTATTTATCTGAAGTTACTGGTATCTATGTCTACGTCCTTAAAATCTCTCTTAAGGGTTTCACAGACTCTATTAAAAATTTGGAAAGAAAACAAAATTACAAAAAACACTACCGCTTATCAGTTTGGGGACCTTGAACAAGTTTCTCAGACATTATTTTTCCCATTTTACTGACAAAGCAAAACAAGACCTCCTAGCAGGATTATTGTGAAGGTTGATAAAATGTGACGTCAGCACATAGATTGACAGGCACACAGAGGAGACTCAATAAATGGCCATTTCCTTCCAGCTGTCTAGCATGCCTTTACTTGGCTATAAATGCATTCAAAGAGTCCTTTGCAGTAATGTTAATAAAATTTGTGTCTTTACCCACGTCAGTATGAGTTTCCACTTGTGTTACAACTGGCATATGAAAGACTTGTAAAAACAGAAGCTCAATGAGGAAAATGGATGGATTGCCACAAGCTACCTTCTTTTTTTTTTTTTTTTAAAGTCTTGCTTTTGTTTATGTATTTATTTATTTATTTATTTTTGAGGGCAGTGTCACTGGCCCTCATATGTGGGACCCGAACCGAGGCCGCTGGCGTCCCAAGCCAGCTCTTAAACACCGTGCCACTCAGCCGGCCCTCACAAGCTACCTTCTTGAATAGGACATCTGGGCAACAGAATAAGTCCATTCCATGCTTGGGAAGCTATGTCATTCAGAAGAGAAAGGACAAAAGAAGTCTCTAGATATCTATCTTGGGCCGATTTTCTTCATAGAGTTGGATGTCTTGGGTTCTTCCATCTAGATTTTTAAAAGATCATAGAAGCAATGAAAACCCAGATAAGTATTCTTTTCCAAATATATTTCGGTGTCCCTGTCAATATCCACTTGGGATACCCCACTGATTCCAGGATCGTCAAAGGACATTTGGTCTAGATTAATAGCCTAAATTAATTAATTAGCTTATTGTCTCATTGCCTTCACTTCTCTTCTCTGCCTTCCCTTCCCCCCTCCCAACTGCTTTTCCTCTGTGTCTTTGCTTTCCCTTCTAGAGGGATAATTTACCCATCCTTGAAGATTTGCCATTCCCCCAAGAATTTTGCATAGATGAGCTGTGCGGTTCTGCTAATTTACATTTCTATTTTGAAGTCATATAGGATACATACAGCTAGAAAAAAAATTGATGTGGGATTTTACAATTATGTTCCTTTTATTCTGGGGGAAAATGCAAAAAAAAAAAAAATTATGGAGAACATTTGAGATAACAGTGAGAAACCCCAATGCACCCTGAATCAATTAGCCTTGGTGCAATTTGGGGGAGTGATCACAGGAGGTTGATCAAGGAATTTACTGTGTCAAGTTGGGAGAAGAACCACCACAGACTGAGATGGGTGGCAAAGAGAGTCAGTGAATCAACACTTATGATTTCTCCAAGATCACCATTTTGGGTCTTCCCCAAATCCAATCCCACTTCAATAAGAGAGAGACAAGAAAGAATTTACCAGCTGTACCCATCAATTAATTACAGAGACTAAGGGTCCTGTGAAGTTTCAGAGAGGCATTCGCTTTGTTTATGTTTCAAGTAAGCCCTGCTATACAGGTAAAGATCCTCTTTGTCAGGCTCTAAGTTTTCATAAGAAGTAATTACATCAGTTATGTAAGGTTAAAATGGAGAGTAAAACAATGAGGATGGAGAGGAGATTTAAAATGTGGAACTTGAAAAATAAGGCTAGAAACTCTCTTTCCTCCTTCCCCCCTCTTCCTCCGCATCCCTTCTCCATCAACAACTGATGTCTCCTTGTCCTACTCCTGACAAGAAAGCCACTGCGCAGACGTCACCGTGAGAGCAGCCCATCATGGCGTTTGGGCCAGTTAATCAGTATCTCTGCGGCTGACCATTGTTTACAGAGAGAAGGGGCAGCCAGGTTGCCATCTGAAATACTGGAGGGCTGCAAGTCAGGGCCGTCAGCCCTCCAGCCCGACAGGGCAGCCTCCATTTAATTAACTGCCTGTCCCTGCCCTGGTGTCACTTGCATGGCCGGGAAGGTGTTTCCAAGGAAATCAGAATGGGGGGCAGAGCAGGAAAGGAGGGGAAAAAAAGGTGAGTTCAGGAGGGCAATGAGACGGGGGTTAACAGCACTGCTTAAGATCAAGGGCTGGAGTGCTGAGATGCTGCCAGACTTGAAAACTTTAATTTACTGTCACTGTTAGCCCCCTTTGAGGTTTATGGTGGTATTTATACACACAGCATCAATCACATGAAACAAGGAGGGGATTTATAGTTTGTTTTAAAGACTGCAAATGCAATGTAATGCAAATAGCTTGCCTCATGGGCATTTACGTTTAATGGGAAAATTACAGATGCAAAAGATTGGTAGAACAAATTTTAAATTGACTTTATTACATCTAGTGCTTTTCAGAGAATACTATTAAAAAAAAAAAGAAAGAAAGATATCTAATGGAGTTCTATACTGTAGCCTGACAACTTAAATTCCACTTAACTGACTTTCTTTGTTTTTTTTCTTTCTTTTCTTTCTTCCTCTTTTTTTTTTCTTCCCATCTTTCTGCATATATTACTCTTACAATAAGTTTGGCTGAAAATTCCCCAGGATCATAAACTGATTAGAAGTTAGACTTTATTTTACTTAACATTACTTTTCTGAAGGCCTATGTATATTCATAAAATTGTATCGTGGTTACATATGCATTTTTAGTCTATGCCATAAAATGACTACTTTGTCTATTAATATATGAATGTGTTTAATCAAGGATTTCAAGTTTTACAATAGGTCACTTCTGTCATTTTCTTAAAACATACATTTCAAGGGATAAACGGTTCGTTGACTTTGAACATTTTGGCAAAAATCTTGTCCTGAGATTGCCAAAAGTTATCACATGATGGCTATTGAGTTGTTTGCATGGGATGAATTGGTGGTCTCAGCTTGTACTCTGGCCAGTGCCTGGTGCCCCCTACACAAAGCTGGCATTTAATTGGGTACCCCCTGATCAAGGGAAAGACAAGGGTGAACAGACAAGAGAGTGAGCTTGGCTGGTACTAATGGCTGCGGAAGGTCCATCTTTGCTGCACAAAAACACAATCTTCTTATCAATTAACGGAGAGCGTTTCCATGGGTGAGCTGGCCAGCACCAATCTCTATTGCATTCTAAAAGGATTTTTCATACGTCAATTTGTTCTTTTTCTCTACCTCTTCCACAGAGGACTTGTGGCTCACAAAGAAGTATATGCTTGTCAATACAGTAATTTGGGGCCTATGTTATATTCTTTAACTTTATAACTTGATTCATGTCACAAACTCCTAATTTTTATATATATATATATATATATATATATATATATATATATATATAATATATCATATGTATTCTAGTTTTCATATAAACCACCTTCAGTAAAAATACTAAGGCACACATGACTTGTAGGATTTTTCTGTCTTTGTAATTATTTGTCTATATTCTAAAGAATGAGCAACTAAAGCTAAAAAGAAATACACCTTTTTCAAGAAATTCATACTTTCCTAAGAATAACAGGGAAGTTCCCATATTTCCTTGTCTGAACTTGACCTCCAAATCCTTCTGCAATAAGACTGATGGGTTAAGGCTGGGCTTCACTATGCATAAAGCCAAATTCCAAATCACAGTGGTGAGAATAAGAAATTGATCTCCCATGTTTTAGGCTGACCAAAGCAGCTGTGGTAGCCCTCTCCCACCAAGTTCAAAGGAACTCACAATCTTCCTTTAGTTTTGCTTTTCCATACATGACTTTCACTGTCCAAGATGGCAGCTCCATTTTGATCTATGATGTCTTCATTTTAACCAGAAGGGTGGGGAAAGGGGCAAGGGATGTCACAAGGCACCCTAGTCCCTGCTTTAAAAGCATAGATCACTTTCACTTTTACCTCATTGGCCAGAAGTTTGTCACGTGGCCACTCTTAGCTTCATGGGAGACTAAAAATGTACTCTTATTTTTCCTGATGGCTATAAATCCTGTGAAAATTTGGGGATTCTGTGCTAAAGTAAAAAGTGGAGGGAGAATATCAAGGCAAAAATAGCAGTGTATACAGTGTATTACAGCAGTTACAGAGTTGACAAGATTACTTTTACCCATATTTTCACTAAAATTAATCGTTATACTCAAAAGAGTTGGATGATAATGTGAGCCCATTGATAAGATGGCCAGAAGGAGCGATTTAGCTGTGATGGTCAGATGGTCAACTAGATGGACTTCCCTCCATTCATGAGACCAGCACTTTAGTTTTTAGCATTAGTGGTATGCTATGGTCTGATATTTTAACAAACTTGACAGGTATGGGAATGAAGTCAAGATTTGCATCATTAGCTATTTAGTAGTTTACATCTGGGTACACTTGCTCAGATATTCAAAACAGCACACATGCGTTTTTCCTGATTCAGCAAATAACGAGGCGTGGGGGGGAGGGACACAGTATATTTGACATGTTATATCAAAATCAAAGTTGTCTGAGTAGCTGCCAGTCTTCTAGTCCTTTATGCAGAGTCAACGTATTTATGAAGACCCCCGCATTTGCCAGACATTGGGCTTCAGGTACTTGTTTCATTTAATCCCCGGGATAGGAGGTGGAAGAAAGGTACGAGTCCCCCCCCCCTCTATTCACAGATGAGACTCTGCGGTTCAGGGTGGTTAACAATGTGCTGGTTACTGTCAAGACCAGCATCCCTGGATTGGAAGACCAGGCAGACTGAGGGCAAACAGGGGGTACCTCAAAATGGGTACAGGAAGAGAAATCAAAGGGAAAAAAACATGCCATTTATGCATGTATTAATAGCGGTAATATAACTGCCTTCAAATAATTTAGCAGCTCTCAAAATGCAAATGAAAGTGACCAATGAAGGCTTAAACTTTTGAAGAGATCAGGACATAGACATACAGAAAAAAAGACCATGTGAAAACACAGGGAGAGAAGGCCACCGACGGAGCCAAGGTGAGAGACCCAGAAACCCATCTTGCAGGCTTCTTGATCTTGGACTTCTAGCTTCCAGAATGACGAGACCATACATTTCTGTTGTGAAGGGACCCAGTCTATGGTACTGTGAAGGCAGCCCTCACAAACTAAAAAAAAAGGTCTTAAAGGTGATAAGAGACAGTCTCTCTAGGGGGCATTTGTATAGTCACTTAAATTCCATGTGTGAGTGAAGCATTCGTAAATTTGGGTATTGTATGTCGCTGGCCAGGCACCAGTACGTGCTTCTTATGTACATAGCCTTAAACCCCAGTACAGTTTCCTTTACAAAGAAGCCAAGTTGAGAGGTAGATGCTAGTTCTTCAACTAGAGAACTCAACTACACAAATGACTTGTTCCCATCATATTCTTAGTAGTACTGGATTGAAATTTGTGACTCAGTGAAAATTCTAATGTCTGCATACCATCATCCTCCTGATTTGCTCAGAACTAATTGCAGTCTGAAAAGTGACACCAACTATGCCCAGATCTTCTTTCACACACGTAGTAGAGTGGGTACATTTTTACTAATCTATTTTAGCATGCCAAACATGCTATATTTATGTAAATTTTGTATAAGCAAGCAAATGTAATCGCAAGTGATAAAGCACCTATTTACTTAATTTTATGATTTTTAATTTCACATATCCTTGACTTGACCAAAAAAAAGAACTGTTAGGCTAGTCATCCGATGCCAGTGTATTTTGGTTTCTTTTGTTTTTTTTCATGTATATTAATCTGTATATTTCATATATATTATATATCTTGACTGTGTACGTCCTTTAGTGGTGCTATGGGTTCTTTGACAGACTGCCATTATGTGCGCGTCTCACACTTTGGCATCAGAAATGGTCAGTCTGCCTTGCAGCACTATTTTGAAACTAATTCAAAGAGGCATTATTCTCTGGGCTTCTTCACCACGGACCGAAGGCCTGCTCTCATCTGGGAGCTGCCCAGCGAGAGCTGCAGGCCAAATCTGGCTTGAATTTATCCAAAGAGTGGCCGTAGTGTTCCCATTTCAGCGCTGAATGGGCTATTGAATTCCACTCCCCCCAGCCTCTTCCGTCTTCAAGGTTGACTGTCCCCCGTCAAGGAATTTGTAGATGTTTTTATTAACTTGTTAACATCTCTGTAATGGATTTCGATGAGGTGTTTTCTCTTGTGCATTTAGTAACCTAGCATTGAATGGGGGTAAAAACACGAGAGACTGACACATGCAAATAATTTTCGTATGCTTTGGGGATGTAAAGACGTAAATATGGTCCAAATCGTAAGTCCAGTGTGGGGTAGACCAGAGTGCCTTTAACGTTGCTCAAGTATACCAAAACTAGTTTCTTCTGCAAAGTTTCCTTGGGACATTTCAACCCATATGGACTCCTTAGCAATACGGCCACTGGAATTATAGTCATAATCGAGAACTTTGTATTTAAATGTTCTCTGATTGCTTTCTACACATACATTCTGTCTTCCTTGGTTGGCAGGGAGATCTTTACGGTCAGGGAAATATATGTCCGGCTCCTTCTGGACTGTAAAAGCAATTTGGAAAAGAGATGGCAGTTGCTTATAAAGTTACACATGTGCTTACCACGTGACCCTGCAATTCCACTCCTAGATATTTACCCAAGAGAAGTGAAAACATATGGCACACAAAGGCTGGTACAGGAATGTTCATGGTGGCTCTATTCAGGATAGCTAAAAACAACATCCATCAACAGGTGGATAGAGAAACAGAGGATACCATACCCATCTATTGAAATACTGCTCAGCAATTAGAAAGAATGAGCTAATGACAAACACAGCAATGTGGATGAATCTCAAAACCCTTATGCTGACTCAAAAATGACAGACACATAAGAACGCATGCTATACAATACCACCTACAGAAAATTCTAGGAAGGTACATGAGGGACATGTAGGGGGTAATGAAATATTATATATCTTGACTGTGTACATTGCTCACAACACATCAAGCAGGACACTTAAAATGACTGCATTTTTATATGTCAATTATACCTATCGAAAGTTGATTTTAAAAAAAATGAAATGGACTACTGAGATGATCTCAGGAAAGAGTAAGGAAAGAAGGCAGGCAGGAAGGTAGGAAAAAGGGAGGAAAAGGGAAGGAGGAAGGAAGGAAGGAAGGGAGAAGAAAGGGAGGAAGGGAGGGAAGAAGGAAGGAGAAAGGAAAGGGGAAGGAAAGAGGAAGGAAAGAAGGAAGGGTGGAGGGAGGGAGGGAGTGATAAGTCAGAAAGAGATAAGGCCGATAGAACAGGAGAGCCTTGTGGAGAACGAGTCTGTGACAAGCGTAGGGCTGGCTACCCTTTGCCATCATTGTTAACCTGGGAACAATGTTATGATGACATTGGTCAGAGACCAGTGAGAGCAACACATTCTTCTTTGGAGATGCAAAAGTACCAACTATTTTCTTTAAAGTTTAGTATCTAATAGTTACTATTAGAGAGCTGGAAGCCCAGAACCTGAAGTCAGATTATTTGGAGGTTTTCTTTTTTATTTTTATTTCTTTCTGTTTTATTTGGAGGTCTTCTGAACCCTTCCTGACCTGCATTTTTAGATCTTCTCAATATTTGATAGGCGAGCATATTTTAATAAAAAAATTCAAATGTCTTCCATATTATTCATTGGCCATTGTCAAGGCCTGATACCTACAAGGCATGCGCTCTGCACTTGGTTTTCATGCAGACTAGAGGTTGACGGGAACTCTTCTCCTAGACTTGGGAAATATCCGACTCACCTCCCTACAAAGTCCAAAGAGGCCATAAGGAACAAGTTAAAGTCGTGGGGGAGTAGAGGGTGGGGCATTTGCTCTTGACAGACAGGTCAGAATTAAGTTTCTTGTAATAGCAATACCACTTCTGACAGCACTGCTCGATCCCTGTGTCCATCACACCTCCGCTCAGGCTGAGGCCTGCAGCATCATAAAGCAAACCTGTGGGTATGTCTTGAGGCAATTAGAAGATCAAACACAGGGGAGAGGCGAGGGGCTCTGGCTGGCTCTGCAATTGAAACATAGGCCATAAAGTCCTGGAAATGAAGGTTTCTCGGCTATCAAGCCAATGATTGCCACATGCCAAAACATAAACCAGATTGCATAATGAGTAGGTTTTTCATAATTTCCTCAAATTAGGTTTTTATTAATGCCTGTCAACAGCAAATGATAGGCATGTGTTGTATTAGCAGCTGCCATCGGCTATGCCAGCTCTGATATTAACAGCTAATCTAAAGCTTACAGTAAGCCAAGGACCCATAGGCTCTTTCTGAAGGAAACCTCAAATCGTTTGTAATAAAGAAGAAATAGTTGGGTTCACCTTTCACCATTAATGGTGAATAATTGTTGTTGAAAGTGGTTTTAAGTAAATTAAATTGATTTTCATCCCAAAATGAATGTCCTCACTTTTCTCCATTGTTTGCAGACAACTTGATTTAGTGCAGGGCCTCTGGCATCTTTCTGGGATATTTCAAGGGTTCTGGTCTATTTAAGTTCTACCTTCTTTTAGCTTCTCACACATAATCATGAAAGACTGGTTGCCTCCAAACGGGGATACCGGTGATGTGGCTGATTTTAGAAAGCCTCATGGTGGGCTACTAGAGAAAAGAGCTAGAGGGCAGCCATTTTTAAACAAGGTGCTAGACAATTAATGGGCTCAACTGATTGCTTTCTCTTTCATGGAAAACACAGTAAAATAGAGACAAAGATACTGCTGACTAAAAGATAAAACATATTTTTATTAATACTATACATTTAAAGCCCATAATTATTGGAAACATTTTCATAAGGAAAAATAGCAAAGGATTCAGCCTGGTAAAATCTAGATACCTGTGAGGGGAGGAGGGATTTCAAGAGGCCAGGCCTCATGATGAGGGAATACCATTTGTAAGTGAGGGATCAGAAGATAATGGAAGAAAAACTTACTCAGACTTCAGAGCAAGGGAGGAGGATTTAATGCAATGTACCCCAAAGGTACATTCCTAAATGTTCCCTCCCATAGTGGTAACAGAGTTTTTAGCAGATTAGTTGAAAGAAAGATGTCTTAGTCAACTCAGGTTATTATAACAAAATATGATGGATTGGGTGGCTGAAACATCAGACATTTGTTTCTGAAGGCCATGAAGTCCAAGATCAAGGTGCCAGCCAGTAGGTTCCTGGTAAGGGCTCTCTTCCTGGCTTGCAGACAGCCACCTTCTCACCGTGTCCTCACATGGAAGAGGAAAGAGCTCTGGTGTCTCTGTCTTCTTATAAGGGCACCAATCCCATCATGGGGCTCCACCCTCATGACCTCATCTCAATTACCCCTCAAAGAGGGCCGGCTGCGTGGCGCGGTGTTTAAGCGCTGGCTTAGGAAGCCAGCGGCCCTGGTTCGGGTCCCACATATGAGGGCCAGTGACACTGCCCTCAAAAAAAAAAATAAATAAATAAATAAAAATAATTACCCCTCAAAGGCCCCAACTCCGAACTCCATCACATGGTGCGGAGGTAAAGTAATCCTAGAACGAGAACAGAAGGGCACACAGGAGAACAAATAAATATTCAAAGTTGGCAAAGACTGTAGACAAAATGAAATAAACCAAGAAGCAAGAGATCCTGCAGAAGTTGTATTTTGGGAAGCCAAGAAAGTAGACACTATAGCAGAGAGGCGAGGGCACATTCCAATGGGAAAAGTCGGTGTCTGTAGTGACCTTGAATGCCATCAGATATTCCTTTTTGCTTTTTTGGTACTGATAGAACATGGGTATGGGGCCTGAAAGGTGGATTTATCCCCCCACGTAGTGCAGAATTCCACATGCTGACATAAGGCCTCACTTCTCCTCAAAAGTCTTTGTTGACTTAGTGCCAGATTCCATCTCTTTCTCTGCCTATCTCTATATGTCCCATTATTATTTAGGGAGTCTTTTCTGGTAGGTCCTTATTTCTTTCAGTCCCCCATTGTCTTCCCCATTGCTGGTCATGGTCACAACTTTAGGAGCAACTCTTCAGGCAGATAAAAATAGAAATCAGAACCCAATCAGTCAGATCCTTCCAAACTTTCGGCAGGAAAGTATGTCGAAATGATTGGCTAACAAAGCTATTTATTCACTCTTTCCCCGTTTTCCAGTAATACAGAAAAGCATGAATTGGCTGTAATAGACATGACAACATCATTTAAAATATATTTAAAAAACATATTGGCATGTATTAACTAACTTCAATTCAATGCCAAATTTAATTTTTCCACATTGAATGAAGCTGGCATACTTCCAACTGCCAGTTATTCATGTAAGCACATTCTTACCTCACTGGAAAGCAAAAAAATAAAAAATAAATTTAAAAAATGGAAAACTCACTAAAGGCAGGATTGGGTCATCTTAATGGATCCAGTATATTGATCATTTAAGTACTCAATGATTCATTGCTAAATTGAAAGGGAAATACTAACATTCCTCATTTTACCATACTGCCACACTCTTCCCACGATATTTTACATTGCTAACATTTTTAAAGATGGATGACTCAAGGTTAGATTTCAAGCCCTGTAAGCAAATGCAAAAAAAATGTATCCTCCCTAAAAAATTAATTCCGCCCTCTTGAAAAAAAAAAACTTGCAGAAAACCTTGCAAGTTTTGCAATGTTAGGTAAGTATTTATAACAATGATTAGCTATGTGCTCATGACCACAACTCTTCTAATTGATGAAAAGTAATCTAATTTGCTAACAAGTAAGTGAACTTGGGAGAGGGAAGGGGAGAGATGGGTAATAAGTTTTTAAGTGCCTGGAAGAAAATAGAGTTTCTTGTTAAATGAACAAAGCACATGTGGCATTTGGATGTAATAACAAATTAGAATTGAAATGCAGGTAGTTTAGAATGTTTGAGGAAATAAGTGAGTTTACCGAGAACATGGCCTCTTTTCTCTCTATATTAGAACCTAAAAAAATCTAAAAGCCTTTCAGAGTGCTGAAATAAACATCCTAGCTTTGGGTAGTGATAAGGAAATTTGCTTCTAGGGATCCTGCAACATTTTGAAATTCCCTTGCCTTTTTTCAAAGGAACATTTAAAGTGAGTTCCTGGGCCGGCCGAGTGGCACAGTGGTTAAGTGCTGGCTTGGGAAGCCAGCGGCCCCGGTTCAGGTCCCACATATGAGGGCCAGTGACACTGCCCTCAAAAATAAATAAATAAATAAATAAAGTGAGTTCTTGATCTTAGCTTCATCATTCTTCTATGGCAAGTCACCTCAGCCTCTTAACCAGGACAGACAGGGCCCCAAGAATTTTAATTAGAAAACTAAAATAGTGGATTTTGATCTGTTGTGAAGTGGGCTCCAGGTAACATTTAACTAATAATAAAGGTGCCAAGATTTCAAATGATCACACACACACACACACACACACACACACACACAAATAGACCCAAGTCTCATCCTATAGCACTGTCATTCTGTCTCTTTTGCACAGTCACATGTTCTCTCATGGGGGGCATATGTGTGGCACCAGAGTCAGCTACCAGAAACGACTGTCTAAGAACCCGTGGAAAAATGTAACTCACTTGTATGCTACTGCCAAAAAGAAGTTTCATCAGAGAGAATGCAACCCGCGAGTTTCCCTCTGGGGAGCCTTGTACTGTAACTTGATTCCACTGAGCCCCAGTGTAGAGCTGAATATCTTTAGATGAAGTGCAGCTGGGCCTTCAAACAATAGTCACTATTATCCACAAACAATCATTTATTAAGTGGATTTTATATGCACAGCCTTTCGTCTGGAATAATATATCGTTTATTTTGACAAAGGACAATATGAATGGCTATCTCTCATCACAACAAACCTTGGAATAGGATTATGGAAAAAGCTAGCTTTTCCTTGTGCATGGCTCCATGCTAGAAAGAGTGCATACTTTATCCCTACTGTTCATTTCAACCTTGAAAAGGGGTGGCCTTGCCCTAATTGATAACAGGAAATTGAGGTGGTGATCAATTAACTAGACTGATGTGACTCAGACAGCAAACAGCCAAATTGGGGCTAGGGCCCCATCTGTGAGAAAAGCTGTTGGAATTTCCACTACCTCACGCCACCTTCCAAAGGTGTCTTAGGATGCACTTACCTGACACAAATCCATCTCACAGAATCCTAGGATTTTCGAAGTGACAGAGGTCTTCGGGATCATCTCATCATTCCTTTCAATGAATTAAATTTTCCTCAAACTCTTGTGTCCTGGACCAAATTCATGATCATCCCCCACAAATGTATAATCATCCTTCTGTTTCAGTGTTCCCAGGCTACAAAAGGCATCCCCATCTATTGGGTCATTTCAGCTCATTTTTAAGGACCTCTTCTCCTTCAGTCTTAAACCCAACTCATCAAGTGCTGTCAATGGGGTCTCTTAAGTATCTTAAGTATCTCTTCATTCTGCCCATTCTCCATGTCATTGCTCTCAACTAGTCTACTGCAACAGCTGCCATTGTGCTTCATCTGTTTCCACTCTTGGTCTTCTCCTCCATAAAGTTCTCCACAAATCTTTTTCCAACTTTACAGCCTCAGTGTCATTATTTGATTAATGTCTCTCTTTCCCCCATTGACTTGGAGCCCAGTAAAGGACATATGCCACCTCTCTTTGCTCACTTTTGAGTACTCAGAACCTACCAGGGTTCACGCTCTATGGTGGATGTTCAATACATATTGATTGAATAAATCTTCCCTCTCCATTTTCTGGATGGAGGGTAAGCAAATGTCTCAAGGCCCGGGGCTGGTTAGTGGCAGAATTGAAACGTAAGCCCAGACCCCCTCGCTATTGTTTCCCTATTGTGCCCGGCCCTGCCCACCAACACACACACTTCTGCTCCGTCTTATTCCCCTTCCTGTGCCTCATCACCTGCTCATCAACACATGCGTACACTCGATATAGTTAGAAGGCACAGCACAGCCAGTTCATTGCCTAGTGAAGATGGCAAAGCCTGAAGAACTCTGCGCTCAAAGTCACACAAACATGATAAACAGCTCCTCTTCGAACCTGAGTCCTCCATAACCCTCTCCATGCAGGCCTTCCCGCATCTGGGCAGGAGGAGGCTTTCCCCACCTGTCACTGTCCCATCAATTATTGGCTTCAGCAGGGAGGGAGATGATAAGTGTGTCCTTCTAACACACAATGGAAATTGAAATTAATCTAATTAATTTGAAGGAGCACTTCAGTGCCACAGTGACAAGCACTAGATGCAGAAATGAAAAACGGAACTACAAATGAAAATTGATGGTTATTTTCTGGCCACTTGTAGGTTGGCGATCATTTTTGGAGATTTGTTTTATCATTAAAATTCCATACACTGATGACACCCAACTGCGTAACTCTTCAGATACTTCCAGACACACACACACACACACACACATACAAACACACACCTTCATAACAGGTAGATAAAAGGTTATAAAAGTTGCAAACAAGTTAGTTCTAGCTTCTGGATTCCTTTAGCTGTGGTGACTGTGCAAGGTGTGATTTTTATGTTTTGTGTTGTGTTGTTTTTTGTTGTTTTTTTTTCAGTGTAAAATATTTAACCAGAATGACCAAGATCAATTTGCATGGTAACTTGCAATGACTGCTTGGGGTTACACAAACACTGGTTCGGTCGGAAGGCTAAGCCTGTCAATAAATTATCCAGCCCTCCATCACCTATATCTGCCTTATGGATCGCCCCTCAATGTGATAAAAAGATCACAAGCATTTGACCCCTGCTTCTAACGAATAGGGTACTTTCAAATGTTTCAGAAGGAAGCTACCAGAACATTCATAAGAACGAGCGACTTCATTTCAAACAACTGAAGTGCAACCCAAGAAAGAATACATCAGCAGCTGTTCAATATTAGTTTGTATAATAAAATATTCATATCATCATATATTTCCCACCATAGAGGATGGATCTTAATGTCATTTTAATATTTTTTCCGACTAAAATAAAATTTTAATTAAGGCTAAAGATATATCGCCTAAGGAAAGCTAAACTGTTTAAAATTATTAACTGCTTGAATACTTGTTGCTACCCTACAAGCTGCCATAAAAGAAAAGAAATTAAGTACTCGAGGGATTAAGGCAATTTTGAAAGCCGCACCCCCTCCTCGCTTCCCTTTTAGATCCGCCTAACCGAGCCATAACTATTTTTCTCCACTCAGCCAGACTCCAGCTTTGTGGCTTTTTTAATAACCTGGCTTTTCAAGGCCCCGCTCCTGAGAGCCTTTTCATTTCTGCCGCACTACCTACAAGCAAATTTCTTCCAGTCGCTCACCAGCCCAAGGCCTCCCTTTCTTTGCTGCTGAAGCATTTCATTGCCGTTTCATCGCCGGGGTGGTGTTCTGTTACAGGGGAACCCATAGCTGCGCGCTGCCCCGCACACCATTAGCTTGTCAGTCAGGGCCTGGGGGAGGGGCTGCGAAGCCCACAGCCCCGGGGGGCCGGGGGCTGGGAAACGCAGGAATGCCAGCGGCCCCCGCGGTTGGCCTACCACCTGTCGCTGTACAACATGTGTGAAGTGAATTAACTTTTGGGGGGCCACATGCCTTAGAGGTCAACTGCAATGGAAGCCTTCAGCTTGTGGCATCTTTGAACTCATTACCAAAAACCCACCTCCCCTGATTTGTTCTTGGTCCTGGGACCAAAAGGGAAGGTCTACTGTGGGGAGCTGAATTTGACAAGCAGGTTGGCCGTGGGGGATGGGGAGTAGTCAGGAAGGGCACGCCGAGGGAGGAAGATGGGTTTCTTATTTTATTTTTCAAAGTAAATGGTCTGCCTGCTTCTTGATTACACATTAATAGAAAACAGTTCCCACCGTTCATGTGAGCACGCTGTGGGTTTCCGTGGGGGGTGGGAGTGTGTGTGTGTGTGTGTGTGTGTGTGTGTGTGTGTGTGTGTGTGTGTATCTGTGGGTGTGTCTTTCTCAACCTCCTAACAGGACTCTTTGATGACTGCGGAGTCTTAAGTTTGTATTTTCTTTGTCCAAAATAATGAAAGGGTAAAGGAAGAAATAGCAAAGTATGATGCCTGCCTTTTCGGCCCACATGCCAAAAAGGAGTGTGAGCATTAGAGGTAATAGGGGATTAGATAATTGTTGTCTATTAGATGATTACAAAGTGATGTGACTTTAATATATGTGTTTAAAAAAAAAAAAGCCTTTAAATTCCACTGTGGAAAGCTGTGAAATCAACCCCTTAAAGCGTCAGTGATGCCTTCCAGTCAACCTCAGGAAATCTTTTTACAGATATTTATTATCCAAAGCCACGTCACCCCAGACCACAAAAGGAAATTCTGTGCTTAGTTCATAAAGGCACTAGGGTCTGAGAAAGGTTTGCTTTCAGCACTTGAAGTTTTCTCACAAAACCTCCATAAACTCACCACAAACCACAATGTAAACCGGCACACTTCAGATATGACTTGTTAACCTAATTCCACCAAATTAATTCACCCATTTTAAAAGGGATTTCTGACTAATGATGCAAACAAAAGCTCCAAAGCCATGAGAACACCCATTTGAACTCAAAGGTTGGCAGGGAAAATATTAATCTTTTGAAAAAGACACATACAAGGAAAACAGCCCTACAGTGCCAAATGTGATTTTTTTAAAGTGTAATCGAAATTTGTCTGAGAAAGAAATATGTCCGTTCCAGAATAGAGAACGTATGTGGCACCCCAAGTTCATTCCCCAAAGAGAAAAAGGATGCCTGTTCTATTTTAAATTGTTTGGTTGCTTGTCTTTTTGCTGTCCTCTTTGGATGGTTCCTAGGCAAATATTACCGAGCAGTTGAGTTCTTATTGATTTTGATTTCATTTTATTCTCTCTCCCCTTGGTCTTGTCAGTATGTTTTGTGCCATAGACATTTGCTGCCCACCAGCAGCATCCCCACGCGTGGAGCTGGCCGTGTGGAGTGTAGGCATACACACATAACCTAGAGAAAACCAAGGGTCCTGGTCTTCGGCCTCCAGCCTTCAAAATTCCTCAATACACCAAGCCATGTGCAGTACTAGAACAGGAACTCGTTCCTAGGAGGTGGTAAACACAGAGACTCCACTAAATAACCTCGGGTTGCCTTTTTCAAAAACATGTTGTCCTCCCCCTCCCCGCCCCCGCCTTCTCCTGTACAAGCAGTGCTTTCTAACACTGCCCATGTTTTCAGAAAAGGATTGGGTGATACAGACTCAAACACGGTTTCGCACTTGCAAGTCAACTGCTTTTTCTGCAATCTCATGGCTAACTTTAGCAAACGAATTCAGGAGCTACCACTAGTAAGAAGTTAAAAGTGTGCCATTTAAATAAAAATTTTAAAAAATTAGAGATACCCAAAGAAGAGTGATTTGTTGTTCCACTGTGTTTCCTGCTCTGCGAATTTTTCCTGGCGGTTCCCAGATCCACCCACGTTGCTCTGGTTCCAAAATGGACAAGTGATATATGCATTTTGTAGACAGACACTTGCATAGACCATAGAGCTGAAAACCATGTTTGGAAGAAATCAGGAACAATATTTGAAATTTCATCATCGCATCAACATTCTGTTGAAATTTCTGTTTTCAATTCAAAGTACCTAGCTGTGTAAATTGCGGTCTGCATGGTCCTTTTTAGTCACTCCTGCTCAGCATGAGTATAAATTTGTTTTATTTCACAAGTACGTGTGAATAGCCGTTCTTGACATCTCCCGACAGCGGCCTATAGTCAACTCATACAGAGTGAGATTCCTCTGAAGTCACAGCATAAACGATTAGACTTCGCTGCGACATTTCAAGCAATGTTTTAACTACTCCCGGCTGCCTGCCACCTGCTTAGGGCGCACCTTTAGCCACAGATTGATTCCGTCCCTGCCTCTGCTCACCTCCCTGCAGCAGCCCACACACAAAATCTGCACACGGGCAGATTTCTCTTGTGAACGTCCAGATGGGTCTTGTAAGATCAAAAAAAACTCACAATAAGCTCTGAAAGAAAAGTCATAATGATGCTGCGATCAACTAAACTCCTGACATTGCTTGAAATAAGCAAGACAAGTACTCGCCAGATGATTGAAGCGGGGACTTTCCTACCCAAACCCTGACAAGCACGGTTAAATCGTTTATTTTGCTTAGTTCCAAGAATATTAAATTTGAAACTTGTATTATTGTTACCTATCCTTCACATTAACATTGCATACACTTTGGGATTGCATACACTTTGGGATAACTTCAACCATTTTTATGATTCAGTAGTTGCGTCTGAAACATGTCTACGTTCCCCAATACTTGCTCATCTATATGACTTACCATCGCACAGGAAGTTCAAGAAATTAAGTCAATCTTATGGGGGTTCCCTTATAGGTTATTAGTTGCCTTTCTCTTATTGCTTTTACGATTCTCTTCATCTTTAACCCTTGCCATTTTAATTATAAAGTATCTAGGTGTGGACCTGTATGGACTGATCTTGTTTGAGACTCTCTGCTCTTCCGGGACTTGTATGTCTATTTCCTTCACCAGGTTAGGGAAGTTTTCAGTCATTATTTCTTCAAATAAGTTCTCAATCCCTTGCTCTCTCTCTTCTCCTTCTGGTCCCCCTATGATGTGAGTGTTGTTACACTTGATGTTGTCCCAGAGGCCCCTTAAACTCTCCTCATTTTTGTTGTTGTTAGTCCATTGGGTGTTTCCTGCTACCTTGTCTACCAAATCACTGATTCGATCCTCTGCTTTATCTAGTTTGCTGGTGATTTCTTCTAGTGCATTCTTCATTGCAGTTAGTGTATGTTTTACTTCTGACTGGTTCTTTTTTATGGTTTCTATGTCCTTTTTTATGCTTGCTATCTCTTTGTTGAAGTTCTCACTAAGTTCCTTGAGCATCATTATAACCACTATTTAGAACTCTGTATCTGGTAGGTTGCTTGTCTCCATTGTATTCAGTTCTGTTTCTGGAGTTTTCTCCTGATCTTTCTTTGAGGTGTATTTATTTGTTTCCTCATTTTGGCAGCCTCTCTGTGTTTATTTCTATGTAATAGGTAGGTCTGCTCTGTCTCCCAGTCTTGGCCAGGTGGCCTTATGTAGTAGGTGCCCTATGGGGCCCAAAGGCACAGTTTCCTTGGTCATCTGCTTTGGGTGTTCCAGGAGTGTCTCTTGTGTGGGTTTTATGTGCCCTCCTGTTGTCGTTGAGCCTTGATCGCTATTGGCCTGTCAGTGGGGATTGTCCTTCAGCCTGATTGGCTGTGGGGCTTGGCCACATCCATAGCTTATAGGTTGCTGTGCAGGGTCCTTACCCGCTCCCCCATCCCGCACTGAGTGGGATTTACCCCAGGGGACTCTGGTGCCTGTTGAGACCACCCTTTGTGTGTGCCACTTGCGGGGCTAATTAGGTGGTGCTCTATTGTGATCCAAAGCCAACCTCCAAGTATGATGGTCCTGGGGCCTCTTGGGAGGGGCTCCAGTGCGGGCCCAGGTCACGCACTGCCTGTGACCAGCCAGGGACTACCTGGTAGGAGCTACAAAGTGATCCACAGTTGTTTGCTGCCTGTGCTAAACCTGGAGGCACATGAGAGAGGCCATGCTGCAAACCGAGGATGGTTGCCACCAGTACCAGGCCTGGGGTAAGCTCCACAAAAAGCCAGGGCACCCCAAGGCCTGTTGCAACCTGCTGGCTCCCTTAATGTTCGGCCCCTGCTAAAGCCTCATGCAGTACAGGAGTTGGGTGAGGCAGTCTCGGAGTCACCAGAGTGGGATGCATTGTGGTCACCAAGTTAACGTGCCTAATCCTGAAGCTACTCAGCAAAAGCCTCAGAGCACACAGGCCAGTGGCCACCTGCCTGGGGCCTGTGAACTCCTATAGTTTTCCAACAAAGAGTGCGACGCAGACAAGGCTGGCTGCTTGCCAGAAAGTGCCTCCAGCGTTGCGGGGACGGGGTGGGGTGGGGGGTGGGGGGTCTCAGCGGAGCTCACTGGGCCAGTCAGATTCCGGTTTGGCCGCAAGCATCGGGGGTGCAGGCTCAGCACAGGAAAGGTGGCGCCTGGCTGTACGGGAGGAACACCTCTTCCTAAGGAAATGGGAACTGTCCTCCATCCTTCGCTTCAAAGCCACATATCTCAGTCTGCCCCCATATGCCTCTGACATCCCCGCCGTGTGACTGCTCCTCTGCCCCACGGTGAGGGCCTGGGAGTGAGAGTCCGTTGGCGGCCATGTAACAGGACGCCTGGGTTTCCCGCCGCCTTCCGTCCCACCTGGACAGTCGGAATCGCCACTGTTTTCACAGCCAGGTGTTGTGGGGGCTCCTCTTCCCGGTACCAGGACTGCAGGCTGGGGAGGCTCTTGTGGGGCTGGGGTTTCTTGCTTCTCTGTGGGGAACCTCTGCGGCTGAGATATCCTTCCCAGCTCTCAACCACCAAAGGGAAGTTTGGGGCCCATTTCACGTCTCCGCCCCTCCCACCAGTCTTGCCGTGGTTTCTTCTTTCTGTCCTTAGTTATAAAACTTCTCTTCAGCCAGACTTCTCATGGTTCTCCAAGTTGGTTGTTCTATAATTTAGTTGTAATTTGAGTGTGTTCACAGAAGGAAACAGGCACAGTATTTACTCCATCTTGGGTCTATGTTATTTTCCAATTTTTTAAATAATTTTTGTTTTTCAATTATAGTTGACATACACAATTATATTAGTTTCAGGTGTGCAGCACAGTCATTAGACATTTACATAACTTACAATGTGATCACCCCAATAAATCCAGTGCCCATATGACCCCATGCTTAGTTATTACAATACTATTGACTATATTCCCCATACTATACTCTGCATCCTCACAGCTGTTTTATAACTACCAACTTGTACCTCTTAATCCCTTCCCCCTTCACCCATCCCCCCAACCTCACCCTCCAATCCAGCAACCATCAAAATGCTTTGTACCTATGAACTTGCTTCTGTTTCGTATGTTCATTTATCCTGTTCTCTAGATTCCACATATAAGTGAAATCATATGATGTTGTCTTTCTCTGCCTGACTTACTCCACTCAGCACAGCACCCTCCAGGTCCATCCATGTTGTTGCAGATGGTAAATTTATTTTTTATGACTGAGTAATATTCGTGTGTGTGTGTGTGTGTGTGTGTGTGTGTGTGTGTGTGTGTGTTTGTACCACCTCTTCTTTATTCATCCATTGATGGACACTTAGTTTTCCTCCATATTTTGGCTATTATAAATAATGATGCAATGAACATACGGGTGCACATTTCCTTTCAAAGTAGTGTTTCGAAGGGAAATACCCAGATAAATACCCAGAAGTGGGATTACTGGGTCCTTTTTGTCTCTTGTGATAGCCTCTGTTTTAAAGTCTGTTTTGTTTGGTATAAATAAGTATTGCTATCCCACTTTGTTGTATTTGTCTGTTTCCATTTTCATGAAATAATTTTATTTTAATTTTATGTTATAATTGGATTTATATTAAGATTTGCAAATGTGAATGTCTCATCCTAGGCAACATTTGTTTTTTCACTAACAAATTTTTAGGACATTTGCTTTATATTATAGCCTTTCAGGAACTGCATGTAAATATACACAAAATCATAATTCTACAAGTTCAGTCAGGTAGAAGCTCTTAATTCTGTCCACTTGTTTGTGGAGCAATCCATTTGGTGTCCTGAGTCGGGATTCCACCTTTCTGCCAGTGATGCAAATGACTTAACGGGCGGCAATGCCACCAGACTCTAGAATCAGACTTGACCGTGATGATCTGCCAGTCCTAATCTCTTTACTTTCTTCCTCATGATAGCTTCCTACAGCTGGTTATGAGGAACCACGTGCTTACATTTTCACCTGGTGAAGGGGTCACAGGATGAGGTTCTTTCCTCATTCTAAGGAGTAGGTTTGCTCAAGAGAGATGCAGGGACGTCCTCAGTTAATGTTGAGGCACAAGAAATAGTCTCTCAACAGTTTGGTAAGAAGCCTTACACCCAGATGATGGCACCTCTCCCTGCAGATCGCTCTTTTGGGGTAGGGGGTGAAAGGTCATTCCTCAGACTGGATGGTGCGACCCAACCAGTGACCAGACCCCAGTGTTTCCACAAAAGAGATCTTTGAAATTCCCTCAAAAGATTTTTTGCAACCGATTTACAAAAATCACAATTAAGCAAGTGCGAGCACCGTTCAAGACTACTCGGTAGAAGAGGGAGCATATTTTAAGTTCTGTTATAATTATTAACAGCAAAAAATACAGATTTAAAAAATTCTAAGTAACCTGAGCTCTATCTGTCCTACTTGGTATTATGTATCTGGTATCAGACTACATTACACCTCCATTTCTTCCATCAAGGTCCAAGTATAAAACAAGGTAAACACTGTACTATTGAAATGCTGGGACTCAAGACATCTGAGCAGATGCTCATAGAGGCAACACTCAGCAGCGAAGCTATTGATGGCCTTGGACTCCCAACTACACATCTTTCTTTGCTCTGTTTAACTTGGGGAATTAAAGCTGCTTCGATGAAAAGGAGATTGGATATTTTTTTTCTTTTCTTTTCTTTTCTCTGGGCATCATTCAACCAAGGACAATGACTTGCTAGGATTGTCCGCTTTCTTGAAGGGCAATTGTCAAATATGACACTCCAGCATAAGAAGATGCTGAGTCAGGGTGTCTCTGTGTCAAAGATTGTGGAGCCTCTCACAGGTCTAAAATGCCCTCCTTTGGCCTTAATATAATCAGAAGGAATTTAGGTCAACACTTGTGTCGTGATGAGTAAGTATATCCATAGCTAATACTTTTTCCCTGAGTTTCTTTAGGACACAGCATGAGGTTTTTGACAGATCCCTGCTCTTTTTTCTACACAGAAAAATATATCTTGTTGAATGGGAAACCATTTTGACCAAGAGAATTTCAACATCAGAAATAAAGGGTTCACTTTTGGAGATACACATTCACCCTAGCATCTTTGTCATCTCATCAGATGCAAAAACAGTCACTGTCTATAAAAACATGTCCTCGAGGCTTTTAGGAAATTCGAAATAGTAATCAAGCAGCAGACGACCATTCTGTAGACTGAGGCCGGAAGTTAGCAAGTTTAGGCTACCATGTGCTAAAATTGGGCCCAAATATCATGCACTTGGTTCACAGACATTGACCAAGAACTTCTTTTGAGGTCTCCGTGACCTCACAGCAAAGCCGAGCAATGAGGAGTCAGCCTAGAGGCAGCTTAGGGTACAATCCAGAAGGACAAAGTGCAGAGGAGTCCAACAGAGTGTGACCCATAAAAGGAGAGAGGAAAATCCCTTTAGTAAGGGATTTCGGCTCATCACACATTTTTACATTCAAAAGCCAAAGAAAGATCAGATTATAATTACAGGTTAAAAAAAATAACACTTTACTGGGAAATTTCCAGGGTAGAGACCGTGTATCTGATGTCACCCGGGTCCAGAAAGTCACATGAATGTGGTTGGGGGGCGGGTCAGAGACATTGTCATGCTTCCTTGTAAACTCCACTCTTGAACAAAGTACACTAAGTATCACTTCAGACAGTAGAGAGGCAGTGTCTTTGCAATTCCATGTTTCCATGATTCAATATTTATATTTATTGTGAAATGATCACAGTAAGTCAACAGCATCACCACACATAGTTACAATTACTTTTTTCTCATGATGAGAATTTTTAAGGACTACTTTCTTAGCGACTTTCCAATATATAATACAGAATTATTAACTATAGTCACCCTGCTGTACATTGCATCCCCAGGGCTGCTGCTTTTTTCTTTTTTTTTTTTTAAATGAGGTGGTTACCTGAGGACCTATGTTTATTCCTCCTAAAGGAACAGCAAAGAAGCAAACTCCTGTATCCCACGCTGATCATTCAGTGTTTGCCCTGAAAACCTTGGGGAATAGCTGATTCACTCCATGCCTCACCGAAGTCTTCAGGAAAATAGTCACTGTGAGCGGAAGAACACAGAGCTCCATCAGCGTCCATTGAGCATGAGCAGATCTTTTACAAACTGCATAAAAACGTAACGGTAATTGTGCTCACTCACCCAACACAGGTTTCTGGAGTGAGCACCCGGCTTGAGCAAGGTAGTTCTAGGCCCAAGAAACAAAACAGGCACAAACCTTGCCCTGGCAGGGTTTAGATTCTGGTAAGGAAAGGCAGACAGGATCAGTGGAGCAAGTAATTATATCAGGCGGTGATACAAAATGATGAGCAGGAGAAAATTAAATCAGAATCCGGGGGGTAGGGGTGGGGGGCACACTGGTGTTTCACCTAGAGTAGAAATGAGAGGCTTTCCAAAAAGCTCACCCTTGGGGCCAGACCTGAATGAGATATGTCAGGGCCATGAGAACATCCAGGGAAGGGTGTTTTGGACAAAGGCAACAAATAGAGGCAGAGGCCCGGCCACCCATCCAGGCAGGAACACGGCATGATGGGAGTGCCTGAGCAATGTGGGAGGGCGGGGCGGGGGGAGGAGCAGGACATTGAAACTGAAGCACAGATAAGCAGCAAAAAGACTGTGACGCTATTTAAAAAGATTTGTTTGCTAAAGAGGTGCTGTGCTAGTGAGATGAGAAACCAGTGGAGAGTTTCTGGTAGAAGTGCGTCATGACCCCAGAGCAAATCTTAGGAGAGGGTGGCAGTACACCACGTGCTGGTGGTGGCGGCTCCAGCTAGCATTACAAGGAAACAGGTCCAGAAAACCCTGTCATTTCCTCCTGCTCCACTAAATGGCCCTTGAAAGCACAGAAAGAGTTGTGTGCGGCTAATCAGAAACTGTGGTAGGTATTTCGGAATTCAGTGCCATCTGTGCAGCATCGCAGCCAAATGGGTTCCCCACCGCCCCACCCCTGAATGACCCCACACATGACTGGGAAAGTGGGCAAACAGCTTGGCTCCACATTCCTGGTGTAGGGGGATTAATATTACATGAGTCAATGAATCTTCACTTCTCGAATTTGCCACAAATGAAAGAACTTCCTCTGCCCCCTCAAAACATCTGGATGTTGCCTGCCGGGCCTCAGATCCAAGTGGAAACATCTGGGCGTCAGTTAGAGGTAGAACTGGGTGGCATCTACACATGATTTTTGAAAAGTTACTTGAGTAAAAGCATTTAAGAAAAAAAATGTTTAGCTTCGTGTTATTGTACATCTACAATATACTTAGATGGACTTGTTTATTTTTTCCTGACTCCTTCATCCGTGTGCATCAAGAGGGGGGAAAAATGTAGCTACGTAACCAAGCAGGCCTTTCCCAGCCGATCTATTAACTACTGAACATGGAGCCTTTTTTCTTGTTGTTCTTTCCGCTTGGGATAGTTAGGTTCCCTTTTGCAATTCTGGACTGGAATCCACGGGTAATGTCTTGGCCAATGCGAGCACCCACTCTGCATGCTTTTGCTATGACTGGTTTTCACTGGGGAGGGTCCAGAGAAAGATGGACGCAGAGTATATGAGAGGGAAAGGTGTGGGCATTAGTCATTGTATCCCATGCATACTAGGCTGTCATCGCTGTCAAACATAATAAAAGTGCAGCTAAAACACTTAACCGCATATTGATCCGATCCCACGTCTCCTGTAGAGAACTTAAAGTAACTGAGCCCCTCCTCACCCCCTACCCCCGGCTTTAATCGGAGGGGAGTCAGCTTCCTGTAACTGTTTATCTTGGATGCAGTCGAGGAAGCATCTGACGTCAAGCTTTCCCATTGTTCAGCTATTGCCATATAATCCTTTGTATGAATTGGAATCTCTTGGGTTGTTATTAGTAGGATTATTATTATTATTGTTATTGTTAACATATGACTTTGGATCATAGCGATTTTTTTTTCTTTTTCAAGCCATGTACTTTCAGCCTGATTATTTGTTATCGGAATGAGAACCCCCATATTTTGAGTACTCCTCACATTATAAAGAATTACACTAAGCGTTTCACATATGTGCTTGTGAAAATCCTTGTCATAGACTTCTGAGAAACAAAGTA
The DNA here is from genome assembly GCA_033961575.1 of Aselliscus stoliczkanus. Classification (NCBI taxonomy): domain Eukaryota; kingdom Metazoa; phylum Chordata; class Mammalia; order Chiroptera; family Hipposideridae; genus Aselliscus; species Aselliscus stoliczkanus. The sequence continues at coordinate 29,673,055 of CM066741.1, forward strand.
TCACACTTTACAGATAAGAAAGCTGAGGCACAGATGGGAAGACAGAAGGACAGTGACTGGCCAACAGCCACTCAGACAATGGCCCATGGGCCTTGCGCGTGAATCCATGCCTGTCTGACTCGAGGCCCAGGTTCTCAGCCACTTTGCTAGGTGGCAAGTTCCCGTCTAGAACTGGGAAGACACCTTCCTGCTGAATAAATGTTTATGTTGGAAAGCAAAGCTGGGGAATCTGCACTGTGACCTCCCAACCCCAGTGTGGAGCTCAAGGCTCAAATTCCCAGCTGCCCTGTGTCTCCCATGGTACCACACCCGTCTGGGGATTTGTTTCAGTTGCAGGAGGGCGCTTCCATGTTGTTGGTACGGGTGGCAACATAAGCCTCCAGCTCTGGGTGACAATGTTGAGTTCCCAGAGCTGGCCTGGCACCCAGTATGGGCAGCAGCACTGGCTGCAGAAAAGTTCTGCAGAGACAACTGTCTGCTCATGCTACAGTTTTGTGGCCTGATGTGGAATATAGTTTTTATACAATTTTTTTTTACAGAAGTTAACAAGTATAGCAACAAAATTTGCAAGTACTTCAACTTTCCAATCTTACCCTATCCCTTCCAAAGTCACTCATGCAAGGCATGTTTGCACTCCTGATGTAACAGCAAAAAGGCATTATTTCTGATCCAATAACTCCACTTCTAAGGACTATATCAGAGGGGGGGGCACAAATATAGGCAGCCAAAATATATATGCAAGATTATAATAGCAACAATTAGAAATAACCTACAGATCCAGGAATAGGGGAATTACTAACCTGTATTATGTAGAACTATAATAACCAATTATAATGGATATTATGTAATTCAAAATGAAAACTTTAAAGACCAGTTGATAGTGGAAAAATGTTTATGAAGTGAAAAAGCGGCATTCAAAACTACATGACAGTGACCCTAGTTGGGTGTGTGTTTTTTTTAACACAATTCATGTGTTGGTTAGAAAGACTAGAAGAAATAATGTCAAAATATTTGCAGTAGTAGAATTTTCAGTGACTTTTTTCTTCTCCATATTTTCCTAATTTCCTTTATGTTTATATAATTGGAAAATCAGTAGATATGACTTATAAGCACTGAAACAAAACCAAACACTGACCAGGCAACACCCTTTCGTTTCCTGACCTGACTTGAGGTCCAGAAAAATGGTCTGGTCTTCTGACTCTAGGTATATTTATTATGGGAGGGGTAAGGGGAGAGAGGGCCATGCTTGCAGCAGTAAGAAAAAAGGGGGGATGGGATCACCGTGGGAAATAGCCTAAGAAACAAAATTTATTGTGAAGTAATGTGCTTCGTGTTCTGAGAGCAGCTTCCAGAAGTTGCCATATAATCTATTTGCCCTAAGGATGGGCTACTTTAGGATCAGCAAGAAATTATCTCTTGTATTCCTGACAACCCCAGTTCCCAGCCATTATTCCCTCCAGCAATTTCTGCTCCCGTCTCTTTGCAAAAGCCTCCTTGTTCTGTAAAGATGTTCATTTCTTTATGGGCCTGTCTTGTGGTCTGTGTGTCCCCCATGACAACCCCTGTGCCTTCTTTTTTCAAATGAAAAGTCTGGGAATTTGGTCTTATGGTGGAAGAGGATATTTAAAATTTTTACTGTCCTAGAAAACTTGATGCCTCTGAGTGTTCTCTGGATTTAGTTTCAATAAGTTTATTTAATATGATGAACATAAAGTTGATGATGATGGTAATGGTGGTGGTGGTGGTGGTGGTGGTGGTCATGGTGAGATTTGGGGAGAGAAGATAATGAGATGATTGCATGTAAAGTCCATAACAACAGTCTGACAATGAATAATTTTTTAAAATCTAGGTTCCATTGGGATGAGTAGTACCTGAAAGATAGAGTGTTTGAAAGGAAGAAAATAATATGTGGCAAAGTAATAGAATCCTAACGGGACAGCATAAGTGTGGGCTCAAGCCAGATGGCTTGGGTGTGAATTCCTTCCTTGTGAAATCTTGGCCGGGGTACTTAATTCCTCCATACCTCAGTTTCCCCACATGTAAACTGGAGTTGGCAAGAGTCCCCACTGCATGGGGATGCTATGAGGCTGTGCCAGCCATGCAGGAGACTGCCTGGCAAGCAGCGATCACTGTGGGAGCTAGGGTTACGATCGTTCTTTTCTGACTAGTTTCACAGTAAGACAAATGAAATGGCCCAGGGTGCAGCACTGCCACTTTCGCGTCATCATCCGGAGTGACATTCTGGGCTCGATCCCCTGTTCTAGGCTCCCTTCACCCACAGTGGTTCTTTCCTTGCATAGGCATTCCCTCCATCTTTAAGTAATCAAGTTCCTGCTTCTGCCTTATTCATCATCATGTCCCCAAATCCAAGCACCCTGTATGGTCACACTAAAGGTTTCATGTCATTAAAAATGGGCTCCAACAGTTAGTATGGACAATGGATTTTATTAATACCGGGTTATTTTATTCCGACATACACACACACACACACACACACACACAAATTTTATATATATATATATATATATAAATTTGGGAAGAAACGACATGTTACCTTATGCATTGAAGGGTATTAATAAATCTGTGTTCGGACATATTTTTAATAAAATGTGTATAAAATTGTTAGGATTCTAGCAATTAAAATTATATGATTTACTGGAATTACCTCTTATTTTCCCTATTTATAGAGACATTGTCATTTTCCCAGTTTGACCTGCTAGGAAAATCTTAAGCAGAAGCTCTTTAACCAGTTATATCTATGCTGCTGAGAATACAAACAGATTTCCAGCAATTTAAGGTCACTGCCACTTTCTGGATAGACGTGGGTTCTGGATCAGGTGACCCTGGGGAAGTCAGGGCACCCCTCCAGGTCTGATTTCCATTTTTACATAGCAGTAGGACAGACAGAAGATCTAGAATTCAAGCAACATTGGAGCAGAAAAGACTCTTGGATAATTCTGCCCCATTCAGAAGGTAGCCTTAAATTAAATGAGTAACTGAAATTCATTTCACTTGAAATTTCTAGATGCTTCCAAAACAGTGCTGCCTATCTAAATTTTCCCAAACAGCTCCAAGCCAGCCTTAAACTGTTTACAGGATGGACTTTCCCAAGCAAAGTCGTTTCAAGCCCGTGCAGCTCAGCGGCACAGATCTCTGACTTCTCATATCAAACAGGGCTTCCTGCTGCGTCTCTTTACACCATTAAATTTCCTCAAATGTAAAGCCAGGAGAAGTTTTCCAGGTGTTCAAATTCCTAGAGGGTGGGGAGAGTGCTGAGCCTTATATTAGATCAATACCACGCTAGAGTGAAACACAAAGAGCCTTTTTCACGGTGTTGCCCCCTCTGGAGACAGGCCCAGAAGGCCGGCTGTCACTCTCCGGCTGCCCGACCAGGGCGGTCCCCAGAGCTCCTGTGCTGGGGGCAGCCACGCAGACCCTGGGCACAATCTGGAGACCTTGATCCGACCTGCGCGGGGTGCAAGGCCTTGGGACAGGGGCTCACCTGCAGGGCGCACCTAATACCTCCGTGGGTACTGGTCGCCCAATAGGGGGTCACAGCATAAGGGATCCGCGGCTGCCCCCAGGAGCTCTGTGGAAATGAAAAGTAAGGAGGTTCCCACCAGAGCGAGAGCCTGGGCGTGGGCAGGCCAGGTGGAGAAAGCTGGCAAGGTCACCCATTCAGTCACCAGGTGGTGCATTTAATTTAAAAGGAGTGTTAACCTTGTTTATACAAAATAACACCAATATGCAGAGACGCAGTAAATCCATTGTCGTTAAACAGCGGGGAGCCGCTAGCGCTGGCAGCCTGCCCACCAGCGACGTGAACTCAGCTGGCACCGAGCAGACAGTGGCGGGCCGGGCCAGGCCTGCGATCCTGTCGGCCTCGTAAGGGAAGGCCCGGGCTGTGCCCTCCCTGCCCTTCAGATGACTCTTTGCATTCTTGTCAAATATATTTAGAACAAGAGGTGTCCACTTAAAGAGAAACATTTGTTAATCACTTAAATGCAGGCGCTTGGCAGCCTTCCAGTCCCACCTTTATAAATATGTCCAATGGGTTTGCAGCGAAGCAGGCGAGTCCCCTCGAATTGACCTAAGGTGAATGTCCCTAGCACCTTATTAATTTTCTGACCCAGCAGGTTTTCCCGAGTCAATGCCAGCCTCTTCTATCTGCTGACGGAGATAAATAAATGATGCGTGGTGAAGAGGAAAAAAGAGTAGTGTTTCTTTAAGCAAGGGACAGATTAAAGTTAAATTCCTGTTGACTGGGGCGCTGGCGTAGGCAGCCTCCTTGTTTACCAGCAGCTGTCCCCGTTAATGACACTGATAACTTGGAGGCTGCCCTGCAGTCCGGGGTGAAGCAGATAAAGAGGACTCTGTTTCAAGTGTCCAGCCATGGACCTCCTGGTAACTTCCCCCCATGTAATAATCGCTGAAACTGATCAGAAAAGGCACAACCCTGAGTGTGGGGGCTTTTACTCCTCACTTTCAAGTTCACAACCTAAAATCAGTGGCTGTGCCAGCCAAGCCACCCCTGTGCCAACGGAAGTGGAGATGGGGACAGGGGAAGGCAGCTGGGGGGCCAGGTGAGAAGGTCAGCATGAGGTGGGTGTCTTGAGGACCTCATCTTTTGTTTGAAAACCACTGACACTTCCCAACCCCAACCAGTGTCAGTAAGTGACCCGGCAGGAACAAGGTTGGCTGCACAGTTACTGAGGGCCGAGTCAGCATTAGGGTTCACCGCATGACAGTGGCTTTTCACACTGGGAACAAACTCCCTAAGATTGGAGCGTGGTGGGGGGCCCTCGGTGGCACCCAGGCTGGTATTCCAACCGCATGGCTGAGAAAGCGGATAGATGCCCAGGAAGCTAAGGGGACAGCCGTAAGTCTCTTAGCAAGTGTAGTGGCAGAATGCGGGCTGGAACCCAGCTCCCTGCCCACCATTCTTTTCGAACAGACAAGACAGAGAGATATAAAATATGATACATATTTTATAACATACCAAGATAATAATATATGCATGCATCACGATAGGAAGAGGAAATTTAAAGATATATATCTTTAAATATATGCAAAGAGATATGCAACGATATGTATCTTTAAATTTCCTCTTCTTCTCCTGGTCTGGTTGTCAGACAGCAGCTTCCTAGTGTGTTCCCAGCTGAGAGGAAGCCAAAGCTCTCACCTGGCTGAGGTCCCAGCCAGGTAGATCCGTGGGCTTTCCCTGGAGGCCCACCTCCGCCCTGATTACTTCATAAATAGGATCCATTGAAACATCAACAAACCCAGAATCCCATAATCTTTTTCATGCTCTAACCCGTCAAGCAGACATACCTCTAATAAAGCAACTGCAGACAAAGTTATCTCTGCTTTTAGAAAGTGAAGATGGCGTGAAACAAATAATCTTACATTCATTCGCCTGGTTTGTCACCTATAGGATGTCCCATATCCGACTCAAGAGATTTTTGAAAGCAGAAATAAATAACAGACATACATACATACATGGCAAAATATTTTAAGATGCTCAGAAGACAGATGGTGGCATGTTGATCCATGCGACTCCCTTAGGAAAGTGAATATTTAGAAGGATAAACTACTGTAAAGTATTTCCCAGCGGCCTACAGTAACCCGAGGCTCATCGTTCATACTTCCACGCTATAGTGACTCCACAATTTTCTCTGTATAGCACGGTATCACAAAATGATTCAACAAATTTAAATTTAGCTTATAATCTCTTTGTGGCATTTCCTTGATTATTAACTGTTACGGGTTGAACTGTCTTTCCCTAAGTGCATCTGTTGAAGTCCCCACCCCAGGCACCCCAGCATGGGAACTTATTTGCAGATTAGGTCTTTCCAGAAGGAATCAAGTTAAAATGAGTTCATCAGTGTAACTGGTGTCCTTATACAAAGGGAAAATGTGGACACAGAGATGGATAGAAAGGAAGAATATGTGAAGAGACATAGGGAATAGACAGCTCCCAATGGCCTAGAACAGCCTAGAATGGCCTAGAACAGATCCTTCCCTCGGAAGGAACCAAAGCTGCAGACACCTTGATCTTGGGCTTCCAGCCTCCAGAGCTGTGAGACAATAAATTTCTGTTGTTTAAGCCACCCAGTCTGTGGTGCCTTGTGACACAGGCGTAGAAAACTAATACACCAAGCCAATTTTAACCATCTTAGTAACTAACTACCGCCAAAGTCAGTACTTCAAAAACTCATAAAATCAATTTAAATGGCTTAAAATTATTCTTAAAGTGTGACATAGAATGTGAAGGCAAACAGAACTAACGCTTCTTATTCATCTACTATGTCATGGACAGGATTTAGGGAACTGTATATATTTTTGTTCAATTTACAGGTACACGCCATGCTTTAAATAATACAATTTTGTCTAACTCAATAGAAGCACCTTTTGTGCAGTAACAACATTTACAGTAAACATGAGTAATTTAAATGAGCACCAGTTAAGGGGATTGTGCCTTGCTTAGCATATTTCAATAAAACACATAGCATACTGGGTTGTCGGAAAAGTCATGACGTATTTTTTCTATGTTTTTCGTTGCAAAAATGCGTCATGACTTCTCCGACAACCCAACAGAAGGTAGAGTCTTCTCTACCGTGTGAACAGTGGTACTTGTTGAATTCGTCTACATCATTTCATCCACATTCCTGACAAATAATATAACTGACAGTTGAAAAGTTGATAGTAGTTTTGTCAAGGACAAAGATTAGGAACAGAGATTATAAATGAGCATAGTTAGACGAGAAGGTTTATCAAGTGGGCACTCTATAAAAGCAGAGGGGAAGGTGTAAATCATGCAGCTCCTATCTTTGGGTAGCTAGGAGTTTAATAGGTGACACAGGCCATAAGCAAATCATGGAAGCAAATTAGAATTATACATACAACCAGTATCTGATCAGTCCAAAGGAAATGAACTCAAGAGAGGGGGCCATGGACCCCCTATGGCTGCGAAGCTATTCCCAGTCTACACCTGCTGGCTAAGCCCAGTTGTGCTTTTACTCCCCAAAACGGGCCAGTCTGAGTGAAAACGTCTGCAGTCCAACTACTGCAGTTTCTCAACCCCAGCACTGTCATTAACATTTTAAGATGAATAACCCTGCGTTATGGGAGCTGTCCTGTGCATTGCAGGATGTTTGGCAATATTTCTGGCCTCTTCTCACTAGATGCTGTTAGCAATCCCTTCACCCAGTGTGACACCCAAAAATGTCTACAGACATTGCCAAATTACCCCCAGGTGAGAACCACTGCTCTAGCCCAAGTTTACGGAGAGGTTAGGAGCGGGTATGTTCAGGAAGAATGATTGAATTGTACGAAACTATCCTGAGAACAGCTGTAGATAAGAAACCCGAATTGATTGAAGCGAAGGAGGACATTGTTCATATAAGAGGGTGAAAATGGAAAGGGGCAAGTTGAAAGTCGGGAGCAGAGGAGAAGGCAGCGAACAGGAAGAAAGCGTGGGGCAGCCTGTTGACCAAACCACAGCCGTGCCTACGACCTCCTCCAGAACATTGAAAAAAGAGCAAGTTGCTAAAATGTCTTCATTCGGGGAGTCCACTGTCTTGACATCACGCAGTAGAATTAGTTTGGTTACGTGGCTTAGCTTCTTTAATATAAATAAAGAGGCAGAGGGCGACAGCCCCCCTCAATCTCTTCCTGAGAGAAGTGCCACTGAGAGCATGATTATTAGACAGCAATAATAGCAGCTGCTGTTTATTTAGCGTCTGCTGTATCCTAGACCTTTTGCGGACATTATCTGGTTGAACCCCCTCCAGACCGTGGGAAGGGCCATATCAACTTGCCTGGGGCTCAGTCCCCTAAGCTGTAGAGTGAAGGTCGGTGTGTCACGAATCTAGGCAGTGTCAGGGCCAGGACTTGAACCCGGGTCCAGCTGCACCGAGCTCACGTGGGTTCCTCTTACCCCACAGCGCTGGCTGGCAGGAAAGCAAGATGAAGAGAGAACCAAGCGACCTAAGAAGACAGAATTAAAGAAAAGATGGTTCTTTCTACAGAGATGCCGGCGAAATGGAAGAGGCAGGTAAGGCTCGCTTTTCGTTACTTCACATTAACCTCTAACGATGGTGAGTTTCCCTGTTGGTCAAAATGAAGTGATGCTCTCAGCTGGTTGCTTTCAATGAGTTCTTAGGCAATCATTTGGGATTAGCAGTTCCTAGACCGATGTTTAATATGTGTACAGCAATGTGATTCTGAATACTGTGTGTGGTGGAATGCCCCAAAACGAAGACTTCAGCTCTTGCTGTTTGTCTAAGGCTCCGCCAGGTAAGGCGATTCAGTGTCTTCCCATGGCCTTTCATTTTGGTTCTTCACTGACTCAATAAATTTAGCTCACGCATGTGGCTGGAAGGGAGCTCTCGGTGACAAGGAGAGCTCCGTGAAGGCAGGGTGCTCAGCGGTGATGGCCATCACTTGCTTCTCTCTGCCCTCTCCCTCACTCGGCCACCAGGGGAAAGACCGAGTCCTCACGGTTGCAGGCTTGTGGAAAAGAAGTTTCATTTGAATGTGGTTACATGTGATTGGTACTAAGGAGACTTGTTACTACCTCTGCAGAGAGAGGTAGGATGCAGGGTACTCCAGAAAGGAGGCGTTTTGCCTGTCTATGTCAGACCAGTGTGGTGTCTTCCATCTGCTATTTCATTGTGTTACCCCCACCCCCCACAAAAAAAAAAAAAGCCAGGCTTAGGAGTTTTACAGCCCCATTACTTAGGTGAAGGAAGGGAAGATGCAGAGAAACAAACCAACATGCCTGAGATCCCATGGCTAGGAAGGAATGTGGCTGCCGTTGAAACCCAAGTCTGCCAGATCCCAGATCCTGTGTTCTTTCCACTAACCCAACTAACTTAGTGAAAACGCGGTTGTTTACTTAGGAAAATGAGGAGATCCCATGTCCAGCTTACTCCAGAGAGGTCAAGGTGAACCTAGGTCAAGGGCAAGGCACCAAGTTTTTGAGGTTCCCAGGCGTGGCCAGCAGCAACACCCTGCGGTGCCCTGAGTGACACCCACTCCTAGGAGAGCAGGACTTGAGTATGACCTTGTCTGAAGGCTTGATCACTCCCTTTCCTGTCCCTTATGCTAGACTGTGGCTTTAAATGATCATTTCCAGTGAAGATGACGCTGCAACAAGTTCAAGGAGAAGCAGAGGAGGTCACGGGGCTCTGAGCACAGGCTTTGTCCTCTTGCTCGAGCTCCCTGGGGTGCCATCCACCAGGCCCCTCAGAGAAGGAGGCGTCCGCCCTCTCCCTTGTTCCTGGGGGGACTCCCTTGTCCCCACACACTGCAGCCTCGTGGCAGGACCAGGAGAGTATGCTGGGAGGGAGCAGGAGTGGGCGGGTTCCACAGGCTGCCATCCCGTTCCGGGAGAGGGTTTGCAGTAGGGAAGAGGATCGCTGGCTGTTTCTACAGAAAAGCAAGAGCTGGGACGAGTACCCAGGTCACGCGAGGGCAGCTCAGACTCCCAGATGTGTGCGGGGACCTATCTGCTGTCCCCTGCGAGACAGATGCCCCTCTGGGCACTTGGAGCCCAGTGCCCCCATGCCGCGTATGTTCCTGTCGGGCAAAGAGAGGACCTGGGAGCACCCAGGGGAGGTCAGAGGGTGATACAGGCCCCGGAGGGGGATGTCCTGCAGCATGTTCACACAGGTCTTTCCATGGAGGTGGCGTGGCATGAGAGCAGAAAAGCAAATAGAGCACAGGAGTTAGCCACAAGTGTATCTGGGGAAAAGAATGTTCCAGAGAGAGGGAACCACAGATACAGATTCCCAGAAGGAGGGCAGTGTGGTAGGAGCATGGAGGAGAGAACAGGGGATATAACAGGCAAATGAATTACTGGGGGAATCTACTCCATTAATGAGTTATTAATATAACTCTATAATATTCTGAGCTTTAAGACAACAGATTATTCAAAATTCGGATTTTAAAAATTGTTATCATAAACATCCTTCCATGGCAATCACTCAAATTATTATGCTGTGGTTTAATTCTTTACTTATTCATGCTTTTTTAGAGAATAAATCTTAATATGGGAAAAGCTGGATGCTGGAAAGTTGTATCAAACTGAAAAGAAATGTGTCCTTAAAAGCATTCTCTTAAACCCATTTCCTGTGAACGGAACAACCCCAGGCATTCCTGGAATCGATTCGTCTATTAAACTCTCGTAATAGAAGTTCCTGAGATTTTAAAAAAATATTCCTAACTTAAAAAAATATGCCAGGTTTAAAAGAATATCACAAAACATAGGTTTGTGGAACCTGTGATTTTAGCTGAGTTCATTGAGAAACTAGATGCGAAGTAAATATTAGTACATAAATGAGACTATTTTTCAGGGCAATGGACTTGGCAGATGGCAAACTCAAAAATAATAGCAATAAAATAATATATAGTTATATAATAACAATTATAATACTAAATTATCTAGCCTCACAATTCAATTTGTATACGTTTGTTGTACCAGTTGCCTGTCATGCATCAGCATACACGTGGCTCAGGGCCATAGGTAACAGGACAATGAGAGATCTGAGTTCAAGGCTCCCTCCAGAGCTGTGTGCTCCATCAGGTAACCTGAGGAGAACAAGATCATCTCATAAAACCATTATCAGCCTCAGTCTCGCCCTCAATACTGGCTTTGAACTACTCACTCTCGTGTCAGTGCTTTCAGCCATCAAAGTGACTTTTCTATAATCACCTGTCTCCCATGATTTTCCATGCTCCCCTAACGTCATGCCTCTCAGCCTGTGGAAAGTGGTGCTGGGGGAGAGGCGGGGGGTGGACGAAGGAAGGAAGATGACTGCAGCTGGAGAGACTAAGGCAGTCCCATCCAACCATTCTTGCTCAGTTCAAGTCTTACCTTCTCCCCAAGGCTTCCCAGAGTCTTGAAGTACGTTCTCTTGATCATCTTGCCAAAGACCTGCCAGGTTCCACTTGGCAGACAGCTGGGATCCTTCCATCCATGGCTCCAAGTGCCTATCTGCCCCCAGCCTGGACAGCCCCCTGGCAAGGTGGCCATAACGCAAGACACAAACTGTGTCCATGGCCACTGTTTAATTTAGAACTTGCTAGTAGTAAAGACATTGCTGATAACATTTTTAAGCCATCTTGTTATTTGTATACTTTCCAGAAGTTGTATGTTTATTTTTCTTAGTTGCTTAAGTTCACTTGTTACTATTTATCTTGAAGTAAGACTAAATATTTTAAAATTTGGAATGACAAGCTGATATGGCCCAAATTCTTTGGCCTTGCCAAATCCTGGTGTTTTTTTTTTTTTTATAAGGATCCTGTTTGCAGATTTATTTTGGAAAGAGCAGTTGCCTCAGAAAGTCATTCTTAAGCTCAATGGATTTATTGAGACTGTATTATTTTTAGTCTAATCTTCCTTGATGGTCATAACATAAAAATAAAAAAAAAACAGAAAAAATAAGCAGGCCCAAGACATGCCAAATATAAAAACTTAAGGTCTCGAGCCTTTATAGATGATTTCCCTGCTCATTGATGTTTTGAAAACATTTTAATTTGAGAAAGAAAAATAATCCTATCACCATTGATATTTTAAGTTCATTGGGAACATTTTTATAAGGTGCTCCAATACCTTTTCATTGAGTCCCCGAATAAGTAAGATAAGTGTTTCTCAAACATTCACTGTGTGTCAGACACTTGACATATGCCATCTCATTTAATCCCACAGAAAGGCAATTTTAATCAGTTACTTACAAATAAAGGATCTGAGATTTAGAGAGATGGAGTCATTGGTGAAATTACACAGAGACGATCAGCGTTTGAATCTGGGTTGTGTGTCTCTTACCTTAAACACTGCACTGTGGTGACTGAGCTGAGAAGCCTTAGGATCAGGGCTGCTGTGAGCAGTGCAGCCTGGAGCAAAACCGCAGGCTCCCTCTCCAGCTGACCTCACACCATCAAAGGCCCAAGGTCACCATACCGTGACCCACCTGGTTCACGTCCAGGATAGGGTTAGAGATGGGTGGCTACTCATGTAAACCTTTCTTGGAATATTAGATACACCTGTAATAGCAATAAAATTGTATTCATTTCATTTTAGTTAGTTAGAACAACCTTTTTGAGACATGAGTTGAACATGAAATGTTGTATCTTAAGGCCAAAATTGATTCATTTGTAACAAGGATCACACACTCATCCATATCCAATTTAACGTGTTTTTTTTTAATTTCATCTGCATAGAATCTCAGAATTTGGAGTTTTGAAAAAAGCTAGTAGATTCATTCTGTTGAGTCAGGTAGAATTGATCCAACCGGTTAAGAATTTACTATTCCTTTTAGAAAATATTTTTTTCCACTTTATTTAAATTGGGTGATTTTTATCATGGTCTATATAACCAACATTATTCTTCAAGTACACACAAACTTACTGTCTGTAGTCAGATTGTTTCGCTGTGCATATCTGTTCCACCGCTGTTTATTTCTACTCCAGACAAAAAAAAATGGCGCCAGATGTTAGGTATACGGTACACATGTCATGGGTTTTCCAAGTCTGTGCATTTCTATGGCTCTGGCCATAGTCTGGCCAAGACATGGTCAGGTGAAATCCTTCCCTTAGAGCAGCCTTGTAACCGAGTGAGAAGGTTATCAGTCCCATCTCCAAACCCCAGTTTTACAGTTTAGGTTTGCAGACACCAGCTGCTCCCTACATACAAATTTGTTGAAATGATGGAAACCACCAGTAAATATTAGAATCCGTTGTTTCCAAATATCTTCGAAATGTAACCTGTTTTTAGTTTAATAATAACTAAGTAGACTCTTGGACTCAATACCATGTTTGAAGAAATACTTAAGTAGCGATAACAGATATCACAGCCCCCCAGCACAGCCCCACGCCCTGATTTGTTTGTCTCTGGTGTCCCCATTTTAAAAGCCGGGTAATCATTAGCAGCTCTGCTAGTCAGAAATGTGTGTTGCTGGTCACTGACGCTTCCCAAGCCAAAGGTCTCATTTCTGGCCCCAAGTTCCCCCTGCACAGCTCTGGGATTCCCTTCAGGGTTTTCCCGGGCTCTTCTGTTGGTCTGTGTACATACGATGGGGAAAGAACTACACACTTCAGGTCAGAAGTTTAGGAGGACAGGGAACCAGAAAAGGCCACGAGATAGACAGGGATCTCCCCACTTGTCTCAGATCCAGGGGAAGTAAAACCATGGGCCTAGAAGAAGCCATGCAGCGCCGCTGACACTGGACTTTACAGATGAGGAAACCAATACCCTGGGAACAGGCCCCCAGCTGTGGCCCCACCAGAATCCCTCGCTCGGGTGTCCTGTCCAGCACACTGTCAGTGATAGCAGTGGCCCCAAACCGGGATCCTCATAGCTCTTAAGAATTTCCAAAGAGAGCAGTGGAAGCCTGCACCTATTTCCTACATTTCCAAAAGCCTAAGAAGCCCCACATTTATTATCAGTGAAGCCACACAATGTACTTAATATACTGGGGTGTTTTTTCAATTAAGGAGATTCATGAGGATTCAGAAGTGGATAATTAAAGGGGTCCCTGATTTTTATAAAAGTTAGGGCCGCTCACACTGTAGCATTATACATGCTCGGAGGAGCTATGGGAGAACACGTGCTTGCACGCACGTAAGTAACGTGGCCACATGGCTGGCACACATGTGTATGTGCCAACGTCCTAACATGTCAGTAACCACTGAGCCCCAGGTCTGTGGCTGCAGCCACCCCCTCAGGAGAAGGCACGCATCTGACCGAAGCCAGGAGCTCTCAGATGTCCTTGAGTGACCTCAACAAAAGGAAAAGGAAAGGAAGAGGAATAAAAGGAGACACAGAGAAAAAGCAGGGCAGAGTCCAAGAATTAGTCAAAGCTTGAGGACACCTGCCCAACCTGAAAATACCCGGAGAGTCATTGGCCAAGTAGGAGATGTGGTAGGTGGGGCTGAGGAAGCGGCTTCCCCCCAGGGCAAAAGGGGAAGAAGAAAAAGACAGCGGCTCTTTTTCCAAGAAGGAAGTCGCAGGAATCTCCCCGTTAGCCAGGCCTATATACCCAGTTTGCCAGCTCCCAGGAGGGAGATGCCCTGGGAAACGGGGCACAGGACCTGGACGCCTGCCGATGGTTCTTGACATGCGGTATCAACGCACGGGATCCCTTGTCAGAGGGGACTTAGCACTGACTTAGCCGTCTCTCTTGTGTCGCTGGCTCTCCTGCTAAGCCTGCGTTCAGTTGGCGTGGCGCTCCCGAGCAGATGGACACGAGACCACCCTGCCAGGCCAACAGTGTGTGCCTCGTGTCGGTAGGTTAGGGGGTGGCTTCCCATTCCAGGATTCCAGCTGGGGAGTTTGGGTCATACAGTTCTATGTTGGACAAGGAAAGGGCGGGAATACTCCAACTCTGCCTCTTTTTTTTTCTTTTTCTAGGATTTAGTCCTGAGTAGGAAAAAAAACATAACTTATGCAGAAAATTGAGATTAGAAATAACTGATGCTTAAAACTGTAGTGTTGGAATTTAATTTTTTCTCAGTGCCAAAGAAATCCTTTTTCAAAGGAAATATATATTATTCAGAGCCTTGGTGTATAGCAAAGATAAACAGCCTGGGAGGCTTGTGGCGGGGTGGAGGGTAGAAGGAAGCGGATGTATCCTTACCCTCCATCTTACAGCCTTCTGAGGCTCAGAAGAACTCATTTCAAGCTGAAAATGTCTCCTCAATTTGTACTCTTACCAAGCATGTATTCCAGGTGTGAATAAAGGCACAGGTAGGAAAGCTTGTGGATACCACATAAAGACCTCATTCTTGAAGGGGGTCAGGCACTCCCAGGGTGGGCAGAAGTAGGGGGAGCGTGGTGTGGTCCCGTTTCCTGCGAGCAGGCCCAGCTTCCCATTCGGCTCTAACAACACCGATTGAGACCCCAGTATTGCAGTGAACCCTAGGGGTGCACAGCTGGAGCCCAGAGGAGCCTTATTTAGCTAACCCTGGGGTACTAGCTTCTGGGCCAACCCGGGACCTTATGAGACAAGGACAAAAGAGCCAGATGCCCTGTCATATAATCCCTCCCCCAACTCTGAGCTATTCTTACTACCCATGAAGAGAATGTGAACCTTATGCCCCAGAGGTTGCCCACTGAGCCCAGGAGTTGCCACAGCCCACAAATGTGCCTTACTTGGCTCTCACAGTGTATGATGATATGGTAGGATATGATACGATATGATACAATACAATAGATATGATGGGTAAATAAAGCATACATGCAAAACGATAGGTACATATAAAATAATCTGCACACTTAAAAGGGGAGAAGAATACCCTTTTCTAAATTAGGAATTGGATATACACGTACTTCACTGCTTCAAAAGTCTCATGAAGAAATCTTGTAATTTTGGTCTTTCAAACTGAACAAAGCCAAGAATGAGTCCCAAAAGAACTTAAGTGTGTGCAGCTATAAAATCATCAGCATATGTATATGTTTGTGTGTGTAGGTATGTATACAAGTATTTTTATACTATGTAATATATCCTTTTCTCTGTATACACCTATACGTCATATATATATATATATACACACACACACATATATGTGTATATGACATACATGTACCTCCTACATGTAATATATGCTATAAGCATATATTATACACACACACAAGACTGACAGTTTGGCTGTCTTTGAGAGTAACAATAATACATAATTTTCTAAGTCAACATAAAAGGCATATGTGGTTTCACTGTTGCTTTGATATCACAAAAGCCTCTCTGAAACCCCTTTGACCTTCACCTCTGCTCCTGGCATTGCTCATGTAATTGCCAGAAATGTCAATATAAATTAATGAATAGTTTTTCTATTGTCATTTTATGAATTAGAGATATGGTAAGCGTTTCTTTCACACATCCATAATTCTTTAATGATATCTACATAGAGGCTTTTAATTATATGGGAATAGAGATAATAATTATAAAGCCCCATACTTAGCTGATAAAATATATATTGGTCCAGAAAACAATTATTAGAAATGAATAATTTCTGCCAGTGAATGGCTCATATGATGTTTTTCAACAAATTAAAACATATGTAGTCTTCAGTTTTTACACTTACTAGAGGGGTGGGGGGAGTTGCTAGTTTGTGGAACCCAACAGGCTTTTTTGTCTTCCATTTTTATTAATCCCCCCTATAACTTTTATTTATTTTCTCATTCTTTTGGTGCCAAGTATGTGCCTACTGAATCTGCAAAGATCAGTAAAAAGAAAAATTGGGCTTGATTTTGCATATGAGGAAATTGAGTGTAACACTGATGTTGTGGAATAGAAGAATCCAGTGTTACTATCCTGTGTGTTTGTCACGGTGTGTGTTTACCTGAAACCAACCGCATCTTTCTGTGGGTAGCGTCTTGTCACATCTCTTCACTTCTGAACTGTGTCGTCATCCATATTTCTGTCACATTCATATGCATTCACCAATATTTGTAAAGTCAAGGTGAAACAAAAATCGAGCATTTACACAAGTGATAACTTTTAAAATAGTGTTTGCTTCTGATGTATAACTTGCACTAAAATCACAATACATAATTCAACAGCCCTAGGAGACCGTTGTCTTTTAGAAATGACTGAAAATTCAGAATTTTGTGTTCTTTGGTGAAACTGGTAACTCACTCAGCTGCATTCAAGGCATCATTGCAATGTCAACAGCATAGTCTTACTATTGTTTTTTTTCCTGAAAACTTCAAAAGGAAGCATTTATTTTTACAAAACTATTCACTCTTTCTTTTTTGTCTTAATACAAAGAAATAATACTGAAATAACTACATGAAATTAGAATATTTCTATATTACATTTCACATTTGGGTACAGGGAGTGGGAAATGGACAAATTAGGGCTGGTCAATGAGATTAGTGTTTCAAAAATAATAAAAAGAAAAAGAAAGAGAGAGAAAGAGAGAGTCCAATTAGAAGTATCCTGGGGTTATTAGTGATAACGGTGTTCATATCCAATTAAGATGAAAACCATTTTACTAGCTTAATGTGCCACCTCTGGCAGAAAGTGGGTTTATTAGTTTTATCAGACTTGAGAACTGAATGATACATGTATGCACAGCACCACAGAGATACTGCTAAGACTGAGAGATAATTGGTATAAAATGAGATGCCTCAAAAGTTGTTGATTACCAAGCCGTGTGAATTTAGGAGAAGGGAAGACATCGGTCATTTCAGACAGTGTTTGAAAGGCAAAGACTCATTGGACTGTGCAGTGACCATGACCTTCTCTGGTGTCCAAAAACACAGTAATGTGACATATTCATATAAGACAAGACAGACTTCCAGATGCACGATGTGCCTTCTCTATAAAAACTCAAGTGAACAAAAGCAATTGTTCGTGATGTATGTCAGGTTTCTTGTTTTCCCTTCCAGATTAAAGGATATACTAGCTAATGATTGGTATTAATAATTAATGAGAACATCTCCTGTATTATGCCCACGCTCTTCTAGGTAGGCTACGTAGCAAGTAAAACTTATTTTTGTTAATTAAGTTTTATTCCCTGATGTTTTTAAGCAATCATTTGAACTTTGCAAAAAAAATTATCTTTGCATTTCTCCACCACCCAGAACCACAGAATGACTAAAAGCAAACAAATGCCGATGCGATAAAGCTTCCCACTTGGGCAGCAATAAAATCACTGTCCCGTTGCTTCAATAGGCTTCTCCTTGACTAATGAAATTCTTGTCACTCATTTGTGAAGCTGGTGAGGAAAGCCCTCATTGTGCAGGCATAGCATTCTGGGTGCTTGTGTTTGGCGGAATATTTAGTGCATGGCCAGGAATGTGTCATGGAAATGGTAGGTGAGGTGAGTCTGGTGGCTGCTGGTCATCCTGGGAAGCATGCTGGAGCTTCTGTTAATGCTCTCGAGCCCACATACAAAAGCCATACTCCGTGATGCTAAGGAATGAACATAAGAGGCTGCAGGCAAGTGTGGCCCATTCCCGGGGAGAGAGGATGGCATGATCAGGTAGCAACACAGTCCATCTCAGCTAGATCATGAGGTCAGCGGAATATTCCATTGCGTAGAAAAATGGGAGGCTCAGCAAGGTGAACCTGGTTTTGGTAGATACTTTATGATGGCATTTCTTATCATGTCTGTTTCATGTGAGTCTTGCGACTTCATGAAGGAGCTGATGTACTACAGCACTGGCAACCCAGGTGTCTCTTCCTGCCAAGTGAAAAACCAAGGGCTCTGGATAAACCTTAAGTTGGCACAGGCCACATGTGACTCTTCAAGAAAACAAAGTAAAAACTAAGATTAAAAAAATCATGAGGATTTTTAAAGTGTATGTGTGTGTGTGTGTGTGTGTGTGTGTGTGTGTGTGTGTGTGTTAGTTCTCTATTGCTGCATAACAAATGACCACAAACTTAGCAGCTCAAATGACACATGTGATTATCTCACAGCCTGTGGGTTAGGAATCAGGACATAGCTTAGCTGAGGATCTCTTCCAAAACTGTCATCAGGATATTCGTTGGCTTTGGTTGGGATCTAAAGGTTCAACTGGGAAAGGAGTTACTCCCAAGCTCATTTACATGGTGGTTAGTTGGCGTCATTTGGTCTCTTTGGGGTTTGGGGACTAAAAGACTTAATTCCTCACTGGCTGTTGGCCACAGGCTTCCCTCAGTCCTTTGTCACATGGGTCTCTCCAACACAGCCAGCAAGGAAGAGAGCTGGCCTGCAAAATGGAATTTATACTCTTAGGTCATCGAAGCACCGGAGTGAGAGCCCATCAGCTTTGCTAGTATTCTGATTGGTTAACAGTGAGTCACAGGCCCACAGTCACAGGGAGGGGTTTTCTCAAGAGTGTGAACACAGGGAGGCAGGAGTCACCTGTGAGGAACCCATCACCTAGTAGCCTGCCTGCCGCCGTGAGTCTGTGGTCAGAGGAGTTAAAGCAATCTGAGTTATGCTGGAAAAGTGTATTTACCTAGCAAAGGTATTCCAGGGCGTGACAGTGCACACTGGTGGGAAAAAGAAATCGTTCACCTTTTAAGAACCCTCAGTTTTAAGTCATTTCTTTAGTTATAAAAATTGATGTGATTTGGATATTCCCATAATTATCAAAAAACATTTAAATTGGCTAGATGTAAAAAAGAATCCTCATACTGCCCCTTGTGGCTTTTATAACTTAATATTTAATTGAATTTAAAACATCTTAATTGGTAGACAGCTGGTGTGTACATACTTGAACTAGCCACATTATTTTTATTTTTTTTTTTCAGAAAATAAAAACTATCTAGTAAAATATGGCTTTTACTGCATTTCAACTTTACTTTTGCCTCACAATATAGATGTGTGCAATAGTAATTGTGTGGAATAGCAATAGTTCTGTCATTGGTAATAAATGGCATTTATTTGAAAGATACCTCTACTGATCTCTTTCAAGAACACAGAAGTATGAACATGCAATCACAAGGAAGAGGGACCGATGACAAAAGACATTGGCTGGTCAACTTCCTGCTGACTGCCATAATATCTGCAGTATTTCCCCTATTTCACCAATGATTTCATGCAAGTCCATCCATAGAAGCAAGGTGCTGTGTTGGAGAGACCCACATGGCAGATTTTGGAACCCAGGGCTGTGTCCGCCTTCCCCCAAATGGGCCTTTCATTGCCAAAATGGCAGCTTGAATTCTTGGTTCAACTGACAGAAATGTATTCTCTCTTCTGATGACAAGCAAGAGCTTTTCCTCATTGAACTTTCCTTTTCTTTTCGGAGATTTAAAAAAAAGGGGGGGGGCAATCAATGGATGAGTTTTTTAAAGGGGCTAACCACAAACTGAAACGTTTGTGAATAAAATGAAATTTAATGATAAAGCAGAGGCTGCCTAGCTTCGTTCCATTAAAGAGGCAAGTATTTATGTTCCCAGTAAAGTTCAAAAATAGCTAAGCAGCCAGCGGCACCAACTTAGAGTTGGGAAGTAACGAATCTGCAAATCATTATTGATTAAGCTGTGAATGCAGGATTGCTTCTTAACCTAAGATTCCTTGACCCATATTTTTTTTTCTGTCTTTTCTTTTGTCAAATGAATTCAATTAGTAGTTGTTGAACACTTATCCCTTCCATGGTACTCTAGGAAGGTGAAAAATCGTCAGCTTCAGTCTTTAGCTTACTTGCCAGGGAACACAGTTTTCCTAAGCAATGTCAAGGCCACCTTCCCACCCAACACACACTCTCCTTAAGGCAGAAGTCTGGGTCACTCACTGATAGAACCTCCTGCCCTGTGGCATATGCACATGCCATGCACTGCAGCTCTTAGCGTTTTTCTCGTGCATTTTGCTCTGTCTTTGACATTTTCCAATATATGTAACTTTTTGTCATTTTGGCTAAACTTCATTGAGGGCTTATCACAGGCCAGGCAATGGATCGTTTATGGACGAATTATTTTATCTTCCCAGCAACCCTCTGGGTGGGTACCATTCTTACTTCATAGATAACCAGACTCTGATTTAAAGAGACAAGGGGCCTTACCCAAAGTCACAGTGAGCACGAAAAGGGTCAGCTGGACTTCCAGCCTCCGTCATTTACGCCGGGGTATTGCGGTAACAGGACTTGATGTGCTGTCTCTGAGAAACTGTACACTAACCTATGTAGTTTGGGTATAGTTATTCTCATATAACATAAATAAGAAAGAGAAGAAGCAAGTCATGTCACTGATAAGTGCTGAAATTCGAATCTCAAAAGTTCTTCTCTTCCCATGATATTTCTCATGGGAACAAAATAGTAATAAAATTCCGCTTAAAATACGAGCTTCTAATATGTGTCCATATACTATTAGGTCTGACCATGTTCCAAGGGCTTCTATGTGGGTATCAGATATGCTTTCTCTCCTTCAAATTCTTTGTCTTACCCATGTTTCCAGGTGGCTTTTTTTAGCCCATCAAAATCCAAATCACAGTGGCCTTTGCCTCTTTCTCTTCTAAATAGTCCTCCTAGTTCCATTGATGTCCTATCACCCGGCACATGCCTGGCCGCACCCCCAGAATTGTGCATGTCCACCTCCAGCTTCTTGAGGTTGCAACTGCAAATTGGGGTCTTCAGAGCCCACCTGCCCAGAACACCAAGGGAACACAAAAGAGACCATGTGAGGCAAGCAACAAACATATTTTCGTGGGTCACAATCCCTTCCACTTGAAACACACTTTCCCTGTCTTGTTTCCATTCTGGTAAGAATGAAGTTCCTTACAAACAAATATTCCTTTCAAAAAATGTATTTACACTTTTAATAAACAGGAAAACAAAACATTTCCTATAGTCCAGGCTGGCCAATTTTGCCATCCTGATGTACCTACAATTTGTGCTCATAGTAAAGATTTTTATAGGAATCTTTTATTTATTTATTTATTTATTTATTTATTTATTTTATTTTATTTTATTTTATTTTGAGGGCAGTGTCACTGGCCCTCTTATGTGGGACCGAACCAGGGCCACTGGCTTCCCAAGCCAGCGCTTAACCACCGCACCACTCAGCCGGCCCAGGAATCTTTTATTTTTAAAACTACCTTCATATACAATATTTTGAAAGCAGTAGCAAACAGTAAATTGCATTACCAATACTACCAAGCCTTCTAAAATTTAGTAAACACAAGCTTTCGAATCAGGGTTTTTAGACTCATTGCTTACTAGTACTTTGTCTCGATTCTTATGGAAAATGATTAAGAATCTTTTAGAAACAAAGCCTGGCCATAAATCTAAAACCTAATACCTTACAGCATCAAATCTTGACCATGTCACAACTTTAGCGTGCAGCCTTGGTGAAAGCTTACGGTGAGTTTTGTGTTCCTTGAATATATTACGGTGGAGCAGGGGGCCGAGGCGGGTGGCAAGTGAGTACAATTTACTCAAAAAATTCACTTTTGCAGGAAAGCGAAAGTGCTTCCAGACTCTGACTGCTGAGTTCTAGAGCTGCAGTTCATGTGCTCATGCAGTAGATTCCCCCCCTGACCCCCCCGCCTTTTCCTTCCATCTGAACATTCCACAGAAGAGAAAAGTCCTGCTCTCTTTTTCAGCTGGAATCACACCAGTTTCTGTTTCTAACCTGGGAAGAATGTGGAGCGGCCTGCAAAGGCCCCCACCCCACCCCCCGGCCTATTGTTAGGCTCCCCGGCATTGATCCTTGCTTTTAACATCATAATGAAGGATGCTCTTTAGTGGATTATCTTGAGAAGGGATTAACTCCTTCAAGTCTTCTAGGGGGCAAGGTGTTTTGAGCCCTAAATACACACCAATTGCCTGCTTAACTTTTCATCTTATTTTGAAAACTGCCCAGCTGGAATTCAAATTCTTTTCCATAGAGCTGAATTTTATTAGTAGCAAAGTTGGAGTTGGGGGCAGCAGATGCTAAATATAAGCACTGTTCTTTTAATCTCGTGGGCCAAATGTTTCAGATAGTTTGCTGAGACAGGCACGTCAGGATGATGAAACTCAATCTAAACGTCGCTGTAAACTGCAAACGTTTAAATCCTTGTCCCGATATCTCCCAGGCCCATGACTTAAACCTCAAGAACACCTTACTTTTTACTACGGCTCTGCCTGGGAACTCCATCTGCCTATATGGCCCTGGTACTGTCCACATTTTTTGTAAGTCACACTCAAAGGAGAATTCAAATGCCTGGTACACACACACACACACACACACACACACACACACACACACACACTTGAAAAGAGGACTAATTGCTCTATAATTTATAATCAAGTGGTTTCTTTAGCCTTTGCTTCTTCATCTTAATAACCATTTATTTCTGTCTGCCTATTACATTAACACCAAAATCTTACATTTGTTTCAGATCCATCTTACCCCCCTCCCTAACCTCAGTTCTGATATTGACTACTTCCATTGTATTATCCTACAGTTTTCCAGAGAACTAAATAGTTCTAAATTTGTTCTTTCTTCAACTTTTCTGTTCATGCAAACTTTTTTCCTCAAGAGCTGACAACTTTTCCTTTGTTCAACCCAAAGAATATTTTCACCATTGAAAACACTCATTTTAAAGACTTTTGTTAAATGTAGAAAATTCCTTTTAAACAAATGCATGGCAAAAATTTGTTCTTGGAACTTTGTCTTTCAGGCTGATTAATTTTTTTAATCAAATAGCAATACCCATCACTGGCAGTTCTTTAAAAAATAACATATAAATAAAGTTTAAAATGTTTTATTAACTGTGTAAAAGTTTCAAACATCTATACAACAGAAAAAGCACCCGAAAGACCTTGAAAAAAAGTTTCATAATTTTTTTTTAAACCCAGAGAATCCAGGTGCACTTTCTTGTGAACAAAATGAAATGAACTCTTATTCTTTGTTTAATATATATAATAACTGTATTCTAGAGGCTATGCCTTAATTGTAAATAATCCTCCACATTCTTTCAGTGTAAACTCTTTAAAGAGTCATGAATTTTATTTATACTCTCTCTCTCTTTGAGAGTCTTTTGTTTATTTGCTGTTTCGTTCTTTGTGAAATAACACCCCCAGAGGAAAATCCCCCTCGCTGCTTAAGGAATTAGGCCAGAGACAAAAGCAGGGAATTCTTTAAGCCTTGTTTTGTGCTAAGAGAAATGTTTGACGTTTCTGTGGAGAGGTGTTTAGTTTGGATTCATTAGGTCTTAGGGACTCTTTTCTCTTTTCTGGCCTTTCAGATTCTGTCACTGTTTTTTTCTGTGTTTGGTAGACTGAAGAGACATTACCAGAGTGTAATTAGGTTTCCTACATTCGAATAGCAAAAATCCACTTGTTTTAAATGGGGAGACCGAGTGTTCCCCTCACTCAGCAGGCCCACGCCGGAGTCCCACTTTCTGATAACCATCTGGGTGGAAGAACAGAGAGCGACAAAAGCAAGGAGGGAGAAGGCTTTCGCAGAAATTTATGCCCTGGTTGAAATAAACACCTCCCGTAAGCATCTTTAAACAAAGCGATTGACGGTCAATCCAACAGTTCCACCCGCAAAGGCCTGTGCTTCAACTAAAAACACGAAAGAAATTCAGCTGTAACATTATTTTTTTTAAAGCAAAAGGAAATTTTTAAATATTTTTTTTTTATTTTGCAACACCCTGGCTAAACTCCATTCCCTCCCAAGGTCATTTAAAAGATGTCTGTGGCTTGGCCTGGAAATGATGCTTTCTGGACACGGTATCGTGGCCAGATCATCTCCTTCTGCTGAACAACAGAGAGGGACTTTGCTAAATGACTAGTTTCGGCGCCTGAATTAGCAGAAGCTCAGCTATTTGGTAATTCCCCAGATCCTAGAGCCAGAAGTAAAGCTTGATAATATTTTTCCTTTCTTCTTATATGTGACGTTATAGACTAAGCCACCCTGATTTGCTCTCTGCTTTACCATGGTTGGTGGCAAAGCATGCACGAGATAAAGGCTTCACTCAAGAACAGACCATACTACATATATAGTCATATACAGTAATACCTTGGTTTGCAAGCATAATTTGTTCCGGAAACAAACTACTCGTATTGCAAGACATCGCTCATTTACCACATTAAAATGTATTAGAAATGTTTGTTTGTCTTGTGGAAAATTTGCAAACCACATTACTCGCAATCCAAGGTTTTACTGTATAATATATAACTATAGTTGACAGTCAATATTATTTTATGTTAGTTTCAGGTGTACAGCACAGTGGTTAGGCGTTTATGTAATCTATGAAGTGATCCCCCGATTAGTCCAGTACCCATCTGACACCCTACATAGTCTTTACAACATTATTGATTATACCCCCATACTGTATTTCACATCGCCGTGACTATATTGTGACTACCAATTTATACTTCTAGTCCCTTCACCTTTCTCAGCCATCTCCCAACCTCCCTCCCAGTATGTTGTTTTGTACACCTGAAACTAATAAAAAATAATAATCCAGTAATTAGCAAGCACTAACCATGCAGACTACACAGGCTCTGTTCCAACTAAATCCCAGTTGATGTTCCAGAGCTTGCTAGTCTCAGCCACAAAGGCCTCTGACTTTCTGCCTAAGAAACATGCCCTGTGGCATCTGCGGGGCCCTCTGTTCTCCACTCATCCCGCACCTCCGATGAAGTTCACAGGCACCCATGGCTGAGCCCTCACCAGTGACATCCTTCTTGGGATGCGAGCTTTCTCTGGCTGGCTGACAATAGCCCTTTGGCAGATCTGGCTGGGAAAGCATTAACCAAAACAAAAGCCAGAAACACAGAAGAAAGGCCTACTGCTCGTGATTAAATAGGAGAAACCAGATAATAACATCTTTCACTGGTGGAGTACACCATTGTCAAGTATGCCTCCCCAACCTTCCCCTCTAAAAAAAAAAAAAAAAAAAAAAAAGTACCAAATTAGCTTGGCTGAAACTGTGGAGGACCTATCAGCCATGTCTACCCAGCCCCGATAACAAAGAAATGCGTAATGCACTAACCCCATCAGCTGATCGTGTCCAGGAAAGCTTTCAACATGCACCCCAGTGGACCTTTTTCTCTTTAGATGTTAAACTCTGCCATGTTCACTAAAATTAATTCTAATCTTAATATTATTTAATAGAGTGAAAAACTCAGATGATTTTTCCCCCTTCTTTTTGAAACCCTGGATTGTAAATTGTAGTTGAACTGCTGTGAGGACCCAGAGGGGTGCATCAAAAACCATTTTGCTGTTCCGCATAATTTAGAGGGCTTTGAGAATAAATATAAAGTAAAGAAAAAAAACAATGGTTAAAATCACTGATTCTTTAAGAAGGGCACAAGATAAGTCCATGCGACTTTGTTCACTGAAGAATAAGTAGGAAGGGGTAACAAGATAAGCATTTGTGAAAAGGTACGAATATCAATAAAATATAAGTTATTATTTGAGACATTAGAAGAAAGATTTGATAATCCAAGTATGAATCATGGATGGAAACTTCTAAAGTTTCCTTTCCTAAAAGAAAGAACATAATGGTCTCTGGGCAGGAATGGGGGTTGATTAGAAGGAAAAGGGGAAATGCCAAGAAATGGAGCACGCACCGCATTCACCCAGGAGTCTTTCTTTGAATGGCGGTCTGAAAAACTTGTCAGGCAGGGCTTTTGCCCTAACAGAGGAAGTTCTCAGTCCCTGGACAAGGATGGCATATTGCTGATCAGTCCCCTTAGGTTAAAAACCATCCTTCTCAACAATGAGCCCGCATTTTAGAGAAGTGTGGCCATCTGTGTCCCCGGCACTGATCCTAAAGAGTCCGGAGGGGCAGGAAAGGCAGCCAGCAAAGGAGCCTCTCCTTGTGATTGAGGGGGCAGGAGGAAGAGGACAAACGTCCTAGTCTTTAAAGAAATGCGACTCTGATCATTAACACAGGTGAATCAACTCATGAGAGGAAAACCCAATGTGTTGTTTCATTATACAGAATAAATGGAGTCGACCAGATATATGGAAATAGTTATAGTTACCATTTTCTTTCCTGTTTAAATCCTCAGAGGCAGGGAAGAGAAGCTAAGCTCTTCTTGAGGACCAAAAGCAACAAACTTTGCTTAAAATATGCTTTGGCATATTAATTATTCAGTGGTGAGGAGGCTGGGCTGTTTACCACTGGCATGCCATTAAGCAAAAGGCCACTGATAAGGACGTAACAATGATGGAATTTTCTCTGCAAGCCTGCATCCATTCATACCATATAAAATCAATTACTATAATTCCCAAAGGACTTTTCCCCCCTAAATCTTCCCAATATAATATGTTCTAATGTGCAAAGAAAGCTGCAGAGAACACCCTTCATCTTAACCCTGGAGCCCTTGGCCCTCAGCACCTCAGGGTCTTTATTAATGGTAATTAATTAGGACCAAATGTGTTTCTATATTTTAAATCTCTGTGTAAATATACTTCCTATATCCTAAACAAAAATAGCTACTATCTCTGCGTAGCATTCCTCTTATTTGTTCATTACTGTGCAGATAATAACTTTAAATACACATGATCCTTAAACTTCTTAATAAAGACAAATTGCCTTCGTTAGCCATTATAAAGACACATATTTTGCAATCATATGTGGGTTTGTAGTTTTGAGAAACTGGAAAATTTAGCATTTCTTCCAAAAAAATAAAAAAATAAACTAACAGTTTAGTGGTTACCAGTGGAGAGGAGAGTGGGGGGAGGTTAAAGAGGGTAAAGGGAAGAGGGTAATGGTAACAGAAGAAGACTAAACTCTGGGTGGTGAACACACAATGCAATATATAGATGATCTATTACAATATTGTGCACTTGAAACTTCTATAATCTTATTAACCGCTGTTGCCCCAATCATTTTAATTTAAAAATAAATAATTAAAAGATCATACCATCGAGTGAGGGGATAGAAACTCAGAGTTTCTTTTCAGCAGTAGCTTTTGTTTTTCTTACAGTGACCAAACCCCGTCCCATCCTCCCTTGCTTACTTGCAGATAAGGCAGGATATCTCGAGGCATTAACGATGTAATTATGCCTCATATATTCAGTTAGTTCCTAAATCTCCTTCTCTCTGTGTGACATCTAACTGTGCAGCCATACTATAAAAAAATGTAACTGATTTCCAAAGGGAATAGTTGAAACAAAAAGAGATGCGTTTCTGGAGAGGGCATTTTGTTGAACCATTTCTAGAAATAAGCCAATGTCCTCAGAAAATTAATATAAGTACATACTGGTTCTTGACAGGATGGATTTCATTTAGACCTTTCAATCTTTTCTATCGAACCATTCCACAGGATAACATGCAAGCTAATGGTACCTTTCTAACAATTGTAACCCTTACTTTTATTTCTCACAATAAAAGCACATTTTGAAAAGATTTCTAAAATTTTTTCTCCTACATTGGATTAAATATAAAAATCAAGAGTTTTGCTTACAACTGCTAAACGGGTAGTTTTGGTTCTTCTTCTTAACCAAATTCCCAGCATAACAAGACAATTTTCTATATTTGATATGGATGGTAAGGGTTCTTTTGCAGATATTATTTTAAATGTGATTATCTCATCTCCCTTTTTTTAAAAAACATATTGTTACAAAATAAAGACTTTTTTCCCTTAGGTTGTCTGTCACTTTTGAAATGGGAAACATGATGAATTATGGCACATTTGTTTTGCTATGCTTTATCAGCCTCATTAGAGATGATGCATGATCTGAACTTTACAGAAGGGAAAAAAAAATACATGGACGCCCTCTCTCTTATCCTCTCTGTTTACCTCTGACATTGTGCCATTTTACTTGTTGCACAAACTGACCACCTATTAAGAAAAAAGGAAGCCTCGTCTGTAAAACTCTTGGT
The DNA here is from genome assembly GCA_033961575.1 of Aselliscus stoliczkanus. NCBI lineage: Eukaryota > Metazoa > Chordata > Mammalia > Chiroptera > Hipposideridae > Aselliscus > Aselliscus stoliczkanus. The sequence continues at coordinate 29,701,318 of CM066741.1, forward strand.
TTTCCTCTAGAATAGCCCTGAGCTTGAGCTGTGAATGCTCAGTGATATGTCTAAATTTCTACCTTTTTCCATTGTCATGCTGTGCAAACAAACAATTTCATGTGCTTGTATAGATTTGATTGAAAAGATTATTTTTAACTCAGTTTCCCAGTGAGAGAGCCTTCAATGAGAAAGCTTCAGTTGAATAAAATCCACTTTCATCCACAAATTTAAACAAATCTTACTCTCTTTTAGAATCATATGTTTTGCTGAATATTCTTTTTTTTTTTTTGAGGCAGTGTCACTGGCCCTCACATATGCTGTCTGAACCGGGGCCGCTGGTGTCCCAAGCCAGTTCCCAACCACCGCACCACTCGGCCGGCCCTGAATATTCATTTTTAAAGAAAATTTTAAGACTGGGTTATAAACTGATTTATGCCAAATAAGTTTTAAATAAGTCTTGAAAATACAAAAAATTTATTACAGAGATAAAAGGCCATATCTTCTTACTTGTCTCTAAGGTACTTGGAAAATTGGATTTGCACTAAAACCTGGACAGGTTCACCGTGATGGAGGTGACAGAAAAATGTCTCCCCAACTTGAGTTCAATACTTATCAGCTAAAACAATTCCTCTCTAATCCCTTAGACGTTAACTGCTGCTGAGATATAAAATGCAAATGAATATTATTTTTAAATGTTAAATGCAGAGTGGAGAAAGCACTGGACTTCAAAATCAGAAAGGTAACTGATTACTTTGAAAGCAAATATACATATTATCTGAATTTCATTTTCACTGATATAGTTTCATTTCTGGCCCTTTGTGGCTGGTGAGTTAGACTCCTACTTAATAGGATCACTGAGGCACTTCCATTAAAAATGATAACCAAAGCCCAAAATCATGGAGAACTGCACTACAATCCCTTCACATATTGCTTTGGAGAAGACTAGAAGACTAGGTGGCCCATAAGTCAATCTTTATTTTTAAGGATGTTTTCAAAAAGAGTATCTATACTTTTGTACTGTGGTGACCCCGTCAGAACGGACCCGGCACAGATGGAAATGATGTCTAGAGGAAAGATCAATCTTAATCCAATTATCATTTGATCAGATAAAGAATTCAGTTACTTACAACCCAGGTGAGTCTTGTGAAGGAGGATGCAAGAGGCTCTGCAAGCACAGGGTGTCAGGAGGGGCCCCCCGACCTGGTGCAAGATGCCAGGGCTGGGGAACCTACTGCAGGATGTCAGGGCGCTCCAATCTCATGCTGAATGTCAGGGGGTGGACCTAGGTCAGGATGTCAGGGGGCCCTTACCCAGCGTGGGAAATCTTGGGGTCTGAAGCTAGCACACGATATGGGGAGGGGACAGGGATGGAGCTCAGGATGTCAGGGGAAACTTCCTCAGAAAAGAATGTTAAGGTAATAATGAGGCTCCACCTCCAAATACCATCACAGTGGGGATCAACATATGATGATTGGAGTTTCAACATATGAATTTTATGGGGACCCATTCAGTCCATGACAGACTGGCTTGCTTATACCACAGCTGAATTACCTACCCCCAAGAAGTGTGTTAAGCTCTCTCTCACAGCACAGAGCAAAAGAGAGAGACCGACCTTCCATTAGCTCTGAGCCCTCTTGGCATCCTGGGTTTTCAGGTGGCATTGTTTAGTAGGCCATGGGATCAAAGAAATATGGAGGGCAAGGGAAAGAATTCTAGACAAATATACAGGTTTGGAAGCCAGCCAAGAGTATACAGGAAGAGCCAAGGCCAAAGGCGAGGCCCTGGGGAACTCCTGTCACACAGACTGAGCCTCTTTCGTTTTGCATAATTTAGCATCAAACTATACTGTTTCATATTCTAATTCCTCTTATAGAAGACGTTTACTTTGCCAGCTAAACTATTAGATCCATGAGGTCATGAGAGTAACAAAGTTCTCTTATATCTAATCATTCGCCCCAAATAAAAGCCAGGAGTTGAGGGAACTATCTGAATTCCACCACCCAAACCCAAGAAACCAAGCAGCATTGATTTAAATATTCCATTCCACAACTCAATCACTTTGTTTTGTTTTGTTGGATGAACTGCCTGAATCATTGTTGGCTTCTTAAGTAGGTGAGATCAGTGATTCCTCATGGAGTATGGGTGGGGCAAAGGGGACAGCAGGTAACAGAATTTCTCTAGGATTTTCTGGAAGTCGGATTGCCAAATGCCATGAGGTAGTTGGTTGCAAATTGTCCTTCCCGAGACATGATGTTAGAAAAACCCTTTGGAAGTGTGAACTCTCACAGGACAGGGCCTCTTCCCTCCATCACCTCTTAGATGGACCCAGCTTTCTGTAATTGATGCTGGAATGTATGTTTATGTGTGCTCACAGATACAAAAATCATTGCATTGGTAAGGCCAGTTTCAAGTCCTAGGTATCTTTGTGTTTCCAATCATCCTCCTTCTGTTTGAACTGAAGAAGTGTCTTAACATGTGCTATTGTCTGAAAGTGTCTATGCCCCCAGATTCACATGTTGAAGCCCTGACACCCCACGCAGTGGTATTTGGAGATGGGGCTTTGGGGAGATGAGTAGGTTTAGATGGGATCATGAGGGTGAGGCCCCATGATGGGATTGGTGCCCTTACAAGAAGAGACTCAGGGGGCTCTCTCTGTCTCCTCCATGTGAAGACACAATGAGAAGGCAGCGGTGTGCAAGCCAAAAGAGAGTCCTCACTGAGAGACCAAGCTGCAAGCTGGCCTGAGACTCCCCAGCCTCTAGAACTCTGAGAGATGGCTGTTAGGGAAGCCACCCAGTCTGTGGCATTTTGCTGTGAGAACCCAAGCAGACTAATGCCATGTGTATGCCCAAGATGAGACCAAAACCCTTTCAAAGCTCTTTAAGGTGTAACGAGAGACACTGGTGAGAATGTCTGACATGACTTTTAAAATATTTGATCATTTGGAGTGATTTAGAACACGTTAAGGCGATATGAATAATGAATATATTCCATTTAGCCATCATCAATTTCACTGTGTAGGAATTTTGGTTTACTTGGTAATGCAATCTAATTTTGAAATTCTTCTACAACTTGTTTGAAGACATTTTGCCTCTGATATAAATATATAGATTTCTCTAATTAAACCAGCTATGATGAGAGAGTTAAATTTTGTGCCAAGAATATCATAAGGCATTATACCTCTCTATTAAAAAAATTAATATTTCCAGATTGGAAGAAATAGTGGTACATTTTTGAACTCTGAAAATCGGTTTCGTATCCGGATTCTCAGTGGGGCACCTGGTCCGTTTCCCTGCAGCCTGTCTACATCGGGGCATTGGTACAACTGTTTCTTTAATAAATCTGCTTTGAAACACAGAGGAGGCATGCTGTTTAAAAGCTGGTGAAAGGTGATTGCGAGCCTTGAAATAAAAAAGCCGAGTTTCATTTGAAAAAACAAGACCCTTCTCGGTTTGACTGAAATGCATTAAACAGGATAGAGAGACTATCTCTTGTAATTGTCAGCAGATTGGCAATCTGACATATAATTCTGGCAAACCTGTCCTTAATTGCTAAAATATGACTTCCTAGCAACTACAAGTGTGTTCTGGCAATGTCAAGTTATCCCAAACCACATGACTTGACTTCTGCTTTAGAATTAAAATGGAAGATTTATCCCAGGTTGAAGCTGTGCCTTGTGTGTTCTGCGAGAACTCCACAGACTGCAGACAGGAGAGCGGGAGATCGTGAAAGCATTGCAGTGCCCCAGGGGTCAGTGTCAGATACAATCTAATTTAACATCTTCATTAAGGCTCTCGAAGAGGGAGTAAGCCACATATTAATGAAATGTGCAAATGATATTAAACTGGGAGCTGGCGTAACCACCAGTAAGGACAAAGAAATAATAGAAACCCACCCAAAGAGGTTAAAACTATGAGCAGAAAATTATTACATGAAAATCACCTGCCTGGGATTGATAGCTTCAGAGATGAGCACTGGGAGTCAGAAATCTCCAAGTTTGGGGGCTGCATCCAGCTGGGAATTAAGAGGAAGAAAAAGAGGGCAACCTTTAGCCAGTATCTAATTTAGACACCGATGTAAACACTTTACATCACATTATGTAAATTTATACAGTCTTTAAAATCAGAAAGATCACCAACTCTAAAACATAGATACAAGCCAACTCAAATGTGGTAGTTTAACTAAATACGACACAGATAGCTATTAAAAATGACTGGTGCGTGAACGATATGCAGAATATATGAAATACCATTAAGTGAGAAAAAAGACAGAACATAAGATATATGCATGATAATAAAATATAGCATAATACAACAAAAAATGTGTGTATGCTCATTAAACGAGCTCCAGAGGCCTCAACCCAGAAGCCACTTTTCCAGTATATACTGATTTGGCCAAAACAAATAAATGTCTGTCTGTCTGTCTGTCTCTCTGTCTCTCTCTCTTTTTAACAGTGAAACAATTTAGAAGCCCTGAACATCTAGCATCTATTTCTCCATCCTTTCCCGTTTTCCACCCAAACAACTGTTGGGACAACTGCCAAAGCTGTTACTAGAATAATATACCCTTGGGGCAGCATCTGACAACCTTTCCATCTTCTGTAGGAGTCCCCCGCCTGCCTATAACTTCTTGAAATCACTCTTCCTGCCTTTTCCACCTCTACATCTACTTGTACGTCAACAATCCTAGTCACCCAGTCACCCTGACCAAAAAAAAAACAACCTTTAAACAAGCAAACATCCTGAGACAGTGGTTTGCATTTTAGGGCTTCTATCCTTTCCCCATATCCCTTAGAATTCCTCACTGGACTTGTCTTAGTTGAACTAACGTAATGGCATGGACACAAAGGGAAAGCTTACATAACCACGTTTGACTTCAGCGCTCTATCTTTGGCGCCTACTCAGTAAAAGGTAGTTTCCTCTTGTCTTCTAATTCCTTCCGTGAAAGCCTCTACCCGCTTTGAGGAATCAGGGGGAGAAGCAGAGCAGGAAAAATCCTCGGTGGCCCAGATATACCCAAAGGGAACCCACAGACCTAGCTTAGAACCCCCAGCTGTGGCTCCTTCTAAACAGCAAGTTGTTTACAATGCAGGGTAAGTGAATGCAAGGGCCCGAGGTGCTGAGGTCCTAACATAGTAGGAAAAAATATTTCCGTGCTTCACACAAGGAACCTAGCCCATGACACGTAACTGGTTTGTACTGCCCCTGCCTCAAAATGCTTCAGGAATGTTAGTGGGTGACCTGAAGATCATAGCGGGCACCTGAGGAGAGATGACAAACACCAAAGAAGGACTGCAGCTCATAGGGGCAGAGACGCTGCAAACCTTCAGAGGACATCCTTGCCAATGAGGAAGTGTTGCTTTGTATTTTATATACTAGAAGGAGTGACGAGAAATCTGAGAACAAAATTCAAGGAGCAAACAGGTGGGCCAATTCGTACAAATTTTATTATAGTTTAGCCTTTTCACGGTCTTAAGATACCTAAAGGTGAATTTAATAAATAGGAGGAGTAACTACTGAAAGTTGCGTTCGTGATTCCCAAATTACAATAAACTTCTCCACATGAAGGTCGGATTTCCTTTAGTCCCTTACCCAAGTCCATTTACAAAGTATGATTCCCATGTAATCTCCCCGGTATATTAAACACAAATGCCTCCACTCCACCCGACCCCACACGCAGTAATTTCCAAAGTTAGAGAGAAACTGTTTCTCTTTGTAAATGGCTTCAAAAAGCCATTTACTTTCCTTAGATACTTCAGCTTTTCTTAATACACATCTGAAGTTCAACTGTAGACATTTGGGGAATACTTTCTATTATGATAAAATCGGACTTTTTTTCTCCCTAGAGAAAATTTAATTCCACTTACCTGTCTATGCCTTCTTTCACATGTATATGAACTACAAATTGTTCATATCACAATGTACGGGAAGACATTTAGTGCCTGTTCTGTGACAGCCATACTTCTAGGTGGTGGGAATGCAGACAAAAAAGAAATCAGATCGCATCAAACCTACTCCCTTCTCTTAACCTCCCCATCAGATGACAGACATTAACCAATGAAGAGTTTTATTTTATAGGCTGTATTTAAGCAGTGAAATTAATAACAGCAGTAGGTTTTCCAGGAATGCCACAAATAATAAATGACTTGGTTTTCAAATAGTAAATTACAAGTTCATTAAATGGAACTATGTGATTTTTTTTTTCAAAAAACAAAATATTAACTTTCAAAGATCATCAGAAAAGCCTGTGGCAAATGTAATATTGTTCACCGATATTTAGTTCGCCTCTTCTGGGCACATGGAAGGATTCTAATTCCCTGCCGCTTGGAAATTAGGCATAACCATGTGACTTGGTTTGGCCAATGAAATGTGAGCAAAGAGTGGAACTTCTTTCTCACTGGCATCTTTCAATGGCCAGTACTGGAATTCTGTCTTGCCCTGCCCTGGCAACCACTGAAGTGCATGTTGAAAGGAAGGTCACATACGTTCAGAGCTGTCACCTGGAGGTTAGCACCCTGGAGAGGCACATTACACGAGCCAGAATTAAACCTTCGTGAAAATCACTCACACTTGGGGATGTTTGTTACAGCAGCCTAACTTTGCCTATCCCGACTGGTACACTCATTAAACTTAAGGGCAGATATGATATCTTCATTATAAAGCAAGTGTTGCTCAAAAAAGATACAGTCATTCTAAACAACCTAATTGCTGGCTAGTCTAAAAGCAAGGCCACATGGTGGAGAAAGGTTTCAGCAGCCATGCAACAAGATTTTCATTTTGTGGAGTATTTTGAGTTGATGACTTTTCCCAGCCCACAGCTATCCATGAGAAGTAACAACAAAAAAAAGATCTGTACAGAGCAGCTGAGTTTGCAGAGGGCCTTTTTCTTCTATCCCACAGGTAGCCTGGAGGCCTGCATCCATACGTACCGAACAAACATTTTTAAATCCTCTAACGGAGGCAAACTGGTTTTCCTACTTCCACTGTCAGATGCTTAAAAGAGATTTTGACAAGCAAAAAAAATTACAAGTGATCAGGAAACAGTTCTCAAAATTGACTGTATAGTTATAATGATGGGCAAAATAAAAATAAATATGTCTAATCACAAAATAGTTTATCTTTTGCATTGAAGATCATTCTCTTGTATCTAATTTGGAGAGATACTTAACAAATAGTATAACAAAAGCTTTCTTCCTATTATAATAAGTAATTGATGTAGACGTAACCATTTTTGCCTGATGGGTTTCAGAGCCGAAGACTGACAGCCACTCACAGTACCATCATTGAAAAGCTGCAGTCTAGATGATTCCTTGTTGGGTTTTTTTTTTTTTAAGACATTTGTATGCTTCTTGAAATGAGAAAACATCCTAACCATAAAAGAGCACTATTAGATTTGCTTTCTTGAAGTACTTTGTGCAAAATTTGGAAACAACTTTGGAGGTCTGTCATGTGAAACCATTGAGACTGACCAAGTAACCAGTCTGAGCTTTGAGTCAGGAAACTAGCATGCTGGTGTCCTTTGCAGCCAAACCGTCTACTATTCAGGCCTAAAAGCCAGTTTCTCATTGTAAAGATGTGCTCATTCCTTCTCCTTGAACAACTTCCAAAGCTTCTCAATTGCCTGGTGCATAAACTTCACATTTCCTAGCCCACTCCTCTGTCCAAAATACCCTTTGCTCCCTTTGTGCCAAGTGGCTCTCACTCCCCAGACCTATCATCGTGCTCCTTCATGCTGTTATCTGAGACATGCTGCTTCCACTTCTTTTTCTCCACTGGTGAGCTCCTTTCTCACAGCTGGCTCACATGACATCCCTTTGGTTAAGCCAATGCCACTTGTTTCTTTTGGAATACCTACTGTGAATGCGGTGTTTGTTTATGGGACTATATCACATGACATGTTTGCTATATTTTATTATAATTTTTAACTACTGTCTAGGTGGACCAACCCGACCTTTTCAGTGGCAAAGAATGTATTTTTATTTAACTTTACGTCACACCCTCCCCTATCAAATAGCTCGTGTCTGGCATATAATTGTGGGGAAATATTTGTTGAATGAGCAAATGAGTGAATGATTGAATGAATGAATGAATGAATGAGAGCTGCATTCAACTGGTGATTGTACCAATAACCTTTGTGTGACCTTGGCCAGATCATTTCACCTCTCTGTGCCCTAGCGTCCCGATAGGAGAAAGGGGGACAATAATTGTTACCTGCCATGGAGGGATGCTGGGAGGATTAATGAAATAATTTTTGCAAAGCAGTTTGAGATCCCTGGAAGAAAGGCACTATGTAAGAACAAAGTGTTATTATAATTATTATGTAGCACCTTTCATCTGAGAATCTCAAGGCACTTCACAAAACATTAACTCATTAATCTTCCCAACGCTCCTGTGAGGGAATTCCATTATCTCCGTTTTAGACAAGGGGACGGCGCAGACAGCAAGAGGTTAAATTGCCTGGCCTGCCAAGTGCCCTTTCCAAGGGCAGGTCTCCCTTTCAACCTGTAGACTGGTAACTTCCCCCTTCTCCCTGTGCAGAGAAAGCCATTGAGAGCCTGGGCTGGATGGCAAAGATCCAGCTGGCATGACAGGTTAGGTTAATACCTCCCACAGAAGAAGGGGTGGGCTGGGGCAGCAAGGTGAAGGCCACAATCCTCCCCTCAACTGTAACAGAGAGACGCCCTGTGAGCCATCCCTCGCCATCCCTCGCTCACCCTCCTGCAAAGCCTTTGGCTCCAATCTTTTCATCAGCCCTCTTTTAACTTGACACCTTTCCGAGATGTCTGTCTCTCAGCCAGAAAATGTCTCATCACCTTGAATACAAAGGTAGCAGTTTAGCAACCAAAGAAATAATCCTAAAGACGACATTCAAAGGAGCTTTCCCCTTCTAATACTGGTTTTCCTGCTGAATCCCATGAATGTTAGCTGAGACAGGTGGCACTAATCCTCCTTCTAAAAGGAAAAAGGAAGAATGTTAGCTATTCTGCATATAGTGGGGAGGGAGAGGAGGGGGGGGCCATAGTTTGGATAAAGATGCTGTTACATCAGGATTTGGTCTCACGGAGTGGAGCCATTTCTATTCATAGCTAACCAGGGAAGCGACAATTGTGCCTTTTCTCACAAAGGTTCAATTCATACTTCCTGGATATGGCGGTCAGGGTTACTGGCCCAATAATGTGGGCAAATTTGCTGCAAACAGACGGAGCATGGGTGTCTGAATGTCCTGGCCATAACAGAGTCTACAGGCCAGGTGAATTCAGCATTCATCCTTCCCATAATGCTTCCTTCATACCCACTTCTTGGGCAAACATTGAATTTCATCTGGATTTTCAATCCAGAAGAGCATAATTTAGTTCATTATGATAAGTTTCGTGCTGATTTCCCCTCTGAAACTTGGAATGGAATATCCCTCAACTTTGTCCATACTTGTGGCTCTTCTATCCTACCCATCTTCTAGCTACTGAGAGCAAATGGGGCCCCTAAGTTAAGTGAGTTCAATTACGAGAAGAACCAAGTATCAATAGTGATGATAGCTTTTAAACCCACTATCCGAAGAACCCCCACAGCATCCAGCACATGTTAAGTGATTCAGTATTTACAGAAAGAAGAATTCATCTTTGATTTTTAGATCCAGGCTTTATTTCTCTGAAGTATTTTGTTACCAGTGAGATCCTGCTTTCCAGTTAGTATTTTGCCTCTCCACTATAGAATTCTAAGCAACACTTCCTTTCCAAGTGCAAAGCAATTCCACCCAGTGACCCAGTACTATGGCCAGCACTGGACAGGCACTTACTTAAACGATGGGTCCATATGGGGCACCTCATTTCTCAACAGGAACAGTAGAGTAACCCCAGGTGAACTGGTTCCAATGTATCCTCCACAAGTTGGCGAAAGAGAGCCGTGACAATGATCACTTCCATTTCTCCCCCTGCACGACGGCCAGGCCTGTGCTAAGCCCTTCACAGACTCCAGTCTCCACACAACAAGCAGGAAGACTGCCTCATCCCCCCTTTCGGGGCAGAGGCTTATCACACGATGAGTAAGTGGCCAAGCTGGGCTCTGAGCGCAAGTCCGTCGGCCCCATGGATTCCCCCCTAGGGAACCCCTCCCCCAGGGAGATACTTGCTTTGTCTCAGGCCCGTTGATGTTCACGTTGGTGGAGTCTTTGCCAGGGTTCCCAAAGTTCACAAAAATCTCATTTTCAACTCAGGCTAAGCAGAAGACACACTGTCTCCTGTAGTCTGCAAACATTAAAAATGGCAACTAGAAGTCTGGATACCAGAAGGAACCCTGCTCGCTCAGGAACTCCAGGGGGGGCATAGCTTTTAACTTTCACATTGATTTCTTCAACATGAAATTTATCCAACCAACATGAACATGTCAAAATAGACAAGCCTCCATTGTGCAGCTTCGGAGATTCAAAATGTCATGGAAAAGTAAGGTGTTTTGGAATGAAATGACTCCTCTGGTGAGTTCTGTCTGAACATGACCACTGGAATTTCAGAATTGACTGTAGGGAGATACAAATGTAAATGAGCCTGGCCTGCGAGATCCCAGGCTGCAGGGTTTTCTGGGGAGAGTGATAGGAAGTTAAACAGTAATGGTTTCATCCCAAGAAAATTAACCTTGGATTAGGGGCCAAACTGCTTATGCATGCCAAAAAAACGCCCCCAGATGTTTCTAAAACTCAACCACTTCCAAAGAGTTGGGTATTACAAAAAAAAAAAACAACAAAAAAAAAACCTCTATAACTCTATAATATTGCCCCTTTGCCAAACATGGCTAGATTAATTAGCATGTCCGTCAACACTGCTCTTTTTAGATTGACAACTCTCTTTCCAAAATTGATTAAAAAAATAATAATAATTGCCTGACCATCCAGACGCTAATGTGCTTCTGCACTCAACAGCTTTTATGGGCCTTTGAAATTCTCACCTCCATTTAGGGACCGTTTTAATTGGACCCTAGACCACTGGGTCTCGCTCACACCTCCCGTTCCAGACGCTAAAAGGGAGGGCTGCGAATCCCAGGCCCGCCAGCAGGATGACCAGCAGGTGTCTGAAAAAGGGAAAACCTGTGGCTGCTTCCTCGCCTTTCCACGTTTAGTTATAGTTGTCATCTGCAGACATGTCTAGACAGCTGCTAGAGCTACCCACTGAGGCCGGTGTCACTAAGTGGCATCAAAACTGTGCCAGGAGGCAGGTAAACCCCGCACCCAGGGCCAAGTAGGAAGCATCCAGAAGCAAGGAAAGGCAATGAATTCCCAGCTGACCCTGCGCCTTGAGGAGAACAGCCCAGCTGTGAGGGCCCTGGGATGTCCTTCACAAAATAGCCGAGAGGTCGTAAGAGCTTTTCATCTTTGGATCCCATGGCATCCTAGGTGTGGCAATCACTTGTTTCATTGTCTGTATTTCCTAGTAAAACTTTTCAAGGGCAGGGAGTGGATTAGCTCCCTTCACCAACACACCCCGAACCCCTAGTGTAGGACCTACCAAGGGGGAGGCAGGCAAAATATTTTTGAATATCAGATGTTACCCCGTGACCTGGTTTTGTCTTTTGGACAATATTCATTCATTTTACAGCTATGGATTAAGTTGCTCTCTGTGTGTTGGGCATAGCATCCGTGGGATGAGGTTGAATGACATGTGACTTCTGATGAGGCATTTCATTGGAGCAGGTGGCCCAGGCTTTAAGAGGCAGAGGAAGGAACCATTAGTTCCTAGACAAGAAAGGTGGTAACACAGCGAGGAAGGAGGGGACAAGGGACGGACACCCGAGGGGGTCCTAGGACGCCCTGTATCTGTTCTCCGCTCTGGTCTTCTGCCTGGATCTGAGGGTGGAAAGACAGGGGCCAAGAGGTGTGGGGGCTCCCGCATCAGCTAGGGCTCCACAGATGTCCAAAGGGCTTGTTTGCAGCGACCACCAAGAGCTGGGTCTTTGAGGCGTTCTCCCAGCCCTCACAGCTGATGCCATCTTATTACCCACCAGCTCAATGGCGAGCAGACAGCCTTCCCTTGCGTGTCACCCTGTATTCATCTTGGCACCCAGTGGAGCGACCCCGTTCGGTGGAGGCCACACCAACCCTGAGACCACAGTGCCTTCGTTCAGCGCCACTCCATCTTGCATGAGCGCAGTGGCCTGAGGGAAAGCCTTCTGAGACTTGTTCCTTCAGCCACACTGTGGGGCCAGTGATTCTGCTCTTGTTTGCTTTATAAGCTTCTTGAGGATACAAAGCCCCGTGGGGATCTTAGAGAAAAGTGCAGTGTCACATGACAGTGAAGGGATGTCAAGAAAATGTTTTTCCTCCTAATTTTCTTCTCAAAATGGAGATAGTGATAGAAATGATAGGAGAGGTGGTACATGAATTTGAGAGGATGTAATTGATGTATTGGTGTATTTATTCAGCAAATGAGTAAGTGCTTGTTGTATGCCTGTCTATAATATCTTAAATGGAACCTCCCCCTACTGTGTGATGGTGCTTTATCATCACATAACATTTGATGTTATATGTGAAATGCTATGTGAATCCCCAGTGAGTGTTCATAGGGAAAGGCTGGGAATCAATAAGGTCCTGTATCAGGAGTGATACTAGATTAGGAATTTGTAACTTCACTAAGAAAGGGGGGGCCTTAGTGGGCAGCTGTCCTTTCTTCTTCCCGCTATATCAGCTTAATCTTAAAACTGTAAGCTCGCCACACATGTATTTGAATGAAATAAGGCGTGGAAGAGGAAAATATAAAACTGACTCTTGGGAAAGCAGTGGTCCTCCAAGTGTGGTTCCTGGACTGGCAGCTTCGGCATTACCTGAGATCCGACCAGAAATGCAGCTTCTCAGCCCGCTGCAAACCTGCTGTACCTGAGCCTTGGGGGTTGGGGGACAAAGGGGATGTTCAGCAACCTGTGTTCAAACAAGCCCTCGCGGTGGGTGTGATGAACCTTATTGTGAAGCCTCGTGATGCTGCTAGGCAGGGGATCAAACTCCAATAGAGTGTGAGGCCACATCCCCAAAGATGGGTGAAAAAAGGGTTTTATTTCTCACCCTGTAACAAGGAAGTATTTTACACCACCTTCAATAAAATAGTTTCATCAAAAGACTATTGTGCCTATTATATGTCTTTAACCCAAAACTCTGATAGTGCTTACGTGGGGATGGGGGGAAATAACTGACTGAAAAGGAAAGTTTTATTTCATGGTTTTTTTGTTGTTATTTTGTTTTGCATCTTTTCCCAATGCCAAAGTCAACGGCACTTTGATCTGAAGTGTCATATTAACCTTATTAAGGAGGGAAATAATTTAGAAAAGATACGAACTTTATTATTTCCAAGCTCTTTTTTCAATAGTTACCTATATCTTACGGTAGTCTAATTTTTTTGGTTCTATAAATAGTCATCTCAAATAATAAATTTGTTGGCTGTGGGAACACAGGTGATAAACAAGTGTCTTCAATACAAATTTCAATAACTATAACAACCCCCCAAAACTCCAATTAAAGCCAGAAATATATATAAAAATCTAAGCTAAGGTCTCTGAAGTTTGGGCACTTTAAATGCAAGAATATGACAAAGGCTCTGTTCCATGAAATGCTTCCTTATTATTCCATGTACTTGGCCATGAAGTCACACCCAGAACTAACCTGTGGGATTAGCTGCACTGGTTACAGAATCCAGAATATGGTACCGCTTTCATCACAACTCCCCGCAGCAGTCATCCTAAAGTTGTTCTGAGGTCCTTTGGGGCACCCCACTCCCCCAGCTTCTTTTATGTCTTTACTAGAAACCTTTAATGCGGACAACGTTTCATTATTTTTTTCTTCTGTATCCTGGGCCATTCATATGGCTCTTTACCCTACTGAGTTCACTTAAGAACACTAAGTAGATGCACAAGCAAAATCAACTGGTGTTAATACCTCTAATTCAACAGGTGCTAATGTGAAAATAATGATGGCCACAAATTAAACAGCTGGTGCCCAGCCACCTGCCTCTTTCTCCCTTAATGCGACTATAAACGGATCTGTGCTATGTATAGACACATCTGATCAGATGGGGTCGATATACAACTGTTCTCTGAGCATCTCTAAACACTTAGTCACAACCTTGGATTATAATAACTCTTTCACTTCATTTTTCCCAATTCCCAGTCACCATTTTGTATCATATAAATATCTTGGCAATGATAGCGTAGATGGCTGAAGAGTGAAAAAGTCAGCATGATTGGATGCTAATTTAGCAGAATTACTATTGACCAGTAGTCCTGATATGCTTTTCTATTAGTTAGCTCCTGCTGAGGAATGATTCCATAAAGACTCTGAAATAGAATTTTATCTTCAATTCCCTTCACCAATTTTTGATTGCCCATCTGCTATAGGCAATATTATGTTGCTTTCTGTCTTTCCTAACATTGTATCTAACAGTTCATCACAGGGGACGCTGGAAGGGCCAGCAAGTTGAGCCCCTAACTGGACTTGCTCAAGCAATGAACAGAGAGCTACATAGACTTAACCAGAAAATTAGTACAGAGAGCTCTTTCCTGTATGGCATCTGAGCAATGAAAACTTACTGCAGACCTGCGTCTTCTGCCAGTTAGCACTTCCGGTCTCATATAAGGCAAGATGAGAGTGTAAGCTATCCTAAGAATTCAGTGTGTTTTCCCATTTGAGAGGGGGGAAAGATAACAGCCTGCTCTGGGTTGACCAGTTGTTTCTCCCAGTTGACTGAAATAATCAGATGTTCTAGCCTCTTGTCATCTGAATTGTGGAGACAACATGGGCAAGCCGGTAGACCAAAAATTAACCTCACTTGCTCAAAAAATACTTTTTTTATCATTAATACATGTGGAGTTTTTTTTGAACCTTTTTAAAATTGAAATATACTTGACATAGAGCTTTGTGTAGATGTAAACTATCCATGTTAATTTAATACATTTATATATTGCTCTCTGATTTCCATTATAGTGAACATCAGCGCCTCTGTTACATCACATAATTACTATTTCTTTTTGGTGGTTGGAATAATTAAGTTCTAGTCTCTTAGCAAGTTTGATGATTATAATACAACATTATTATCTATATTTCCTATCCTGTGCATTAGATTTCTAGGACTTCTTTACTACTTGTGGCAAGTTTGTGCCCCCACACATCTTTTTTCCAGCCTCCCACTTCCTGGTAACTTCCATTTCACTCTCTGTTTATATAAGCTTGGCTTTTTTAGATTCCTCATGTAGATGATAACATGCAGTATATATCTTTCTATGTCTGATTTGTCTCACTTAAACGTAATATCTTCAAGGCCCATCCATGTTGTTGCAAATGGCAGGATTTCCTTTGTTCACGTGACAGAATAATATTCCATTGTGTATACATCACATTTTCTTTATCCATTTATCCATTGATGGGCACTTAGGTTGTTTCCATATCTTGGCTGTGTTGAATTAATATGGGAGTACATTTAGCCCTTCAATATCCTGTTCAAAACAATTTAAAATTTTGATAAATTTATCAGCCAAAAGAAATAAATGTGCCTTCGTACAATTGAATTATGAGAATAGAAAGTAATGAAAATTTAACAATAAACTCAGTGCCAAAATGGAGACTTAATTGGCTACTCTGCTATGGCTTATCCATCACACCTTCTTCTTTTCCACTATGTTCTGTTAATTAATTCATCAAATTTTTATTGAGCCACTATCATATGCCACACACTGTATCCTTAGAGTAGTATTTGTTCCATGCAGCTTATGAATACAAGTTTTTGTGAAAGCTTCTTAATCCATCCACTATATCTGTCAAAAATGTATACTGTAACTATTAAATCATTTTTTTTCAGATTATGAGTCACAGCCTCCTACTATGAGAATCAGTTTTGTGGTTTGCAACTAGCATTTACTTTTCAAAGTGAAATAGACTACAATGGGATATATCAGTGTGCATTGCAGGTAGTAAACATTACATTGAAAACTTTGGTTTCCATAATGCACATTTGCATCTGTGTTGCAATGTAAAATATATTGATTACTATGGGTCTCAGGTAACTTAGTTTGAAAATCGTTTCCCTAGACTACAGGCTCTTGAGAATAGAGTATGTCTTTCATTTTTCTATCTCCAATTGAGCTGCTGCCACTCAAATTCTTTCTCAAATTGGAGAGAAAGTTCATAGTTTGTTTCTTGTGAATACTGACTTTGAGAATTGCAAATGATGTTCTGATTTTCTTAACGTGATCATCTATTGCTCCATTTATCAATGCATTATTGGACAGTGGGCTGTGTGGATAACATCATTCAGTGGCTTTTTGAAAAGGAAACAAATCTTTCATTACTTATGCACTCATTTATTCCTTTCCAAAACACTTTTCATCATGTGGACATGGTCTTAGCACCTTGAATGTTAATTATCCACTTAGATGATACTGGGTATTCCTAAGGGGAAAATCTATTTGATGAGTAAGTCAGGAGCGGCGAGGGTAAAAAAAAGTTCAAAAACCATATGTTTTCAGTATGATTTTTTTGGAAAGCATGGCCAATTTTGAAAAGTCTCATGGGGTAGAAACTCCAGATCAAACCTTAGATTTGTTGTTCCACCCCATAATTATATGTATTTCCATGAATCTAGATTTTTAGTTGGTTAATTTATTTGTGGAAATGAACCTTTGTAGAACAGTGGTTGCCAGAGGTTGGGGACATGAGAAATAAGATGTTCCTCCAAGTGGACAAGCTCCCAACTATAAAATAAGTTCTGGGGATCTAACACCTAGCATGGTGACTATAATTAACAGGACTGTATTATACATTTGAAAGTTGTTAGGAGAGTATATCTTAAAAGTTATCACCACACACACAAAAAACGGTGATTGGGTGAGAGTATCGAGGGTTTACCTAATCCTATCATTACATTGTACATCTTAAACTTACACATATGTCAATATCTCAGTAAAGCTGAAAAAAATTTTTTTTTTTTAAATGAGTCCCTAGGACCGGCTGAGGGGCGCAGTGGTTAAGTGCTGGCTTGGGACGCCAGTGGCCCCGGTTCGGGTCCCACATATGAGGGCCGGTGACACCGCCCTCAAAATAAATAAATAAATAAATAAGCTCCTAAAGGATAAGCAAAAAAAAAAAATCTGAATTATGTCAAACCATGACTTTATGATACAGAAGCAAGAACCTGATGTGAAATATAGTCCCTGCACCCATCTTCCACAATATATAGCCAACAGGCTTTATTGTCAGGCTCATATGCATGTCATATGCAAAGTGGCTTTGAAGTCAGAAGAACTCTGGATTGGTTGCAATTGGGTCCACGATAGAAGACTATTTTGTAAATAAAGAAGGGAACCACAGTTTCAAGAGGAAATCAGTGCTAGAAATTGGACTGTCGCCACTCCCCAGTGTTAAAACAGAATGTTAAAGATTAAATAAAGGATAAAAACTCACATTTCTGGGTGATGTGACCACCCCTCAGTGCTGGATAGATTAAATATCAACTTTATCTTTTCCTATTCTTAGTTATAAATTGTTTTGGCCCAGAATGGAATCAAACTGGGTGGATGAAAAAGAGTTGCCAAATATTCAGTTCATTTGGAACTCCTTGGCTCCCTCCTATAGAGAGAGCTGGGCTTGTGGGCTTGCTTGGGTTGGTTAGGTAATGTTTTCTTTTACCTCGCCACTCTTTTTTTTTTTTTGAGAAATCTCTGCCAGGCCCAGACTAGAAGGATCCATGGATTACAAATTTGTTGGAATTGTAATTTGTGATTGGAAAGAAAATCCTGGCTTTTGAGTGGCATGAACTGGGTCCTTTCCAGCATCGTGACTACCTGCAACCCCAAATTTGGAAGTAAGAGTGTGATTAGATCAATGGCAGACATACTATGGAAAGTACACTGATTTGTTCTGAAAACTGTTAGGATTCCATGCTTTGAGTGGCCTGCATAAGTGCAGAATTTTAAGGCTGTAAATAGTCAGCTATTCCCCAAAGCCCTAAAAATGCCCTTGCTGATGCTCCACCCGCCCCGACCCCAACACCAGCATTGATTGAAACACAAGGAGAAACCGGAAGAAGCAAGCAAAGGAAAATCTCCTATATCCTATATCCCCTTTTTTACCCACAATACTTTATTCAAAGTATTGAAAAATTTGTTTCACAAGCCATCCACCACCCCATCCTCAGTTACATAAAAGAGACCTAGAAGAGAATAAAGATTTATCAGTATAATTAAAATTTCCCATGACTCAGGCATTTCTGTTCATGACTCATTGAAGAAGCCATCATCCATGTAGTGACTACAGAGGGTACCGAAAAATATATACACATTTTTTTTTTTTTGAGGGCAGTGTCACTGGCCCTCATATGTGGGACCCGAACTGGAGCTGCTGGCTTCCCAAGCCAGCACTTAACCACTGTGCCACTCGGCCGGCCCTATACACATTTTAAGAAAGGAAAAAACTGTATTAATTGTAATACTCAATATATTGATAACAAAAGATGAATACAAGTCACATGTGACTTCTGCAATGACAAGAGGTACTCAAAATGGTTCCCATCAGCATCCAGACAATTCTGATGATGGTGAACTACTGCTTGGGCAACGCTGACTGAAGTGTCCACTTGCATACATTTTGTTGGCACCCCTGGTATAAGGGAACTCTTGTTACAATTGATTGCCCTTTTGCTCAGCCATCTGGCCTCATAGTCACTGAATTCCAAACAGTGACACACAGACTATGTGGTTACTTCAACTTCCAAGACATTATAAAACAGGCATGATATCTATACACGGGAGGATGAACTGAAATGCTAATTCTAACACTAAAATTTATTTTGCTGTAAGAAAAATGTTCTTTGTTAATCAAAGCCCTATTGAAAACTCTCTCCTGTAGCATACAGATCTTGTCAACTTTGGGAAAATGTCCAACCATCCACCTAAAATCACACTCCGTGATTCTTTGTTAAAAAGGACCCCACTACGTACCCCCACGCAGAGTCAGCTCTCAAAAATCAATCTGACGTATCTAGGTGATTCTCACCAAACGTTGGTCTTATGGTTATAACACAGCAGGTGGACGGCCCCTGACCTTTCGAGGGGCCCCCCAGGTTCACTGTGTACAACAGGACCGTGCATGCTGGGGTCATTTACTTATTAAAAACATGAAAAGCTTTGGGCTCTTTGGCATCCAAAGAAAAAGCAAAGCAATCGAGTGACTCCTGACCCGAGCTTATCAGATGACAGGTGTCACCCCGTCAAGGCCTCCTCACTGACCATGTGAGGAGGCCACATTTTATAGGTGTTTACAACAGCTGAAGGTTCACGCTGCTAACCTGTGTCCACACCAGGCCGTACAGACCGAGCCCGGGAAGACAAGCAGCGGACAGGAAGCCTTATCTAATTCAAGATCGGAGCTCTTATTTTATTTATTTATTTATTTATTTATTTATTTATTTATTTATTTTACAATTTTCTTCACTCAGAGGGAACACACATAGCACAAAACCAATCTTTCCTTGTACATTTCTCTACATGGTAGTTTGGTGGCAAAAGCTTCAAATATTTAAGTACTACAGAGGTATCAGCCAGTCCCCCTGAACTTCTAGGGTCCTGGAGGACGCGCTTCTAACTTTTTGTTAAATCAACAAACTATTTTTTTTTCTTGTCATAGTGTTCTAAAAGAAAATGCTATTACCTTATTCAAATGAGACACTTAAGCAAGTTGTGTGGGGCATGCATACGTTACAGAGTGCTTCGTTGTGTGTGTGTGTGTGTGTGTGTGTGTGCGCGCGCGCCCACTTCATGGGTCGTGTGTGTGTGTGTGCACCATATGCGCCCTGGCTTTATCTAAATTGCAGGCAATAGTGACAGAATACCCCCCTTCTAACTGCCCTCTGTCTGGAGTCCATGAGTCTGGGTTTAACGCTGAGAGGAGAGAACCGGTTCTCTTGGCCAGGGCAGAAATCACCATACCTGAAGCCCATTTGAATACTGTGCTTGATGAAAAGGGATCTTTGTGTAACTGAAGTGTTGAATGTTCCATATTCGTATTTTTATCCAGTGCTTCATAAGAGCTTCTGAGGGCATCTGCATGGATGTTGCATGACTCAATAACCGGAAAGCACCAGATTTGTGGGAGGCGAATACTCTTGACCATTCAGCTTTCTCTCTTTTAGTTTCAGTTTGAAGGGTTATCACCTGCTAATAAGATCCGTATAAATGGTACATCTCTAAGGTCAAGTCTTCAAACTGATGTATCGCTAAATTCCACATTTCTATGCTAAATCTAATATCTCAAATCATTTCAATGTTCATTCATTTTGCACTCTTATGAGGGGAACTCAAAAGTAAATTGTTTGGCATTATAAGTTTGGATTTATGTATATACACAGGATAGCAAATTCACTCACTAGACTCAAATGATTAATGAATAAAATGGCTTCTTTATTGACCATAACTCATCTTAGCCTTCTCACGGACCTTCCTTCCCCTACGTACCACCCCCCTCACCCCAGACAACCAGCCAACTGGGTCATAGAGGAAAAGAAAAAAGCAACCTTGCTAAGTTTTCCAGTGGGGGCATCTCCAGTTGAAGCCATTGCTTTCTGGTCACTAAACTCCTCTCAGATAGATGCTCAGTCCCCTGGGTGTCTCTCTTCCCTGCTTCAGGCTCTGTCTGTCTGGAGGGCAGCCGGAAGACAGGGGATCAGATTCCCATAGGGACCCTGGGCAGATCTGGAGTCCCATGAGGATTGGCATCAGGTCCTTGACATGTCACCAAATGCTTCTTTATCCTAACCCTAGACCTCTGCTAGCTCACAGCCCAACCCAGTCCATCGACATCACCTCATGGAGTACTGTGGGGAAATGTAGGCCCGACAGACCTAGTGCTGAGCAAGGAAGCTGTGCCTCTCAGGTACATCTGTCAAGCCCAGATGCCGCCATGTGGCTCCAGCACCAGCTGGGCCTTTTTGGTGGCATCACATTCGTAGCTCAAAATTGGCTGTGGGGGGAGTATGGTGGAAATCTTGTCAACACCACAAATCAGGGCTTTATTTCCAAAAAGCCAGTGGGTAAATGGTTACCGGCACACCACTGGAGGCAAGACAGTTCATAACCAAATTAAGAATCCTGTATGGAAATGAGTTAATTTAAGGCCACCAAGCCCTGATCCTACTTCCTCTCTATCCCTAAAAAGATGACAGATAGCTAATGACTTGGCATGTTATTTTGAAACCTTGCACTTCTTTTTGGGGTGACACTCTTAAGCCACAGCAAGGTGACATAATAAAATAAGATTCAATAGAGCCTCCTATGTAGAAATTTCTCATTAGAATTGCTTACCTGCTCTGGCCCCATTGACGGTGATTATAGAATTTCTATGTGTCTTTTTCTCATTTGGTTAAAAAAAAAATGTGAATGACTGATGGTCAGAAATAATAAAGGAAAAGGGAGGGGTGAAGAGAAAGGGGAGAGTAGGGGTGGAGCAGGAAGCCAGAAGGGGCAGGGGGTGTCACTGAGATTCACAGGATATAACACCTGTGGTCTGCGGATCCCCGGACTCTTGTTTTATTTTTTAGTGCAGGTTCTGACCCTCCGCCGCTCCAATTCTTTTTTTTTTTTATTCTATTAAAAATACAGAGTGGTCTCATAATACTTTTAAAATAAGGATTAAAAGAGAAAAGTTAAGGGGAGAAGTCAGAAACCCAGTGGAGATAAATGACAGATCCAGTGAATAATCCAATAGCTGCAGGCACTTAAGTTTTGGGAACAAGGAAGATGTCTTACATTTAATTAACTAACCAAGGCCAAAAATTTCCCTTCCTCCTTTCTTAAGCTTTGGCGTAAAACAACTCTTTAGAGTTGTTTTAACTTACCCCAAATCACATAAATTCTCCATCTGGAGCCCGATTCTGATAATGTGTCCTTTGAGACGGGCCTCCTT